>JASDDO010000024.1:553291400-554508544 GCA_030015575.1 Agapanthus africanus | reverse complement strand
AGAATCCCTGACATCCTCTCCTCAAATGCCGACTAGCGTAAAATGCTGAAATCCAACTGTGAGGGGAGGCACCCACGGTCCCCCTGCACAACAAGAACTGACTCGCCGGGAAAACAAAAGCTGACTGTCTTCTCACGGCAGTCCACAGACGCATAGCACGTAGCTAACTAGGTCCGTGCCCAGGAGAACGTCGAAGTCCAATATATCTAGAAGGATCAAATTGACGGACGAATCTCTATCTCCTATCCGATTGGCACTCGACCGAAACACGTGTCGCGCATCAAAAGAATTGCTAACAGGAGTAATCACAACAACGGCTGATCTAGCAAATACGACTCTCGGCCCAATCTCGACACGAAGTGTGTAGAGACAAACAAGTGCATAGATCCCGGATTAAACAAAACGTGTGCATCAAAGAACATATGAAATAATACCTGAAAACCAATGCATTGGACGCCTGTGCGTCCTGATGAGTCGAAACAAATGCTCGTGCCTGCCCCTCTACCTGCATCTAGCTGTCCTCCTCCTCTGCCATTCTGTCCTCTCCGAACAAACCCTCCGCGACCACGACCTCTCTGAACATAAGTCTGACGCGGATCATCAACAGGCGCAAAAAGGCAACTCTCCTCCCTGAGGTGAAGGTGGTAAGGTAACATATGGTATGGCTGCCCTTCTCCGGCGTACCATGGTACAATTCCTAACGAGGTGATGGAAACTTTGGCATCGGAAACATCCAGAAGATGACTGTTGACCCTCCTGGGATAAGAGCTAAACAACTAACCTCGTCCTAAGCCTCTGCTACTCCCGCGACCTGAACGAAATCTGTCTCGGCATCTAAACATCTGTCCTCTGGGATGATACACCATTACGAGCCTTCCTTGGTCCTGGAACTTCCAAAGTCTCGGGAAGACGCTCCTCATCTAATAGGGCTGCGTCCATTGCTGCTGTATACGTGACACACTGCTGTACACTGACAGCGAGGAATAACTGGGTAACAGGGGTGGCAACCTTCTATCGCTGCGCTTGACTGGCCTCAACCAACGATCCCATCATCTGGCACAAATCCTGCATATCTGCCTCTAGCCTAGCGATAGATCTATCGAAGGAGGATCAATCTGTTCCTGCACAGCGAGCATACCATACTGGTCAGTCCTCGTCTCAGACGAGCCAACTCTGACCTCGGTCCTCGCTACTGCTCTCTGAGCCCTCGTAGTCTTCGGCGGCATAATGGCTAGAAATGGAAACGGGATTCGATAAGGACATAGAAATCGAATCACAAGGATGTATATAATCATGGAAAGAATTTCAAGCAATAAGTCCTAAGGTCACTTAGGCGGAGTACCGTGTTGTAAGTATGCCGCGGACATACACACGCTACGTCACCCTGCTTAAGCTACCACTCCATCATACCAAGCTCATCCTGCACTCCGAAAGGTAAAACCTAGCACTATGATACCAACTTTGTCACGACCCGAAATTTGGCACGTGATGGCACGTAAACCACGTAACGTCTATAGGCGTAACGCAATTCAAGTAAGCCGAAACCCAGAAATCTAAACCATCAAAAGTAGTAAGTGATAAGAACATTGTTTAAAAGATTTTGGGAATCTCAAGTAAAAATCTTTAAAGTTTATTTTCTTAAAATTTGGCAGCACCTCCTTTGTGAAAACTAGCCCCGAAATGGGGACAAACATAAGATATAAGTAAAGCATCCCCAAACGGGAGCAAATCACGCCCAAAAGGCGGAAACAATCACCACAAGCATAAATACGACGCCGTAGTGAAGAAATGGACAATATAGAATGAAAACAGCATAAAGGATAAAAGTGCATAACAAAAGCCGGCTCACACGTGCACGACATCCAGAGTCACAAAAATAATATACAATATCGTCCTCACATCTCGTCTCTAAGTCAATACATGAAGTGGTAGATGGAGAGTACTAGATACAATAAGATATATAATGAACATCATCGGATAACCGCAAAAACCCACCTATAGCAAAACTGCTCACAGTCAGCCGTAGCGGTATCCGCTGCAAAAGATGCAATAAGAAGAAGGCCTGCCTCGACTACTCTGAGGTCCACCTGCAAAACACTGTGGCACAACGGGGGTGAGTTGCCAACTCGTGAATAGTAAATAACATCATGCAGGTAATCGCAGGTATGCCAACGTCATGAAAGGTACTCTATCAGGTACTACTAATACATGAAGCAATGCATATCAAATGAATGCTAAGTATGGGATAAAACATATCTTCATCACGGAATCCTCAACGTGGAAAACCAGTGTCCATCAACGACACTCCAAATCCTAATACCTTAGGCACCGCATCCTCAGATCGGCCCTCATATCCTGTAAGTCTCATGGAACCTGAGTGTCTAGCATCGACACTCGAAATCATCATGAAAACTAGTGTCCAGCATCGACACGTAAATCCTCATATAATAGGCCCCGTCTGCGGGATCGGCCCGCAGGCTCCGGCAGAACGGGTCGGCCTATATCCATCTCATGGCTCTGGTCGGTATCCTCCAGATATCCGCCGAGCTCTATACAATCACCGGTAGGTTGTGGTCCCTCTGCCAAGCTCATCGTCTACACCACGAAATCACCTCTCGTCCCGGGGTACCATACCGGGTCCACCATGTACCTGCAGACGGTGCCTCCTGTTCCTCGAATCGGGTATCACATGCCAATCTCAAAATCGAGAAATCACATGGTGGACGCACTGAAATATCATATTAAGAGAAACCGGGTTTTCAATACAAATGCACATTCTTGAAATATCCCCACGGTTCTCAAATCCAGAAAATCATATGAAATCCATATCTCAATGCCTAAATCCATGTAATATGATATATGCAACATAAAACAGTAATATGAGCATGTCAAGGGAAAACTGCTATTTGAATGCATCAAGTTGTTAATTATATCATGCGGTTCCCAATTCCTCTAAAATCCAACGCAACATCATATAAAGGTGAACATGTAGGTATAGCAGGGTATATGTGTAAGCATGTAGGTATGCATGTATGCTATCTTTCATATGCACAATGGAAATAAGAATCAATGTCTCAATGTCACTAACCAATACAATATCGCATATATAAATGTGTTGTGCGTGTCATGGCAATTACCGACAGTGTGTGTATAGCATACAATTAGTGCTCGTGCAATATGAACCGTCAATAATAGTGTAGTATCCAATGGGGACAAGTCCAGGCACAACAAGTAATAATATGCAATGAAGTTCATGCACAATCTCTATGTACATATACTTATAATTAATTATCATATCATTGAATCTAGCCCAGACGCATAACACCATACGGTCAATTCCCCCGTAGATGTTAAATCTACTCACCGATGATCTTGAGCTAAGTAAAGCCAGCCACTTGCTTTCCCTTCTTCGCGGCGTCCGAAGTCCCCGCCTGCGATCCTAAAATCATATAACAACATAACAAGTTCACATTAGAATCGACCAATAACACGTACAAACTACGTTTGACCGATGCACCAACTCCAATCAAACTCTCAAGTGTTTGTCTAGTGGCTAACATGTGTAGCGACACGCCGAAACCAATCCAAGTGCAGCAGTTACACAAGAACACGAACCGTGTCAGATAATGTAACGCGCGTAGTCGAAATACTAGAAACAAGTAAAGTGATCCCAGATTTTTCTACACAAACAATTGGTGAAAGTTGCAAGTTCCACGAGACCATATACAACCCCAGAGACCCCTAGACCAAGACACGAACCCTAACTCATCAGTCTGGCTGCAAATTGCGGCCAAAAGCAATTAAATTGCGGCCAAGAATGAAGGGAATCATCTCGGGTTTTTAGGGTAGCTTCTAGGTCATAAAACTAGGTCACTGTGATGGAAACTTTTTCAACAAACACCTGGTTTGATAGCAGATTCATCCGAGACCCAAATCTACACCAAAATATGATATGTGCCTAAAAACTATACCTTTAGTGTTCTAGACAACAACTACAAGGCAACACATCAATAAAACACCTACTTTACAGTTAGAGATAATTACCTGACCACACTTGCTCAAAAGATCCTAGCTTCCCAAGCTCCAAGGGATCCTAATGGCTAAAACATAACTTGAGAAGTGATTTAGTGGTGTTTAAATGAAGTTTTGCAAGGTTTTGTGATGAAGTAGTGAGGGCTTTAGTTGAGGGAATAGGATAAGAGAAATAATTGAGAATGAGAGAGTGAGGAGAGAATGAGAGAGTGAATTGAGATAAGTATGAGAAGGTGAGTGTAGGGTGAGTTTTAGCCTTACACTTACTCTCTCCCTCTCCTCATCAGTGATAGCATTAATGCTCTCCATGACTCACCTAGCCACCTCTTCTCAATCCAAAACAAGAAGAAAACTCTCACAAAAGAAAGCTTAGTGCAAGGTTAACATGACAACGATTAGTATAAGGTGTCATGGCTACTAAACAAGGTTAACACTAAATAACCCCCAAATTAATATGCACAAGTGTGTGGAAGCCAAAATAAATAATAATAAAATATTAATTAATTTTTATAAAACGCGAGAAAACTATTTTGGTAATCTTTTACTGAAAAACCGCATTATCGCTTAATTAACACTAATCGCATTCTAAGGTGTTATAGTTGGGTATTGGATACTATAACAGATGGCCTTAGTGCAAGTGGGAGATTATGTATGCCCTAGAGGCCATTACTGTACATATGATGTATGTTGTAGTGGATGCTTGGACATATATAGGGAGGACTTTCTTGCTCGACATGATAATATGCTATTTGGTTGCACTTTATCTTTAACATGTACACTTATTGTCTCTCTATTACATGTTGATAAAGCCCTTAGGATGAGTACTTGACTACCAGGATTATGATGCAGATCATACTAGTGGGGACATGGTAGTCGGTAAGTACATCCTTCAAACGTTCCTAGTCGTGGGAGTATCGAGACAGGGCATCGATACTCCAGAGTAGACCAGCGTATACGCTTCTCGACCCATATGATGGGCGATGGATGATCCTATATCCATTGGTGTTTGACATCAGAGAAGGTATACGAGTGCTCAGTGGAGACTGGGTACACTGAACGGACTCGCTGAGAACTCCTAGATGGTATTATACTTATCGTCGGATAATAGTTCTCTGGTGACACTAGTACAGGTTAGTCTGTAGACCCGAGATCATCATAGAGTCTTGTGTGATTCCCACTGTGCTTTGATTTCCACCATACCACGTTCAAGAGATCGTGCAAAAAGGTGGTTTTTGGGTACAGTCTCGAGTCACATGGAGGCAATGAGCGATAGGAGGGGTTTCGTCTCTCCTGGTATTGGGAGATGATGTTGCGCTATGCTCAATTGGCCATAACAGGAAATCCCTGGCCAGGGTTGCTGAGATCTACTGGTAAGTGTTATTAGTAGTTTCTCGAACCGTTATGGACCTTGCATCGACATGACTTATCAGGCTATTGGGGTCTGACGTTATACCACCTCCAGGCTGTGATATGCGACATATCTGATGAAGAGACCGGACTGTACGGTAGTGTTACTGATTGGATTTGCAGGAGTATGAGCAGGCTTGCTTGTTGATCTTCTGATCGCTCAATACCCGGGTGGTCATTACATTTAGCAGACCGCTTGCGGCTTGTGGGTGTTTGATATGATCATTACCTACTGCCGGAGAAAATGATGAGTCTTTAGAGTCCTACACAAAGGTTTCCTGGTTCATGCGAAACGGAGTAGGAGCACATATGTGATATGTGCGGGACCGAGATTAATGCGTGTATGTGATACCGCATTCTATTCTCGCGACTTGTGACATTGGTCAGTTATATGTGATACAGCCGGGTTATCGGATCAAGTGTTGATTCGATAAGTTGTTGCATTTGATATTAGTCGGTTATTTGTGATATAGACGGATTATTAAATCAAGTGTTGATTTAATAATTTAATGTAGAATTATATATTTGATATATTAAATTACATTAACTAATATTAGCTAACTAAACATTTCTTTCTCTCACTTTTGTGCATAAGTATATATGTGATATATATTTGTGTACATTATTTTGTGTCATGTTTGATGATACTTGCTTCATGGGTGTGTGAGACTTACACCATGCTAGTGATAATCTAGAGTTTATATTTATCCAAGTAATTCACAAAATAAGTGGCATTATCTCATGGCTAGAAGCTTGGAGAAGCTTCAAGTGTTCATTGACTTAATTCACTCACTTTGTTTTACTTGTAGATATTTAGTTAACCTAACATTATCCTTAGTTTAGTTATGTCTCTACATGAGTTAGTGTATGACACAAACTCACCCATGGTTCATTTTCTCACCTCATGAGTTCATTCTCATCTTGATTATTCTTCATCTTCTTCTTCATTGAAAAAGCTTGCTAGCTTTTCTTCAACTAAGAAAATAACGTGACGAAAAGAAATCTAAAGTTAGCCTATTTCCTACTTCATCATCCTCTACTATTAGCCATTTATTTTAGGGTCTTTGCTTCACTAAACCCTAATTTAGTGAAGAGGTAGCATGAGCTCGAGTCTTCTCGACGTAGATCATCTTCGGCCTCGAAGACATTGAGCAAGCTTGTTCGTTTCTTCATGTAAACCCTTTCTAGAGTCCGGGTCTTCACAACTTGCAGTGAAGGGACTACGACATGGAGCTTTAGAAGTGAAGGACCGGTCTACAAAGGTTGTATTCCCTCATTCACTTAGATGTAAAGTGTTTACATTGCTTTTTTTATGATTTTCTAGTATCGATCTTAGGGTTAGGGTTAGCTAGAACGACAATTCTTTAAAATTGGTATGGACGATGCTTCCCGAAACCTTGCTGCCGCGCTAGACAACCCAACATCTATTGCACTTGATATTCATTTTCTGCCTTGGCTGCACGTGGTTATGACTTCGTGGATTTCATACGGATGATTTGATTTTTGTGCATGTGGTACGCACTCAATTTGACTTATGCACTCGGTATAGCTCACATGTGCTTGCAGTGCATTGATACATGTTTTGTGCATGCAGCTGCACGCGTTTTTGATTTTATATATCTTGGTACACTCGGTGTTGTTTTTATAGGTATTTGAGTTATTAATGCATTTCCGTGAACTTGTTGCACCCGATTTGTATTTTGTGCAATTGTTGCACTAGGTTTTTACGCCGTGCATTTGTTGCACTGTATTGTATTTCATGCACTGTATGCACTGGAGTTGTATTTCGTGCACTGGATGCACCGGATTTGTATTTCGTGCACTGGATGCACTAGATTTGCATTTCTTACATTTGTTGCACCAGATGGGTATTTCGTGCATTGGTTGCACTAGATTTATACTCCGTACCTTGGTTGCACCCGATTTATGTCTTTGAGCATTCTTTTTACCAGATTTATTTTTTTGTGCGCGTTTGCACTTGATGTTCGTTTTCGTGCATGCTACTGTACTAGATTCTTATTACGGACTTGAAGTGCTAGGGTAGGATTTTGCGCATATTAGGCGCTTGGTATTGGATTTTGTACGCATCGGATGCACTTGAGTGAGCTTTTATTCGTGCATGTCGGATGCACTTGATTTAGATTTTATCCGTGCATGTCGGATGCACTTTATTTAGATTTCATTCGTGCATGTCGGATGCACTTGATTTAGATTTAATTCGTGCATGTCGGATGCACTTGATTTAGATTTCATTCGTGCATGACGGATGCACTTGATTTGGATTTCGCGCATGTTGGGCGCATGATATGAGATGTGATTTTGTGCACACCGGATGCGCTCGATTGGGATTTTCATTGTGCTGGCTAGTTGCACTGGGATTGAGATTTTCGTGCACAATAGATGTACTAGATGTTGTTGTCGTGCACACCCGTTGCACTGGGCAGATGCTTTCGTGCACACCCGTTGCACTTAGTTTGGTTTGGTGCACATTGGTAGCACTTGTATTTGGCTTTGGTCACGCGATTGTTGGACACGCCTTTCGAGGATGATTTTGCTCTTGAGTATCTTGTTTTCATGATGGGCACTATACTATGTAGTAGCCGAACAGGATTGATCTGAGGACAGTACCTGAGTATTTTGCATGCATTAAAAAGTTTAGCAAGAGGTTTTCAAAAAGGATCTATAGTCTCTCTATTTCCTACGTGTCCGTGAGCGACACGAACGTTTATAAAGGAAAGCCTTTGGGATATTTTAAAAGGGCGGAACGTATATTTTAGCAAAACCTATAAGAACATATATTTATTACTTTACAAATGAGCGTCTGTCACTTGTGCCATGAGTTACGAATCATGCGGTTATTCAGAAAATATTTTGCATGTGTTTTATTCCATTTTAGGAGATTTTTGCAAGGATGCGTACTATACACATATTATAGTATTTGACTAGTGCATATTGGATTTCAGTAGTGGATTTCGAGATCTGTATCTCCATTGTAACTCCGATGATATGCGTGCAAATCCGATGATTTGTGTGACGCTTGACGGAGTTCGATATTGAGTTTCATACTCATTTTCAGGCGTACAGGATGCGCTGTGGTATTTCTGAATCTTCCGTGATTTCGGAGCCCCGTTGATTTGTGCTGATTATTGAAATGTTTTAGTATTTGGGGGCTTCAAATTCAAATTCGGGGACCGAATTTATTTAAGGGGGAAAGATTGTAACATTTCAGAAAATATAAAATATTATTTTTGGAATTTAATATTAAAATAATATATTTCGCGAAAACTACCCGATTTGCGAAATTGGGGTTTTCGTAAAATGGTATACATACATACTAATAATTGTGAAATAATTGGAGATTAAAATGATTTATTCATTTAAAAATATATTTATCGGATTTGGCATTTTTATAATTAATTATATGCAGTTTGAATAAAAATTGATTAGTGCACTACTAATCGCGATTAAGCCAAATCCGTGTTTCTACATTTTTCCATGGTTAGTGCACCATGACATGTTACTTGTTGTTTCATTTGCATTTGTGATATTGGTTTTATTATTTTGAGAAGAAAAGAGAAAAAGAAAGAAAAAAGTGAATTATTGGAGAGAGAGAGAGAGAGTGGGGCATAGCTTAAGTGATTGAGAGGGTGAGAATAAGAGAGAGTGAGGGTAGGAGAGAGAGAGGGGCTGCCCTCATTCATTTTCCCTCATGGTTCCTTCATCTTCTTCATCCTCATCTCCTTCCACCTCCACCTCCAAGAATCATCTCCATTTCTTCACTAAAACCCTAAACTCCTTTCATTAAAGTTGATCCCTACCTCATCCTCAACACTTTGGACCAATCAAAGTTGGATTTTGAAGACTTTGGGAAGCTAGGGTTTTTCTTGACTTGCCGAAATGAGGTATATCTTCTTTCATTTAGTTTAGTTTTAGTTTCTTGCATCCTAGTTTAGTTTAGAATGTGATTTGGTTAGGGTATGTGATGTTTGGAAAATTCTAGAGAAGGGTTTGGGTGTTTGTATGGAATCATGAGGTGTAGTGAGTGTTTTAAGACCTTATGGATTTATTTCAAGACCTGGAAATGAGTATAGAACCCAAAATACGGACTTAGGAAATTCCCCATGTCGGTTTTGTGACATTTTAGTGGCCTACAGGGAATCTGGAGCAACCCGGGAAGTTTCTGAGAAAAACTAGCAACTCCATTAACCTAATTAAGACACTAGGAGACCATCCTGAGAAGACGAAACCCTAACTCCTTCATTGGGCCGAGCAGGCCGGTTTTTCATGCAATTTGGCCGGCCAAATTTGGGTATTTATTGTCTAGGTTTGATCTGTAGCTCACTTACCCCCTATACAACTCCCTGTACTTGCTAGTTTTATTCCAATTGACCTGAGCCAAAATCTGGGAGCACATTAGGGTGTTTTTGGTTATGTTTTCCGTATTTTGGAATTCTTGGTTTTAGTATTTGATATTGTATTGGGTCGTTGGATGTTTATACGTCAACGACGAGGGTTGTTTGGTTGTTTTTGCATGCGTAGGCTATAGGTTTTAACCTATGAGCGCACCGTGTGCCGTATTGGTTTTCCGGATTCGATTTTAATAGCATTGCGACTATGTGTTTATTGTAGGTACCTTCGCATGGATTCCAAGACGACGGAGCATGGCGTCATCGAATTCGGCAAGCAAGGATCAAGGTGAGCAGATTTATATCCACGGGGAAAGTCGTGTGGATGGCGTATAGCACCCCCGCAAATTTTGATGGAAACCGATATGTAGGATATGGTTAGAGAAACCTATTCTAGGAACCTATGGATGTGATTAAAGGTTTAGTGTGACATGATATGAAGAAATGATATCTCGGATTGATATATATATAAGGATATAATAGGTGAACGTGAATCATAATATAGATAGGTAGTGCACGAGAATAAGTATGAGATTTAGAGTAGCATGACATGAGATTTATAAGATAGGATATATATACGTAAATGACTTGATGTGGGATATAAATGTGATGAAAAGAATGTCCGATGTGATATGATGACTTGATTGATATGTCGGTATACGGATGCGAGTCGATATGAGAGGATTGATACCTTTGCCGGTCCCCTGATATGAGATTGTTATGGATGCGACCTGAGATATAGGTATATAGATATATATAATGTTGTGAATCATGAGTGATATGCCGTACGGGTCGTTAGGTCCGTACCCTCATTGTCATATAGGTTGATAGAATCCCTAATAGTTTAATGTCGCCGTACGATGATTTTCCGTATGTGATGGGTTTTATGATGATTGATCTGTACCCTTGACTAGAGGATGTCGTACGATGGATTATACCATACGTGATGTTGTGAGGCTGGATGCCGATGGATAGATTCACCGACTCGGTTATATTATAGATACGTATACCTGTTAGCATTTCGCGTACGATGTACCTTATGCCACGTTCATGTCATTCTCATTGCATTACATATACCTGTGCTAGTACACCTACACCATTATCGATGATGCGTATGTTACACTTACACAGATTGGCCGGCTCACACACTTCATCATCGATAATTGCTATGTCACTTGATTGATGTATTTTTGATTCCGTAGATTCGATATGAAAAGTATAATCACAATCAAAGAATTTATAACCGCAATCAATAACGGTGTTGTTGTAGTTTGTTAATGAGTACGGGTCGTCCACTGAGATTCGTGTATTTATTCGTTCTTACTTTAGTTGAGTCGAAAGAAAATAGTAAAGAAAATTCAAGAAGATGAATCGAGATTTATTAGATGAAATATTGTCAAGAAGAAACAAGAAAGAGTTTAAGATTTAGTAATCAAGAAAGTGCCCAAAATCAAATTTAGTAATCAAGAAAATGAAGAATAGCTTGTAGGATTCGATAGGAATTAGTAGCAATGATGAATACTACTCATCTTATCTATTGATGAATTATAGCTAGAACGATGGGGATAAATGAAGATTAGGGATCTATTGAAGAAACTAGGGTTTCTCCTTCACTATCCCTTGTTTTTTCATTGATCACCATTCAAATTTAGCCTTTATCAAAGAAAATCATCAATCATTTACTCCAAATTGCAACGAAATTATCAAGAACGGTGATCTCGCTCCAAATTTGGTCATCGATGATTCTTTTTCCTAAAGTTCATAATTCTCATAAGACTTAAGATGAGTATAAGATTTCCTTACCATTTGATCTACCAAATTCCTTTGAATCCTTAGCAAGCGGAGATTTACTCTCGCATCATAAAAATAGAAGAATCAACAATTAGAAATTTCATAATGCGAAAGTTTAAAGAAAGTGAGAATTAACAAATGATCACCTCTATTAATTCAACTTCTAATTACACTTTCCTTCAATCCGAGGTTACAAGAATTGCTTTCGATCGCTCCCTTGAAGAGATAACTATTCCGTCGAATTTCTCTTTGCTCGATCTCTGTGAGACTTGGACCTGTTGAGGATCTCTTGCTTGTAGATGAAGATCGGTTTCGCGTAAAGGATCTTGAATGTCGTCCTCGATGTTGTTCTCAACGATTCTTGATTTTAGATTTGGAATTGAATTTGATTGAATTGGCTCTTAAATCGTGTATCAAATTGCTCACGATTGTGTAACCCCCGAAATGAAGACTAGGGTCCTTTTTATAGCCCTTCACCAATCTTCCATAAGAAGCTAGGCTAATCTTCCCCAAGAAGCTAGGTAGTTGTAGGGAAACTTCTAGAATAAGGTAGTTATCAAGCTTTCTCAAGAAGCTAGGCTGTTGTAGGGAAGTTTCCAGAACAAGGTTGTTACAATGGAGCGTCCTCAACAAGCTAGAACATTACAATGAAGCTTTCTGGAAAATTGTCATCACCGGAGCCCTAACTCGGCCGCGGATCCGCGACGGATCGGCCTGACTCGGCCGCGGTTCCGCGGCCGTTTGGTGAGATTGAGGCTTCATTCCTCTTGTGTCTTCTGGTGTTGGTCAATTGGTGTTCAGGTGATATCTGGAATCTTTAAATCTCTTCTGAATCTCTGCCAGATTTTAACTCTTTCATTTCCTGTATTTTGTCGGCGAATTTGCGATTCCGATATCCGTCCTGAGATAATTTTCTGCACAAAAATTTCAATGAAGAATGTTGAGATATACAATATCATGCGTGAAATAATAAACACACAATTTCCTTCTAAAATGTTGATTTTAATGTATAACACGTGGCATTTGATATTTTCCAGACGAACTTGTAATATGTGTTATATTTATAACAAACATGCTTAGATGATTAGAAAAGTGCGGAAATTGTTATGTTAAAGATTGCAATATTTTCGACTGAACAAATTCTCCCAAACTTGACTTTGATCGTCTCGAGAAAAATTATTTTATTCAAGAGAAGGTGAAAATAGAAAGAAAAAGAAAAACTAACTAGCACACTTTCGTAGGCAACACGATTGCACTGAGCACGTGCAACAAGCCTTTAAACCTCTAGGTGTCCCTAGTAAGAGGAGTGTTGTCTCCTGAGGGTTTTCAGCGGATTGCACCCACAAAATCCCATAATAAAAGGAAGACAGTGAAAGTTACATATAAAGATAAGAATTATAAAAGAAAGAACTCGAAAGTCAGAGTTTTCAACTACACTAGCTTTTCGGTTGTCATGAGCCCTATCTTAATAGTCATGAAAAGATATTAGAAATCACATCATCACTCAATAAAACACCGCCTTTATTCTTCATCCTTACCTTTCTTCCAAACACCGATCATATACCCCTACGTGTGTGTAAAAGACATCCCTACACTCGGAGAATTCAATTCAAGCTATCATACTCTTGTCTATCTGCCTCAGTTCTTTTTAGTCGGTGAATATTTTAGATGGAATTGCTCACACATTCTTCATGCGACCGTTAATACTTCTTGAGGTACTAACCGACCGACTACTAAATGTGCTCACATATTAGACGTAATTAGAAATTTCCTCATCTTGCAACACCTAAGGCTTAACAGTGACTCCCAAACCAGTTGGTCTAATAAGGCACTAGGTGATGAAGCACCCTCGCTATATTTTTTTATGCTGCCTTGGTGATTACAAAATCAGTGTTCATTTTTCTTCACCATTTTATACTTTTATTCTTCATTTATTATTTATTTCGTACTTTGGCTTTTAGACAAGAGCATTTCAATGTATCCTCTACTATCCCGAGTTTCAAGACATGTGTAAATGCGTATAGTAGGGTATCAATGTTCAAATGTTTGGCTTCCAGAATAGGAACAATTTTTCAGACTTATTTTTATCCTCAGATTAGTGACTTCCTTCATCTTACTAACCCTTAGGACAACGGTTCATAACTACTTATTACTAGTTTCGTTTAAGAAAACATCTAACTTTCTTGGTTTTCTTAAACTTTTCCAATCTTTTAAATGTAATTTTTCACTTTCTAATCTTTTATTATAAAATAAAATTTTGAAAATTTTGTGCTTATGCAAAGTGTAATGCAAAGTGATGCGTAAATAAGCATAAACCTCCCCCAAACCTGTTTACAGCAGTGTCCTTACTGTTGTCTCTTTTAAATCTCAAAAACCTGTAGGCTTGGGAGGAAAAGTTATTAATGGGGACAAGAATAAATGAAAGTGAAAATCTCCCCCAAACTTATTCTTTTATTTGTTTATCATTTTTTTTAATATTTATTTATTTATTTATTTTTATATCACCTCCATTCTAAAGATGAGACAATATTACCGAGACATGGAGATGAGGTGGAGGAAAATTAGTCATTATAAATCGGCTCCTGTAAAAACAGGAACTCCTCCGTAGGGTCAGTGGAAAAATATGGTTTTAATCTATGCCCATTCACTTTGAAAATTGAACCGTTTTTCATATTTTCAACTTCAACTGCCCCGTGCGGGTGTACATACCGCACAACAAATGGTCCTTTCCAACGAGATTTTAGCTTACCCGCATGAAGATGGAGACGGGAATCGTAAAGAAGGACTTGTTGATCAGGGATAAAATTTTTTCTTAAAATATTTTTATCGTGAAATACCTTAGTCCGGTTCTTTACTATCACCACATTATCGTAAGCTTCATCGCGAAGTTCGCTTAGCTCATTTAATTGCAGCTTCCGAAAGTTGCAGGCTTGATTTAAATCAAAGTTAAGTTCTTTAATGGCCCACATTGCTTTATGTTCAATCTCGACAGGAAGGTGGCAAGCTTTTCCAAACACTAGGCGATAAGGAGACATACCCAGATCAGTCTTATAAGCAGTACGAAATGGAGATGATAGGGCGTGGAAAGTTTATGGTTGATTGTATATTTCCGCATCAAAGTCTCGAAAGACCGATTATAGAAATGCGTCCCGTTGTCGCTAATGATAGCGCGAGGGTGTCCAAATCGCGAAAATATATTTTCTTAAGGAACTTAATGAAAACCTTGTTGTCATTAGTGCGACATGAAATTGCTTCCAGCCATTTCGAGTCGTAATCAACCGCTAACAAGATGTACAAATTCCCAAAAGAGTTGGGAAAATGACTCATAAAATCAATACTCCAAACGTCGAAAATTTCAACAACCAAGATCGGTTGAAGTGGCATCTCATTTCTTCGAGAAATCCGACCCGTGTGTTGACATTTTGGACAGGTTTTGCAATGATTAAATGCATCTTTGAATAATGTAGGCCAGTAAAAACCACATTGCAAAACTTTCTCCGCCATCTTACGTGGACCAAAGTGACCTTCACATGCCTGATCATGAAAGAAAGACATAACACTCTTGAACTCATCATTAGGGACACATCTGCGAATGATTTGATCGGGACAATACTTAAACAAGTAAGGTTCATCCCAGTAAAAATGCTTTACTCGGGATAGAAATTGATGTTTGTCCTGTTTAGACCATTCATTGGGAATAAGTCCCATTGCAAGATAATTCACAATATCCACAAACCAAGGTTCGCCGGATATAGTCAAGAGCTGTTCGTCAGGGAAAGAGTCGTTAATTGGGAAGGTCACAGTAGGTGAAGAAGAGATGCGTGAAAGATGGTCGGCTACTACGTTTTCACATCATTTCTTATCTCGAATGACAAGATCAAATTCTTATAATAATAGGATCCAACGTATTAACCTGCCTTTAGCATCCTTCTTAGATAAAAGATGTTTTAGGGCGGAATGATTAGTGTAAACCACAATCGGTGAGCCAATCAAGTAAGGCCTGAATTTTTCTAATGCAAATACAACTGCCAAGAGTTCTTTCTCGGTGGTTGTATAATTAATTTGGGCATCATTCAAGGTCTTACTTGCATAATAAATCACATGTGACATCTTTTCAATGTGCTGTCCTAAGACTGCACCAACAGCGAAATCTGATGCATCACACATAAGCTCAAATGGGTGGTTCCAATCAGAAGATGAAAGAACGAGGGCTGTAGTGAGGGATCTTTTAAGTGATTCAAAAGCAGCCACACAGTCTGAGTCGAAGTGAAATGTTGTATCCTTGGCCAAGAGAAGAGTTAAGGGTCTAGCAATTTTGGTAAAATCCTTAATGAATCTTCTATAAAATCCTGCATGACCAAGCAAAGATCGTATATTTTTGACGCATTTGGGATGAGGAAGGTTATGAATGACATCTATTTTAGCTCTTTCTACCTCAATGCCTTTTTGTGAAATGACATGTCCAAGCACGATACCCTCTTGGACCATGAAATGGCATTTTTCCCAATTCAAAAGTTAAGTTCTTATCTTTACAACGAGTAAGAACTGCGTCAAGATGACATAGGCAATCATCAAAAGAGTCCCCGAATATCGAGAAATCTTCCATGAAAATCTCCAGAAAATTCTCGACCATGTTCGAGAATATCTCCATCATACACCGCTGAAATGTAGCGGGAGCATTGCATAACCCAAAGGGCATGCGTCTATCAGCAAAAGTACCGAAAGGACAAGTAAATGTGGTTTTTATCTTGATCCTTTTCGGCAATAGGGACCTGGTTATAGCCAGAGTATCCGTCCATGAAACAATAATAGTCACGTCTAGCTAATCGTTCCAGCATCTGATCAATGAAAGGTAGAGGGAAGTGATCTTTTCTCGTTGCAGCATTGAGTTTTCTGTAATCAATACATACACGCCACCCAGTTTGGGTGCGTGTCTAAATCAACTCATTAGCCTCATTAGTTATGACCGTGATGCCGGACTTCTTATGGACTACATGAATAGGACTTACCCATTGGCTATCAGAGATTGGGTAAATGATACCACTATCAAGGCACTTGAAAATTTCTTTCTTTACCGCCTCCTTCATGACGGGATTCAACCGTCTTTGTAGTTCTCAGGTTGGCTTGGCTTCATCCATCAAATGTATATGATGTTCAATAATCAAGGGACTAATCCCTTTGATGTCAGCTATTATCCAACCAAAGGCTTGCCTATTAGATCTCAAGACCATCAAAAGAGTGTTCTCTTGCTCTAAGGCTAGAGAAGCGGATATGATCACAGGCAAAGACTCATTCTCACCTAAATATGCATATTTAAGGTGAGAAGGTAACAATTTGAGATCTAATGTCGGCGGAGAGACAATAGAAGGTGGGGTAAGTGAATGACATTCGGATTCTCGAAGAAGTTCATAGCCTGCAAAGGATACAGACTCGTAAAGTGCTACTGACTTTTGTGATGAGTCAAAAGCTTCAAACTTGGAGGTGGACTCGTCAAAAGTGTCCTCACTATGATGATGTGTAAGATCAAACAATGATGTACTAATGTCATCGAGATCATCAAAGCAAAGTTCATCAACTTTGCAGCTTTCGGGAGCTATCTCGTGGACAGAACATACATCAAGAATATGAGCAGAGGGTTCAGATGGACGACTTCCAATCTTGTAAATGTTAAGCTCAATTGTCATTTTCCCAAAGGATAGGTTCATGGAACCGTTTCGATAATTAATGACAGCATTGGAAGTGGCTAGGAAGGGTCGACTAAGAATCACCGGAATTTGGTTTCGTGGGTTCGCTACAGGCTGTGTATCAAAAACAATAAAGTCCATAAGGAATATAAATTCTCCGACTTTTTTCAACACATCCTTAGGTTCACCCCTAGGTTTGGTGATCGATCGATCTGCCATCCGGAGAGTACAATGAGCGGGTTTCAACTCTCCAATCCCTAACTGCTCGTAGACAGAGTATGGAAGCAGGTTAACACTAGTGCCAAGGTCGAGTCAAGCACGGTTGATATTTTTACCCCCAATAGAAATAGAGATTTTAGGACATCCAGGGTCGTTACGTTTCTTTGGTAATTTTGGGGTAAAAGCTGTGCTAAAATTATTCTTCATGAATACCTTTTTGGGCACTTGAGTCTTCCTCTTCCTAGTGCACAAGTCCTTAAGAATTTTAGCATAAGCTGGAACTTATTGTATAGCATCTAGGAGAGGGATATTTATGTTAACCTGTTTAAATATTTCCATAATCTTCTCCATATGTGGACTGGGTTTGTTTCCCCTTAACCGATTTGGATAAGGAGCTTTAGCAATAAGAGCTGGGTCCGGCATTGGAGAAGGTCGTGTGGGTGGAACAGATCCCAGAATTGGAGTGGGGATCGTCATTGGTTGACTAGAAGAAGTGGGCTGAGGGTTCGAGCCTTGAGGAAAACGGAGAATAGGCTCGGAAGAAGATGAACTAGGGTCAGAAGTGGAAGTGGAAGTGGATGTGGAAGCCGGGGTGTCATTGATTATTTCATCATTATCAATCTGTTCACCGACTTGATTATTCAGCACTCTTCCAGATCTCAACGTTGTAATGACATTCACATTGTAGTGTTGAGAGTGTCCAGGATTCGGTAGGGGTTGAGATGGAAGTTTCCCTTTCTCTCTAGCACTTATTTCGGCATTTAATCGTGCAATTTGTGCTTCTATCGATTTAATACTCTCACCGTGGGAGGCAGAGTTCTTCTTTATATCATCGATAGAAGACCTTATATCAGCCGACACTTGGATGGAATATTTCATAAACAAATCCAAGGTTCGTTCAAGTAAAGAAGAATTATCGGTACCAGCCAATTGCAAAGAATTATTATACGGTGCAGAAGTGTTGGCCGGATTTTGAAAATTTTGTGGTTGAAAGGGGTGCTGACTTAGTTGTAGTGGTTGCTGTTGTTGTGGAGGGACCCTTTGAAAGTTATTTTGGTTTGGAACCGTATTTTGAGTTTGGTGTTAGTTCCAAGCAAAATTAGGGTGATTCCTCCAACCCTGATTATAAGTGGAAGAATAAGGACCGTTTCTAGGTCGCTGTTCAAAAGAAGCATTAGTGTGCTCTTGACCTTGAAACGGAGAATTCAAAGGACATTCTTCCGTCAGATGTGATGGATCTGAACAGCATCCACACACGGTTTTAGGGAGTGTGACCTGATTTAGGGAGGCTAATAAAAATTTGTGTTCCATAGCTTCAAGTTTCTTTTGCATTGCTGCCATTTCAGCTTTGACTGCTATGGAAACATCAAGTTGATAGATACCACCCCTAGATGATGGTTGACTAACACTTTCCCATTGCAAAGTTTTTTCAGCAAAATCTTCTAAAAATTTCCAAGCTTCACCATCGTCTTTAGACATGAAATTGCCCTGACACATGGATTCAAGCATCTGCTTTGTTGTTGGATTAATGCCCTCATAGATGATTCGACAGAGATCCCATCTATGGATTCCTTAATGAGGACATTGGACTAGCAGATCCTTGAATCGTTCAAAACACTTCCAAAATTGTTCATTGGGAAGCTGGGTAAATTGAATGATTTCGCTACGGACACGGGCGGTCTTATGATTGGGATAAAATTTCTTAAGGAATACTATGACAAATTGATCCCAATTTGAAATAAAGTGTTCAGCTGTGTTATAAAGCCATTTTTTGGCTAAATCGCACAAAGTGAATGGGAGAAGACGTAAACGCATAGCATCCACAGAAAATTATGAAGTGCCCATCATAGCACATACGTTTTCGAATTTTGTGATAAAAATGTATGCGTCTTCAGACTCAAGACTGTGAAATTTAGGCAAAAGATTGATATAGTGAGGTTTGATTTCAAAATTATCCCCATTGGCTGGTGGAATGGAAAGACCAGTAGAAAGAGGACCACATATAGGGTAGCATCTCTCTTGGAGAGACATACGCGGTAGATTCTGCGCACCTGCAGGCGGTGGCAAAGTGGTGTTAAAATTTGATGGAGATCCGTCCATCTCGGTGGATGTGGTTTGTGGTGAGGAAAAAGAAGATGTAGAAGTACCGACTTCGGAGTCGATAGAAGAAACGCGGATAAGAAGGGCACTAGAATCCCGTGTCCAGCCGAGCATGCACTAAACGGTTTAGCATAAGTGGCAGCATAGGTGATAGTTAGAGAAATTGGTTTGGTTTGTTTTTGGTTTGTTTTGAAAAAAGACGGATTTAGAAAAAAACCACACAACAAAAATGCACAATCAACCTTAGATCTACGGTCACCTAGATCAAGTCACTAGACCGCTCCTAGACTTCCAGAAGACAAATCGCAGGATAAATCCTTTATTACCACTTTATCCCTCCTGTGGCCAGGTAAGTGGAAGGTATCCGCTACGTAAGTAGCGTGCCTAATTAAGTAACCACTTGCCTTAGACACATTTGCCTTAGACACCACAAAAGAAATGCGGATAAGCAATAGATTACCCATGACCTTCTTCTGTCCTAATTGAGCGCGACAGTCCTTAGAGTCTTGTATAGATTTTTTTTTAGTTAATGAAGGGTAATGCGGATGCTAGTTTTGTGATTTGCGGGGCTTAGGAAGGGTAATGAAATCCCCACCTAATCTGAATTTGGTCTTTGCCCCTTAATTTCCGTATTAAAATATGCACAAACAACCAATATCAAAACACGCAACAAATTTCTTTTAAGCACAATAAATTTTTGCAAAGAATCCTGTAGAAAAGTTGTTATTGAACAGATCAGAGGAGAGATAAGAAAGTAGAGAATACCAGAGAAATCTGGAGCCCTAAATCGTTAAGAATGCCGCGGTTCCGCCGCCCATACCTGCATTTTGCCGCGGTTCCGCGGTCACCTGTAAAGTTTTTTGAACTAAATTTTGTACTGCTGCTCCCTTTGCTCCTCTGTCCTAGATGAAATGATCTGAATAATTTTTTCCCTGCTACAGTGATTCCAGATTTCCTTGCAAAATTCACACACTAATCGTTAAGCAGACGATTCGATTTTGATTTAAATTTTTGATGGAATAATAATATTTAAACTCAAATAGAAAGAATGAACAAATTACGCACGGATCCCCGGCAACGGCGCCATTTGATTGATGTATTTTTGATTCCGTAGATTCGATATGAAAAGTATATTCACAATCAAAGAATTTATAACCTCAATCAATAACGGTGTTGTTGTAGTTTGTTAATGAGTACGGGTCTTCCACTGAGATTCGTGTATTTATTCGTTCTTACTTTAGTTGAGTCGAAAAAAAATAGTAAAGAAAATTCAAGAAGATGAATCAAGATTTATTAGATGAAATATTTTCAAGAAAAAACAAGAAAGAGTTTAAGATTTAGTAATCAAGAAAGTGTCCAAAATCAAATTTAGTTATCAAGAAAATGAAGAATAGCTTGTAGGATTCGATAGGAATTAGTAGCAATGATGAATACTAATAATGAATCATCTTATCTATTGATGAATTATAGCTAGAACAATGGCGATGAATGAAGATTAGGGATCTATTGAAGAAACTAGGGTTTCTCCTTCACTATCCCTTGTCTTTTCATGGATTACCATTCAAATCTAGCCTTTAGCAAAGAAAATCATCAATCATTTACTCTCAAATTGCAACGAAATTATCAAGAACGACGATCTCGCTCCAAATTTGGTCATCGATGATTCTTTTTCCTAAAGTTTATAATTCTCATAAGACTTAAGATGAGTTTAGGATTTCCTCACCATTACCAAATTCCTTTGAATTCTTAGCAAGCGGAGATTTACTCTCGCATCACAAAAATAGAAGAATCAACAATTAAAAATTTCATAATGCGAAAGTTTAAAGAAAGCGAGAATTAACAAATGATCACCTTTATTAATTCAACTTCTAATTACACTTTCCTTCAATCCGAGATTACAAGAATTGCTCTCGATCGCTCCCTTGAAGAGGTAACTATTCCGTCGAATTTCGCTTTGCTCGATCTCCGTGAGAGTTGGACCCGTCAAGGATCTCTTGCTTGTAGATGAAGATCGTCTTCGCGTAAAGGATCTTGAATATTGTCGCTCGATGTTGTTCTCAACGATTCTTTATTTTAGATTTGGAATTGAATTGGATTGAATTGGCTCTTAAATTGTGTATCGAATTGCTCACGATTTTGTAACCCCCGAAATGAAGACTAGGGTCCTTTTTATATTCCTTCACCAATCTTCCACAAGAAGCTAGGCTAATCTTCCCCAAGAAGCTAAGTAGTTGTAGGGAAACTTCTAGAATGAGGTAGTTATCAAGCTTCCTCAAGAAGCTAGGCTGTTGTAGGGAAGTTTCCAGAACAAGGTTGTTACAGTGGAGAGTCCTAAGCAAGCTAGAACATTACAATGAAGCTTTCTGGAGAATTGTCATCACCGGAGCCCTAACTCGGTCGCGGATCCGCGGCGGATCGGCCTGACTCGGCCGCGGTTCCGCGGCCATTTGGTGAGATTGAGGCTTCATTCCTCTTGTGCCTTCTGGTGTTGGTCAATTGGTGTTCAGGTGATATCTGGAAACTTTAAATACCTTCTGCATCTTTGCCAGATTTTAACTCTTTGATTTCCTGTATTTTGTCGGTGAATTTGCGATTCCGATATCTGTCCTGAGATAATTTTCTGCACAAAAATCTCAATGAAGAATGTTGAGATATACAATATCATGCGTGAATAATAAAAACACAATTTCCTTCCAAAATGTTGAGTATAATGTATAACACGTGGTATTTGATATTTTCCAGATGAACTTGTAATATGTGTTATATTTATAACAAACATCCTTAGATGATTAGAAAAGTGCGGAAATTGTTATGTTAAAAATTGCAATATTTTCGACTGAACATGACTCATACAGTAGAATTGCTACATCATGCTATTATATTGCTATGCTCACATTATGATGATATGCCCATGCTCACATCACTGTTCCATGTTGCATGATATACGGATATGTGTACATTCTGTTATATGTCGTATACATCATGCTTTACGATTATAAGCATTGAGATTTGCTGTTTTCATGAGATTTCTGGATTTGAGAACCATGGTTATGTTTCAAAAGAAAGTATGTATTGTTTTAAAAACCCGGTTTCTCTTGATATGATATTTCAGTGCGTCCACAATGCGTTTTCTTGGTTCTGAGACGTGTGATATGTGAAACCCGATTCGAGGAGTTTGATGATCCGTTTGCGGGTTCATGGTGGACCCGGTATGGTATCCCGGGGCAAGAAAGGGATGTCACGCAGTAGACGATGAGCCTGGCAGAGGGACTACTACCTACCGGTGATTGGTTGGACCTGGCGGTTATCCGAGGATACCGACCGGAGTCGAGAGATGGATATGGGCCGATCCGTTCTGCCGGAGCCTGAGGGCCGATCCGGACAGACGGAGCCTGTGGGCCGATCCGGACCAACGGAGCCCGATATATGAGGATTTACGTGTCGATGCTGGACACGGGTTTCATGATGTTTCGAGTGTCGATGTTGGACACTCAGGTTCCATGATTGGATGTGTCATTGATGGACACACGTTGATTTATATCCTCATATTCTCATGCATATGCTTTCATGATTTTACATGCATGATGTTATTGCATCATCGACGGACACGTAGATGTTAGCCTCATGCTAATAGGCATTGATTATATTGTTGGCACATATGCAGATACGGTCACCCTAGATATCATAGTATTACCTTTATGATATACTTGACCTAGGAATCGTGGTTTCTTCGATTTCTACCTGATGATGTTTTCTACTCACGAGTTGGCAACTCACCCCCGTTGTGCCACAGATCTTGCAGGTTGACCGCATGGATCGGTAGCGGCATCGTTGGCACACAGCTTGTATTCGGGTGACTTGCTTTGGTAGGTGGTACATGTTGGATCGTACCACTATTGTTTTTATTATTCCTGTTGTATCTAGTTAACTCCATCAATCAGAAAATAGTATTTGTATAAGTAGTAAGACTTAGTGAGACTTGTGGTTGCGAGACTCAGAGCGAGGGTTTATGTTCGCTTATTGGGTTGATGTCTTGTTTTATTCATTATCCTTTGTGTTGATCTTCGCTGTTGGGCGCCGTATACATGTTTTATGACTTGCGTGGTTGTAATTCCTCCGTTTGGCGAAGAGCTATCTCCCGTTTGGGGATGCCTTTTATATTATCATGTATTTGTGGTTTTGGATCAAAATATACAAAAGAGGTGCTGCCCAAATGTTTAAAAGACGAAACATGTTTTTCAACTAGTAAATCCACTTGCATTTTTCATGTTCCTTTATCTATGCATTTAAGAAAAACTTTTGATTTCATCATACCTTTATTTCAAAATTTCACCTCTTTTATTTTCTTAAAAAGGTTTATATTGCTGGGCTTCGGCTTACTTAATTTACGTTGCGCCTTTAGACGTTGCGTGATTTAAGTGCCGGTCACGAACTAAATTTCGGGTCGTGACAAAGATTAATACGTGTATGTGATACCATATTCTAATCTCGCGATATGTGATATCGGCCAGGTATATGTGATATAGCCGGGTTATCGAATCAAGTGTGATTCAGTAAGTTGATACATATGATATTAGTCGGTTATATGTGATATAGCCGGATTATTAAATCAAGTGTTGATTTAATAATTTAATGTATAATTATATATTTGATATATTAAATTACATTAACTAATATTAGCTTACTTGACCATTTCTTTTTTTCACTTGTGCATGTTAGTTATATGTATGCCCTAGAGGCCATTACTGTACATGTGATGCATATTGTAGTGGATGCTTGGACATATGTAGGGAGGACTTTCTTGCTCGACATGATAGTGTGCAATCTGGATACACTTTGTCTTAACATGTTGACTTGTATAAGTGATGCTGTCTTGCTCTCACATGTTAATAAAGCCCTTAGGATGTGTACTTGACTACCAGGACTATGATGGAGATCATACTAGTGTTGCCAAGGGTAGTCCACAAGTACACCCTATAATTGTTCCTAGTCATGGGAGTATCGAGACAGGGCATCGATACTCCGGAGTAGACTAGCGTATGCGCTTCTTGACCCATATGATGGGCGATGGATGATCCCACATCCATTGGTGTTTGACATCAGAGAAGGTATACGGGTGCTCAGTGGAGACTGGGTATACTGAACGGACTCGCCAAGAACTCCTAGATGGTATTATACCTATTGTCAGATAGCAGTTCTCTGGTGACACTGGTATAGGTTAGTCTGTCGACCCGAGATCATCATAGAGTCTTATGTGATTCCCACTGTGCTTTGATTTCCACCATACCACGGTCAAGAAATCGTGCAATAAGGTGGTTTTTGGGTACAGTCCTGAGTCACATGGAGGCAATGAGCGATAGGAGAGGATTCGTCTCTCCCGGTATTGGGAGTTGATGTTGCGCTATGCTCGATTGGCCATAACAGGAAATCCTTGGCCAGGGATGCTGAGATTTACTGGTAAGTGTTATCAGTAGTTTCTCGAACCGTTATGGACCTTGGATCAGCATGACTTATCAGGCTATTGGGGTCTGACGTTATACCACCCCCAGGCCGTTGATCTGTGACATATCAGACGAAGAGACCGGATTGTATGGTAGTGTTACTGATTGAATTCGTAGGAGTATGAGAAGGCTTGCTTGTTGATCTTCTGATCGTTCAATAACCGGGTGGCCGTTACGTTTGGCAGACCGCTTGCGGCTTGTGGGTGTTTGATATGATCATTACCTGCTGCCGACGTATTGACGAGTCTTTAGAGTCCTACACAGAGATTTCCCGGTTCATGCGAAATGGAGTAGGAGCACATATGTGATATTTCCAGGACTGAGATTAATGCGCGTATATGATACCGCATTCTATTCTCGCGATATGTGACATCGGTTGGTTATATATGATATAACCTAGTTATCGGATCAAGTGTTGATTCGATAAATTGTTACATTTGATATTAGTCGGTTATATGTGATATAGCCGGATTATTAAATCAAGTGTTGATTTAATAATTTAATGTATAATTATATATTTGATATATTAAATTACATTAACTGATATTAGCTCACTTAACCATTTCCTTTTTCTCACTTGTGCATACATGATATATATGTGATATATATTAATGTATCATGCTAGGTTATATATGCAACTTGTGTGTATGAGACTTACACCATGACCATGATAATGTTTAGGGTTTTTAATTGATTAAGTAATTCAAAATTGCATGGATATTGGTCATGGCTAGAAGCTTGGAGAAGCTTGGTTAGCCATTGACTAAGTCCACAAGTTTTGTTTTGCTTAAGATATTTATAAACCTAACCATAATCACTTAGCCATGGTTTATTCTGTACATGGGTTAGTGTATGACACTAACTCATCCATGGTTGCAGTTCTAACCCCACTCTCTCATTCATCTCTTCATCACTTCTTCTTCTTCCTCATGAGAAAAAGCTTGCTAGCTTTTTCTAGAAAAAGCTTGCTAGCTTTTTCTAGAAAAAGCTTGCTAGCTTTTTCTAAGTGATGAAATAATGTGAGAAAATTAAAACTAAAGTGAGCCCATTTCCTGCTTCATCATCCTCTACTATTAGCCATTTAGTTTAGGGTGTTTGCTTCACTAAACCCTAATTTAGTGAAGAGGTAGCATGAGCTTGAGTCTCCTCGACGTGGATCATCTTTGGCTTCGAAGACTTCGAGCAAGTTTGCATCTTTCACCTTGTGGTGCCTCTCAAGAGTTCGGGAGATCATTACTCGCGGCGAAGGGACTTCTACACAGAGCATTTGAAATGAAGGACTGGTCTACAAAGGTTGTATTCTGCATTCACTTAGTTGTTAAGATGTTAACATTGCTAGTTCGTTTAAAACTCTAGTTAAGATTCTAGGGTTAGGGTTCTTTAGAACGGCAATTTTGGAAAACGACATGGACGATGCCTCCCAAAACCTTGCTGCCGTGCTACATAACCCTACAGTGGTATCAGAGCCAATCTAGAGATTTAAACGATGTTTGTTAGGATTACGGAACCGAAACAACTCCGAAACACCCGATACAAATTCTTAGTTTCTGTCGAATTTTAAATGGCCTCTAAAAATTTTTTTAGCAACTGCAGAATGTTGTATGAGATATAACATGAACACTATGAAAATTTGAAGCAATTTGGCCTCAAAGTGGTCGGCCACATAGCCCTAAAAACCGAGCTCACCGGTCCAAAGGTGAGTTTTTGGCTTCAATTTTTAGGGAGTTCCAGTCTCTGGGTTTTGGTATTTCAGGTGTTGCTTGATTTTGCTAAATTTGCATGCGATGTTAAATTTCTGCAAAGGCAACTCGGAGTGTTTCGTAGTTGTAATTCTAAAATGTATTTGGGTTATTTAGATGACGTTAAAAAGTTCGAACGGATATCAATAACCCATATTTTCCCTCACTGGAAATTTTCCAAGAGTTGGATTTTTTCCGAGTTTAAAATCTTCAGAAAATCATGCAAGCGATTCTGTGGACCCTCTAGAAGAATGATATCCAAACTCGACTTTTTGGATCGCTGAACCGCGGTCATACCCTAAGGTGTGCGGCAGTTCCGTGGAGGCATGAGTGAGGCATGGGTCGGCCCTTCTATGGATGGTTCATAGGAGCTGTGGCGTGTTCTGGGTATTTTTTGAACTCCGCTCAAGTGTTGAGCTTGTTGGGAAAATTTGGGTGTTTGTTTATTCAATTGAAAAGTTTAACATCGTCTAGCTATCTGTGATTGTGATACAATATTTGGAATCCACATAATTAGTTATGAGATAACTAGTTTGAATTTTATAAATCTGGCAGTAGTTTCATTTGATCGGTTGCTACGGGATTTTGATGTTGATCAAAAGTCTGTCGCAATTACGTAGTGTACATGGATACTCGCCGGGTAACCTTACTAGATAGCCACACCCCATAGCCCCGACCAAGTGACAGTAGGAGAACCCCATTGCCAAAAGCATCCGTTCGGGTGGTCGCGGCCGCGGTGTTCCGCCTTAGTGCACTTCGTCGACGGTATCGGGGGTGAGGCCATCTACTAAAGTTTCCGACGAGCATTCGATCAGGTTATCGGCAATCTTATTGAATTACCCGATTGTTAATTGGAAAGTGTTTTCAATATCGAGACTAAAATGCGGGATTTATAATTGTTAGGCATGTGATGTCTAAGGAATTCATTTGGTTAGGCATGAAATCCAAAGTATGTGATACATTGGGTTTATGATGTCTAAGCTGGTTGCGGATTCTAATTGTTATAGTTTTTCACTTTCTTTTCTGCGACTGTAAGTGTAATATGTAGTGTATCGCCGGTTTCGTTGCTATATGTCAACGACAATTGAGATACGCATATTTACTTACGTTGATGACATGTGATGTTATGTGTTGCTGTGATATGTTATATTGGATCGTCGTGTTTTGAATAGCCGGTTTTTTTATGTGAGATGAGAGTTTTTCATTTTCATTCATGTAAAAGCTTGTATGTAATATTCTTTTATTGGGGCACTTCCGGGTTGAGGATGATGTCACTATTGATCTATATTATTTACTTTTCCGCATTAGGATAGACCCAAGGAGGAGAGCACAAGTAACCGGGTTCTAGGGTCCAGTGGGAGACCATCTCGAGGAGTCGAGACCGGGTCTCCTAACTCTAGAATTGGTAGGGTTACTTGCCGCTCTCGTAGGGGTCTAGGGATGTAGGTTTGGCTATTCATTGCGACCGTGGAATCCACGTTTTTATTGGCTTAAATAAAACACAGAATTCCTAGTATATCCAATATTTCATATGTGTTCTTTTGCTGCTGATATTCTGTGATGTGATCACTTTATTTGTTGAAACGAATGCTTATATTATATATATAATGATATATAGTAAATATTGATGCTTTCGTTTCTTCTGTGATGCTTAGGAAGCATAATTTGATGGGACTTCATTAATGTGATTAATGAAATAAAAGAAACCTAAAGATGTTGTAGAAACTTGTTTTAAAAACTGGTAGCTCTAGTTTTTTCTTTGCATAGCGGTATTCCTTGTAGAATATCCAGCACCTTATTCGATAAGGAAAGAGCCGAGATCCCTTCACCGGGAGTCACCTCTTTAGCGAAACTGGCAGATGCTACAACCCACTCGGTTTGTCTTTTGATTGCTTTTATAGTTTTTGCTTTGCATAGTGGTATTTGTGAAATATCCTGCACCTTATTCGATAAGGAAAGAGCAGAGATCCCTTCACCGGGAGTGACCTATTTAGCAAAACTAGTAAAACCATAAAAAACACTCCTTTTCAAAATCACTCGTTTCTACAACGATATCAAGTTCATTACGCAAAAGGTTTTCATAAAAACCTGTCGTAGCCCTCCGTCATTTCAGATAAGTACTACTTAGTATTCGTGCTGCGGTAGTTTGGTCTTCGTCAAGGCGTAGTGTTCGGTAGCTAACTAGTGCTTATCTGCAGCATGAGATGCGATTCGATTAGGGTATTCGTATGACGTAGTTTGGCCTTTGTCAAGGGTCGTGCGGGTGGGTTTAATTCAATCATGAAATGTACGAGTTGAACTTGACTAGCGCCCTATGGGTAGTTTGGCTTTCGTCAAGGTCATTGGACGCTAGGGATAAAAACTATTATCGGGAATTTCAAGTGTTGAAATTTGCAATGAGAATGCATACTTTCTATGAGATAGTTGGATCCCGATACCCACTGCGAGTAAGAGTTACGCCTGGGAGAGTTTTACACATTACAATTAGCCGATCAAGTAGGTGTCTAGAAAGGTGTTAATGGGGTTACACCCCTGGGAAAATGAGGTTTATTTTAATTAGGTCCGCGCGGAGACGGGGAACCTCCCTCAAAGTAGCGACACTGGCCTGGCCGAAAGATTAGCGAACTTGTAGGGTGTAAATAATCCCGTCTAGTCTTACCTTTTAGGGTTTGAAGGAAGATTTGATAAAAACAATAGGAACTATCCTAATTAAATAAACTAATAACCAATCTAATCCTGCAAGAGCGCACGCAGAGTGTTTTCTTCTCTCTTTCTCTCCTGGTAGCGACCATGTCACGCCTTAATCTAGATAATAATATGGATGCATTGACCAAACCTGCTTATTATACTGAGCTAGGGAACGTTGGTTCCGCTCCAACTTATAATTGTTATAAGTCCGAGCAAGATATAGGGGAATATCCGGATTCCCATGCCACCCAATTGAAAAAAGTGCATGTTGATGCATCTTCTTCTGGTATGTTCATTACCGAGAACTGTTTCTCAGTATCCTCTACGTCCTAGGTATGAGATACCGGATCAGGATCCTACATATGTAAGAGTTACATGGGCTACAGAAAGGTAAAGAACTGAGATTGGGTGATATATCTCTAAGTGTTAGAGAATGGTGCAATTGTTGCAGCCAGATCAGTTGGAAAATATCACCTTGTATTACCAAATGGTAAATATATTGATTCTGAACAAATGTTATTAGATACCGAACCTGATATACAACATTACATCAGTTTCTTTATTAAGTTAAAGAAAGATATGATTCTGTATTGGAGGATAATGTGGTGAACATTTTCCTGAATCAAGAGTTGATTAGATCAGGCACGTTATATAATAGCATATACATTCTAAATCAAACCACAGTTCAAAGTATATAGAACACACACAAGAGGAGTAGTTCAGAAATGAAAGAATTCTTCTTGTAGCATTGTAGACTAGGTCATATCAATGCGACATGACCAGCTAAGTTACATCAGGATGAATATGAGAATTTGTTCGAATTTTTCATCTTATGCTACTTTCCAGTCTTGTCTCAAAGGTAAAATGACCTATACTCCGTTTACTGGAAACAGAGAAAGTGTTACTGAACTCTTGGGACAGATGCATGATGATGTATACGGTCCTATGTCTACAAATGCCAGGGTTGGTTCTCCGTACTTCATTATATTCACTGATCATCTCTCGAGATTCGGACATATATTCCTGTTGAAACACAAGTCTGAAACTTTTGAGAAATTCAAGGAATATAAGCTTGAAGTTGAGAACCAAACGGGTAGAAGTATTAAAGTCCTTCGATGTGATCGAGGAGGCGAATACTTGGGCATGGAGTTCCTGGATTTTCTAAACGGAGAATAGGATTCTCTCTCAGCTTACTCCTTCGTATACACCACAGCACAATGGTGTATCAGGACGGAGGTATCGCACCCTATGAGATATGGTGCGCTCTATGATGTGTACTGCTGAGTTACCTGTTTCCTTTTGGTGTTATGCACTTGAGAAGCTGCATACCTATTGAATTGGGTTCCATAAAAATCATTGCCTACCACTACATATGAGATATTGTAACATTTCTGAAAATATAAAATATTATTTTTGGAATTTAATATTAAAATAATATTTTTCCCGAAAACTGTCCGATTTGCGAAATTGAGGTTTTCGAAAAAGGGTATAAATATATACCAATATTCATGAAATAATTGGAAACTAAAATGATTTATTCATTTAAAAATATATTTAAAGGATTTGGCATTTTAAAAAATTTATCATATGCAGTTTTGATAAAAACCCGATTAGTGCACTGCCAATCACGATTAAGCCAAATCCGTATTTCTACAGTTTTCCGTGGCTAGTGCACCATGTCATGTTATATTTTGATTACATGTTGTGTTCTTGTGTTATTTTTGGGTATTATGTGATTTGGGTTTTAAATAAAAGAAAAAGAAAATGAAAAGGGTAAAAGGGTAATTAATTGTGAGAGAGAGTTAGAATAATAGAGGGGAGAGAGAGGGGGCTGCCATATCCTCACCCCATTTTATTTCTTAATCTCCTTCTTCTTCCCCATCTCCCTCCACCTTCACCCCCTAGATCTATCTCCAAAGCTTCATCAAAACCCTAAACCCCTTTCACTAAAGTTGATCCCCTCTTCACCCTCTACACTTTGGACCCATCAATGTTGGATTTTGAGGACTTTGGGGAGCTAGGGTTTTGCTTAGCTACATCCATAAGGTATACTCCATTTCTCTTAGTTTAGTTTCAAGTGTTCCTAGCATTCTAGGTTAGTTTAGATGTTGTTTGCGAATGGGTTTGTGAACTTAGGAATTCAAGAGAAGGGTTTGAGTGTTGTTTGGAATTGGTGATGAGTAGTGGCTGCTAACAAGACTTGAGTGGTGTTTATTTGACCTAGAGCAGAGAACATAACCCAAACATGACTTAGAACTTTCCGCCATCGGTTAAATTGACAGTTTGAGGTAGTATTATGGAATCTGGAGTAACCCGGGGGCACTAAAAATAATTTAGCAAAGGCAGGGAGGTAAGCAGGTGATTGTGAGTGTACCAATGAAACGCAGGCCCTAACCCCCAAACCCAGGCCGTAAATTTATTCTTCCTGGCCGCAATTTGCGGCCAGGGTGGGGTGGAACCCATTCGTGTTTGGTCCATGTCTTGTTCTCCAGTAAACTAGACCCTGTATATGTGCAACTTTGGCTAGTTTGACCTGAGTCAAAATCTGGGGGCATATTAGTGTGATTTTTGGATATGTTTTCCGTATTTCGAATGATGAGTTTTGATATTTGGATTTGTTTTTGGTTATTGAATGTTTGTACTTCAACGACTAGGGGTAATTTGTTGGTTTTGCATACATGGGCTATAGGTTCTAACCTATTGGCGATCCGTGTGCCGTTTTGGTTTTCGGACTTGATGTTAATAGCGATTGCGACTGTTTATTATTGTAGGTACCCTCGTGTGGATTCCGAGGCGACGGAGCGTGGTGTCACCGACTTTGGCAATCGATGATCAAGGTGAGTAGATCTATATCTACGGGGGAAGTCGGGTGGATGGCGTATAGCACCCTCGCAAATTTTTGGTGGAAACCGATTTGTAGCATATGGTTAAGAAAACCTAGATTAGGAAACTAGGCTTAGAGTTAAAAGATTGTTAGTGAAACTATATTACAGACTAAAAGATAGTTAGAAGTGTTGATACGACTAGTATGTGATGACGGAATTTGAGGATGACATTTGACGATATTGCCGTTTAGGGTACTATAAGACTAGATAGCCGACGTAATTGTGTCATCCGAACCATACCTATTTCTAAACCGAAGAATCGTTTGCATCTTTTAAACAGATACCTTGAGGGACGCTACGGATTTTCAAACGATATCTTTTCCTTAAAAACACCGTAACCCCTACTTTCAAAACTATGATTCACACCTTTTAAAAACTGAGTGTATGGTTCGGGTGTGTATGTTAGATTAGATACGTATGCTTATAGTAAGATAGAATGTTTATGTAGAATTGATTCGATGTGGGATATAAATGTGATGAACAGAATGTTGGTATACGGATGAGAGTCGATTTGAGATATTTGATACCTTGCCGGTCCCCTGATATGAGTTTGTTATGGATGTGACCTGGGACATAGGTATATAGATATATATAGAATGTAGTGAATCATGTGTGATATGTCGTACAGGACGTTAGGTCCGTACTATTCATTGTCGCATATGTTGATAGGATCCCTGATAGCATAATGCCGCCGTACGATGATTTTACGTACGTGATGAGTTTGACTTGAGGTTTGATCCATACCTTTGACTACAGGATGCCGTACGATGGATTATACCGTACGTGATATTGTGTGGCTAGATGCCGATTTATAGATTCACCGACTCGGTCATGATCGATATGTATACCCGTCAGCATTTGCAAATGATTTACCTTATGCTGCATTCATGTTATTCGGATTGCATTACTTATACCTGTGCTAGTACACCTGCACCATTATCGATGATGCGTATGTTACACTTACACAGATTTGCCAGCTCACACACTTCCTCATTGATAATTGCCATGTCACTACACAGTAGGGTTGCTGCATCATGACATACATATTGTACAGTCATACTAGCGTATATACCCACTTGTACATCCATATTGGCGCACATACATATTGTAGACCCATACTTGCGTATATACCCACTTGTACATCCATATTGGTGCACATACATATTGTACACCCATACTTGCGTGTATACCCACTTGTACATCCATAGTGGCGCACATACATATTGTACATTCATGCTTGCGTATATACCCACTTGTACCTTCATACTTGCGTACATATATCTTTGTGCATCCATGCCTACATACATACTTATTGCACATACATAGACAATGATGCATTTGAATTTGGAGAAATTGGGAACCGTAGGATATATTTAAAAACTGGAATCATTTTAAAAGAGTGGTTTTTCCTTAATATGTCATATTACGGTTCCATGTTGCATGATATACGGATATGCTTACATTTCTATCATATGTCGCATACATCATGTTTTATGATTTTACGCATTGAGATATGTTGTTTTCACGAGATTTCTGGATTTGAGAACCGTAGCTATTTCAAAAGAAAGTATGTACTGTTTTAAAAACCCGGTTTCTCTTGATATGATATTTCAGTGCGTCCACCATGCGTTTTCTCGGTTCTGAGACGTGTGACATGTAAAACCCAATTCGAAGAGTCGGATGAATCCGTTTGCGGGTACATGGTGGACCCGGTATGGTGCCTCGGGGCGAGAGAGAGATTTCGTGTAGATGACGATGAGCCTGGCAGAGGGACTACTACCTACCGGTGATTGGTTGGGCCTGACGGATATCCGGAGGATACCGACCGGAGTCGAGAGATGATATGGGCCGATCCGGACTGACGGAGCCCGAGATATGAGGATTTACGTGTCGATGCTGGACATGGGTTTCATGATGTTTTTGGGTGTCGATGTTGGACACCCAGGTTCCATGATTTTGATGTGTCGCGAGGGACACCGTTGATTTATATCCTCATACTTACTGGCATACAGGCATTGATTATATGGTTGGACGAGATCCACATGTATTTATACATTGATTATATTGTTGGATTATATCCATTTACATATAGGCGTTGATTTTATTGTTGGCACATATGATGACTCGGTCACCCTAGATATCATAGTATTACCTTTATGATATAGTTGACATAGGAGTCGTTGTTTATTCGATTTCTACTTGTCGATATTTTTCTACTCACGAGTTGCCAACTGACCCCCATTGTGCCACAGTTCTTGCAGGTTGACCGAATAGATCAGTAGCGGCATCGCTGGCACATAGCTACTTTTGGGTGGTTTGCTTGGTAGGTGGGACATTTGTATCGTACCCACTCTTGTATCTATATTTCATACTGTATCTAGTTAACTCCATCAAATCAAATTTGTAATTATGTAAGTAATGAGACTTAGTGAGACTTGTAGTTGCGAGACTTGAGCGACGGGTTTATGTTCGCTTTTGGGGATTTATGTCCTGCTTTTCTTTCATTTCTTTTATGGTGAACTTCGCCGTTGGGCGTCGTATACTTATATATACTGTCTTGCATGGTTGTGATCCACTGGTTGGCGAAGAGCTAGCTCCCGCTTGGGGATGTCTTTATTATCATTATATATCGTGGTTTTGGATCAAAATATATAAAGGAGGTGCTGCCCAAATTTTTAAAAGACGAAACATGTTTTTAAACTTGCATAATCCACTTGCATTTTTCATGTTCCATTATCTATGCATTAAGAAAACCTTTGATTTCATTATACCTTTATTTCAAAATTTCACCTCCTTTATTTTCTTAAAAAGGTTTAGATTTCTGGGTTTCAGCTTACTTGAATTACGTTACGCCTTTAGACGTTGCGTGATTTAAGTGCTGGTCACGAGCTAATATTTCGGGTCATGACAAAGTTGGTATCAGAGCGCTAGGTTTAACCTTGGTTCGAGTCTATGTTTGACTATGCGGAGTCTAGGGCGGGTATGTATTTCGGAACCTAGGCTTGACCTTACGGAACTTAGACTTGAACAGAGGGTATTAGACCCGAACTTTCGTTTCATAGGCTGACCCTGATTGATGGAGTAGGTAGCTTGGGTAGAGTGACGTACCGTACGTATGTTCCGCGGCATATTTACGATACGATATTCCACTTAAGAAACCTTAGGATGTACTTATTTTGAGACTTAGGATTCTCTTCATACCCATGATTGTACTTCCATTTGAGATCCTTGATTATATCCGTTTCCATGATCATACTCTTATTGATGCTGTTCCTTCTTATGATCATGTATCCATTCTGGATTTGTCGTTTCCTTTCATCCATTTGATCTGTTTTCATTGATACTCGATTGAGGTTCCTGTCGCCATGTTTGAGTGCAGATTGAGCTGCTGCTAGTGTTGCGGTCAGGGCGAGCTCGTCTGGTACGAGGGCTGACCATTGTGTTGTCTGGTGACTTGGGAACGTCTCGATATATTGTTTGTGTTGTGACCTCTCGTTGAGGCGGGTGTTTGATTTTACACCGGATGATCGGGCTATTGATAGAGGCTGCCAGTTTTAAGAGGACTGTTGATATACAACATACCTCAGAGATTGTGATGTCGTCTACCGTGCAGACAAATGACCCAGCTATTGTTGAGATTGATAGAATGTCGCTTCCAGAGCTTACGAGCTGAGATCGCCGGAGCTTCCAGGAAGCAATGCGACAGATGATAGCTAGTCTATCCCGAGTTGAGAGACGAAGATGATTCGTCAGATTGATGCACCGACGCAGGCCCAGTTGAGTTGAAGATTTTCAGTGTGGAGAGTCTTACTCAGATCTAGAGCAGACCGATCCAAAGATGACCGTTGATGTATCGTCTTTCCTGGAGGATTGGGGCATTCTTTAGCATGCGGACGAAGGGTATTCACATGTCGGCTAGGCGAAGCTAAAGAGTTCGAGCGAGTGTCAGAAACCCATTTTCCTAAGTTTAAAGTGTTCAGAGGAACATGCAAGTGATTCTGTGGACCCTCTAGAAGAATGAAACCCTAACTCGACATGATGACCATGGAAACGCTTTTGAACCTTAGGGTTTGCGGCAGTTTGGCGGTGCCATCAGTGAGGCTTGGGTTTGCCCTTCTACGGCTGTTCCAGAGGTACTGTGGTATGTACCAGATATTTTTAGACTGCTCTCAGGTGTTGAGCCTTCGGGAAATTTTGACTCGATCGAAAAGTTTGGCGTCGTCCGGATATCATGTGATAGGAGACCGGTAAGCTGACCAGCTTCGGATAGAGGACCTCACCCAAATGCGTTGTGAGTTGATCGAGGAAGGACGAGTATTGAGTATTCCACCGATGGTTGGGGCGAGTTCCCGAGAACGTGTTCGTCCAGATATCTTCTACAGAGTGATGAAGATACCGAGTTCGTGACTTCGAGTCCGTGTGAGAGACTCCGGATTGACCGTGGTCGAGAACAGTTGCAGAGCGCAGATAGCATGACGTGACGTCGAAGTGGACGATGATACAGACAAATGGAACCAGAGGTTCGCGTGAGAGGTTGGCGAACTGTTGTTACTCCCTGTCGAGATCAGAGATCTGATATGCTTACAGAGGCGTTGGGACGCGGCCAATTCCCGAGGAAATGTTGTGCTGAGAATGCAGATGCCCAAAGAACGAGAACGGATTATGTAAGAGTACCAGCCTCCGTATAGTTCGGCATAGGCGATATCGGAAGAGACCTTGAGCAGGATTCCTTCCAGGACACTGCTGCAATGAGATTTGCACCCAGGACCAGTTGTGTCCCGTGTATTCAGAGGACTAGAGGCCGACGCCAGTGACGTGCTGCTTTACGAATGGTCATACTGATTGACCGAGAGATGACCAGAGAAGTGCCAGAGAGGAATCGTTCCCGTTAGCACACTAGACCGGGCCGACGAGCCGACGGATTGTGAGATTGGTAATCCATAGTGAAATGAAGACCCAGAGACAGAGGACGCCAGATCGTGAGCAGAAGACAAGCGGATGTTCTTGCTCTGCCAGTTGTGTCGCACCGCTATTTTTTTGACATTGTAGGAGGTGTACCTCAGTTTCATTTGTTGCGATTTGCGTTGTGATCTGAGTATCACGCTTATATCACTTGGATTTGAGTTTTGATGATTGAGTTTCATGATATTATTTTCGTGCACCATGGCTGCACCTACTGGGTATTCACCTTTTGTGCATAGTTATTGCAGTTGATATATGTTTTTATAAACCATTGTGATGGTTTATGATTTGTGTATGTCTATTACACTTGATATTGATTTCGTACCTTGGCTGCACATGTTTATGATTTCGTGGATTTCATACAGTTGATTTGATTTTGTGCGTATGGTACGCACTCGATTTGATTTTGCACTCGGTATAGCTTACATGTGCTTGCAGTGCATTGATACGGATTTTGTGCACATAGTTGCACACGTTTTTGGATTTTATAGTCATTGGTACACTCGGTGTTGCTTTTTATACGCATTTGAGTTATTAATGCGTTTCCGTGCCCTTATTGCACCCGATTTATATTATGTGCAATTGTCGCACTAGGTTTTTACGCTGTGCAATTGATGCACCGTATTTGTATTTCGTGCACTGGATGCACCGTATTTGTATTTCGTGCACTGGATGCACCGTATTTGTATTTTGTGCACTTGAAGCACCAGACTTGTATTTCGTGCATTTATTGCACTAGATTTTCGTTTCGTGCATTTGTTGCACTAGATTTTCGTTTCGTGCGTTTGTCGCACCAGATTTATATTTCGTGCATTTGTTGCACTAGATTTTCATTTTGTGTATTTGTTGCACTAGATTTTCGTTTTCGTGCATGCTACTGCACTATATGCTTTTACGGACCCGACGCACACGGGTTGGATGTTTGCGCATATTAGGTGCCTGATATTGGATTTTGTGTGCATCGGATGCACTTGGGTGAGATTTTACTCGTGCACATTGGATTCCCTTGATTTAGATTTTTATTCGTGCATGTTGGATGCACTTGATTTCGATTTCATTCGTGCTTGACGGATGCACTTGATTTGGATTTTCGCTCGTGTTGGGCTCATGGTATGAGATATTATTTGTACACACCGGATGCACTCGATTGGGATTTTCATTCGTGCATGTTAGTTGCACCGGATTGAGATTTTCATGCACTCTAGATGCACTTGGTGTAGTTGTCGTGCACACCCATTGCACTGGACAGATGCTTTCGTGCACACCCGTTGCACTTAGTTTTTCTTTTTGTGCATATTGTGGCACTTGTATTTTGGATTTGATTTCCGTGCGCACCAGACGCACGTGATTATTGGATACGCCTTTCGAGACTGATTTTGCTTTTGAGCACTTTGTTTTCATGATAGGCATTATGTTATGTAGTAGCCGAACAGGACTGATATGAGGACAGTACCTAAATACTTAGCATGCATTAAAAGATTACCAAGAGGTTTTTGAAAAAGAGCTATAGTCTCTCTATTTCCTACGTGTCCGCGAGAGACACGAACGTTTATAAAGGAAAACCTTTTGGGATATTTTTGAAACGACGGAACGTATATTTAGCAAAACATATATGGACATATATTATTATTTTACAAATGAGCGTCCGTCAATTATGCCGTGAGTTACGCATTCACGCGGTGATTCAGAAATATTTTGCGCGTATTTTATTCAGATTTTGGAGATTATCAAGGATGTGTACTATACACGTATTATAGTATTTGACTAGTGTACATTGGATTTCTGTAGTGGACTTCGAGATCTGTATCTCCATTGTAACTCCGAGGATATGCGTGCAAATCTGATGATTTGTGTGACGCTTGACGGAGTTCGATTTTGAGTTTATACTCGTTTTCAGGCGCACGCGATGCGCTGTGTTATTGTGTATCTTCCGTGATTTCGGAGCCCCGTTGATTTGAGTTGATTATTGAAATGTTTTGGTATTTGGGGGTTTAAATTTAAATTCGGGGACCGAATTTATTTAAGGGGGGAAGACAGTAACATTTCTGAAAATATAAAATATTATTTTTAGAATTTAATATTAAAATAATATTTTTCCCGAAAACTGCCTGATTTGCGAAATTGGGGTTTTCGAAAAAGGGTATAAATATATACCAATATTCTTGAAATAATTAGAATTTAAAATGATTTATTCATTTAAAAATATATTTAAAGGATTTGGCATTTTTAAAAATTTATTATATGCAGTTTTGATAAAAACCTAATTAGTGCACTGCTAATCGCGATTAAGACAAATCCGTGTTTCTACAGTTTTCCGTGGCTAGTACACCATGTCATGTTATATTTTGATTACATGTTGTGTTCTTGGGTTATTTTTGGGTATTATGTGATTTGGGTTTTAAATAAAAGAAAAAGAAAATGAAAAGTGTAAAAGGGTAATTAATTGTGAAAGAGAGTTAGAATAAGAGAGGGGGGAGAGAGAGGGGGATGCCATATCCTCACCCCATTTTATTTCTTCATCTCCTTCTTCTTCCCCATCTCCCTCCACCTTCACCCTCTAGATCCATCTCTAAAGCTTCATCAAAACCCTAAACCCCTTTCACTAAAATTGATCCCCTCTTCACCCTCTACACTTTGGACCCATCAATGTTGGATTTTGAGGACCTTGGGGAGCTAGGGTTTTGCTTGGCTACATCCATGAGGTATAATCCATTTCCCTTAGTTTAGTTTCAAGTGTTCGTAGCATTCTAGGTTAGTTTAGATGTTGTTTGCGAATGGGTTTGTGAACTTAGGAATTCAAGTGAAGGGTTTGAGTGTTGTTTGGAATTGGTGATGAGTAGTGGCTGCTAACAAGACTTGAGTGGTGTTTATTTGACCTAGAGCAGAGAACATAACCCAAACATAACTTAGAACTTTCCGACATCGGTTAAATTGATAGTTTGAGGTAGTATTATGGAATCTGGAGTAACCCGGGGGCACTAAAAATAATTTACCAAAGACAGGGAGGTAAGCAGGTGATTGTGAGTGTACCAATATAGCCCTAACCCCCAAACCATGGCCGCAGATTTATTCTTCCTGGCCGCAATTTGTGGCCAGGGTGGGGTGGAACCCCTTCGTGTTTGGTCCATGTCTTGTTCTCCAGTAAACTAGACCCTGTATATGTGTAACTTTGGCTAGTTTGACCTGAGTCAAAATCTGGGGGCACATTAGTGTGATTTTTGGATTTGTTTTCCGTATTTCGAATGATGAGTTTTTATATTTGGATTTGTTTTTGGTTATTGAATGTTTGTACATCAACGACTAGGGGTAATTTGTTGGTTTTGCATACGTGGGCTATAGGTTCTAACCTATAGGAGATCCGTGTGCCGTTTTGGTTTCCGGACTTGATGTTAATAGCGATTGCGATTGTTTATTATTGTAGGTACCCTCGTGTGGATTTCGAGGTGACGGAGCTTGGCGTCACCGACTTCGGCAATCGAGGATCAAGGTGAGTAGATCTATATCTACGGGGGAAGTCTGGTGGATGGCGTATAGCACCCCCGCAAAGTTTTGGTGGAAACCGATTTGTAGCATATGGTTAAGAAAACCTAGATTAGGAAACTAGGGTTAGAGTTAAAAGATTGTTAGTGAAACCATATTATAGACTAAAGGATAGTTAGAAGTGTTGATACGACTAGTATGCGATGACGGAATTTGAGGATGACGTTTGACGATATTGCCGTTTAGGGTACTATAGGACTAGATAGCCAACGTAATTGTGTCATTCGAACCATACATATTTCCAAACCGAAGAATCGTATGCATCTTTTAAACAGATACCTTGAGGGACGTTACGGATTTTCAAACGATATCTTTTCCTTAAAAACACCGTAACCCTTACTTTCAAAACTACGATTCGCACCTTTTAAAAACTGTGTGTATGGTTCGGGTGTGTATGTTATATTAGATACTTATGCTTATAGTAAGATAGAATGTTTATGTAGAATTGATTCGATGTGAGATATTAATGTGATGAACAGAATGTTGGTATACGGATGAGAGTCGATTTGAGATATTTGATACCTTGCCGGTCCCCTAATATGAGTTTGTTATGGATGCAACCTGGGACATAGGTATATAGATATATATAGAATGTTGTGAATCATGTGTGATATGTCGTACAGGACGTTAGGTCTGTACTCCTCATTGTCGCATAGGTTGATAGGATTCCTGATAGCTTAATGCCGCCGTACTATGATTTTTCGTACGTGATGAGTTTGACTTGAGGTTTGATCCATACCTTTGACTACAGGATGCCGTACGATGGATTATACGGTACGTGATGTTGTGTGGCTAGATTCCAATTGATAGATTCACCGACTCGGTCATGATAGATACGTATACCTGTCAGCATTTGCAAATGATTTACCTTATGCTGCATTCATGTTATTCGCATTGCATTACTTATACCTGTGCTAGTACACCTGCACCATTATCGATGATGCGTATGTTACACTTACACAGATTTGCCAGCTCACACACTTCATCATCGATAATTGCCATGTCACTACACAGTAGGGTTGCTGCATCATGACATACATATTGTACACTCATACTGGCGTATATATCCACTTGTACATCCATATTGGCGCACATACATATTGTACACCCATACTTGCGTATATACCCACTTGTACATCCATATTGGCGCACATACATATTGTACACTCATGCTTGCGTATATACCCACTTGTACTTTCGTACTTGCGTACATATATCTTTGTGCATCCATGCCAACATACATACTTATTGCACATACATAGACAATGTTGCATTTGGCTTTGGAGAAATTAGGAACCGCATGATATATTTAAAAACTGGTATCATTTTAAAAGAGCGGTTTTCCCTTAATATGTCATATTACCATTCCATGTTGCATGATATACGGATATGCTTACTTTTTTATCATATGTCGTATACATCATACTTTATGATTTTACGCATTGAGATGTGCTGTTTTCCCGAGATTTTCTAGATTTGGGAACCGTGGCTATTTCAAAAGAAAGTATGTACTGTTTTAAAAAACCGGGTTTCTCTTGATATGATATTTCAGTGCGTCCACTATGCGTTTTCTCGGTTCTGAGACGTGTGACATGTGAAACCCGATTCGAGGAGGCGGATGAATCCGTTTGCGGGTACATGGTGCACCCGGTATGGTACCCCGAGGCGAGAGAGTGTTTTTGTGTGGATGACGATGAGCCTGGCAGAGGGACTACTATCTACCGGTGATTGGTTGGGCCTAGCGGATATCCGGAGGATACCAACCGGAGTCAAGAGATGATATGGGCCGATCCGGACTGACGGAGCCCGTGGGCCGATTTGGACTGACGGGGCCCGAGATATGAGGATTTACGTGTCGATGCAGGACACGGATTTCATGATGTTTTTGGGTGTCGATGTTGGACGCCCAGGTTCCATGATTTTGATGTGTCACGAGAGACACCGTTGATTTATATCATGATACTTACTGGCATACAGACATTGATTATATGGTTGGACGAGATCCACATGCATTCATACATTGATTATATTGTTGGATTATATCCGTTTACATATAGGTGTTGATTTTATTATTGGCACTTTTGATGACCTGGTCACCCTAGATATCATAGTATTACCTTTATAATATAGTTGATCTAGGAGTCGTTGTTTATTCGATTTCTACTTGTCGATGTTTTTCTACTCACGAGTTGGCAACTCACCCCTGTTGTGCCACCGTTCTTGAAGGTTGACCGTACGGATCAGTAGCGGCATCGCTGGCACATAGCTACTTTTGGGTTGGTAGGTGGGACATTTGTATCGTACCCACTCTTGTATTTATATTTCATACTGTATCTAGTTAACTCCATCAAATCAAATTTGTAATTGTGTAAGTAATGAGACTTAGTGAGACTTGTAGTTGCGAGACTTGAGCGACAGGTTTATGTTCGCTTTTGGGAATTTATGTCTTGCTTTTCTTTCATTTCTTTTGTGGTGAACTTCGCCGTTGGGCGTCGTATACTTATATATACTGTCTTGCATGGTTGTGATCCGCCGGTTGGCGAAGAGCTAGCTCCCGCTTGGGGATGCCTTTATTATCATTATGTATTGTGGTTTTGGATCAAAATATACAAAGGAGGTGCTGCCCAAATTTTTAAAAGACGAAACATGTTTTTAAACTTGCATAATCCACTTGCATTTTTCATGTTCCATTATCTATGCCATTAAGAAAATCTTTGATTTCATTATACCTTTATTTCAAAACTTCACCTCCTTTATTTTCTTAAAAAGAATTAGATTTCTGGGTTTCAGTTTACTTGAATTACGTTACGCCTTTAGACGTTGCGTGATTTAAGTGCTGGTCACGAGCTAATATTTCGGGTCGTGACAGATATGGAATGGGAAGAGACCATGTCTTAAACGAGTTAAGATATGGGGTTGTCCGGCCTATGTTGAAAAGCAGAATCCGGACAAGCTCGAGGCAATGTCAGATATGTATAAGTTTGTTAGGATATCCCAAACATTTGCGAGGGAATAACTTCTACCAAACTGAGGAGCAAAAGGTGTTTTGTTTCTCAGCATGCCATCTTTTCAGAATATGAATTTCTTGTGAAGAAATTAGTGGACATGAGGTAGAACTGGAAGGAGTTCCAGCTAAATAAACTAACAGCAGATGATTTGGTAAAACCAAAAGATTCAATAGTCTCCAACGAACCTCAGCCTCTCCACGAATCTGGTAGGGTTCCTCATGCACTTGAGAGATACTACGGTCTTCTCGGTGACAGTGGGAGCGAGGATTGCATCATGAATGATGATGACCCAACTAGGTTCAGGCAGGACATCATGAGTGGGGACTCTGTGAATGGTTGGATGCTATGCAATCAAAGATGAAATCCATGTACGCCAACAAAGTATGACTTTGAATGTTGCACCTGAAAGGGTAAAACCCATTGGGAGCAAATGGATCTTGAGAAGATTCCTGGTGTAGATGGAAAAGTTAAGACTTTAAAAGTTATACTTAAGTGCATCAGGATCAATGCAAGCATCGTGAAGATGAAACATCTGTTTTGATGTGGTAGTCAAAGAGTTTAACTGTAACGTTTTAGAAATCGTTTTGTGAATTTTCCATTTTTAAGTAAAATAAATTGTATTTTCCGTAAAAACCTAGAAGCGATCTTTTTGCAGTATAGAATGCACTGCACCTAGTTTAGCTAGGAAATTGCTAGTTTGCTGGTTTTTGTAAGCCACTGGTAATTTTTGTGCATTTTAAGTTTTTTCCAAATTAAAATATTATTTTAATGCTTTATTTAAGCACTTTATTAGTGGTAATTACATTTTGGATTGGGTTAATTACTACTAATGGGAATCTATGCTAAGTTAATCACTATTTTAAGCTTAATTCTTTCTCACCCAAAATATCTAGATATTTAAGAAAAATAGAATGAATTTTAAAGAAAAGAAAATGATGACATAAAGCTTTTTTATTTTATTATGCAATTATTGAATTTTTCTTCTAGAATTTTCTACAAAATTCTACAAACCTCCACCTCTTTCAAGCTTGGCCGGCCACTTATTGTTTTCTGCCCCATTTTTGATTCCACCTCATTTATTCATTTCAAGTCCAAATAAATCCATCAAAAATCCTAAATAAATCATACAAATTCAAATATAATCATTACCCTTCATTCTTTTTCACTTAAACTAGCTTGGATCTTCATTCAAGTGAGGATTTTTGGAGGCTAATCTTTGGATTTTCTTGTTGGAAGTTGTGTTTCTTTGAAGGTATAAATCCAAACCCTAAACTCTAATTGTTGCTTAATACTTCAAACTAGCTTAATTAGATGTTAATTTAAAGCTTTTAATTTCATATTTAGAAATTCTAGTAAGGTTTTTTGTAATCAAATTAGGGTTTTGATTAGTGAAATGGTTAGTTGATAATTTTAGACAAATGAAAACTAAACCAAGTTGCTAATTTATTAAATGATATTTTTCTAATTGGATAATTAAGCTATTTAGCAAACTAAAACTTTTACTAATCCAAATTAGGTGAGATTAAAACTTTAGTAATGGTTTGGATGGTTTAATCTCGCTATTTGGTAATGTATGTAAATTCTAGTTTTGGTAAAACTTGTAGTTTTGTGCTAAAATGATATAGGTTGCTTACTAGATTTTAGGATAATTTTGGCGTGAGTTTCTTTCGACGTTGCGGCGTTATTTATATTGATTCCACACTATATCTTGTGTTGTGAATGCGCGATCGGTACGATCAGGGTCTAGGCTTGGTAGTTGTGTCGCTTTGCGTTCCTAGCTAGGGTCGTGCCGATATCGTTTGTGTCTTTGTGTAGCTTTTGCTCTTGAGTTGGTTTCGTAGTGTCGCTACGCGCGTTAGCCACTTGACGAACACTTGAGAGTACGCTTGGAGTTGGTGCGTCGGTCAAACGTAGTTTGTACGTGTTATTGGTCGATTGCTAATATATACTATTATATTGTTATATACTTTCAGGATCGCAGGCGGGGACTTCGGGCGCTGCGAAGAAGGAAAAGCGAGTGGTTGGCTTTACTTAGCCAGGATTGTAGTCAGTAGATTTAACATCTACAAGGGAATCGCCCGCATGGCGTTATGCGTCTGGGCTAGATTAAATGATATGACTATTAGTTAGATATATACGGATATTGATTGTGCATGTGTACCTTTGTTGCATATCTCATTTCCTATTGTGCATGGACTTAGTATTAATGAGACACAACACCATTATTGACGGTTCATGTTTCACGAGCACTGATTGTATGCTACACACACACTGTCGATAATTACCATGACACGCACAACACCTATACATATGTGATATTGTATGGTTTAGGGATATTGAGACAAGATCCTTATTCCTTTTGCGCATATGACATATAGCATAGCTGTATACCTACATGCTTACACATATGCCTTGACATGCTTAGATGCTAGTTACCTATATACCTATATGGTATTGTACCATTAGTGATAGGTATATACACATATGAGACATAGCTGCATGTACATCTTGCATACATACTTACACATATACCTGGAGGGTATTACATTATTACTGATAGGTAGATACATATACCTTGCTATACCTACATGTTTACACATATATCTGGCTATAGCTACATGTTCACCTTTATTTGATGTTATATGGACTTGGAGAACTTAGGAACCGCATGATATATATATTAACTTGTGCAGTTAAATAACGACCTTTTCTTTATATGCTCACATTACAGTTTTTATGTTGCATATATTATATTCATGGATTTTGGCATTGAGATATGGATTTTTCATGATATTTTCTGAATTTGAGGACCGTGGTAGTTTCATGAAATTATGCATTATTTGAAAAACCCGGTTTCTCTTGATATGATATTTCAGCATCCACCATGAGATTTCTCGGTTCGGAGCTTTATATTATTACCCGATACGAGGAGTAGACGAGACCGTGTGCGGGTACATGGTGGAGCCCGGTACGGTTCCCCTCGGCAAGATGATCGACGGTACATGCCGATGAGCCTAGAAGGTGGGCAAGTACCTACCGGTGACAGTACCTATGACTCGGCGGTTATCGTGGGGATATCGACCGAGGTTATGTACGTACCGATACGTCGAATTTCGAGTGTCAGAGCTAGGCACTCGATTTTTCGGGATAGCGTACGATACGTACCTATCAGGAGGGCCAGTCGTGGTGACGGCGCCTGATAGATCAGTATTTATGTGTCTATGTATGACACTTATTTTCATGATATTTTTACTCCTAAATATATATAACAGTGGAATGGGACGCTGTTATATATATATATATATATATATATATATATATATATATATATATATATATATATATATTAGTGGAATGGGACGCTAATATATATGTATACTTATCTAATTTATATAGATTATCATAATAATCTTGCAAATATACTCACTCAGGATATATGGGATTCACTTGATATTGGATACAGGATATATGAGATTTACTTGATATTGGATACTGGATATATGGGTTTTACTTGATATTGGACACTCGGGATCTATGAGACTTACAGGATATAAGGGCCAATTTGTGGAAAACTTGGGATTTAGATTGTCTTGATAGACTTTGGTCCTATCATGAGGTTAGGATTCCGTGAGGATGACATGTTTTATCCCATACTCCGCATTTATTTTATATGCATTTGCTTCATGTATTAGTAGTACCTGATAGAGTACCTTACATGACTGTTGCATACATATTGCCATTTATTGTTCATGTAGTAGTAGTACCTGATAGAGTACCTTACATGACTGTTGCATACATATTGCCATTTATTGTTCATGTATTTGTAGTACCTGATAGAGTACCTTTCATGACTGTTGCATACATATTGCCATTTATTGTTCTTGTAGTAGTAGTACCTGATAGAGTATCTTACATGACTGTTGCATACATATTGCCTTTTATTGCTATCAGCTTGCATGCATTAGATTCGCGCTGTACGTGCATACTTGCGATTACCTGCATATGTTATTTACTATTCACGAGTTGGCAACTCACCCCCGTTGTGCCACAGTGTTTTGCAGGTAGTCCCTCAAGGCAGTCACGACAGGCTTTTCATCTTTCGTGTCATCTTTTGCAGCGGATACCGCTTCGGCTGACTGTACGCAGTTTTGCTATAGGTAGGTTTTGCGGCTATCCGATGTTGTTTATTGTTATCTCCACTTTCATGTGTATGACTTAGAGACTTGATGTGAGGACCATATTGTATATTTTGGTGACTTGGATGTCTTTTATACTGTTTTACTTATATCGTCTTTTATTTCTTCGCTACGGCGTCGTATATTTGATGTGGTGGTTGTTTTCCGCCTTTGGGCGTTGATTTTTCTTCCGTTTGGGATACTTTACTTATATTTATGTTGTACCCATTTTTGGTGTTAGTTTTTACAAAGGTGGTGCTGCCAAAATTTTTAAGAAAATAAATTGGACTTTAAAGAATTTGTACTTGAGATTTTCAAAAGTTTTAACAATGTTCTTATCACCTACTACTTTTGATGGTTTAGATTGCTGGGTTTTTGGATTACTTAAATTGCGTTACGCCTGTAGACGTTGCGTGGTTTAAGGGCCATCATGTGCCAATTTCGGTTCGTGACAAAGTTGGTATCAGAGCGCTAGGTTTTACCTTTCAGAGTGTAGGATGACCTTGGTATGATAGAGTAGGTAGCTTAAGCAGAGTAACGTAGTGCGTGTATGTCTGCGGCATACTCACGACACGGTACTCCGCCTAAAGTGACCTAAGTAATAATTGCTTGAAATTCCTTCCTTGATGATACATATCCTTGTGATTCGATTTTCGTGTTCATATCGAATCCTATTTCCATTTATAGCCTTTGCCTCCGATGACCATGAGAACTCAGAGTGGTGCGACGAGAGACGTGGTCAGAGTTGACTCGTGTAGGACGAGGACTGACCAGGATGACACGCTCGTTGTGCAGGTGCAGATGGATCCGCCTTCGATAGATCGTATCGCTAGGCTTGAGGCAGATATACAGGACTTGCGCCAGACAATGAGGTCTTTAGTTGAGGCCAGTAGAGCGTGCCGACTGGAGGTTGCCACCCCTGTTACTCAGTTATTCCTTGCTATCAGTCCTATTTGAAGAGGAGCGTCTTTCCGAGACTTTGGGAGTTCTAGGACAGAGGATAGCTCGTGCAGGTGTACCAGCCCTGAGACATAGGTTCAGTCGCCGTGACAGGTTTCATGCACGTCGCGGGAGTAGCAGAGGCTTGGGACGAGAGACGTGTTAGCTAGATCAGCCGTTTGTTGTGTTAACTTTTTTCAACAATTCTTTTGTTGCGCGACACGTATATCGGTCGTGTGCCAATCGGATAGGAGATAGAGATTCGTCCGTCGCTTTGATCCTTCTAGAGATGTTGGATTTGACGTTCTCCTGGGCACGGACTGGTTAGCTACGTGCTAGGCGTCTGTGGAATGCTGTGAGGAAATAGTTAGGATTTGTTTCCTGGCGAGTCAGTTCTTGTTGTGCAGGGGACAGTGGTGTCGCCCATCACAGCTTGAATTCAGCCTTTTTCGCTAGTCGGCTTTTGAGGAGAGGATGTCGAGGATTCTTGGCTTTCATTAGTGATATCGGTGCCACAGTGGGTTCGTTGGACCGGGTTCCTATCGTGCGGGAGTTTCCAACTTAGTTCCAGACGAGCCGGCGGAGCTTAGGGAGCTTAAGGATCTGCTGCAGAGTTGCTAGATAAGGAGACTTGTACGTCCAAGTGTTTTGCTTGGGGAGCTCCTATTCTGTTCGTCAGGAAGGAAGACGGCAGTTTGAGGTTGTGTGTTGATTGATCATCAATTGAACCGAGTTACGGTGTGGATAGGTATCCTTTACCTCGCATTGACGATTTGTTCGACTTGCTCCAGAGTGCGAGATATTATCTAAGTTTGTTTGGGATCAGGTCATCATTGGTTACGGGTTCGGAGTGATGACATTCCGAAGACTACTTTTGTGCGTGCTACGGGCAGTATGTGTTTTGGTGGTGTCGTTGGTCTCACCAATGCCCTAGCAGCATTCGTGGATGTGATGAACCAGATTTCTTCAGGCCGTTCCTCGACCAGTTTATTATTGTGTTATTGATGAAATTCTGGTCTTTTCCAATGAGTCGTGAGGAACATGTGAAACACTTGAGGATTTGCTTTGCAGACATTGGGAGAGCACCAGCTGTTTGCTAAATTCTCGGAGTGTTCCATCAGGCTTGATTGTGTTGAACTCCTAGGTCATATGGTTACGGGAGACATTATTCGTATAGGCCCGAGGAAGATCGAGGCCGTACAACTTTAGCCCATATTTATATCCGGGACTGAGGTCTGCAGATTTTGGGCTTAGCCAGTTTTTACCGCCGTTTCGTGCAGAATTTATTGTGTATCACTGCACCGTTGACTGGACTGACCGGGAAGGAGGTTCCTTTTTCTTGGACTGAGGCATGCGAGTTGAGTTTTCAGCAGTTGAAGACTCGGTTGACGACTGCATCAGTTCTATCTTTGCTTCTGGAATGGGTGACTTTGTTGTTTACTGTAATGTTTCGCGAGTGGGGCTCAATTGTGTACTGATGTGGCACTATTGAGTTATCGCTCATGCTTCCCGAAAGTTGGAGGAAGTACGAGCAGGATATCACACTCATGATCTGGAGATGGCCGCGGTGGTCGTGCATTGAAGATTTGGGACACTACTTGTGTGGAGAGTCGTGTCATATTTTCACGGTCCACCAGAGCTTAATGTACATCTTCCTGCAGCGGGTTTTGATTGTTGAGACATCGCCGTTGGATGGAGCTTGTAAAGGATTGTGATTGTGAAATCCTTTATTACCCGTAGCAAGACGATTGTGGTAGCTGATGCTTTGAGTCGTAGGCCCGGGGTAGCTTGTTCCAGTTGTGCGCAGTTCAGAGACAGTCTTCTACAGAGTTATAGTTCTTGTGTGATCGTGGAGTATAGTTAGGTTCGCCTCTTCAAAAAGGGGGAAATAGCTTGCTCATGTCCGCGCCCGTCCACTTTTATTTAATCGTTTTCATGAGGCACATCCCACTGATGCTCGTTGTCTGTGATACTTGAGCATGTTTGGCAAGGTAAGGATTCAGAGTCCTTGATTTGTGACTAGGGTGAGGTATGTTTAGGGACGTGTTGTGTGTACCTGATACTGATGGGTAGAGACGCGAAATCCTACAGCAGGCACATCAGTCAGCTTTCTATGTTCATTCAAGTCCACCAATATATAGCGTGACTTGTGAGATAGTTACGGGTGGGCAGGGATGAAGAGTGAAGTTTCGGATTTCGTTTCGAGGTGTCTTTCTTGTTGCGAGCTAAGATTGAGCATTTGAGACCGGCTGGAGAGTTGCAACCTTTAACCGTTCCGGAATGGGAATGGGAGCAGATCTCCATATTTTTCGTTGTGGTGTCTACCCAGGTCTAGACAGGGAGTGACTCCAATTGGGTGTTGTTTTCCGATTATGCTCAGTTTGCTAAGTTGTTCGTTGTTAAGTTTGTGCGTTTGCACGGAGTTCCTTCATGTGTTGTATCCAATAGAGGCACCCCATTCGCTAGCCGTCGTAGGCAGAAGCTTCAGGAAGCCTTGGGTACTGGTTGAACTTTAGCTCCGCTTTTCCATCTGTAGGCCGATGGTTTGTGAGAGCGGACTATACAGACTCTGGAGGATAGGCTTGTGCGTACGTACTAAGTGTGTTGGCAGTTGAGATCGTCACTTGCCATTGTTAGGGTTCTCCTTCGATAGCTGTTATCAGGAGACATTCAAATTGGCAATCTTTGGGTTTTGTTTGTTAGGTCGTATCGATCGCCAGTCTGTTTTGCTGACTCTGCGAGAGTAGGATTTTTGGACCCCAGCTAGTCATGAGACTACGGAAATGATCCAGTTGATTCAGGTCAGGAGGAGAGCAACCCAGTGCAGACAGAAGTTTTATGCCGACCGTGGTGGTTGCAGACTTGAGTTCGCAGTGGGAGATCATGTATTCCTACGGATTTTTCCGATGAAATGGCGTGTTGAGTTTTGGGAAGCTTAGTCCCAGATTGTTGGTCCTTTGAGATCCTTGAGCGAGTTAGTTCCGTTGCCTATAATTTTGCACTTCCGCCCAGATTTTTGAGTATTCACCCCATATTCCTTGTATCGATACTTCACGAATACCTTCATGACCTTTCTTACATGATTCAGCACCAGAGCATTCTTTTGGACGCGATCATTCGTTCACCAGTGGCAGATAGTTTTAGTGGATCGGCAGGTGGAGAGACTTCGGTCAAGGGTCTTGCTATATGTGAAGGTTCTTGCCGTAGCCGTATAGTGAGGTGATCACTTGGGAGGCTGCGAGCGAGATTTGGGAGTTTTTGTACTCATCTCTTTGAAGGTACGCTTAGTGAGAATTTTAAATTCGGAGATCGAATTTCTTTAAGGGGGAAGATTGTAACGTTTTAGAAATCGTTTTGTGAATTTTCCGTTTTTAGGTAAAATAAATTTTATTTTCCGTAAAAACCTAGAAGCGATCTTTTTGCAGTATAGAATGCATTGCACCTAGTTTAGCTAGGAAATTGCTAGTTTGCGGGTTTTTGTAAGCCACTGGTAATTTTTGTGCATTTTAATTTTTTCCCAAATTAAAATATTATTTTAATGCTTTATTTGTGCACTTTATTAGTGGTAATTACATTTTGGATTGGGTTAATTACTACTAATGGGAATCTATGCTAAGTTAATCACTATTTTAAGCTTAATTCTTTCTCACCCAAAATATCTAGATATTTAAGAAAAATAGAATGAATTTTAAAGAAAAGAAAATGATGACATAAAGCTTTTGTGTTTTATTATGTAATTATTGAATTTTTCTTCTAGAATTTTCTATAAAATTCCACAAACCTCCACCTCTTTCAAGCTTGGCCGGCCACTTATTGTTTGCTGCCCCATTTTTGATTTCACCTCATTTCTTCATTTCAAGTCCAAATAAATCCATCAAAATTCCTAAATAAATCATACAAATTCAAATATAATCATTACCCTTCATTCTTCTTCACTAAAACTAGCTTGGATCTTCATTCAAGTGAGGATTTTTGGAGGCTAATTTTTGGATTTTCTTGTTGGAAGTTGTGTTTCTTTGAAGGTATAAATCCAAACCCTAAACTCTAATTGTTGCTTAATACTTCAAACTAGCTTAATTAGATGTTAATTTAAAGCTTTTAATTTCATATTTAGAAATTCTAGTAAGGTTTTTTGTAATCAAATTAGGGTTTTGATTAGTGAAATGGTTAGTTGATAATTTTAGACAGATGAAAACTAAACCAAGTTGCTAAATTATTAAATGATATTTTCCTAATTGGATAATTAAGCTATTTAGCAAACTAAAATTTTTACTAATCCTAAGTAGGTAAGATTAAAACTTTAGTAATGGTTTGGATAGTTTAATCTTGCTATTTGGTGATATTTGTAAATTCTAGTTTTGGTAAAACTTGTAATTTTGTGCTAAAATGATATAGGTTGCTTACTAGATTTTAGGATAATTTTGGCGTGAGTTTCTTTCGACGTTGCGGCGTTATTTATATTGATTCCACGCTATATCTTGTGTTGTGAATGCGCGATCGGTACGATCAGGGTCTAGGCTTGGTAGTTGTGTCGCTTTGCGTTCCTAGCAAGGGTCGTACAGATGTCATTTCTGTCTTTGTGTAGCTTTTGCTCTTGAGTTGGTTTCGTAGTGTCGCTACGCGCGTTAACCACTTGACGAACACTTGAGAGTACGCTTGGTGTTGGTGCGTCGGTCAAACGTAGTTTGTACGTGTTATTGGTCGATTGCTAATATATACTGTTATATTGTTATATGCTTTCAGGATCGCAGGCGGGGACTTCGGGCGCTGCGAAGAAGGAAAAGCGAGTGGTTGGCTTTACTTAGCCAGGATTGTAGTCAGTAGATTTAACATCTATAGGGGAATCGCCTGCATGGGGTTATGCGTCTGGGTTAGATTAAATGATATGACTATTAGTTAGATGTATACGGATATTGATTGTGCATGTGTACCTTTGTTGCATATCTCATTTCCTATTGTGCCTGGACTTAGTATTAATGAGACACAACACCATTAATTACGGTTCATGTTTCACGAGCACTAATTGTATGCTACACACACACCGTCGATAATTGCCATGACACGCACAACACCTATACATATGTGATATTGTATAGTTTAGGGATATTGAGACATGATCCTTATTCCTTTTGCGCATATGACATATAGCATACATGTATACCTACATGCTTACACATATGCCTTGACATGCTTAGATGCTAGTTACCTATATACCTATATGGTATTGTACCATTAGTGATAGGTATATATACACATATTAGACATAGCTGCATGTACATCTTGCATACATACTTACACATATACCTGGAGGGTATTACATCATTACTGATAGGTAGATACATATACCTTGCTATACCTACATGTTTACACATATATCTGGCTATAGCTACATGTTCACCTTTATTTGATGTTATATGGACTTGGAGAACTTAGGAACCGCATGATATATATATTAACTTGTGCAGTTAAATAGCGGCTTTTTCTTTATATGCTCACATTACAGTTTTTATGTTGCATATATTATATTCATGTATTTTCGCATTGAGATATAGATTTTTCATGATATTTTCTGGATTTGAGGACCGTGGTAGTTTCATGAAATTATGCATTATTTGAAAAATCCGGTTTCTCTTGATATGATATTTCAGCGTCCACCATGAGGTTTCTCGGTTCGGAGCTTTATATTATTACCCGATACGAGGAGAAGACGAGGCCATGTGCGGGTACATGGTGGAGCCCGGTACGGTTCCCCTCGGCAAGATGATCGACGGTATATGCCGATGAGCCTGGAAGGTGGGCAAGTACCTACCGGTGACAATACCTATGACTCGGCGGTTATCATGGGGATACCGACCGGGGTCATGTACATATCGATACGTCGAATTTCGAGTGTCAGAGCTAGGCACTCGATTTTTCGGGATAGCGTACGATACGTACCTATCAGGAGGGCCAGTCGTGGTGACAGCGCCTGATAGATCAGTATTTATGTCTTAATGTGAGACACTTGTTTTCATGATATTTTTACTCCTAAGTATATATAACAGTGGAATGGGACGCTGTTACATACATACATATATATATATATATATATATATATATATATATATATATATATATATTAGTGGAATGGGACGCTAATATATATGTATACTTATCTAATTTATATAGATCATCATAATAGTCTTGCAAATATACTCACTTGGGATATATGAGATTCACTTGATATTGGATACATGATATATGAGATTTACTTGATATTGGATACTGGATATATGAGTTTTACTTGATATTGGACACTCAGGATCTATGAGACTTACAGGATATGAGGGCCAATTTGGGGGCTAATTTGTGGAAAATTTGGCATTTATATTGTCTTGATGGACTTTGGTCCTATCACGAGGTCAGGATTCCGTGAGGATGACATGTTTTATCCCGTACTCCGCAGTTATTTTATATGCATTTGCTTCATGTATTAGTAGTATCTGATAGAGTACCTTACATGACGGTTGCCTACATATTGCCATTTATTGTTCATGTAGTAGTACCTGATAGAGTACCTTACATGATTGTTGCATACACATTGCCATTTATTGTTCATGTAGTAGTAGTACCTGATAGAGTACCTTACATGACTGTTGCATACATATTGCCTTTTATTGCCATCAGCTTGAATGCATTAGATTCGCGCTGTACGTGCATACTTGCGATTACCTGCATATGTTATTTACTATTCACGAGTTGGCAACTCACCCCCGTTGTGCCACAGTATTTTGCAGGTAGTCCCTCAAGACAGTCGAGGCAGGCTTTTCATCTTTTGTATCATCTTTTGCAGTGGATACCGCTTCGGCTGACTGTGTGCAGTTTTGCTATAGGTGGGTTTTGCGGCTATTCGATGTTGTTTATTGTTATCTTTGTACCATGTACTCTCCATCTACCACTTTCATGTGTATGACTTAATGACTTGATGTGAGGACGATATTGTATATTTTGGTGACTTGGATATCTTTTATGCAGTTTTACTTATATCGTCTTTTATTTCTTCGCTACGGCGTCGTATATTTGTTGTGGTGGTTGTTTTCCGCCTTTGGGCGTGGATTTTGCTCCCGTTTAGGATGCTTTACTTATATTTATGTTGTACCTATTTTTGGGGTTAATTTTTACAAAGGATGTGCTGCCAAATTTTTTAAGAAACTAAATTGGATTTTAAAGAATTTGTACTTGAGATTTTCAAAAGTTTTAACAATGTTCTTATCACTTACTACTTTTGATGGTTTAGATTGCTGGGTTTTTGGCTTACTTAAATTGCGTTACGCCTGTAGATGTTGCGTGGTTTAAGGGCCGTCACGTGCCAATTTCGGATCGTGACATTGACTTCATCAAAATGGTAGATGAACCTTGTATATACAAGAAGGTTGTAGAGAGTGAGGTTGTCTTACACGTATTGTACGCAGATGACATACTCTTGATAGGAAATAGTTTCCTATACTATACTCGGTCAAGCTCCTCTTATCACGAGGATTCTCCATGGAAGATTTGGATGATACCTACTACATCTTATGAATTATGATCTATGATGATAGATCTAAGTGGATGTTGGGATTGTCCCAAATCCAGGTACAATAACACCATACTAAAGGGGTTTAGTATGAAGGATTCTAAGCGTGGTGGTTCGCCCACTTACTGAGGAATCACTCTCTCCAAAAAGATGTCTTCCAAGACTGATTTGGAGAGAGCTCACGTGCAAGGGATACCCTATACTTCGGTAGTAGGATCTATCATGTGTGCGATGTTATGTACCATACCAGATGTAGATGACTCACTAGGTGTAGTGATAAGGAATCAATCGGATCTTAGGAGAATTACTGGATAGTTATGGAGGACATTCTTAAGTACTTGAGAAGCACTAAATGAATGTTCTTGGTTCGAGCTTCCAGAGTGATAAGGTCGACTGAAAGTCAGTCACATGATTTGTCTTTACCCTCAGTGGAGGGACGGTATGTTGGAAGAGTTCCAAGATAGATACCAAGGCATACTAGACGATAAAGACTGAATACATCGCTACCAACGATGCTGCCAAAGTGACTGTCTGAGCATTTCTTGTTCATGAGATGAACATAGTTCTTACCATTGAGCGTCCAATAACTGTTATTGAGACAACAATGGAGTTGTGGATTTGGCCTAGGAACGCTGGTCCCATCAGCGATCCAGACATATTCTGAGGACAGTATCACCTGATCAGGGAGATGGTAGATCTCCAGGGAGATCGAGGTTAGGAGAGTAGATTTTGATATTAACACGGCGGATGCACTCACCAAGGCCTGCTTTCCCAAATACTATTTGAGAGATTTTTGGATGGTTGAGTATGGGATGCTACAATCACTGCTAAATTGTTGAGTATGAGATACTGCAACAAATGGCCTTAGTGCAAGTGGGAGATTGTTAGTTATATGTATGCCCTAGAGGCCATTACTGTACATGTGATGTATATTGTAGTAGATGGTTGGACATATATAGGGAGGAATTTCTTGCTCGACATGATAGTATGCTATCTGGTTGCAATTTGCCTTAACATGTTGACTTGTATAAGTGATGTTGTCTTGCTCTCACATGTTGATAAAGCCCTTAGGATGTGTACTTGACTACCAGGACTATGATGGAAATCATACTAGTGGGGCCAAGGGTAGTCCACAAGTACACCCTATAATTGGTCTTAGACATGGGAGTATCGAGACAGGGCATCGATACTCCGGAGTAAACTAGCGTATGCGCTTCTTGACCCATATGATGGGCGATGGATGATCCCACATCCATTGGTGTTTGACATCAGAGAAAGTATACGGGTGCTCAGTGGAGACTGGGTACCCTGAACGGACTCGCCGAGAACTCCTAGATGGTATTATACCTATTGTCAGATAGCAGTTCTCTGGTGACACTGGTACAGGTTAGTCTGTCGACCCGAGATCGTCATAGAGTCTTATGTGATTCTCACTGTGCTTTGATTTCCACCATACCACGGTCAAGAGATCGTGCAAAAAGGTGGTTTTTGGGTACACTCCCGAGTCACATAGAGGCAATGAGCGATAGGAGGGGATTCGTCTCTCCCAGTATTGGGAGTTGATGTTTTGCTATGCTCGATTAGCCATAACAGGAAATCCCTGGCCAGGGTTGTTGAGATTTACCGGTAAGTGTTATCAGTAGTTTCTCGAACCGTTATGGACCTTGCATCGGCATGACTTATCAGGCTATTGGGGTCTGACGTTATACCACCCCCAGGCTGTTGATATGTGACATATCAGACGAAGAGACCGGACAGTACGGTAGTGTTACTGATTGGATTCGCAGGAGTATGAGCAGGCTTGCTTGTTGATCTTTTGATCGTTCAATACCCGGGTGGCCATTACGTTTGGCAGAGCGCTTGCGGCTTGTGGGTGTTTGATATGATCATCACCTACTGCCGGCGTATTGACAAGTCTTTAGAGTCCTATACAGAGGTTTCCTAGTTCATGGGAAACGGAGTAGGAGCACATATGTGATATGTGCGGGACCGAGATTAATGCGTGTATATGATACCGCATTCTATTCTCGCGATATGCGACATTGGTCGGTTATATGTGATATAACCAGGTTATCGGATCAAGTGTTGATTCAATAAGTTGTTACATTTGATATTAGTCGGTTATATGTGATATAGCCGGATTATTAAATCAAGTGTTGATTTAATAATTTAATGTATAATTATATATTTAATATATTAAATTACATTAACCGATATCAGCTCACTTAGCCATTTCCTTTTTCTCACTTGTGCATACATGATATATATGTGATATATGTTAGTTATATGTATGGCCTAGAGGCCATTACTGTACATGGGATGTATATTGTAGTGGATGCTTGGACATATATAGGGAGGAATTTCTTGCTCGATATGATAGTATGCTATCTGGTCGCTCTTTGTTTTAACATGTTGACTTGTATACGTAATATTGTCTTGCTCTCACATGTTGATAAAGCCCTTAGAATGTGTACTTGACTACCAGGACTATGATGGAGATCATACTAGTGGGGCCACGGGTAGTCCAAAAGTACACCTTATAATTGTTCCTAGTCGTGGGAGTATTGAGACAGGGCATTGATACTCCAGAGTAGACTAGCGTATACACTTCTCGACCCATGTGATGGGCGATGGATGATCCCTTATCCATTGGTGTTTGACATCAGAGAAGGTATACGGGTGCTCAGTAAAGACTGGTTACACTGGACGGACTTGCCGAGAACTCCTAGATGGTATTATACCTATCGTCAGATAGCAATTCTCTGGTGACACTGGTACGGTTAGTCTGTCGACCCGAGATCGTCATAGAGTCTTGTGTGATTCCCACTGTGCTTTGATTTCCACCATACTACGGTCTAGAGATCGTGCAAAAAGATGGTTTTTGGGTACAGTCCCGAGTCACATGGAGGTAATGAGCGATAGGAGGGGTTTCGTCTCTCCCGGTATTGGGATTTGATGTTTTGCTATGGTCGATTGGCCATAACAGGAAATCACTGGCCGGGTTGCTGAGATTTACTGGTAACTGTTACCAGTAGTTTCTCGAACCGTTATGGACCTTGCATTGGCATGACTTATCAGGCTATTGGGTTCTGACGTTATACCACCCCTAGGCTGTAATATGCGACATATCAGACGAAGAGACCGGACTGTACGGTAGTGTTACCGATTGGATTCGCAGGAGTACGAGCAGGCTTGCTTGTTGATCTTCGGATCGCTCAATACCCGGGTGGCCGTTGCGTTTAGCAAACCGCTTGCGGCTTGTGGGTATTTGATATAATCATCACCTACTGCCGGCGTATTGACGAGTCTTTAGAGTCCTACACAGAAGTTTCCTGGCTCAAGCGAAACGGAGTAGGATCACATATGTGATATGTGCGGGACCGAGATTAATACGTGTATGTGATACCGCATTCCATTCTCGCGATATGTGATATCGGTCGGTTATATATGATATAGCCGGGTTATCGGATCAAGTGTTGATTCGATAAGTTGATTCATATGATATTAGTCGGTTGTATATGATATAGCCGGATTATTAAATCAAGAGTGGATTTAATAATTTAATGTATAATTATTTATTTGATATATTACATTACATTTACTAGTATTAGCTCACTTAAGATTTCTTTTCTCACATTTGATACACTTTACATATATGTGATATATGTATTGTTTTCTATTTGCACACAAAATATATATGTGATATATATTGTTGTGTCATGCTAGGTTACACTTGCAACATGAATGTATGAGACTTATACCATGCTAGGGTTAAAGCTAGGGTTTGATATTTATCACTTAAGTTATCACAAAATAGTGAAGACTTAGTCATTGTTTCAAGCTTTGATGAAGCTTGTAGAACATTGACCAAGTCCACTCTTTTGTCATTCCTTAAGATATTTGTTAACCCAACCTTAACCCTTGACCTTGGTTTATTCTCTACATGAGTTAGGCATGATACATACTTACCCATGGTTGCAATTCTAACCTCACTCTCTCATGAGTTTCATTTCTTCTTATTCTTCAACAAAAGAAAAGGCTTTCTAGGTTTTTTCCAAGTGAAGAATTAGTGTGAGAAAAATAAAACTAAAGTGAGCCCACTTCCTACTTCATCATCCTCTACTACTTGCCATTTAGTTTAGGGTGTTTGCTTCACTAATCTCACCATTAGTGAAGAGATAGCTTGGGTTAGTGTCTCCTCGACGTAGATTATCTTCGGCCACGAAGGCTTCGATGCAAGCTTGTTCATTTCTTCATGGAAGCCTCTCTAGAGTCCGGGAGTTCGTGATCACAGAGAAGGGACTACTACACGGAGCTATTGAAGTGAAGGACCAGTCTACAAAGGTTGTATTCCTTGTTCACTTTAGTTGCAAAGTTGTTTGCATTCGTTTCGTCGGATTTTCTAGTAGCGATTCTAGGGTTAGGGTTTACTAGAACGGCAAATTTATAAAATTGGTATGGACGATGCCTCCCGAAAACTTGCTTCTGCGCTAGAAAACCCAACAGTGGTATCGGAGCCATGCTAGAAAATTAGACGATGTTTGCTAGGATTACGAAACCGAAACTACTCCGAAACACCCAATACGAAAACTTAGTTTCTGTCGAATTTAAATGGTCCTCAAATTTTTTTTAAACAACTGCAGAATGTTATATGTGATATAACATGAACACCATGCAAATTTGAGGCATTTCAACTGACTTTTGGCCGGCCACATTGGCCTCAAATCCGAGCTCACCAGGTCTTTTGGGGATTTTGGTCTTCAAATTTTCAGGGTGTTCCAGTCTCTGGGTTTTGGGGTTTCAGGTGTTATTTGTTTTTGCTAAATTTTCATTTGATGTTAACTTTCTGCAAAAGCAACTCGGAGTGTTTCGTAGTCATAATTATAACATGTATTCGGGTTATTTAGACGATGTTAAAAAGTTCGAATGGATATCAATAACCCAATTTTTCCCCCGCTGGAAATTTTTCAAGAGTTGGATTTTTTCCGAGTTTAAAATTTTCAGAAAAACTTGCAAGCGATTCTGTGGACCCTCTAGAAGAAAGAAACCCTAACTCGATTATGTGACCGTCAAAACCTCCATCAAACCGTAGGGTTTGTGGTAGTTCAGCGGTGCCACATGTGAGGCATTGGTTGACCCTTCTACGGCTGGTTCATAGGTGTTGTGGCATGTTTCTGGGTACTTTTTGAACTCCGCTCAAGTGTTGAGCTTCACGGGAAATTTAGGCGTTTGTTTATTCGATCGAAAAGTTTAACTTCGTCTAACTATCTGTGATTGTGATACAATATTTGGAATCCACAAATAGTTATGAGATAACTAGTTTGTATTTTATAAATCTAGCAGTTTAGTCTCATTTGATCGGTTGCCACGGAATTTTGATGTGGATCAAAACTCCGTCGCAATTACGTAGTGTACGTGGATACTCGCCAGGTAACCTTACTAGATAGCCACGCCCCATAGCCCCGACCAAGTGATTGTAGGAGAACCCCGTCACCAAAAGCATCCGTTCGGGTGCTCGCGGCAGCGATGTTCCGCCTTAGTGCACATCGTCGACAGCACCCGGTGCGGCCGTCTACTAAAGTTTCCGACGAGCATCCGATCAGGTTATCGGGAATCTTGTTGAATTACCCGATAGGTTATTGGATAGTGTTTTCAATATCGAGACTAAAATGCGGGTTTTATAATTGTTAGGCATGTGATGTCTAAGGAATTCATTTTGTTAGGCATGAAATCCAATGTATGTGATGCGTTGGGTTTATGATGTTTAAGGTGGTTGCGGATTCCAACTGTTATAGTTTTTCACTTTTTTTTCTGCGACCGTAAATGTAATATGTGGTGTATCACCGGTTTCGTTGCTATATGTCAACGATAATTGGAATACGCATATTTACTTACGTTGATGACATGCGATGTTATGTGTTGCTGTGATATGTTATATTGGATCGTCGTGTTTTGAATAGCCGGGGGTTTTATGTGAGATGAGGGTTTTTATTTTCATTCATGTAAAATTCATTGTATGTAATATTCTTTTATTGGGGCACTTCCGGGTTGAGGATGATGTCACCATTGATGTATATTATTTACTTTTCCGCATTAGGATAGACCCAAGGCGGGGAGCATAAGTAACCGGGTTCTAGGGTCCAGTAGGAAACCATCTCGAGGAGTCGAGATCGGGTCTCCTAACTCTAGAATTGGTAGGGTTGCTTTCCGCTCTCGTTGGGGTCTAGGGATATGGGTTTGGCTATTCATCACGACCGTGGAATCCGCGTTTTTACTGGCTTAAATAAAACACGGAATTCCTAGTATATCCCATATTTCATATGTGATTCTTCTGCTGCTGATAATTTATGATGTGATCACTTGATATGTTCTGAGACGAATGCCTATATATTATATATATGAGATATAATTAATATTGTTGCTTTCGTTTCTTATGTGATGCTTAGGAAGCATAACAGATGGGACTTCATTAATGAGATTAATGGAATATAAGAAACCTAAAGATGTTTTAGAAACTTGTTTTAAAAACTGGTAGCTCTAGTTCTTGCTTTGCATAGCGGTATTCCTTATAGAATATCCAGCACCTTATTCGATAAGAAAAGAGCCGAGATCCCTTCACCGGGAGTGACCTCTTTAGCGAAACTAGCAGATGCTACAAACTCGGTTTGTCTTTTGATTGCTTTTATAGTTTTTGCTTTGCATAGTGGTATTTGTGAAATATCCTGCTCCTCATTCGATGAGGAAAGAGCCGAGATCCCTTCACCGGGAGTGACCTGTTTAGCGAAACTAGTAAAAGCCTAAAAAAACACTCCTTTTCAAAATCGCTCGATTCTACGACGATATCAAGTTCATTACGCAAAAGGTTTTCTTAAAAACCTGTCGTAGCCCTCCGTCATTTCATATAAGTACTACTTAGTATTCGTACTACGTTTGTTGACCATGTTAAGGCGTAGTATGCTGTAGCTGATTAGTGCTTATCTGCATAAGCATATGATGCGATTGGATTAGGGTAGTCGTACGACTTTGTTGACCTTGTTAAGGGTCGTGCGGGTGGGTTTAATTCAATCAGGAAATGACGGGTTGAACTTAGCTAGCGCTTATGATTTGTTGACCTTGTTAAGATCATAAGTTGCTAGGGGCAAAATATTATCGGGAATTTCAAGTGTTGAAATTTGCAATGAGATTGCATATCTTCTATGAGATAGTTGGATCCCGATACCTACTGCGAGTAAGAGTTACTCCTGGGAGAGTTTTACACATTACAATTAGCCGATCAAGTAGGTGTCTAGAAAGGTGTTAACGGGGCTACGCCTTTTAGAAAACGAGGTTTATTTTAATTAGGTCCGTGTGAAAGCACGAGGAACCTCCCTCAAAGTACCGACACTGGCCTGGCCGAAAGATTGGCGAACTTGTATGGTGTAATTAATCCCGGCTATTCTTACCTTTTAGGGTTTGAAGGTAGATTTGACTAAAATAGTGGGAGCCATCCTGATTAGATAAAATAATAACCAATTTAATCTTGCAAGAGCGCACGCAGAGTGTTTTCTTTTCTCTCTCTCCTGGTAGCGACCATGTCACGCTTTAATCAAGATAATAATTTGGATGCATTGACCGAACCTGCTTATTATACTGAGCTAGGGAACGTTGGTTCCGCTCTATCTTATAATTGTTATAAGTCCGAGCAGGAAATAGGGGAATATCCGGATTCCCATGCCACCCAATTTAGGATTAAGCATGTTGATGCATATTCTTCGGGTGTGTTCATTACTGAGAACTGTTTCTCAGTATCCTCTACGTCCTAGGTATGTGATACCGGATCAGGATCCCGCATATGTAATATGTTACATGGGCTACAGAAAGGTAGAGAACTGAGAATGGGTGATATGTCTCTAAGGGTTAGAGAATTGTGCAATTGTTGCAGCCAAGTCTGTTGGCAGATATCACCTTATATTAATACATTGATTCTGAACAAATATTATTACATACCGAACCTGATATACAACATTACATCATGTTCTTTACTGAGTTAAAGAAGGATATAATTCTGTATTAGAGGATAATGTTGTGAACATTTTCCTGAATTAAGAGTTGATTCGATCAGGCACGTTAGATAATAGCATATACGTTCTAAATCAAACCGCGGTTCAAAGTATGTAGAACACACACAAGAGGAGTAGTTCAGAAATGAACGAATCCTTCTTGATGCATTGTAGACTAGGTCATATCAATGCGACACAACCAGCGAAGTTACATAAGGATGAATATGAGAACATGTTCGAATTTTCATCTTATGATACTTGCCAGTCTTGTCTCAAAGATAAAATGACCGATACTCTGTTTACTGGAAACAGAGAAAGAGTTAGTGAACTCTTGGGATGCATACATGATGATGTATACGGTCCTATGTCTATAAATACTAAGGTTGGTTCTTGGTACTTCATTAAATTCATCGACTATTTCTCAAGATTCGGACATATGTTCCTGTTGAAAAATGAGTCTGAAACTTTTGAGAAATTCAAGGAATATAAGCTTGAAGTTGATAACCATACGGGTGGAAGTATTAAAGTCCTTCAATGTGATCGAGGAGGCGAATACTTGGGCATGGAGTTCCTGGATTATTTAAAGGAGAATGTGATTCTCTCTCAGCTTACTCCTTCGAGTGCACCACATAACAATGGTGTATTGAGGCGGAGGTATGGCACCCTATGAGATATGGTGCGCTCTATGATGAGTATTGCTGAGTTACCTGTTTCCTTTTGGAGTTATGCACTTGAGAAGCTGCATACCTATTGAATGGGGTTCCATCCAAATCAGTGCCTACCACTACATATGAGATATGGAATGGGAAGAGACCGTGTCTTAAACGAGTTATGATATGGGGTTGTCCGGCCTATGTTGATGGGCAGAATCCGGACAAGCTTGAGGCAAGGTCAATTCTGTATAAGTTTGTTAGGATATCCCAAACATTTGTGAGGGAATATCTTCTACCACTCTGAGGAGCAAAAGGTGTTTTTTTTCTCAGCATGCCACCTTTTTTAAGAAAAGGAATTTCTTATGAAGAAATTTGTGGTCATGAGGTAGAACTGGAAGGAGTTCCAGCTAGACAAACTAACAGCTGATGATTTGGTGAAACCAAATGATTCAATAGTCTCCAAAGAACCTCAGCCTCTCCGCGAATCTGGTAGGGTTCCTATCCACTTGAGAGATACTACAGTATTCTCGGTGATAGTGGGAGCGAGGATTGTATCATGGTTGATGATGGCCCAACATGGTTCTGGCAGGCCATCACGAGTGGGGATTCTGTGAAATGGCTGGATGTTATGCGATCAAAGATGGAATCCATGTACACCAACAAAGTATGACTTTGAATGTTGCACCTGAAGGGGTAAAACCCATTGGGAGAAAATGAATCTTGAGAAGATTCTTGGTGTAAATGGAAAAGTTGAGACTTTCAAAGCTATGCTTAAGTCCATCAGGATCAATGCAAGCATCGCAGAGTTGGAACATCTGTTTTGATGTGGCAGTCAAAGAGTTTTACTTCATCAAAAAGGTAGATGAACCTTGTATATACAAGAAGGTTGTAGAGAGTGAGGTTGTTTTATACGTATTGTACGTAGATGACATACTCTTGATAGGAAATGGTTTCTTATGCTACACTCGGTCAAGCTCCTCTTATCACGGGGATTCTCAATAAAAGATTTGGATGATACCTACTACATCTTGTGGATTATGATCTATGGTGATAGATCTAAGTAGATGTTGGGAGTGTCCCAAATCCAGGTACATTAACACCATACTAAAGGGGTTTAGTATGGAAGATTCTAAGCGTGGTGGTTCGCCCACATACTCATGGATCACTCTCTCCAAAAAGATGTCTTTCAAGACTGATTTGGAGAGAGCTCGAGTGCAAGGGATATCCTATGCTTCGGCAGTAGGCTTTATCAGATTATGCGATGTTATGTACCAGACCAAATGTAGATGACTCACAAGGTGTAGTGATCAGGAATCAATCAGATCTTGGGAGAATTACTGGATAGCTGTGGAGGACATTCTTAAGTACTTGAGAAGAACTAAATGAATGTTTTTGGTTCCAACTTCCAGAGTGATAAGGTGTAACACCCTAGTTCATTGTTCATACCATAATATTGCATTATTATATTCCCCATTCTTATGCATTTTACAAATAAACAGGTGCTTTTGACCCATGTCTGCTACTTAGTTACAGGTTACAGGTTCTCGAAGCTAAAACAGTGAAATTGATGAAAAAGATGATACAAAGTGAGACTACGACCAACAAATAGAAGGATCTTGATGAAGCCTACACGAAGATCAGTTCACAAAGTACAAGGCAGCGCAAGGTTCAAGACTTCGTCACGAAGCAACGGTAAAAGACCACTACAATTATTCACTGGGAGATCTGGAAGAAACATAGAAGCTATTCTGAAGAACCAACCAAAGATACAGGAAGAAAAAGAGAACCAGAGCTAGCTCAGAAAATTACAGCAAACGAGTCCATCTTTTGGCCGCGGAACCGCGGCCAAACTATGGCTGCGGCCGCGGTTCCGCGGCTGTGTGAAGCATGTAAAAGATAAAAATTTTACCAAAAAGAAGGGCTGCGCTGACTAGGCTTCCTAGGGGTATTTTTGTCATAGCGGACGTGCGACAATTGTAAACCTAGGGTTTTCTATGTCCTATAAATAGAAGCCGAAATTCTTGTATTAGGTCATGCCTCCTTTCATTAATAAAATTCAGAATTCCTTATGGAGAGCATCAATTTTTAAGTTCTTAATTTATTTTTCTGCCCTAGGTTAAATTTATTGTCTGCCCTAATTAAATTTAATTTCTTGCCCTAGTTAGATAGTTAGATCTTTTATTCTCTACCCTAGATAAATATTTTTCAATTCCCTAATGAGCGAGTAGTCTCTTCGCTTGTTAGGGTTAGATTTGGGGAAGGTTTGAGAGATGAAGATCTCTCACCCCTTTCTTGCCCATCACATATAATTAATAGGACTCCATGCATACATGCACATACCGCTCCCTACGGCACCCTGTCCCGCGAGGTAGCGGTGATACCGTAGTATAAACGCCCGGTTGAGCGTGTTTTCCATGGAGGTTAGGGTAAGGATTGATAAAGGAAGGACAAGAACCTAGAGGAAGAAACATCTTCCCGAATGGTTCTAATCCCCTATATTAATAATTACCATAACTCCTAATAGATCTTAATATGGGTATAGAAAGCGGTGAGATTTATTGACTTTCCAAACTTAATCTAAACCTAACCCTAGCAAGATTTAGATCTAAATTAATTTATTTTTAGATTTAATTAATCAATCCGGCACCCATCGGAATTAACTCATTAGAGCGATTAGGAAATTCACAACATCCCTATGGACGAACCCGTACTCACCGGCTAGCTGCAAAGCGACGCCGTTCTTGATTGCGGTTACTAAATATTTTTGATCCATCTTTTAAAAGCGTATAAGCACGCTAAACATCATTCAATCAAATGGCGCCGTTGCCGGGGATGGCGTGTTATTTACTTTTTGCAATTTCGGGTTAATCTAAAATTAAAAAAATCATAAAAACTGAAAAATCAAATAATATAAAAATTTATCATTTTGTTATTTTGTGAAGGGTATCTTTGTTTGAATTTTGCAGGATCTACAATCATGTTCGGATCTGGAAATCTCCAGAGATCAAAACAGCAAATATCAAATCCGAACAAACAGAGGAATATCACAACAGACAACAGAAGAAATTTGGAGGACCGAGTCAACAAGAAGAACCGCGACGATCTGGTGACATATAAAAAAAAAACCGTGCCGAAGCGACCAACCCGCGGCGGATCCACGGTCGGAGGGGGCAATTCGCGGCGGTTCCATGGTGGAGGCGACGGATCGGGTCCAAAAAAAAAAATCTCTGTAAGTCTTCTGATCTCCTTCTCTGCAAATCTCTGATATCTCCTCTGAAAAATCTCCTGCAGGATTCTTTGCGCTTAAAAATCTTCCCCCTTCCAATAACAAATCTTGTGCAGGATTCTTTGCGCCGTGCTTAAAATAAAAAATTGATTGCAAGTGATTTTTTTCTGTTTTGCATATCTTTAATCGAATTTTAAGGGACTTGAGACCAATCCAGATTGGGTGGGGATTTCATCACCCTTCCCAGGACCCCAGAAATCACATAAGGCATATGCATTGACCATTCTTAATTAAAAAATACTAGACTCAGCCCTAAGGACGTCGCGCTCAATAGGACAGAGAACTAGTTGTAGGTATCGGCCGTTGATCCTAACCTGAATTTGCGGTGTCTAGGCAAGTGTGTCTAAGGCGAGTTGTTACTTAATTAGGGCCACTACTTGTAGTGGAGAGCCTCCTACTCACCTGGCACTTACCTGGCCGCAATTGGCGGTGAAGAGGCGGTTTGAGGTCCTATTTCTAGCCCTTTGGAACAGTTAGGAGCTGTCTAGCTGACCTAGGTGACCCTAGATCTAGGCCTGATTGTGCATTTTTGGTTGATTGAAAGTGTGTTTAAGCCCTTTATCAAAAATCTTTTTTGCAAAAAAAAAAGTTCCAAATAAAAGAAAAAAGAGGAATTTTTTTTTTAAAAACAGACTTGCAAATTTTGTCGCTAAGAACTCCTTGCACCACCCACCTTCTTTCTCTTCCCCCTTCTTATATCATGGGTACCCCACCTTATAAATCTCTTGCCGAACTTTGGTATCCTGAACCTAACTTTGCCTCTTACGCGAATTGTTTCAGTCGATTTAAGGACGACCCCTCCATGCCCAAAATTTCTTTGAAAGATCGAATAGAAGCGTCTAGGAGAAACAGTTCGACTTTGCAATCCACTTTGTATCAACCATGTCAACCTTCACCACCTTCGTACGTTGATACCACTTTTTGGAGTCCTGTTGTAACTCTTAAACCCATGTCTATTGCGGAGCATATTGAACAATCTCGTAACCGATCTTTCACTCCTTTCAACACTTCGAGTTCTTTGGATCAACAAGTCCATTCACCTTTTTATCCAAATGTTGATCCTACCCCTGTCCAACCATCCAATTCCTACCAGTCCTACCCGACTTTCCCACCTTTACTAGACATTGCGTCTACACAGACATTTAGGAGTTTCACGTATCCAAACAATTTCGAATCTTTTACCGAAACCCCTTCACAACCCATGTCTAGTTTGGAACAGTCATTGGAAGCTTATATTTTAGCAACAAACAAAATGATTAGGAATGTGGATGCGTCCATTGCCGCCCTTATGCAACCTAATGAACCGGTAGCTAGTTTCCAACTAGCTCCAAATTTTCCAATGTATAAGGAGGCGGTTGGACAGAGTGACAATTTGAGAGGAGAAAGTAAGTTCTACACCTTTCCAAATCAAACCTACCCATACCCAATTGAATCCAACAACTCCAGTTTTCAAACATGTGTCCAAAATGATGAGTTGTGCGACTTTGTAGTGATTGATTTGCCAGATTGTGAAGAATCCCTTTCGAGTGAAACCACACTTAATCCTTTCGATCTTTACACCTCCAATCTAGAACCTGAATTGATAAAGATCCATGCTTTTGATGAGGTGTCCGAAAAAATTGATTTTCACTTGATTGAGGATATAGACGCCGGGAATTTTTTGGATGATGAACCCGTAAATTTGACTGAAATTTTATCTCCAATTCATCATCCTGAGTCATTAATTGTTTCTCCCGAACCTCATATGCGTCTTGATTTTGATGATAATGGCATGGATAGGCTAAATTTTGAGGAGAATTATGATGATCGTATTGAGGAGAGTATTGAGGATAATATTGAGGATGAACCATTTTTGTTTGATATGTCGGATTTTCCAATTCATTCTCGTGAACCTTTAACTGTTATACTTCCTAAATCACCCTCCCTCCTTTCCATCGGTCCGACCACGCAAAAGAACACGCTTGAAGACTGTGAGCTTGAAAAATTTCTCTTTGAATCTGACACAGTTCTCACAGACGATAACGATTACGAGTGTTTCACTTTTTTGGACGATGTTGAAAACTCACCTCCCGAGTTTGAGTCCTTTACATTTTCAGATGAGTTAGTTGAACTATCAGACTCGGTTGCTTACAGTCATTTCAAACCATTGATGGAATCCTTCAAGTTCGAGACAGATTACTTAAGTGAGATTAAGACTATCCCTAAATCACTCCCTTTCGTCCTTCTTATCGTTTCGACCACGCAAGACTCCGTGGCATTTCCATTTTCAATGGAGGGTTTACCAAGTTCGACGTACCCATGTTTTCTTGCGAATTTCGAGGGATTTGACCCTATTTCTCGACGAGTTGATAGATTAGCACAATCGCTTTTAACACATCGGTCATCACAAATTGTGCTAATTTATTCACTCGATTTACACCCTCAAGTTCATACCACACTTCTTTCTCTCTTCCGCCATTCTTCTCCTCCACCAAGACCGTACACCGTTTCTATCTCCACACGGTCTCGTGTGCGTCTTATTTCTTTTCTTTACACTCCATTCTTTCACCAACCCCACAATTATCACGATAAAAATTTTGAATGGTTGGTGCTAAACTTTGGCCTGTGTAAGGCCTTGCATAGTGTGGGGAGAACCTTGTTGTATATTATTTTGTTTTTTTCTTTTTTCTTTTAACAATAACAAAAAAAAAATTATAAATAAATAAACAGGGGAGTGCCGACATTTTGACCCTCTTGGTGTGGCATGACAGTGAGGACACTGTCAAGTTTAAGTTTGGGGGTATGCTCGGTAAGCCTTCTTCCTTCGCATTCATATGTACATTTTGCATTTGCATACTTATTTTAAAACCCATAAAAATTGAAAAAATTTAAAAATTATAAAAATTAAAGTATTCAATTTTGGCTATAATTGACTTGAGTTTGACAAAAAGATTAACTAGCTAGGAACAACTAGATCTAGACTTAGTAAATTAAAAACCCTAAAATTAACCTTTCTTAAAGTTTAACGGTAGAAAGTATGTCTTTGTAGTTTATCTAGAAATAGGCAAATTTTGAGTTCACTTCTTGGGCTAAGTTAAAACAAGGAAAAAGTATTGATGTTTTTATTAAAATATAAGTTTGAAAAATAATTCCTAGCTTAAGTCTAAATTCTGAAAATATATACCCTACAAATTGCACAAAAACGCACCTTGAAACTTGGAATAGTAGAGGAGACCTTGAAATGCTCTTGTCTAAAGTCCTTAGTACGAAGAAAATAAAATAAAAATTCAAGTGTGAATAAAGAGATAAAAAAATGAACACTGGTTTTTGTGATTACTTAAGGTTGCAAAAATAGAAAAATATTTAGCGATGGTGCTTCATCACCAAGTGCCTTAGACCAACTGGTTTGGGAGTCACTGCTAAAGCCTTAGGTATTGCAAGACTAGGAATTACGCTTTAATGTGCAAACACGTCTTGTAATCGGTTGTTGGTACCTCAAGAAGTATTAACGGTCGCATGAAGGATGTGTGAGCGAAATTCATCTAAAAATTCACATATTAAGAAGTGCTTTGGACAATGGACAAGAGTATGATTGCTTGATTTGAATTTCCAAGTGTAGGGGTGATTTATACACACACGTAGGGGTATGTGATTGGGGTTTAGATAATAGATAGGAATGAAGAATAAGACTTGTATCTTTAGTAGAGATGATAAAAATTCCTAAGTTGAGATAGAACCCTGGAAGGAAAACTTAAGAGATACCGAAAGCTAAGTAAGTCTACAAAATATATATAATCTTAAGTTAAATGATAAGGAAGCGTGAAGAATATGGGTGGATGATTTATGAGTCGAAGATAATAGAGTTCTTGTTAGAGAACCTAATTGGAGAATAAAAGTTAATAGGTCTAATTGATAGGATTTTGTGGGTAGTATCCGCTGAAAACCCTCAGGAGACAACACTCCTCCTACTAGGGATACCTAGAGGTTTAACGGCATGTTGCACGAGCTCAGTGCAATCGCGATTCCCTGCGAAAGTGAGGTTAGGTTTGTCGAGAATAAAACTAGGTTTGCTCGAGGACGAGCAAAAGATAAGTTTGGGCGTATTTGTTCATACCATAATATTGCATTATTATATTCCCCATTCTTATGCATTTTACAAATAAACAGGTGCTTTTGACCCATGTCTGCTACTTAGTTACAGGTTACAGGTTCTCGGAGCTAAAACAGTGAAATTGATGAAAAAGATGATACAAAGTGAGACTACGACCAACAAATAGAAGGATCTTGATCAAGCCTACACGAAGATCAGTTCACAAAGTACAAGGCAGCGCAAGGTTCAAGACTTCGTCACGAAGCAACGGTAAAAGTCCACTACAATTATTCACTGGGAGATCTGGAAGAAACATAGAAACTATTCTGAAGAACCAACCATAGATACAGGAAGAAAAAGAGAACCAGAGCCAGCCCAGAAAATTACAGCAAACGAGTCCATCTTTTGGCCGTGGAACCGCGGCCAAACCATGGCTGCGGCCGCGGTTCCGCGGCTGTGTGAAGCGTGTAAAAGATAAAAATTTTACCAAAAAGAAGGGCGGCGCTGACTAGTCTTCCTAGGGGTATTTTTGTAATAGCAGACGTGCGGCAATTGTAAACCTAGGGTTTTCTATGTCCTATAAATAAAAGCCCAAATTCTTGTATTAGGTCATGCCTCCTTTCATTAATAAAATTCAGAATTCCTTTTGGAGAGTATCAATTTGTAAGTTCTTAATTTATTTTTCTGCCCTAGGTTAAATTTATTGTCTGCCCTAGTTAAATTTAATTCCTTGCCCTAGTTAGGTAGTTAGATCTTTTATTCTCTGCCCTAGATAAATGTTTTTCAATTCCCTAATGAGCGAGTAGTCTCCTCGCTTGTTAGGGTTAGATTTGGGGAAGGTTTGAGAGATGAAGATCTCTCACCCCTTTCTTGCCCATCACATATAATTAATAGGACTCCATGCATACATGCACATACCGCTCCCTACGGCACCCTATTCCGCGAGGTAGCGGTGATACCGTAGTATAAAGGCCTGGTTGAGCGTGTTTTCCATGGAGGTTAGGGTAAGGATTGATAAAGGAAGGACAAGAACCTAGAGGAAGAAACATCTTCCCGAATGGTTCTAATCCCCTCTATTAATAATTACCATAACTCCTAATAGATCTTAATATGGGTATAGAAAGAGGTGAGATTTATTGACTTTCCAAACATAATCTAAACATAACCCTAGCAAGATTTAGATCTAGATTAATTTAGTTTTTAGATTTAATTAATCAATCCGGCACTCATCGGAATTAACTCGTTAGAGCGATTAGGAAATTCACAACATCCCTGTGGACCGACCCGTACTCACCGGCTTGCTGCAAAGCGACGCCGTTCTTCATTGCGGTTACTAAATATTTTTGATTCATCTTTTAAAAGCGAATAAGCTAATTAAAATCTCTCAATCATTCATCTATACCAGTTCTAGTCAAGTATTTCTTTATCTATACTACTTTCTCAATTTATCGTGTTTTGGGTGCGATTGGTATGTTTTGCAGATTTCTTGATGATCGATACCGGTAGTTTTGATGTTGTCTTGGGAATGGATTTTCTCGGCACTTTCTACGCTCACATTGATTGTAGGGAAAAGAAAGTGATTTTCCAGATTCCCGGACATCCGGAGTTTGTTTTTGCTGGAGGAAGCAGTTCTGTCGGGCCAGTCAAGTTTAGGGCTAAGCCGACAAATATTGTTCTTTCGTCAATGGAAGTTGATAAGGAGGAAACGCCAGCTGTAGTTCGAGAATTTATGGACGTGTTCGAAGACATCTCGGGTTTACCACTAAAATGAGATGTGGAGTTCACGATCGATCTTATTCCTGGTGCAGCGCCAATCTCTAAGGCGTACTATCCAATGTCACCAGTGGAGTTGGAAGAAGTCAAGAAGAAGGTTACTGAATTACTTAAGAAGGGTTGGATTCGCAGCAACAATTCACCTTGGGGAGCTCCAGTTCTTCTAGTAAAGAAGAAAGATGGCATAAGGAGGATGTGCATCGATTATCGAGAATTAAACCGGGTGACTATTAAGAACAAGTACCCGATCCCTCGCATTGGTGAATTGTTCGAGCAGCTTAGTGGCGCGAGGGTATTCTCGAAGCTGGATTTGCGATCCGGATATCATCAGGTCCGAGTTAAATCAGAGGATATTTGCAAGACTACGTTCCGAACTCGGTATGGACATTACGAGTATTTATTGATGCCATTCGGAGTCACGAATGCACCGGCGATATTTATGGACTTGATGAACCGAATCTTTTCACCGTTATTGGACCAGTTTATAGTGGTGTTCATCGATGATATTCTGGTCTACTCGAGAAGCATTGAAGAGCATGCAGAACACTTGAAGATCGCACTGCAGACATTGAAGAAAGAAAGATTGTATGCAAAGATGAGCAAGTGTGAGTTGTGGCTTGAAGAAGTGAAGTTTTTAGGGCATGTCGTATCCGGAGATGGAATCGCCGTTGACCCTGAGAAGATTGCAGCAGTTCAAGATTGGCCGATTCCGAAGAACGTAGCAGAGATCAGAAGCTTTCTTGGACTTGCCGGATATTACAGAAGGTTCGTAGAGAATTTTGCTCGTTTGGCTGAGCCTTTGACCAAGCTTACACGTAAGGAAGTACCGTTCGTATGGATGGCTAAATGTGCATCAGCTTTTGAGGCATTGAAGCAGAGATTGATAACCGCTCCTATTTTGACCGTACCAGACGGTTCCGGAGGATTGGTGATTCACAGCGATGCATCTAGGAAAGAATTGGGATGTGTTTTGATGCAACATGGAAAGGATTATAGCTTATGCATCGAGACAGTTGAAGACTCATGAGAAGAATTACCCAACTCATGATTTAGAGCTAGTAGCTGTAATTTTCGCTTTGAAGATTTGGAGACACTACTTATTGGGCGAAAGGGGTCGAAGTATTCACCGATCACAAAAGCCTAAAGTATGTGTTCACACAGAAAGAGCTTAACATGAGGCAGCGTAGATGGTTGGAGCTGATGGCTGACTACGATCTTGATCTTAAGTACCATCCGGGGAAAGTTAATGTAGTGCCGGATGCACTTAGTCGGTTAATAGCAATTCGGATGTTGACTGCACAGAAGGAACTTAACGAAGATTTTCGGAGATTCGAGTTGGAGATCGTGCTACCGCATTCTTCGGGACAGTTGATGCAGCTGCAACTACAGTCGTTGTTGATCGATAATATTAAAGCAGCACAGCCACAGGACCCAAGATTTTAGAAGCTTCGAGAACAGGTTGAAGCTGGAATTCGAACGGACTTGTTGATTCATGAAGATGGTTCGTTGCGATATGGTAGCCATTTGTGTGTGCCAAAAGAAGATATTCGCGAAGAAGTTATGAAGGAGGCTCATAGTTCCGCTTATTCCGTACATCCAGGAGTCACGAAGATGTACCGAGATCTATGACAGCATTTCTGGTGGGAAGGCATGAAACATGAGATTTCCCGCTTTGTAGCGAAGTGCTTAGTGTGTCAGCAAGTAAGGCTGAACATCAAAGGGTTGCTGGTTTATTGCAACCACTTCCGATTCCTCAATGGAAGTGGGAATGGAAGTGGGAACATATAACCATGGATTTCGTGATGGCTCTACCACGGAGTCCAAAGGGCAACAGTGCAATTTGGGTGATTGTTGATCGATTTACCAAGGTAGCTAATTTCATCCCATTTCGAGTTGGTCAATCAACAGAAGCATTGGCAGAACGGTACCTGCAAGAGATTGCAAGATTGCATGGAGTACCTGTGAGTATCGTTTCTGATTGTGACACCCGTTTCTTATCACACTTCTGGAGGAGCTTACAGGAATGTTTGGGGACTCGATTGATGTTTAGCACGGCTTATCATCCTCAGACAGATGGCCAGTCAGAGAGAACGATCCAAACTCTTGAAGACATGTTGAGAGCTTGCATTTTAGACTTCAAGGGTTCAAGGGAGGATCATCTACACTCGGTGGAGTTTTCTTACAATAATAGTTTTTAAGCGACTATTCAGATGGCTCCATTCGAAGCATTATATGGTCGCAAGTGTCGTTCACCTGTTTGTTAGGACGATGTTGGAGAACGAAGATTGTTGGGACCGGATTTGAGCGTGCAGACAGTTGAGAAGGTTAACACTATCCAAAATCATATGAAGGCAGCGCAAGACCGACAGAAGAGTTGGGCAGATACATCGAGAAGACCTCTGGGGTTCGCGGTTGGTGATTTGGTGTTTTTGAAGATATCACCGACTAGAGGAGTAATTCGCTTTGAGATTCGAGGAAAGCTTAGTCCTCGATTCGTTGGACCTTTTGAGATTTTGGAGGGTGTTGGAGTAGTGGCGTATCGATTGGCTTTACCGCAATCTTTGGCGAATGTTCATGACGTGTTTCGCGTATCTCAACTCCGTAAAAATGTTCGAGATGAAACACACGTGCTGGATCATTCGGAGCTGATTGTACGAGAAGATTTAACCTTTGAGGAACGACCGATGTTGATTGTGGATCGAAGAGAAAAGGTTCTTAAGAATAAGGTTATCCCTCTTGTACTTGTTTCTTGGGGAAATCACTCGCATGGAGAATCAACTTGGGAACGAGAAGATGAAATTCGACAGAAGTTTCCACACCTATTCTTATAGATTCTTGATTGTTTATCTTTTCTTGTCTTGGGAATTTCGAGGACGAAATTCTTTTTGTAGTTGGGTATAATGTAACACCCTAGTTCATCTATACCAGTTCTAGTCAAGTATTTCTTTATCTATGGTACTTTCTCGATTTATCGTGTTTTGGATGCGATTGGTATGTTACATTTTACATTGCATTCGACCCGACCCGCTTGCTTGAACCGGTTTGATTCATATTTGTGAATTACCTGACTTGTTACGTAGACTGTGCATTTTCATGTTTAGTGGATACTGGCATTTTATCTGGCATTGCATCTTTTACCATATAACATTTTATGTCACGTAAAATTATTTAAAATTACATAACAAGGCTTGCATGATACCCTTAAACCTGTGGTAGCATCCGCGCATCTTGTTCTCGTCCCGTTCAGTGAAACGGATGTGTTTGGATGGCTACGAGCACGTACGTGCATCCGTTCTTGGGGGTATGCATTTTCGTTACCTGAGCATTCATTTTGAAATTTGGAAGTCGCATCTATTTTTCATATTTAAAATCTGAATTTTAGACCCGACCCGGGCGTGTTTTGGAATATTTTTGTATCCCGCCAAAATTCAAATTAACTAATTTAATTAAATCGACAGATTTAAAATTTAACTAACAAACTAAAAATCTTTTTAAATTTTAAAAATCTTATTCCTATCTAACCCAGCACAATCAAACTCACCCTCTCGCTGTCAGTGGCCCCCACTCCTTCTCTCTTTCTCTCTCTCTCTCTCTCTCTTTCTTCTTCTCTCTCTCTAGCCCCGGCCCCACTCCTCTCTCTCCCTCTCCTAGCCACTCTCTTCCTCTCTTCCTTTCTTTCTCTCCCATAAAACGACGAATTTATTTCTCCTAACTGTTCATCCCGCTCTCTCTCTCTCTCCTCTCGATCTCGCTTTCTCTCTCCTCTCGAAGATTCTCTCTCTCTCTCTCCTCTCTTTCTTTATCTCTCTCTCTCCCTATATATTATATATCCCTCTTCCTCTCTCCACATTTTCTTTTTCAAACCCACGAGACCCACCAAACCATAGCCATCGCCTCCCTCGTCTGCCTCGCCGTCGACGACCGTACCCCATCACCTTCATCACCTCATCGCCGCCACCTCAACCTCTCCTCGTCCTCACCTCCATTCTCCCTCTCTCCTTCTCCAAAAACAAAACCCGAGCACCCCCTGCACACCACTACACCGCCGATGAGGATGGCCTCCCCCTCGTTTCCTGACTCCAGTACAATCCAGTGAGCCTTCTTCTCCCCTTTTCCTTCTTCTTTTCTTCCTTTTTCTTTCTTTCTTTCTTCTGTTCTTTCTTTCTTCTTTAAAATCGTTCTCTGTCTTTTGTAGTTCGCCGGAGCCGTAACGACGTCGACGATCCTGACGATCCAGACGTCGAACCTGACTTGTGTGATCTCCTTTGTGCGTTGTTTGGAACCGTTCCGTATACCGTGCGCGTGTCGCGACATTTCGTCGACGTGAGACGTTCCGTACACATACGTTTCTTGATCCGTCTAGGCAAGTTAAACTTGCTACATGCTATAATATTCATTTTATACCTATTTAAATAAATATCATACCTGTAGTTTAAATCTAGTACCCCATGTTTAGTTTTTCGATGTTCCGTTTGCATCCGTTTATATCATTTTAGATTTAGGTCATGGAAAACCTATCTTGTTGCATACTAGATTACAATATACTGCACCCATATCAATATTTATATAACATATTGCTTAGTTGTATATCCCATATTACCAATTTATAGTTTTATAACTTTTCGGATACCCGTTTGCATCCATCTCATTTAGAATATATATAACTGCATCCATAGATCATAGTAATACATAATAATGTGATATTAACACTCCATGTTTAGTAAAGTGCATCCTAATTAGTATTGGAACTATAAATGTAATCCTAATCGATAATTGTACATCCATATCTTTGAACATATATCTATTGGCATACCACATCACATTATTCCATTTTATTGTTATATTGGTATCCCATACTTGTTTTTGTGTACCCATGCTAATTACAGTTTGATTATGAGCACCTACTTGATACATGTGCACTACCTGACATGACCTGATGTACCACAGCTTGACACATTACCTGATCTTGTTACTAATGCCGACAATCTTGACCTGTTGTCTCTGCGGACATTTCCTGATGTCTATTCAGAAAAACCTGTACCTGCTTGATCCTGTGTTGGCATTGGCTCCAGATTTATCAATACCTGACTTGAACACATAACCTGGGGGTATGGGGAAATCAATGATGAAACCTGACTTGTAACTCGACAGTTCGATGCCTTTTACTGATTAGTCTTACGGGCTAGGCCAGCCCCGGAATGATGCTGCTGACATCATTCATCTTTACATACTACCTTTTACTGCTTAGCTGCACGTCTCGGATTCAGCCCGAGAATCTTGACCGTGGTCCCGGGCACGCACGGGATACTATTGAGTTACATCGATGATTCATCAAATTGATTTCAAAAACTTGAGAGTAATTAACCCAGTAGACCAGTTTAGATTACTCACTGCACATCACCTATGCCTTACCCTTCACTGTCCTTATTTATTTTACTGTTATACTTTTATTACTGTTCATACTCGTGCCTGCATGTCTTGCTACCCCCTATTTATATTATTGCTTGATATTATGACACATTGACGTCTGGGTTTTGCATGGCCCAGATTCTTTACCTTTGCTGCAGGCCGAGCAGGAGTATTTCAGTCAGCAGGCCGAGCAATGAGGACCTGTTAGTATTTTAGTTTTATTTATGCATTTTCATTCCTGATGTGAGCCCGCATTATGGGACGTACATTCCAGTTTATTCTTGTATTGGATCTTTTTGCTTCCGCATTACTTTATTCTTGACTCGTTTCTTCTGGCTTATGGACATGTGTTAGATAGTTTATTATTGTTCTTGATATCCTTACAGACGTAATGTGACTGTGGAGGGATATTTCTTATCCACAGGTAGCATGGTTGGTTCTGTCACATGCCTATCTTAGCGTACTCTGGGAAGCGGGGCGTGACAGGGTTTGTTTAGTATCAAAGACATAGGATTTAGGTTAATCGGGTTTGATTCTTTTGTAGTTGGGTATTGGACCCAATACACGAATCGGGAAACTCATAATTAGGAACATATCCTGCCACCTTGTTCTCGTGATTCTTGAATCTTATCTTTCTCTTGATCCTTTGTCTTGACGATATGCAAACAACTTTGCATCTCGACTTGAAACCTTCTGGTTTCCCGTTGTTTCTTTCTATTCTGATACTAGGATTTGGGCGACTTGAATGGAGTTATGTGATTGTACCCATGAACTGCAGCATGGTTACAATGCGGTACTCTATTTAAGTAACTTGGAGTCCTGGTCTTGATTCATTTCCTTGATTCATGGTCGTGAAATTTCTTTGGTTCTCTCAGTTTCATTGCTTACCAGTTCATATTTTGCAGATTTCTTGATGATCGATACCGGTAGTTGTGATGTTGTCTTGGGAATGGATTTTCTCGGCACTTTCTACGCTCACATTGATTGTAGGGCAAAGAAAGTGATTTTCCAGATTCCCGGACATCCGGAGTTTGTTTTTGCTGGAGGAAGCAGTTCTGTCGGGCCAGTCGAGTTTAGGGCTAGGCCGACAAATAATATTCTTTCGTCAATGGAAGTTGATAAGGAGGAAGCGCCAGCTGTAGTTCGAGAATTTATGGACGTGTTCGAAGACATCTCGGGTTTACCACCAAAATGAGATGTGGAGTTCACGATCGATCTTATTCCTGGTGCAGCGCCAATCTCTAAGGCGTACTATCCAATGTCACCAGTGGAGTTGGAAGAAGTCAGGAAGAAGCCAAGAAGTCAAGGGAAACCGTTTTTTTCAAATAATGCATAATTTCATGAACTCCCACGGTCCCCAAATCCAGAAAACATCATGAAAAATCCATATCACAAAGCGAAAATCCATGAATATAATATATGCAATATAAAACTGTAATGAAAGCATATAAAGGAAAAGCCGCTAATTAACTGCAACAAGTTAATATAAATATCATGCGGTTCCTAATTTTTCCAATTCTAAATAACATCAAGTAAAGGTAAACATGTAGCTATAACTAGATATATGTGTAAACATAAAAGTATAGCAATGTATATGTATCTACCTATAAGTAAATGATGTACTATACCCCCTGGGTATAAGTGAAGTATGTGTGCAAAGTATACCTGTAGCTATGACATAAAGTGTGTATGTACCTATCACTAATGGTACGATACTCTATAGGTATACAGGTATCTAACACGTAAGTATGTCAGAGCATAAATGTAAGCATGTAGGTATACTTGTATGCTATAAGTCAATGCGTAAAGAAATATGAATCAAAGTCTCAATGTCCCTAACCAAGCAATATCATATCTATAAGTGGGTTCTGCGTGACATGGAAATTATTGACGGTGTGTGTAGCATACAATCAGTGCTTGTGCAACATGAATCATCAATAATATGTGCAGTGTCCTAAGGATACTAGTCCGAGCACAACAATATCTAAGTAATAGGGTAAATGCGCAATTCTAAATATGACATAGAATATGCGACAAAAATAACATCTCTAGCCCAGACGCATAACGCCATGCGGGCGATTCCCCTGTAGATGTTAAATCTACTCACCAACGCTCCTGGCTAAGCGACGCCTACCACCTGTTTTCCCTTGTTGTAGCGTCCGAAGTCCCCGCTTGCGAACCTAATATTTCACAAACACATCACATAAGCAAATATCTTATATCGACGAAAAGACATCGAAACGTAAGAATAACGCCCTGAAATTTATACTGCGTACTTAGCGCATCTATCACGCACGAATCAGCCAAAAACCCTAATTGGGGTCGCTAAACTACAAAACACTAAGTCTAGACCCCGATCGTCCCGATCGCGCAACACAACACAAACAATTACGAGAAATAAAATAGATATAACTTCGCAATGACCAATCGAACCCACGTCGGAAAAACCCCGAAACCTAGTAAGCAGCTTATCGCAATATTTCGCACTAATTTCAAGGTAACGCATATCTAGCGATTACAAACACCTTAAAATAGCTTAACTAAGCTATCTAAACCATTTCTATATTTTTAACACTTGCTAAATAAATTTTAGCAAAAACCTAGTAAGCAAAATTGCATAATTGAAAAAAGTGTTCATTAGCAAAAATTAATATTTTCTACTAGGTTAATCATTTCCTAAAACACAAATTAACACTTCAATAAAACATCAAACACATAAATCAAGTTTTACCATAATTAGATTATCATAAAAATCAAGTCTTTAATTTCAAACATGAAATTAAAAGCTTAAATAAACAATTAATATGCTAAATAGAAATTTAGAAACAACAAAAAGGATTAGGGTTAGGGTTTTATACTTCCACAAAAGATCAAAACCAAGAAACCAAATTCATCATCTTTTCCTCCAAAATGATGTTTTGAATGAAGATCCAAGCTAGCTTTGAGTTCAAGAATGAAGGAAAATGAATATATTTGAGTTTGTATGAATTAATTTGGATTTTCCATGATTTATTTGATGCAAAATGAGTTGAAAAGGGGTGGAAATAATGGAGGGCAGCAAGGGGAAGGGAAGGGCCGGCCAAGGAGGCGAGGGGGGTATTTTTATGAATTTTTTGTGAAGAAATTGTTAGGAAAAAGAGTAATAAATGCTAATAAATGCACTTTGCCATCTTTACACCTTTTCTTTTCTTTTTAAAAAAAAACCTTTTGCACTTCAAAAAATATCTAGATATTTAAAAAGAAGTTTCCAAAATATTCTAGTGACAAAAATAAATTTATTCTCAAGAGAAGAAATTTCACGATTTACGTGCATCAAATACCGCTTAAAATAATATTTTATTTGGAAAAAATTCTATCTGAACAAAAACCTCCCAAAAACCCCTAAAGTTCGCACACAAGCTTTATTTTAGCTAAAAAAATGCGGTAAGTTTCTACGGACGTTTGATCGAAATCGGGTTAAAACGGAAAATACCGACAATTTTGCCCTAAAACGGAAAAATTCGCAAAACGATTTCTGAAACGTTACACATTTTTAAAATCTCAAGTCTTTTCTGAAAATTTCGGCAGAGTTTCCTTTGTAAATACTGGCCCAAAAAAAGGTACAACAAGTATAATATGAATAAAAGCATCCCCAAGCGGGAGCTAGCTCTTCGTCAATTGATGGTCACAACCACACAAGCAATATAGTATACAATGCCGAAGGGCGGGGATCGAAACTCAAAAGGAAAACTCAAAATCATCAAGAAAACCCATAATAATACAACACGCGACTCTAAGGTCGAAATAATACACAACTGGTTTTCTAATTATGAAATGAATATACAAGTTTGGTTGATGGAGTTTCTAGATACAACTGAAATAAATAAAAGGTACAATGGTGGTCACGATACAAGTGACCCACCTACCAAGGAATCACCCAAAAAGGAGCAGTGTGCCAGCAAAGCCGCAACGAAACTGTACGGCAAAACCTGCAAGAAACTGTGGCACAATGGGGGTGAGTTGCCAACTCGTGAGTAGAAAACATCACAGAGCAGAAATCGTATGTATGACTCAATCCTAGGTCAATACGATCAAATATATAAATCCTCAAATGATAAAGTCTGAAGTATGATAAGGTGGTAAGGGTAAACATCTATACATAAGTGTAATACCATGTGCTCGTGTTAGTGCCTCAGATAGCAACATATCATAAATATGAGGTATGAACGCAACATAATGAAAACAGAATACATATAAATGAGAAAACTGTTTTCATAATTAGTGAGATTTCTTTATATTTAAATAGAGGTATCATCAGTGAAATCAGCAGAAAATCAGTGTCTAGCATCGACACAATATCTCCAATCTCAAAGTCTCAATATCTAAGGCTCCAGCTATCCGGACTGGCCCCTGGGCTCCGGCAATCCGGACTGGCCCAACTCCGATCGGTATCCTCCGGATATCCATCGAGTCACAATGCAATCACCGGTCGGTAGTGCTCCCCTGCCGGGCTCAATGCCATCATCTGCGACCTTCTCATCCCGGGGGACCGCACCGAGTCCACCATGCACCCAAAGACGGTTCCCCTTCCTTCTCGAATCGAGTGTATCATATCGCTCAAGAGCCGAGAAAACTCATGGTGGACTTCTCTCAAATCATATCATGAGAAAACCGCAACTTTCATTTTAAAATGATAATCAGTCTATAAAATCCTTGCAGTTTCTCCAAATCCAGAAATCTCATGGAAATCCAAAATCCCAATCTCAAGTATAAATAAACAATGAATTCTAAAATATTGGGCTACGGCAATCCGTATTGGCCCTAATAATAATGCATGAAAATGAACGCATAACTATGCATGACAATCACAGTAATAAATGCAATGTCTAAGCTATCACAATAATAATATATTGGAACTATCATCTAACAAGTGATATCAATGAATTAATATCCTCTACAGTGTACGTGGCATGGCAATTACCGATGATGATGTGTATGAGCCGGCAAGCAGGTGTACGTGGAACATACACATCATCGGTAATGGTGCTGGTGTCCTGACAGCATGATTTCAATAATAGCATATAAAAACACAATATAAGCATGCAATGCGATGCGAACAACAAGAATATGCGGGAGCTGAATAATAAACACAACAATAAATAATCTACATTAATATATATGGGTCATACAGTTTGCTGTTTGAAATAACATGAATCATGGTGTTTAGAAAATAGGGCTTCGGTGTCTTTAAGAAAAGGTATGTCCTTTGAAATATCCGTAGAATCGCTTAGCCTGTCTTTAAAATACTCACGATTCGTTAGTTTTGAAATAGGTATGACCCGAGTCTAGTCTAACATCTACAAGTAAACTACTGGACTAAACTAACAGACTGATCGAAAGGGTAAGGAAAACTACCTAAGTCTGAGTCGATATATATATATATATATATATATATATAGCAGTCGGTGATCCCGCCTCAATAGTATCACATATGATACAATACATATAATATGACATCCTCGAGTCAAGAGTGCGGATCAATCATCAATATATAGCTCGTACGGTAAATCCATCGTACGGCATCCCAAATCTGGGTACGGGTCGAATATCACATTTAGCTCATTATTCATCTGGTATCCTTATCATCATATCCTATATTAGGGGTACTGATCTACGTCTAGTACATACTGATACCATCAACATATATACATGCGTGTGTATGAAAACACATCGCTCAATGATCCGCTAACATAACATGTCGTATCTCATAATACAATCCAATTCTCATCACCGATCTCATGGCATGTGCCCAATCTCATCGACTCATCTCCAAGTACCAAATACTATCTTCATAATCCAAGTATATGTATACGTGTATATATATATATATATATATATATATATATATACATACATACATAGTCCCATACCTATGTGTGTATATATATAGATATACATATCACTATATACGCACAAGTAATAAAATGTATGCATGTGTGTGTGCGCGTGTGGGTGTAATCTCTAATCTAGGGTTTCGCGACTAAGAAGCTAAACTAAGTTACTTCTAATTACACTAAAACTATATCATGAACCCTATAACCTATCTGGATCAACAATAATCCCACAATAAACATATAACGTATATATACATAATATATATCATACATTACACTACGAACTGTGGGGGTGCTATACGCCATCCACCCGGCTTCCCCCGTAGATATATATCTACTCACATGCTCTTGCTTGCCGGTGTCGATGTCGCCATCCTCTTCTTCATCGTCTCGAAATCCATGTGGGGGTACCTACATATATAACACAATCGCAATGCGTATTAAAATCAAGTCGGAAAACCAAAACGGCACACGTTTCGCTCGTAGGTCAAAACCTATAGCCTCGCATGCAAAACACGACCAATAACCCTAGTCATTGGCGTTCAAACGCCACACGACGGAAACACAATATCAAATACCAAAATAAAATTCATAAAAAGCCGCAAAACGAAATCAGAAACTTAGAAAACAAGCTCCAGATTTTACCCTAGGTGAAATTAGCCAATTTTGCATATGTAAAGGGTCTATTTTACTGAAGATAAAGCCCTGGAACCAATACGAACCAAAATGACACTACCCTGGCCGCAATTTGCGGCTAGACAGATTAAATTTGCGGCCAAACAAGGTGGGTTGGGTCTCAGGCCTTGGGGTTAGCATCTAGACTGCCTGCACATCTCCCAGTGTTTGCTAAATAATTTTCAGGTCACCCGGGTGTTAGCAGATCACCAAATTCCATCACAAATTCCTCAATTTCCCGATGTCGGGGTTTCTAAGTTCGTGTCCCGGGGTTTAAGTCTCAGGTTTTAGTCAAATAAGCAATAATTACAGGGGTTTAAGGTCACTATAAGCCTCAATTTCATCTTTGGATTCAAATCAAACCCTAATCCTAAACTTGAATTTTCAAAGTTCACTAAATCAAACTTAACCACTTCTAAGCAAGCATGAATGCTAAGGTAAATGAAATACAATACTAATGGTAAAGGAATTACCTCATTTGATAACTCAAGAAATTTCTTGAGTTGCCCCAAGTCTTCGAAATCCAATTTTTCAAGGTCCAAAGTGTTTGTAGTGAGCTTATGCATGTCTTCTGTGAAGTGGAGATGAAGTTTTAATTTGTTTTTAGTGGTGAAATGAGGAGGTAGAGAGAAAGAGGGAGAGAGGGCAGCAGCCATGGGAGAGGGGGTGAGGGGAAATGGTAAAGGAAATGAGGGGGAAAACAATGGAGACTTGGTCAAATGAGACCCCTCACCCCTCACTCACTTCTCTCTCTTGGCCATACCCATTTTTCTAATATTTTCCTTTTTATTTTATTTTCTTTTCTTTTCAATTCATTTTAAAATAAATCAAGTCCAAAGAGAAAGGAAACCATGGTAGAGAAATGTAAAAATGTGAAATAGGACATGATGCATGTTATGTGCACAAATCGAGCTTAATGCACGATTAGTGATATTTAATCGTGATTAGCATTAAAATTGTATATAATTAATTATAAAAATTCACAATTTTCCTAAATCACATAAAACACCTTCATTTCCGTAATTTCTATAATTTTCCAAATATTTCCTGATTTATCGGTATTTAATTATACCGCATAAATAAAATATTCATAATATTTATTATTTAATTATAAAAATTCCCCAAAATAATATTTTATTTTTCTAAAATGTTACAGTCTTCCCCCTTAACGAAATTTGGTCACCGAATTTAAATTAAAACCCCTCAAATACTAAAACATTTCAGTAAAAAGACCAGGTCGTCGGGGCTCCGAAATCATAAACACATAAAACACATCGTAGCGCAATACATGCGCATGAAAACGAGTATATAAACCAAAAATCAAAAATCAAAATCAAAACTCCGTCAAGCATCCCGCAATCATCGGAGTTATGGTGAAGACACCAAGGTCAAAAGCCCAATTCGAAAACCAAAATGATATACATCAAAACTATACATGTAAACATCTGAAGGAAATGCATGCCAAACCTTTTTAAGTCGCTGTGCGATGCACGTATCACTGCACAGTGGCGGACGTCTATTGTAAGAAAATAATTATATATACATATATATTCTTTGTTTAACATGCACGCCCCGCCGTTTTTGAAATCAATTAGAAGGGTTTCCTTTATAAAATGTTTCGTGTCATCTCGGACACGTAGGTAAATACTGAGACTATAGCTCCTTTTTGGAAATCCCTTCGATATTTATCAATGCATGCAAAAATATACTCAGGTACTGTTCTCGGACTAGTCCTGCTCAGCTACTATACCAAATAGCAAATATCATAACAACGTACTGCTCACAGGAAATCAATCCCAAAATGTATATAAGAATGCTACGTGCGTCTGGTGCGCACGGAAAATGAAATCCATGAATGTGCCATACATATGCACAGAAATAAAATCTAAGTGCAATGAGTGTGCACGAAACACCTGTCAAAAGCAACGGGTGTGCCTGACAGCCATATCAGATGCATCTGATATGCATGAAGAATCTCAATTTAGTGCATCTGGCGTGCACCAAAATCGCATCAAGCCCCCAAGTATGCGCAAGAATCCAAGTCAAGTGCACAAGGTGCACGAAAACAAATATCGAATATCACAATCGAAATCGACGATATACAGCACATCTCAATCCAAATCAGGTATACCGTGATATATAATCTCACAACCATGTGCATCAGCGTGCAAAAAATCAAATCACAATACTAAAAGTGCATGAAAACTATGCCAAAAGTATATGTCAAATCACATGCATACCATAGGTATGGAATCAAAATCAATATCTCAAATGACATCAGCCCGAAGTCAAGTGCAACTGTCGTGCACAAAATCTCAATCATGCAAATAAATCACCAAAAATATCAGGCATGAAATCAAAATCAACATCTCAAATGACATCAAATCGAAGTCAAGTGCAACTGTGGTGCACAAAATCTCAATCATGCAAATAAATCGCCCAAAATATCGAAATCAAATATGGCGGAAACAGTCCTGCTCTAGCACATCCTCTAAAGATCTCTGGCCAACTGTCATGGTCACTCATAACACGTCTCGTCGACGATACCGAACTCTGGCCTGCTGGGTGTGCACCATATGACCAATCCTGGGTCCAAGTCTTCTCGTATAGTATTCCAGAAAGGTTCTTTCGATGTCTCTCCCAAATCTCGTTTCTGCCGAACTGCCCGCAAGTTATCGTCTTTTACTAAATTTATTTCTTGTTCCGGAACGGCTGCATACTCATCACGAATCTTTATGGAAGATATATCCATATACAACGCCTCTGCATGCGTATCACATCTCTGATGTCAACGGAGTGGAACGTCATCTCGTTGAAATCTCGTACGAACCTCTTGCTTCACTTTCCTCTAATGTCGACTGATTCGGACTCGTCTCTTCGTGGTTGCATGGACTGCGCTCCATCGGCTATACTCGTATCTGGAGTCTCCCAAGCAATGCATCCCATCACATGATATTCGAATGAAGTCGAACTTTTCGATCGATTCGTCAAAACCTCATAATCCCCCAAGAGCTCAACTCTTGAGTACAGTTTAATAGTATCCAGTACCTGTCACAGTACCTGTGGACCAGCCGTAGAAGGGCAAACCCAAGCCTCATTAATGGCACCGCTGAACTGCTGCAAACCCTAAGGTTTCAGAGCGTTCTCATGGTCATTATATCGAGTTAGGGTTTCATTCTTCTAGAGGGTCCATAGAATTACTTGCATGTTTTTCCGAATACTTTAAACTTGGAAAAATGGGTTTCTGACATTCGATCGTTTTCTATCGACTCTCAACGTACCTGCGTGAAGTCGTCTCTAGCTGCAATCAATCAATCTGATGACCTTGCATCGGGGTAGGCAATGAATCACATGTCCTAGTCATTCCTCCTTGGGTGACGAGCGATCTTTTATCATATCTCTAAGTACAACTCGTGCGGCGTTAGCTTCAAACATCTAGGCGACATCTCGTCAGTCGCAGCAACAACTGAATCATTCGTCCGGACGCTGAACAGTGCCTAAATCATCAAGTATAATCGGTGCATTGACGGTCATCACATTCTGGTTAGCCTCTAGCAGTGGCCCAATCCTCTGGTGCTGATATGCACGTCCGAGAAATCTCGTAAAAGCGATCCATCAAATGCTCATGGCGTGAAAATACAATAGGACGATACATCTATGCAATCGTGTGTCCCTGGAATCACGCCCTGGTCAGTCCTCGTCCATGAAGAGCTCGTGTTGACGCAACTCTAGCCGTAGCTCTCTCTGCCTGTGTAATCATGGCAGCAAAACCATGAGCCAATATCGATGAGGATACATCATATGAATGAATATAATACTGTGCAAAGAAATGTACATCCTAAGGCTTCTTAAGCGGTGTAGCGTATCGTAAGTATGCCGCGGAACATACACACGGTATGTCACTCTACTTAAGTCACCTACTCCATCAACCAAGGTCAACCTATGCGACGAAAGTTTGAGTCTAATAACCCCTCGACCAAGTCTAAGTTCCGTAAGGTCAAGCCTAGGTTCCGAATATATATAAACGCCCTAGACTCCGCATAGTCAAACATAGACTCGAACCAAAGTTAACCTAGCGCTCTATTACCAACTTTGTCACGACCCGAAATGGCACGTGACTAGCACTTGAATCATATGAAGTCTATAGGACCTCATCTAATTCAAGTAAGCCAAAAATCCCAGAAATCTAAACCAATTTAAGGAAGAAATAAAGAAAACTTATTTAAAAGAAAGTGGTTTTTAATAGCATAAGCCGAAGTATGCATTTTTAAAATCTCAAGTCTTTTCTGAAAAATTTCGGCAGAGTTTCGTTTGTAAATACTGGCCCCAAAAGGGGTACAATATGCATAATATGAATAAAGGCATCCCCAAGCGGGAGCTAGCTCTTCGTCAATTGACGGTCACAACCACGCAAGCAATATAGTATACAACGCCGAAGGGCGAGGATCGAAACTCAAAAGGAAAACTCAAAACCATCAAGAAAACCCATAATAATACAACGAGCGACTCTAAAGTCGAAATAATACACAACTGGATTTCTAAGTCTGAAATGAATATACAAGTTTGGTTGATGGTGTTTCTAGATACAACTGAAATAAATAAAATGTATAATGGTGGTCACGATGCAAGTGAACCCACCTACCAAGGAAATCACCCGAAAAGAAGCAGTGTGCCAGCAAAGCCGCAACGAACCTGTACGGCAAAACCTTCAAGAAACTGTGGCACAACGGGGATGAGTTGCCAACTCGTGAGTAGAAAACATCATAGAGCAGAAATCGTATGTATGACTCAATCCTAGGTCAATACGATCAAATATATAAATCCTCAAATGATAAAGTCTGAAGCATAATAAGGTGGTAAGGGTAAACATCTATACATAAGTGTAATACCATGTGGTCGTGTCAGTGCCTCAGATAGCAACATATCATAAATATGAGGTATGAATGCAACATAATGAAAACAGAATACATATAAATGAGAAAACTGTTTTCATAATTAGTGAGATTTCTTTATATTTAAATATTGTTTTCATAATTAGTGAGATTTCTTTATATTTAAATAGAGGTATCATCAGTGAAATCAGCAGAAAATCAGTGTCTAGTATCGACACAATATCTTAAATCTCAAAGTCTCAATATCTAGGGCTCCAGCTATCCGTACTGGCCCCTGGGCTCTGACAATCCGGACTGGACCAACTCCGATCGGTATCCTCCGGATATCCGTCGAGTCACAATGCAATCACCGGTCGGTAGTGCTCCCCTGTCGGGCTGAACGCCATCATCTGCGACCTTCTTGCCCCGGGGTACCGCACCGGGTCTACCATGCACTCTCAGACGGTTCCTCCTCCTCCTCGAATCGGATGTATCATATCGCTCAAGAGCCGAGAAAACTCATGGTGGACTCCTCTCAAATCATATCATGAGAAAACCGCAACTTTCATTTTAAAATGATAATCAGTCTATAAAATCCTTGCGGTTTCTCTAAATCCAGAAATCTCATGGATATCCGAAATCACAATCTCAAGTATAAATAAACAATGAATTCTAAAATATTGGGCTTCGGCAATCCGGACTAGTCCTAATATTAATGCATGAAAATGAACGTATAACCATGCATGACAATCACAGTAGTAAATGCAATGTCTAAGCTATCACAATAATAAAATATCGGAACTATCAGCTAAGAAGTGATATCAATGAATTAATATCCTCTACAGTGTACGTGGCATGGCAATTACCGATGATGATGTGTATGAGCCGGCAAGCAGGTGTTCGTGGAACATACGCATCATCGGTAATGGTGCTGGTGTCCTGACAGCATGATTTCAATAATAGCATATGAAAACACAATATAAGCATGCTATGCGATGCGAAAAGTAAGAATATGCGAGAGCTGAATAATAAACATAACAATAAATAATCTACATTAATATATATGGGTCATACAGTTTGCTGTTTGGAATAACATGAATCGTGGTGTTTAGAAAATAGGGCTACGGTGTCTTTAAGAAAAGATATGTCCATTGAAATATCAGTAGAATCCCTTGGCCTGTCTTTAAAATACTCACGATTCGTTAGTTTTGAAATAGGTATGACCCGAATCTAGTTTAACATCTACAAGTAAACTACTGGACTAAACTAACAGACCGATCCAAAGGGTAAGGAAAACCACATAAGTCTGAGTCGATATATATATATATATAACAGTCGGTGATCCCGCCTCAATAGTCACATACGATACAATAAATATAATATGACATCCTCGAGTCAAGAGTGCGGATCAATCATCAATATATAGCTCGTATGGTAAATCCATCGTACGACATCCCAAATCTGGGTACGGGTCGAATATCACATTTAGCTCATTATTCATCTGGTATCCTTATCATCATATCCTGTATTAGGGGTACTGATTTACGTCTAGTACATACTGATACCATCTACATATATAGATGCGTGTGTATAAAAACGCATCGCTCAATGATCCGCTAACATAACATGTCGTATCTCATAATACGATCCAATTCTCATCACCGATCTCATGGCATGTGCCCAATCTCATCGACTCATCTCCAAGTACCAAGTGCTATCCTCATAATCCAAGTATATGTATACGCATACACACACACACACACACACATACACACATAGTCTAATACCTATGTGTGTATGTGTGTGTATATATACATATCCCCATATACACACAAGTAATAAAATGTATGCATGTATATATGTGCGTGTGGGTGCAATCTCTAATCTAGGGTTTCGCGACTAAGAAGCTAAACTAAGTTACTTCTAATTACACTAAAACTATATCATGAACCCTATAACCTATCTGGATCAACAATAATCCTATAATAAACATATAACATATATATACATAATATATATCATACACTACACTACGAACTGCGGGGGTGCTATACGCCATCCACCCGACTTCCCCCGTAGAAATATATCTACTCACTTGCTCTTGGTTGCCGATGTCGATGTCGCCATCCTCTTCTTCATCGTCTTGAAATCCACGTGGGGGTACCTACATATATAACACAATCGCAATGCGTATTAAAATCAAGTCGGAAAACCAAAACGGCACACGTTTCGCTCGTAGGTCAAAACTTATAGCCTCACATGCAAAACACGACCAATAACCCTAGTCGTTGGCATTCAAACGCCACACGACGGAAACACAATATCAAATACCAAAACAAAATTCATAAAAAGACGCAAAACGAAATCAGAAACTTAGAAAACATGCTCCAGATTTTACCCTAGGTGAAATTAGCCAATTTTGCATATGTAAAGGGTCTATATTACTGAAGATAAAGACCTGGAACCAATACGAACCAAAATGACACTACCCTGGCAGCAATTTGCGGCCAGACAGATTAAATTTGCGGCCAAACAAGGTGGGTTGGGTCTCAGGTCTTGGGGTTAGCATCTAGGTTGCCTGCACATCTCCCAGTGTTTGCTAAATAATTTTCAGGTCACCCGGGTGTTAGCAGATCACCAAATTCCATCACAAATTCCTCAATTTCCCGATGTCGGGGTTTCTAAGTTCGTGTCCCGGGGTTTAAGTCTCAGGTTTTAGTCAAATAAGCAATAATTACAGGGGTTTAAGGTCACTATTAGCCTCAATTTCATCTTTGGGTTCAAATCAAACCCTAATCCTAAACTTGAATTTTCAAAGTTCACTAAATCAAACTTAACCACTTCTAAGTATGCATGAATGCTAAGGTAAATGAAATACAATACTAATGGTAAAGGAATTACCTCATTTGGCAACTCAAGAAATTTCTTAAGTTGCCCCAAGTCTTCAAAACTCAATTTTTCAAGGTCCAAAGTGTTTGTAGTGAGCTTGTGCATGTCTTTTGTGAAGTGGAGATGAAGTTTTAATTTGTTTTTAGTGGTGAAATGAGGAGGTAGAGGGGATAGGGAGAGAGGGCAGCAGCCATGGGAGAGGGGGAGAGGGGAAATGGTGAAGGAAATGAGGGGGAAAACAATGGGGACTTGGTCAAATGAGACCCCTTACCTCTCACTCTCTTCTCTCTCTTGCCCATACCTAATTTTATAATATTTTCCTTTTTTTTTCTTTTCTTTTCTTTTCAATTCATTTTAAAACAAATCAAGTCCAAAGAAAAAGGAAACCATGGTAGAAAAATGTAAAAATGTGAAATTGGACACGGTGCATGTCATGTGCACAAATCGAGCTTAATGCACGATTAGTGATATTTAATCGCGATTAGCATTAAAATTGTATATAATTAATTATAAAAATTCACAATTTGCCTAAATCACATAAAACACCTTCATTTCCGTAATTTCTATAATTTTCCAAATATTTCCCGATTTATCGGTATTTAATTATACCGCATAAATAAAATATTCATAATATTTATTATTTAATTATAAAAATTCCCAAAAATAATATTTTATTTTTCTGAAATATTACAGATATGATCATCACCTACTACCGGCGTATTGACGAGTCTTTAGAGTCCTCCACAGAGGTTTTCTGGCTCAAGCGAAACAGAGTAGGAGCACATATGTGATATGTGCGGGACCGAGATTAATGCGTGTATGTGATACCGCATTCCATTCTCGCGATATGTGATATCGGTCGGTTATATATGATATAGTCGGGTTATCAGATCAAGTGTTGATTCGATAAGTTGATTCATATGATATTAGTCGGTTGTATATGATATAGCCGGATTATTAAATCAAGAGTTGATTTAATAATTTAATGTATAATTATATATTTGATATATTAAATTACATTAACTAGTATTAGCTCACTTAAGATTTCTTTTCTCACATTTGATACAATTTACATATATGTGATATATGTATTGTTTTCTATTTGCACACAAAATATATATGCGATATATATTGTTGTGTCAAGATAGGTTACACTTGCAACATAAATGTATGAGACTTATACCATGCTAGGGTTAAAGCTAGGGTTTGATATTTATCAAGCTAGGGTTTGATATTTATCACTTAAGTTATCACAAAATAGTGAAGACTTAGTCAATGTTTCAAGCTTGGATGAAGCTTGTAGAATATTGACCAAGTCCACTCTTTTGTCATTCCTTAAGATATTTGTTGACCCAACCTTAACCCTTGACCTTTGTTTATTCTCTACATGAGTTAGGCATTATACTTACTCACTCATGGTTGCAATTCTAACCTCACTCTCTCATGAGTTTCATTTCTTCTTCTTCTTCAACAAAAGAAAAAGATTGCTAGGTTTTTTCCAAGTGAAGAATTAGTGTGAGAAAAATAAAACTAAAGTAAGCCCACTTCCTACTTCATCATCCTCTACTACTTGCCATTTAGTTTAGGGTGTTTGCTTCACTAATCTCACCATTAGTGAAGAGATAGCTTAGGTTAGTGTCTCCTCGACGTAGATCATCTTCGGCATCGAAGACTTCGATGCAAGCTTGTTCATTTCTTCATGGGAGCCTCTCTAGAGTCTGGGAGTTCGTGATCGCAGCGAAGGGACTACTACACGGAGCTATTGAAGTGAAAGACCGGTCTGCAAAGGTTGTATTCCTTGTTCACTTTAGTTGCAAAGTTGTTTGTATTCGTTTCGTCGGATTTTCTAGTAGCGATTCTAGGGTTAGGGTTTACTAGAATGGCAAATTTTTAAAATTGGCATGGATGCTGCCTCCCGAAAACTTGCTGCCGTGGTTGAAAACCCAACAATATATATTAATGTATCATGCTAGGTTATATATGCAACTTGTGTGTAGGAGACTTACACCATGACCATGATAATGTTTAGGGTTTTTAATTGATTAAGTAATTCAAAATTGCATGGATATTGGTCATGGCTAGAAGCTTGGATAGCCATCGACTAAGTCCACAAGTTTTGTTTTGCTTAAGATATTTATAAACCTAACCATAATCACTTAGCCATGGTTTATTCTCTACATGGGCTAGTGTATGTCACTAACTCACCCATGGTTGCAATTCTAACCTCACTCTCTCATTCATCTCTTCATCACTTCTTCTTCTTCCTCATGAGAAAAAGCTTGCTAGCTTTTTCTAAGTGATGAAATAATGTGAGAAAATTAAAACTAAAGTGAGCTCATTTCCTACTTCATCATCCTCTACTATTAGCCATTTAGTTTAGGGTGTTTGCTTCACTAAACCCTAATTTAGGGAAGAGATAGCATGAGCTTGAGTCTCCTCGACGTTGATCGTCTTCGGCTTTCAAGATTTTGGGCAAGTTTGCATCTTTCACCTTGTGGAGCCTCTCAAGAGTTCGGGAGATCATTAGTCGCAGTGAAGGGACTTCTACACGGAGCATTTGAAGTGAAGGACCGGTTACAAAGGTTGTATTCTGTTAGTGTATATGCCCTAGAGGCCATTACTGTATCATACTAGTATGTATATTACTTGATGGAAGCTTGGGATATTCACAGTTGTACAGACAATCTTGCTCGATATAGTAGTATGCTACTTGGTTTGTCTCTGCTTTAATGTGTACATGTGTGTTTCTTTATTATATCACCTATATGCATTAGTAGAGCCCTTAGGATCTTTGCTTGATAACCGGCGTTGTGATGGCGATCACACTCATGGGGGCTGGATAATCTACAAGCACATCTTTATACATGTCCCTAGTCGTAGGATTATCGAGACAGGGCATCGATACTCCGGAGTAGACTAGCGTATGCGCTTCTCATCCCAGCATGGGAGACGGTCTGTCCCACAGCCGTCAGTACGTCGTACTTGAGATAGTATGCGGGTGCTCGTTAGGTTACGAGTACACAGGACAGGACTCATCGGGAACTGATGGTTGGTATTATACCTATCGTCAGTTATCAGTTCCCAGGTGACATGAGTACAGCTTAGTCCGCTGACTTGACACTGTCACTTTGCCTCGAGTGTGTTCCCACTGTTCTTTGATTACTACCCTACCACGGCTCTACTGAGTCGTGCAAACATGTAGTAGTTGGGTGCAGTCCCGAAGCACTTGGAGGCAGTGACGGTTAGACAGGATTCGTCTCTCCCGGTATTGGGGGTTGACATCGCGCTGTATCTAGGAGAGCCATTACACAAGTAGTCCCTGGCCAGGGCAAGCGAGATAGACTGGTAGGTTTCCAGTGTTATCTCAGGGTGTTCTGGGCTACAATCCGACACGACTTCTACCGCTATTAGGGGACTGATGTTCACCGCCCCCTAGGCCCGCCATGCGATGCATCAGACGAACAGACCGGACTGTACGGAGATTGTCACATACAGGCTCAGTAGGAGTTCGGATGGGTTTACCTCATCGGCCTTCTTATCGACATCTACCTGGGGACCGTTACGTACAGCTAGTGCCGCTTGCGGTCTGTGGTTAAACCCACTGCCAGCGTAGTGTCGAGTCTTTAGAGTCCCACACAGAGAGTTTCCCTGCATTGAGCGAAACGTGTAGAGGCCGTATGGTTTTACGGCAGGGCTACGATCACTTACGTGCACTTGTGTGCGTATGCTGTTCGGGCAAGCAATACTAGAGGGCTTTGGTTTAAGCCAGATCCTAGTATTGCAAAAATGGATTTGATTTGTTTTCTGTGCATTCGCATTCTACGGAATGCGGATGCGGGTGTGTATGCACAGTTTTGAGGAGCGATGAAGGAGGAGGTGCCCCATTAGGGTTTTGGCAGTTGGTTTGGCCAAAACCATAATGTGGCACACTCATTAGGGTTTTGACAATTTGTTTGGTCAAAACCGTTATGAGCCGGAGACATTGTTTACTAATCCTTTTAGTGATAGATTAGTGATGGCTAATTGCATTGACCATTTGACCGCTTAGACCTCTCTTGACTTTGTTGACCCGTTGACCGTGTTGACCATTGACCTTCAAGAGGGATCTACACTCTTCTTTCATTTTCTTTTTAATTCTTGAGTTATGATAATGGTCAATTCAATGTGCCATCAACTTTTATCATGATAGGATTAGTAATGATGATTTTAGTGTATTATTGCAACCATGGTTTATTTCCCTTAGTCAATCTTTTCATTATTCTCTTCTCATTCTCTCTCATGAAGTGAGAAGAAAAAGAAAAGCTCCATTGTTGCTAAGTTTCTCCTTCTTCTTCCTTCTCTTGATCTCATGTGTTGAGAGAAAAAGATCCCACAAAGACAAACACATCCATACATCTCCTCTACACATCCTAGGGCTTCTTGACTAGCAATCTCTTTGCCCTAGTTACCTCAGCTCGAGGTGGAGCTCGGTGTACATCTCTCGGATGGATCGTCTTCGACTCAAGGAGGCCGCGGAGGTGACTAAAGTCCAGATCAACCCTCGGAGCAAGCAAAGAGAAGAACAATAAGAAGAGAAGGAGTTCAAGTTGAGGTATAACCCCTAACCGAGTAGATAAATCTCTAGTTAGGATGCTAGTGTGTAGTTTAGCAAAGATCCGGCTTTTACGGTCCATGTTACCAAGTCTAGAAAATTTTTGTTTTACCGTTTCCGCAACCCCGAAAGTACCGGGAGAGGTAACGTGGACCTAACAGTGGTATCAGAGCCTAACTAAACACACCCTAGCCTGTTAGCAAAGTATTTAGAATATCGACCGAACGAAAAAACCGCAAAACACCCCGGAAACACTAAGTTTCTGCCGATTTTTTTTCCGCTCAAAAAATAATAAATCATGTCTTAAAAATCGGCTCAGGCTTTTGTTCGAACACTGGAGAAAAACGATCCCCTAACTCGGCTAAAGCGCCGCGGAACCGCAGCATAAGCTTGCTTATACCGCGGAAACGCGGCCGAGTTAGCTCGGTTGTGAATCGGGTTTCCTGCAGTGTTCATATATGGGTATTTTGGGATTTTTGGAATATGATTTTTCTGCCCAGATTTTCCAGAAAGCAAAATTTGTTTTTGGGGCTCAAAAATCCATATTTTTTGGTCGATATTCTGTAGACTTTGGCTAATGGTTATATCTGTAATGTTATATATGTATTGAACGTCTACTAATCGCTATACGTCGATTAGTGGGGGTTATACATATCTGTGATCTGTGTTGTTGATGGTATGTGTATATGAACTCGTTGGATTGTCGCGGATGAATAGCCGGGGTGGATGTGAGATGAGAGTTTCTTTTTCTTTCATTCATGTAATAAATTTGTAAATTGATGTAATATTATTTGTATGGCCGCACAACCGGGTCGGGGTTGTAGCCGTCATTGTATAATTCTTTTTACTGTTTTTGCTCCTAGGATAGACCCATGGAGGGGGGTGCACAAACTGCCGGGTATCTCGAAGTGCCGAGTGGCCTACTCACGGTGTTGAGGGAGGTTGCTTCGCTTCGGGTACTTAGCGGGTAGTTTGCCGCACCCGTAGGGGTCTTGGGTGGGGTATTGGCTATTCATCGCGACCGTGTAATCCGCTTTTCGTTGCAGGCTCGAACGAATCGCGGGTTCCTAGTATATCCAAAGTGTTCATCTGTGATCTGGATTGGCTATCATTGCTATATATCTATATATAATAACTATTTAGGCGTTGCTGATGTTTTTTAGCCGCGCTAACCCAGCTCCCGCTCTGTCGTTAGTTAAGTAACCTAACGGGTGATGACGGGGCCCCGTGGCGAATGTGAATGGCATAAGCGTACATCATATTTTGGTTGTTTTCTGCAATGGTAGGATTTAAATGATGGGACGCATTAAAAGAACTAATGCAAGAAAAGAAACCTAAAAGACGTTGTTGGAACAATTTTTTCAAAAAGCTGTTATTGCAAGGACGTTCAATTTTTGTTTTGTATCGAAGTATTCGGTTATGAATGCCCAGCACCTCATTCAATGAGGCAAGGGCCGAGATCCCCTCATCGGGAGTGACCCCTTGCACAAAAGTTTGCGTTAGGGTAATAACTTCACTATAGTCGATTATTCTTGCTTTGCATCGAGGTATTCATCTTATGAATACCCAGCACCTCACTCGACGAGGAAAGAGCCGAGATCCTTTCACAGGGAGTGACCTCTTTAGCAAAAGTTTTCGTCACTATATTTTCAAAAAGTGTATCACGTTCCTTCAACGATATCAAGTTCATTACGTTAACGGGTTTTCGCCAAAACCCAGTCGTAGCCCTCCGTCGTTTCGGATTGATATTGCTTAGTATTCGTGCTACGTATTTCGTGCTCAGCCGAGGCGTAGTGTACGATAGCTATGTAATATTTTTCCGTAGGATACAAAGTGATTGGTTAGGACAGTCGTGCGGTCATTTTGGCTCAGTCAAGGACTCGTATGGGTGGGTCTAATGCAGTCAAGATAATGACGGGTTGAACTTGACTAGGATCCTTTGATATGTTGGCTCAGTCAAGGTCACTTGGGTTCTAGGGGCAAAAACCTCATCGGGAGTTTCAAAAGTACTGAAACTTGCTAGTGTTGCATACCATTTGGAGTGTGATGATTCTGGTAGGATTCTTTCAGTTTTGTCACGCGATGATATTTGGATCCCGATCCTACTGTGAGTATATGCTACTCCTCGGGAACTTTCTCGCTTAATGATCAATGCTATAAACCAAGTAGGTGTCTAGAAAGGTGTTAGCGGGGCTACGCCCACAGGGAAAAGAGGTTACTTAATTAAGGAACTTCGCGAAAGCTTTGGAAAACCTCCCTCGAAGTACCGACACTGGCCTGGCTGAACGGTGAAGCAAGTATTGTACAGTGAGATTGATCCCGACTAATTCTTCCTTTATGGTTTGAGGAGGGATTCAAGAGACAGTGGGAGCCATCCTGTTTAGATAAATTAAAAACCAATCTAAACTTGCAAGAGCGCACGCTAAGTGTTTCTTTTCTCTCTCTCCAGGTAGCAACCATTTCACGCCCTAATCAAGATAATAAAATGTATCGCTTGACCGATCCGAATTCTTATTCGGGGCTGGGGAACGTTGGTTCGGCTCTAACTTGTGACAACGGTCATAAGTATGAGCAAGGGAAAGGGGATTGTATGGATTCCCAGGATACCCAGTTGAAGAGGAAGCATGGTTTTGCATCTACTTCAGGTGTTCTTGTAATTGAGAACTGTTTTACGGTCAGCCCTACCTCCTGGGTACTTGATACCGGATCAGGATCTCATATCTGTAATTTATTGTAGGGACTGAGAAAAAGTAGGAAAGTTGCACCGGGTGATATGTCGCTCAGAGTAGCGAACGGAGCACAAGTTAATGCGGCAGCCGTCGGTGAATATCACCTAGTATTGCCAAATGGCAAGACTATGATTTTGAACGATTGCTACTATGTACCTTCCATGGTTTGCAACATCATATCAGTTTCTTTACTCGATAAAGATGGATATAACTTTGTTCTTGATAGAAATATCATGAACATTTACCTTCATAAGGTACTGGTTACAGAAGGTACACTGTGTAATGGTATCTACGTTATAAATCAGAATACAGTTCTCAATGTACAAAACACACGCAAGAGGAAGAATTCAGATACGAATGAATCCTACTTGTGGCATTGTAGACTTGGTCATATCGGAGAGAAAAGACTGAGTAAGTTTCAAAAAGATGGATTTTTGGATGCGTTCGAGTTTTCATCTTATGAAACTTGTCAGTCTTGTCTCAAAGGGAAGATGACCAAATCTCCATTCACCGAACATGGAGAAAGAGCAGCAGAGCTCTTGGGACTCGTACATAGTGATGTATGTGGTCCGATGTCTATACATGCAAGGGGTGGGTTCTCGTACTTCATCACATTCACTGACGATCTCCTTAGGTTCGGATATGTGTATCTGATGAAACACAAATCTGAAGCTTTTGAGAAATTCAAGGAATTCAGAAACGAAGTAGAGAACCAGACCGGCAAAAGTATCAAGATCCTCCGGTCTGATAGAGGAGAGGGGTACTTAAGCACGGAATTCCTAGATTACTTAAAAGAGAATGGTATTCTCTCTCAGCTTACTCCTCCTCATAAACCACAGCACAATGGTGTATCGGAGTGGAGGAATCATACCATACTGGATATGGTTCGCTCCATGATGAGTAATGCCAAGTTACCTCTTTCAGTTTGGGGACATGCGCTGTTGACAGCAGCATATCTATTGAACGATGTTCCTTCTAAATCTGTGCCTAAGACACCGTTCGAGATATGGAATGGTAAAAAGCCGTATCTTAAACGTATTAAGATATGGGGTTGTCCGGCCTATGTAAAAGTATAAAATCCGGACAAACTTCAGGCACGTTCAGTTCTATGTAAATTTGTGGGATATCCTAAGAACTCCACAGGATATCTGTTCTACCACACCGAGGAACAGAAGGTGTTTGTATCTCGCCACGCCACCTTTTTAGAGTGGCAATTTCTTGCAAAAGAAACAAGTGGGAGTTCGGTAGAACTGGAAGAAATTCAGCGACCACAAAATGAAACTGAAGTTTTGACAGAACCTCAGAATTCAATAACCCCAGACGAACCTCAGCCATTCCCCAGATCTGGTAGGATTTCTCATCCGCCCGAGAGATACTACGGTTTTCTCATAGACGGGGATCGAGAGGATTGCTTCTTGGAAGAAGATGACCCTACCAGTTTCAGGCAGGCCATTATCAGTAGGGACTCTGATAAGTGGCAGGAAGCAATGCAATCCGAAATGGAGTCCATGTACGCCAATAAAGTGTGGACCTTGGATATTGCTCCACCTGGGGTAAAACCCGTTGGATGCAAATGGATCTACAAAAGGAAACTTGGTATAGATGGGCAGGTGGAAACCTATAAGGCTAGACTCGTTGCAAAAGGTTTTCGTCAAAGACCTGGTTTGGACTATGACGAAACTTTTTCTCCGGTGGCTATGCTCAAATCCATTCGGATCCTACTTGCCATTGCTGCCTTCCATGACTATGAAATCTGGCAGATGGATGTTAAAACGGCTTTCCTAAACGGTTGTTTGGAAGAGTGCATTTACATGGATCAGCCAGAAGGTTTCGTAGACAGTGGGAGTAGAGGGAAGGTGTGCAAGTTGCTTAAATCCATTTATGGATTAAAGCAGGCATCGCAGAGCTGGAACATCTGTTTTGATGAGGCAATCAAGGAATTTGATTTCATCAAGAACGAAAATGAACCTTGTGTCTATAAGAAGATTGTAGGACGAACTGTCGTATTCCTAGTCTTGTACGTGGACGACATTCTTTTGATAGGAAATGGCATTTCTATGCTACAATCGGTCAAGCTATTTTTGTCACAACGGTTCTCCATGAAGGACCTGGGTGATGCCTCGTACATTCTGAGGATCAAGATCTATAGAGATAGATCCAAGAGACTACTGGGATTTTCGCAGTTCAGGTACATAGAGACCGTACTAAAGAGATTTAGTATGGAGGATTCCAAGCACGGTAACATACCCGCATTGCACGGAATTACCCTCTCCAAGAAGATGTCTCCTAAGACTGACGAGGAGAGGGTTCGCATGAGCACTATACCCTACGCTTCGACGGTAGGATCTATAATGTATGCGATGCTATGTACAAGACCAGATGTAGCTTACGCACTGAGCGTGGTAAGCCGGTATCAGTCAGACCCAGGTGAGGACCACTGGACAACAGTGAAGAACATTCTCAAGTACCTGAGAAGGACTAAGGAGATGTTCCTGGTTTACGGTAATGGAGACCTCAGGGTCGAGTCCTTTACCGATTCAAGCTTCCAGAGTGGCAAAGATGACAGTAAGTCTGTCTCGGGTTTTGTGTTTACCCTCAACGGAGGGACGGTATGTTGGAGGAGTTCCAAACAGGATACCGTCGCAGACTTGACGATGGAGGCTGAATACATTGCTGCAAGCGATGCTGCAAAATAGGCGGTCTGGATGAAGAAGTTCATTATTGAACTTCAGGTGGTTCCGTCCGTTGTTGACCCAATACCTTTGTATTGCGATAACAATGGGGCTATAGCTTTAGCGAAGGAACCAAGGTCCCATCAGAAATCCAGGTACATCTTAAGGCGGTATCACCTGATCAGGGAGATCATTGATCGCCAGGAGATCGAGGTGCGGAGAGTGGACACAAAGGACAACACAGCGGACCCATTCACGAAGGCTTTACCCCAGACTCAGTTCGAGCGGCTGATCGAGATGATAGGTCTTCGATATGCCAGTACATGGCCTTAGTGCAAGTGGGAGATTGTTAGTGTATATGCCCTAGAGGCTATTACTGTATCATACTAGTATGTATATTACTTGATGGAAGCTTGGGATATTCACAGTTGTACAGACAATCTTGCTCGATATAGTAGTATGCTACTTGGTTTGTCTCTGCTTTAATGTGTACATGTGTGTTTCTTTATTATATCACCTATACGCATTAGTAGAGCCCTTAGGATCTTTGCTTGATTACCGACATTGTGATGGCGATCACACTCGTGGGGGCTGGGTAATCCACAAGCACATCCTTATACATGTCCCTAGTCATGGGATTATCGAGACAGGGCATCGATACTCCGGAGTAGACTAGCGTATGCGCTTCTCATCCCAGCATGGGAGACGGTCTGTCCCACAGCCGTCAGTACGTCATACTTGAGATAGTATGCGGGTGCTCGTTAGGTTACGAGTATACTGGACAGGACTCGTCGGGAACTGATGGTTGGTATTATACCTATCATCAGTTATCAGTTCTCAGGTGACATGAGTACAGCTTAGTCCGCTGACTTGACACTGTCACTTCGCCTCGAGTGTGTTCCCACTGTTCTTTGATTACTACCCTACCACGGCTCTACCGAGTCGTGCAAACAGGTAGTAGTTGGGTGCAGTCCCGAAGCACTTGGAGGCAGTGACGGTTAGACAGGATTCATCTCTCCCGGTATTGGGGGTTGACATCGCGCTGTGTCTAGGAGAGCCATTACACAAGTAGTCCCTGGCCAGGGCAAGCGAGATATACTGGTAGGTTTCCAGTGTTATCTCAGGGTGTTCTGGGCTATACTCTGACATGACTTATACCGCAATTAGGGGATTGACGTTCACCGCCCCTATGCCCGCCATGCGATGTATCAGACGAACAGACCGGACTGTACGGAGATTGTCACATACAGGCTCAGTAGGAGTTCGGATGGGTTTACCTCATCGACCTTCTTATCGACATCTACCTGGGGACCGTTACGTACAGCTAGTGCCGCTTGCGGTCTATGGTTAAACCCACTGCCAGCGTAGTGTCGAGTCTTTAGAGTCCCACACAGAGAGTTTCCCTGCATTGAGTGAAACGTGTAGAGGCCGTATGGTTTTACGGAAGGGCTACGATCACTTACGTGCACTTGTGTGCGTATGCTGTTCGGGCAGGCAATACTAGAGGGCTTTGGTTTAACCCAGATCCTTGTATTGCACAGATGGATTTGATTTGTCTTCTGTGCATTCGCATTCTACGGAATGCGGATGCGGGTGTGTATGCACAGTTTTGAGGAGCGATGAAGGAGGAGGTGCCCCATTAGGGTTTTGGCAGTTGGTTCGGCCAAAACCATAATGTGGCACACTCATTAGGGTTTTGATTATTCGTTTGGTCAAAACCGTTATGACCCGGAGACATTGTTTACTAATCCTTTTAGTGATAGATTAGTGATGGCTAATTGCATTGACCATTTGACCACTTAGACCTCTCTTGACTTTGTTGACCCGTTGACCGTGTTGACCATTGACCTTCAAGAGGGATCTACACTCTTCTTTCATTTTCTTTTTAATTCTTGAGTTATGATAATGGTCAATTCAATGTGCCATCAACTTTTATCATGATAGGATTAGTAATGATGATTTTAGTGTATTATTACAACCATGGTTCATTTCCCTTAGTCAATCTTTTCATTATTCTCTTCTCATTCTCTCTCATGAAGTGAGAAGAAAAAGAAAAGCTCCACGGTTGCTAAGTTTCTCCTTCTTCTTCCTCCTCTTGATCTCATCTTTTGATCTCATGTGTTGAGAGAAAAAGATCCCACAAAGACAAACACATCTATACATCTCCTCTACACATCCTAGGGCTTCTTGACTAGCAATCTCTTTGCCCTAGTTACCTCGGCTCGAGGTGGAGCTCGGTGTACATCTCTCGGGTGGATCGACTTCGACTCAAGGAGGCCGCGGAGGTGACTAAAGTCCAAATCAACCCTCGGAGCAAGCAAGGAGAAGAACAATAAGAAGAGAAGGAGTTCAAGTTGAGGTATAACCCCTAACCGAGTAGATAAATCTCTAGTTAGGATGCTAGTGTGTAGTTTAGCAAAGATCCGGCTTTTACGGTCCATGTTACCAAGTCTAGAAAATTTTTGTTTTACCGTTTCCGCAACCCCGAAAGTACCGGGAGAGGTAACGTGGACCTAACATATTCCGCATTCACTTAGTTGTTAAGATGTTAACATTGCTAGTTCGTTTAAAACTCTAGTTAAGATTCTAGGGTTAGGGTTCTTTAGAACGGCAATTTTTGAAAACGGTATGGACGATACCTCCCGAAACCTTGCTGCCGCGCTACATAACCCTACAGTACATACATTATATATATGTGATATATATTAATGTATGCTAGGTTATATATGCAACTTGTGTGTATGAGACTTACACCATGACCATGATAATGTTTAGGGTTTTATTTATTTTGGTAATTCAAATTTGTGTGGAATTTAGTCATGGTTGGAAGCTTGGAGAAGCTCATCACAACCATTGACTTAGTCCACAAATTTTTTTTACTTAAAGATATTTATAAACCTAACCATAATCACTTAGGCATCGTTTATTCTCTACATGGGTTAGTGTATGACACTAACTCACCATGGTTGCAATTCTAACCTCACTCTCATTCTCTTCTCTCTTCATCTTCTTCATCTTCGTGAAAAGAGTTTTCAAGGGTTTGGAGAGATGAAGAAATAATGTGAGAAAAATAAATCTAAAGTGAGCCCACTTCCTACTTCATAAATCTCTACTATATTAGCCATTTAGTTTATGGTGTTTGCTTCACTAATTTACAATTAGTGAAGAGGTAGCATGAGCTTGAGTCTCCTCAACGTAGATCATCTTCGGCCTCGAAGACTTCGAGCAAGCTTGTTCATTTCTTCATGTGAACCCTTACTAGAGTTCGGGTGTTCACTACTTAGAGTGAAGGGACTACTACAAGGAGCTTTAGAAGTGAAGAACCGGTCTACAAAGGTTGTATTCCTAATTCACTTTGTATGCAAAGTTGTTTGCATGTTGTATTGTTTGATTCTCTAGTTAAGATTCTAGGGTTAGGGTTCTTTAGAACGGAAATTTTTTGAAAATAACATGGACGATGCCTCCTGAAACCTTGCTGCCGCGCTACGGAACCCTACAGAACACACAAGAGGAGTAGTTCAGAAATGAACAAATCCTTCTTGTGGCATTGTAGACTAGGTCATATCAATGCGACACGACTAGCTAAGTTACATAAGGATGAATATGAGAATATGAGAATATGAGAATATGTTCGACTAGCCAGTCTTGTCTCAAAGGTAAAATGACCAATACCCCGTTTACTGTAAACAGAGAAAGAGTTACTGAACTCTTGGGACGAATACATGATGATGTATACGGTCCTATGTCTACAAATGCCAAGGTTGGTTCTTCGTACTTCATTATATTCACTGATCTTCTCTCAGGATTCGGACATATGTTCCTGTTGAAACACGAGTCTGAAAATTTTGAGAAATTCAAGGAATATAAACTTGAAGTTAAGAACCAGACGGGTAGAAGTATTAAAGTCTTTCGATGTGATCGAGGAGGTAAATACTTGTGCATGGAGTTCTTGGATTTTCTAAAAGGAGAATGAGATTCTCTCTCAGCTTACTCCTTCGTATACACCACAGTACAACGGTGTGTCGGGGCGGAGGTATCACACCCTATGAGATATGGCACGCTCTATGATGAGTACTGCTAAGTTATCTGTTTTCTTTTGGTGTTATGCACTTGAGAAGCTGCATACCTATTGAATGGGGTTCCATCCAAATCAGGGCATACCACTATATATGAGATATGCAATGGGAAGAGACCATGTCTTAAACGAGTTAAAATATGGGTGTAAGTCCACGTTTCTCACCCCGGTTCTTACGGGGAGGCGGAAACGGCGAAAAACAATTATTTAGCGCGAAGGCAACATGGACTAAAAGCCGGATCTTTGCTAAACTAGAAACTAGCCAACTACTAGAGGCTTTAACTACTATGCCGTAGAAATTATACCTCACGAAACCGGTCCTTCGAGTCTTCATTCCGCTGTCCCGCTCGTCCGTACAAGCTCCGAGGAACGATCCGGATCTTGGTCACCTCCGCAGCCTTCTTGAGTCGAAGACGATCCACCCGAGAGTTGTACACCGAGCTCCACCTCGAGCCGAGGCAACTAGGGCAACGAGATCGCTAGTCTAGATGCCCTAGGTTGTGTAGTAGAGATATATGGAAGTGTTTGTCTTTGTGGGATCTTTTTCTCTCAACACATGAGATCAAAAGAAGAAATCAAGAGGAGGAAGAAGGAGGAGCTAGCAACCATGAGAGCTTTTCTTTTCTTCTCACAAGAACAAGAGAGAGAATGATAAATGAATTATTAGCTAAAGAAATGAACCATGGTTGCAATAATACTAAAAATCATCATTACTAATCTTATCATGATAAAGTTGATGGCTACTAATTGAATTGACCATTTTCATAATCCATAAAAGAAAAAGAAATCCAAAGAAGAGTGTAGACCTCTCATGAAGGTCAACGGTCAACTTCGGTCAACGGGTCAACAAAGTCAAGAGTGGTCAAGGTGGTCAATGCAATTAGCCATCACAAAATTATCACAAAAGGATTAGTAAAATAATGTCTCCGGCTCATAACGGTTTTGACCGAATGAATTGTCAAAACCCTAATGAGCCTGCCACATAACGGTTTTGGCTAAACCAACTGCCAAAACCCTAATGGGGCACCTCCTCCTTTATCGCTCCTCAAAACTGTGCATACACACCCGCATCCGCATTCCGTAGAATGCGAATGCACAGAAGACAAAACAAATCCATCCGTGCAATACTAGGATCCGGCTTAAACCAAAGCCCACTAGTATTGCCTGCCCGAACAGCATACGCACACAAGTGCACGTAAGTAATCGCAGCCCTGCCGTAAAACCATACGGCCTCTACAAGTTTCGCTCAGTGCAGGGAAACTCTCTGTGTGGGACTCTAAAGACTCGACACTATGCTGGCAGTGGGTTTAACCACAGACCGCAAGCGGCACTAGCTGTACGTAACGGTCCCCAGGTAGATGTCGATAAGAAGGCCGATGAGGTAAACCCATCCGAACTCCTACTGAGCCTGTATGTGACAATCTCCGTACAGTCCTGTCTGTTCGTCTGATACATCGCATGGCGGGCCTAGGGGGTGGTGAACGTCAGTCCCCTAATAGCGGTACAAGTCGTGTCGGAGTGTAGCCCAGAACACCCTGAGATAACACTGGAAACCTACCAGTATATCTCGCTTGCCCTGGCCAGGGACTACTCGTGTAATGGCTCTCCTAGACACAGCGCGATGTCAACCCCCAATACCGGGAGAGACGAATCCTGTCTAACCGTCACTGCCTCCAAGTGCTTCGGGACTGCACCCAACTACTACCTGTTTGCATGACTCCTTTAAGCCGTGGTAGGGTAGTAATCTAAGTACAGTGGGAACACACTCGAGGCGAAGTGACAGTGTCAAGTCAGCGGACAAAGCTGTACTCATGTCACCTGGAAACTGATAACTGACGATAGGTATAGTACCAACCAACTGTTCCCGACGAGTCCTGTTCTGTGTACTCGTAACCTAACGAGCACCCGCATACTATCTCCCGTACGACGTACTGATGGCTGTAGGACAGACCACCTCCCGTGCTGGGATGAGAAGCGTATACGCTAGTCTACTCCGGAGTATCGATGCCCTGTCTCGATAGTCCTACGACTAGGGACCTGTATAAGGATGTGCTTATAGATTACCCAGCCCCCACAAGTATGACTGCCATCATAACGCTGGTAATCAAGCAAAGATCCTAAGGGCTCTACTAATATGTATAAGCGATATGCTAAAAGAAACACATGCACATATTGAAGTAGAAACAAACCAAATAGCATACTACCATTTTGAGCAAGATTGTCTATACAACTGTGAATATCCCAAGCTTCCATTAAGTAATATACAAGCTAGTATGATACAGTAATGGCCTCTAGGGCATATACACTAACAATCTCCCACTTGCACTAAGGCCATGTATTGGCGTATCGAAGACCTATCATCTCGATCAGCCGCTCGAACTGAGTCTGGGGTAGGGCCTTCGTGAGTGGATCTGCAGTGTTATTCTCCGTATTTACTCTCTTCACCTCGATCTCCCGGCGATCTACGATCTCCCTGATCCGGTGGTACCGCCTCAAAATGTGCCTGGACTTTTGATGGGACCTGGGTTCCTTCGCTAAAGCTATAGCGCCGTTGTTGTCGCAATACAGCGGTATTGGATCAACAATGGTAGGAACCACCTGAAGCTCCGTGAGGAACTTCTTCATCCAGACAGCTTCCTTTGCGGCATCGCAAGCAGCTATGTACTCCGCTTCCATAGTTGAGTCAGCAACGGTCTCCTGCTTGGAACTTTTCCAGCAAACCGCCCCTCCATTGAGGGTAAAGACATAACCCGACATGGACTTGGAGTCATCCTTGTCACTCTGGAAGCTGGAGTCAGCAAAGGCCTCGATCTGGTGGTCTTTTCCGCCATACACCAAGAACATCTCCTTAGTCGTTCTCAGGTACTTGAGAATGTTCTTTACCGCTATCCAGTGTTTCTCCCCTGGGTCCGACTGATACCGGCTTACAATGCTCAATGCGTATGCTACATCTGGTCTGGTACATAACATCGCATACATTATAGAGCCTACCGCAAAAGCGTAGGGTATAATAGACATGTGATCCCTCTCCAAATCAGTCTTGGGAGACATCTCTTTGGAGAGGGTGATCCCGTGACAAGCCGGTAAATTACCGCGCTTGGAATCTTCCATACTGAATCTTTTCAGTATGGTGTCGATGTACCTTGACTGTGAAAGTCCCAACATCCTCTTAGATCTATCACGATAGATCTGGATCCCCAGAATGTAGTTGGCATTGCCCGGGTCCTTCATGGAGAACCTCTGTGACAAGAATCCTTTGACTGACTGTAGCATAGGAATATCATTTCCTATTAGGAGAATGTCATCCACGTACAAGACGAGGAATGCCATAGTTCTCCCTACAATCTTACTGTAAATGAATGGTTCATCTGGGTTTTTGATAAAGTCGAATTCTTTGACAGTATCATCAAAGCAGATGTTCCAACTCCGCGATGTCTGCTTAAGTCCATAGATGGACTTGAGCAACTTGCACACTTTACCGCTGCTCCCACTCTGAATGAATCCCTCCGGCTGATCCATATAGACGCACTCTTCCAAATTTCCATTTAGAAAAGCCGTCTTTACGTCCATCTGCCAGATTTCATAATCGTGGAAGGCAGCAATGGCAAGAAGGATCCGAATGGATTTCAGCATAGCCACTGGAGAAAAGGTCTCGTCATAGTCCAAACCAGGTCTTTGACGAAAACCCTTTGCAACAAGTCTAGCTTTATAGGTCTCAACCTGCCATCTACACCAATCTTCTTTCTGAAGATCCATTTACAGCCTACGGGTTTTACCCCTTCTGGAGCAAAGTCCAAAGTCCAAACTTTGTTGGTGTACATGGACTCCATCTCGGTCCGCATTGCATCCAGGCATTTTACCGAGTCACCGCTCTGAATGGCTTGCTGGAAGCTAGTAGGCTCACCATAATCCATAGTGCAATCCTCTCTATCCCCGTCTATGAGAAAACCGTAGTATCTCTCGGGCGGATGAGACTGCCTACTACTCCTGTGGAGTGGCGTAGGAATGTCCTGTTCTTTCGAACCCTCTGGTTCTACTAAGCTTTCAGTAATAGCTCGTGGTTCTGGAATTTCTTCCAGTTCTATTGTGCTCCCATTTATCTGGTTTTCCAAAAACTCAGTTTCCAAGAAGCGGGCATGTCGAGAAACAAAAACCTTTTGTTCCTCTGTGTAATAGAAAAGATACCCCTTGGAGTTCTTTGGGTATTCCACAAACTTACACTGTACTGAGCGTGCCTCGAGCTTGTCCGCATGCTGCTTTTTGACAAAAGCTGGACATCCCCATGTCTTAATGTGATTAAGATAGGGTTTCTTCCCACTCCACATCTGATATGGGGTGGTAGGCACAGTCATAGTTGGAACTTGGTTCAAAAGGTATGCAGCTGATTCTAGTGCATAACGCCAGAAAGATCGCTGCAACTCAGCCTTACTCATCATGGAACGAACCATATCCAATAGGGTTCGATTCCTCCTTTCCGATACACCGTTGTGTTGTGGTGTGTATGGAGGAGTAAGCTGAGAGAGAATTCCATTCTCTTTTAAGTAGCCCAGAAACTTAGCACTCAAGTATTCACCACCTCGATCAGATCTCAGTGTCTTGATACTTTTGCCTATTTGTTTTTCAACTTCATTCTTGTATTCCTGAAATTTCTCAAAGGCCTCGGATTTGTGCTTCATCAAGAAGACATGCTCATACCTAGAGAAATCATCTGTGAAAGTAATGAAGTATGAATAACCACTTCGCGCATGTGTAGACATTGGACCACATACATCACTGTGTATGAGTCCCAAGAGCTCTCTTGCTCTTTCTCCGTGTCCAGTGAACGGAGTCTTTGTCATCTTTCCCATGAGACAAGATTCACAAGTGGCATAAGACTGATACTCGAACGGATCCAAGTATCCTTCTTTATGTAACTTTGTCAACCGTGTCTCATTAATGTGACCCAGTCTACAATGCCATAAGAAAGCCTGATTTAATTCCGGAGACTTTCTTTTAAGTGTGTTCTGGACACTGAAGACCTGAGCTTGATTCAAAACGTATATACCGTTTTTCAATGTACCTGACCTAATCAGAACTTGATTTAGGTGGATGTTTACTACATCTCTTACAAAAGTAAAATCATATCCTTCCTTAGAAAGTAAGGATACAGATATGATATTACAAGTCGCACCTGGTACATAAAAACAGTCACGCAGAATCAATATCTGCCCAGTTGTCAGTCCTAGATGATATTCCCCTACGGATTCAGCATACATGCTCATTCCGTTAGCAACCCTGAGAGTCATATCACCTTTCTTGATAACCCTACGGTTTCTCAGAGCCTGTAACGAATTACATATATGAGATCCTGATACGGTATCCAATACCCAGGAAGTAGGGTTAACTGACATACAGTTCTCTATTATAAACACACCCGAAGCCGAAGCCACAACATGCTTCGAATTCTGGCTACTGGCTTTGCAAGCCCTGCAATCCTTCTTCCAATGTTCATTCCTATAACAATAGGAACATCCCTCTTTTACTATATCCAGTCCCGAAACTTCTGCCCTTCCCTTTCTTTCTACTTCCCTGGTTTCCTTCACGGTAGTAGGTAGGGATTGTTGAACTAAGTTAGCATCTGACCCGTTCTTCAACGTGGTCTTCAGGTCCGAGAGCTCAAAAGAGCTGGTCTCTGTAAGGACGTTTCCCCCTACAGATGACCCGATAGCCAACCTCGCTGGAAGCAATTTGTTCGAGGTCTCATATCTTGCGATACGAGATTGCTCTCCATATAAATCTTTGTTATGGAGGAAGATAGAAACTAAGTCCATCTTCTTGTGCTGCCTCTGGTATGCACCATCAACTGAGGCTAACACGAGGCACTTGGCTTTCGCACAGTCTTTTTCCGATGTGTTGCGGATATGAATATCCGTGACAGGGGAAACTGGACCTGAGACGGCAGGGGTTGGATCAGTCAAGAGGTGTCCCAGCTTGTCTTGGGCAATGGACATCTGGACAGACCTTTGCCAGTCATAACAGTCAGATTCAGTCATTTTATTATCTAGATATAACCTAGGTGCGGTCACTGGGTCGCTGCAATTAAGAGAGAGAGAAGAAAACACTCAGCATGACGCTCTTGCAAGTTTAGATTGGTTTTTAATTTATCTAAACAGGATGGCTCCCAATGTCTCTCGAATCCCTCCTCAAACCATAAAGGAAGAATTAGTCGGGATCAATCTCACCGTACAATTCTTGCTTAACCGTTCAGCCAGGCCAGTGTCGGTACTTTGAGGGAGGTTTTCCATCGCTTTCGCGAAGTTCCTTAATTAAGTAACCACTTTTCCCTGTGGGCGTAGCCCCGCTAACACCTTTCTAGACACCTACTTGGTTTATAGCATTGATCGTTAAGTGAGAAAGTTCCCGAGGAGTAGCATATACTCACAGTAGGATCGGGATCCAAATATCATCGCGTGACAAAACTGAAAGAATCCTATCAGAATCATCACACTCCAAATGGTATGCAGCGCTAGCAAGTTTCAGTTCTTTTGAAAGTCCCGATGTGGATTTTTGCCCCATGCTCTTATGACCTTGACTTTGGCCAACAAATCATAAGTCACATGTCAAGTTCTACCCGTCATTGTCCAGGTTAATTTGAACCCACCCGCACATACCCTTGACTTTGGCCAATAAGGTAGTACGACTGTCCCAAACCAACGCATCTATCTATGCTACATATGAATACCCAATAGCTACCAAACACTGTGCCTTGACTTTGGCCAACAAACACAGCTTGAATACTATTGACTATCCATATGAAATGACGGAAGGCTACGAATGGTTTTGGCGAAACCGTGAACGTAGGGAACTTGATATAATTGATGGAACGAGATAGCTTTTAAAAAGGAGTGGTTCAAGCTCCGCGTTTAAAAGTTGGTTTTTGAAAAGAACCGAGTGGTTTTGAAAGTGTTCCAACGAATTTTACGTGGTTTATTTTCTTGCATTAATTCCAATGCGTCCCATCATTTAATCCTACCATTGCAGAAAACAACCAAAATATGGCGTACGCTTATGCCATCCGCATTCGCCACGGGGCCCCGTCATCACTCGTTAGGTTACTTAACTAACGACAGAGCGGGGGCTGGACTAGCGTGGATGCAAAACATAAGCAACACCTAAATAGATATCATATGTAGATATATAGCAATGATAGCCATTTCAGATCACAGATGAACACTTTGGATATACTAGGAATCCACGATCCGTTCGAGCCTGCAACGAAAAGCGGATTACACGGTCGCGATGAATAGCCAAACCCCACCCTAGACCCCTACGGGTGCTGCAAACTACCCGCCAAGTACCCGAAGCGAAGCAACCTCCCTCAACCCGTGAGTAGGCCACTCGGCACTTCGAGATACCTGGTAGTTTGTGCGCCCCACCTTGGGTCTATCCTAGAAGCAAAAACAGTAAAAAGAAATTATACAATGACGGCTACAACCCCGACCCGGTTGTGCGGCCATACAAATAATATTAGATCAATTTACAAATTTTACATGAATGATAGAAAAAGAAACTCTCATCTCACATCCACCCCGGCTATTCATCCGCGACAATCCAACGAGTTCATATACACAAACTATCAACATTACAGATCACAGATATGTATAACCCCCACTAATTGACGTATAGCGATTAGCAGACGTTCAATACATATATTACATCACAGAAAATATTCATTAGCCAAAGTGTACGGAATATCGATCAAAATACGGATTTGTAACCACCCCAAAAGTCAATTTGCTCTCTGGAAAATCTGGGTAGAAACAACATGCATTAAAAATCCCAAAACAGCCAAAATAAAACACTGCACAAAACCCGGTCCACGGCCGAGTCAACTCGGCCGCGGATCCGCGGCAAGAAGCATGTTCTTGCCGCGGAACCGCGGCGCTTTGACCGACTCAGTGGACCGTTTTTGGGCTGTGTTTTTAGAAAACCCTGAGACGATTTTCATATATGTCAAATAATTTTTTGAACAGTATAAAAAATCGACAGAAAGTTGGTTTTTGTCGGATGTGTTTTGCGACATTTTTCCGATCGATATTCTAAATACTTTGCTAACTTGCTAGTTTATGTTTAGCTAGGCTCTGATACCACTGTAAGTCCACGTTGCTCACCCCGGTTCTTACGGGGAGGCGGAAACGGAGAAAAACAATTATTTAGCGCGAAGGTAACATGGACTAAAAGCCGGATCTTTGCTAAACTAGAAACTAGCTAACTACTAGAGGCTTTAACTACTATGCCGTAGAAATTATACCTCACGAAACCGGTCCTTCGGGTCTTCATTCCGCTGTCCCGCTCGTCCTTCCAAGCTCCGAGGAACAATCCGGATCTTGGTCACCCCCGTGGCCTTCTTGAGTCGAAGACGATCCACCCGAGAGTTGTACACCGAGCTCCACCTCGAGCTGAGGCAACTAGGGCAACGAGATCGCTAGTCTAGATGCCCTAGCTTGTGTAGTAGAGATATATGGAAGTATTTGTCTTTGTGGGATCTTTTTCTCTCAACACATGAGATCAAAAGAAGAAATCAAGAGGAGGAAGATGGAGGAGCTAGCAACCATGAGAGCTTTTCTTTTCTTCTCACAAGAACAAGAGAGAGAATGAGAAATGAATTATTAGCTAAAGAAATGAACCATGGTTGCAATAATAATAAAAATCATCATTACTAATCTTATCATGATAAAGTTGATGGCTACTAATTGAATTGACCATTTTCATAATCCATAAAAGAGAAAGAAATCCAAAGAAAAGTGTAGACCTCTCATGAAGGTCAACGGTCAACTTCGGTCAACGGGTCAACAAAGTCAAGAGTGGTCAAGGTGGTCAAATGGTCAATGCAATTAGCCATCACAAAATTACCATAAAAGGATTAGTAAAATAATGTCTCCGGCTCATAACGGTTTTGACCGAACGAATTGTCAAAACCCTAATGAGCCTGCCATATAACGGTTTTGGCCGAACCAACTGCCAAAACCCTAATGGGGCACCTCCTCCTTTATCGCTCCTCAAAACTGTGCATACACACCCGTATCCGCATTCCGTAGAATGCGAATGCACAGAAGACAAAACAAATCCATCCGTGCAATACTAGGATCCGGCTTAAACCAAAGCCCACTAGTATTGCCTGCCCGAACAGCATACGCACACAAGTGCACGTAAGTGATCGCAGCCCTGCCGTAAAACCATACGGCCTCTACACGTTTCGCTCAGTGCAGGGAAACTCTTTATGTGGGACTCTAAAGACTCGACACTACGCTGGCAGTGGGTTTAACCACAGACTGCAAGCGGCACTAGCTGTACGTAACAGTCCCCAGGTAGATATTGATAAGAAGGGTAAACCCATCCGAACTCCTACTGAGCCTGTATGTGACAATCTCCGTACAGTCCGGTCTGTTCGTCTGATACATCGCATGGCGGGCCTAGGGGGTGGTGAACGTCAGTCCCCTAATAGCGGTACAAGTCATGTCGGAGTGTAGCCTAGAACACCCTGAGATAACACTGGAAACCTACCAGTATATCTCGCTTGCCCTGGCCAGGGACTACTCGTGTAATAGCTCTCCTAGATACAGCGCGATGTCATCCCCCAATACCGGGAGAGACGAATCCTGTCTAACCGTCACTGCCTCCAAGTTCTTCAGGACTGCACCCAACTACTACCTGTTTGCATGACTCCTTTGAGCCATGGTAGGGTAGTAATCTAAGTACAGTGGGAACACACTCGAGGCGAAGTGACAGTGTCAAGTCAGCGGACTAAGCTGTAATCATGTCACATAGGAACTGATAACCGACGATAGGTATAATACCATCCAACAGTTCCCGACGAGTCCTGTCCAGTGTACTCGTAACCTAACGAGTACCCGCATACTATCTCCAGTACGACGTACTGATGGCTGTAGGACAGACCACCTCCCTGCTGGGATGAGAAGCGTATACGCTAGTCTACTCCGGAGTATTGATGCCCTGTCTCGATAGTCCTACGACTAGGGACCTGTATAAGGATGCGCTTATAGATTACCCAGCCCCCACAAGTATGACTGCCATCACAACGCTGGTAATCAAGCAAAGATCCTAAGGGCTCTACTAATATGTATAAGCGATATGCTAAAAGAAACACATGCACATATTGAAGTAGAAACAAACCAAGTAGCATACTACTATTTTGAGCAAGATTGTCTATACAACTGTGAATATCCCAAGCTTCCATTAAGTAATATACAAGCTAGTATGATACAGTAATGGCTTCTAGGGCATGTACACTAACAATGGGGTTGTCCGGCCTATGTTGAAAAGCAAAATCCGGACAAGCTCGAGGCAAGGTCAGTTATGTACAAGTTTGTTGGATATCCCGAACATTCGCAAGGGAATATCTTCTACCACACTGAGGAGCAAAAGGTGTTTTGTTTCTCAGCATGCCACCTTTTTAGAAAAGAAATTTCTTGTGAAGAAATTTATGGTCATGAGGTAGAACTGGAAGGAGTTTCAGCTAGACAAACTAACAGTTGATGATTTGCTGAAACCAAAGGATTCAATAGTCTCCAACGAACCTCAGCCTCTCCGCGAGTCCGGTAGGGTTCCTTATCCACTTGAGAGATACTATGGTCTTCTCGGTGACAGTGGGAGCGAGGATTGTATCATGGGAGATGATGGCCCAACTAGGTACATACAGGCCATCACGAGTGGGGACTCTGTGAATTGGCTGGATGCTATGCAATCAAAGATAGAATCCATGTACACCAACAAAGTATGACTTTGATAATTGCACCTGAAGGGGTGAAACCCATTGGGAGCAAATGGATCTTGAGAAGATTCTTGGTGTGGATGGAAAAGTTGAGACTTTCAAAGCTATGCTTATGTCCATCAGGATTAAAGCAAGCATCGCGGAGTTGGAACATCTGTTTCGATGTGGCAGTCAAAGAGTTTGACTTCATCAAAATGGTAGATGAACCTTATATACACAAGACGGTTGCAGAGAGTGCGGTTGTCTTACACGTATTGTACATAGATGTCATGACCCAAAATTTGGCACGTGACCGGCACTTAAACCACGTAACGTCAACAGGCGTAACGTAATTTAAGTAAGCCGAAAACCCAGAAATCTAAACCATCAAAAGTTGTAAGTGATAAAAACATTGTGAAAAACATTTGGAAATCTCAAGTAAAATTCTTTAAAGTTTACATTTTATTTTCTTAAAAATTTCGGCAGCACCTCCTTTGTTAAAACTAGCCCCGAAACGGGTACAACATAAGATATAAGTAAAGCAACATATGATATACATAAAGCATCCCCAAACAGGAACAAATCACGCCCAAAGGCGGAAACAACCACCAAAAGCACAATACACGATGCCGTAGCGAAGAAATGGACAATATAAGTGAAAAACAGCATAAGAGATAAAACTACATAATAAAAGCTGGCTCCCATGAGCTCGACACCCAAAGTCACAAAATATACAATATCGTCCTCACAACTCGTCTCTAAGTCAATACATGAAATGGTAGATGGAGAGTACTAGATACAATAATAGATACAATGGATATAAAATTGGATAACCGCAACCCACCTACAGCAAAACGGCTCACAGTCAACCGTAGCGGTATTCGCTGCAAAAAGATACAATAAGATAGCCCCTTCCGCGACTCCTCTGAGGGTTAACCTGCAAAACACTGTGGCACAACGGAGATGAGTTGCCAACTCGTGAATAGTAAGTAACATCATACAGGTAATCGCAGGTATGCACGTACTGCGATACCCTATCACATGTAATCTGATAGTATCAATATATTAATATGGATATGCAACAATAATGAAAGGTACTCTATCAGGTACTACAAATACAAAAAGCAATGCATATCAATGAATGCTGAGTATGGGATAAAACATGTCATCATCGTAGGAAAACCGGTGTCCATCAAATACACCCCAAATCCTAATACCTCAGGCGTCGTCACTCTGATCGGCCCTCATATCCTTTAAATCTCATGGAACTTGAGTGCCTAACATCGGCACTCGAAAACATCATGAAATACTCGTGTCCAATATCGACACGCAAATCCACATATATCGAGCTCCGTCAGTCCAGATCGGCCCTCGTGCTCCGTCAGTCCGGATCAGCCCATATGCATCTCTTGACTCCGGTCGGTATCCTCCAGATAACCGCCAGGTCCAACCAATCACCGGTAGGTAGTAGTCCCTCTGCCAGGCTCATCGTCTACTGCACAACATCCCTTTCTTGTCCCGGGATACCATACCGGGTCCACCATGAACCCGTAAATGGCCTCATCCAGCTCCTCGAATCGGGTATCACATAAGTCTCAGAACCGAGAAAACTCATGGTAGACGCACTGAAATATCATATCAAGAGAAACCGGGTTTTCAAAACAATGCATACTTTCTTGAAATAATACCACGGTTCTCAAATCCATAAATCACATGAAATCTGTATCTCAATGCGTAAATCCATGAAATGTGATATATGCAACATAAAACTGTAATATGAGCATATCAAGGGAAAACCACTCTTTTAAACGAATCCAGTTTTTAAATATATCATGCGGTTCCCAATTTCTCCAAAATCAAATCCAACATCATCTAAACGTGCACATGTAGCTATAACAAGTATGGGTGTATACAGGTAAGTATGTATGCATGATGTATCTCATATACACAATAGAACAATAATCCATGTGTCAATATCAATAACAATACAATACTGCATATGTGTATAGGTTATGCATATCATGGAAATTACCGACGGTGTGGGTGTAGCATACAATTTAGCGCTCGTGCAACATGAACCGTCAGTAATGGTGCGGTGTCCACTAGGTACTAAGTCATGGCACAACAAGTAATGGTATGTAATGATGCTTATGCACAATCAACATATATGAATATAAACATGCGGCTATACTGTCATATCAAGCCTTGACGCATAATGCCATACGGGAAATTTCCCCATAGATGTTAAATCTACTCACCGGTGATCTCGAGCTAAGTAAATCTGACCACCCGCTTCCCTTTCTTCGCAGCGTCCGAAGTCCCCGCACTTGCCCCTAAAATTACGCAAACATAGCAAGTGCACTTAAAAATCGACCCATAATACGTACAATTATGTTTAAATCGACGCACCGACTTCAACACCCTCTAAAGTGTTCGCTTAGCAGCTAACGTGCGTGGCGACATTACTAAAACAAACCCACGACAGCAAGCTACCCGAAACACTAAAACTATGTCGGATCAATCGTAACGCGCTTCGTCGAAACACTAAAAACTAGCTAATCGATCCCAGATTTTGATACACAAACAATTAGTGAAAGTTGCAAGTTCCACGAGACCCCACGACCAAGACTCAAGACACCAACCCCTAACCTGGCCGCAAATTGTGGCCAGAACCTATTAATTTGCGGCCATGGTTGCAGGGAGTGGGCTCAGGTTTTTATGGTGGGTTCTAGGCCTCTAAACTAGGTCTCTGTGATGGAAACTTCTCCAACAAATTCCTGGTTCGAAAGAAGATTCACCCGAGACACAATACTATACTAAAATATGACATTTGCACAAAAACTGAAATTTTAGTGTTCTAAACAATATCTACTAAGCAACACAGCATAATTAACACCTGCTTAACAGTTAGAGATCGTTACCTATCCACACTTGCTCAAAATCCTAGCTTTCCATGCTCCAAGTGATCCTAATGGCTTGATCTTGGCTTGTAAAGGGTTTAAGTGAAGTTTAGTGGAGATTTTGTTTGAGTTTGTGAGGGTTCGGTTAGGGTTTCAGTTGAGGGGTGTGAGGGTGATGAAAAATGAGGAGGAGAAACGATAAGTGAGTGAGAGTTGTGAATGAGAGTGAGGGTGTATGTGTGAGTGAAGGATGAGGGGATGAGGGAATGAGGGGGTGAGCGCAGCATGGGCCATGCCTCCCTCTTCTCTCTCCTCATTAAATGCATGACATGCTTGCCCTATGCCCATCATGCCCTCTTTCTCTTTCTCTCTTCCTCTCTCAAGTCAACCAATTTTTAAAAACCCTTTTTATTTTATTTTGAAAACTAATTACATAATTCTTAATAGAATGGGGTTAATATGCCATGGCTACTTAAGCATGGTTACCACTAATTTAACCCTAAGTTAACATGCACATGTGTGTGCAAGCCCAAAATAAATATAAATTAATTTTTATAAAATATTTGAAAAATATTTTGGTAAACTTTTATAAAAAATCCGTATTATCGCTTAATTAACACTAATCGCAAATCTAAGGTGTTACAGTAGATGACATACTCTTGATAGGAAATGGTTTCCTATGCTACACTCGGTCAAGCTCCTCTTATCACGAGGATTCTCCATAGAAGATCTGGATGATACCTATTACATCTTGTAGATATTGATCTATGGTGATAGATCTAAGTGGATGTTGGGATTGCCCCAAATCCAGGTACATTAACACCACACTAAAGGGGTTTAGTATGGAGGATTCTAAGCGTGGTGGTTCGCCTACTTACTAAGGAATCGCTCTCTCTAAAAGGATGTCTTCCAAGACTGATTTGGAGAGAGCTCGCATGCAAGAGATACCCCATGCTTCGGCAGTAGGCTCTATCATGCATACGATGTTATGTACCAGACCAGATGTAGTTGACTCACTAGGAGTAGTGTTCAGGAATCAATCGGATCTTGGGAGAATCACTGGACAGCTGTGGAGGACATTCTTAAGTACTTGAGAAGCATTAAATGAATATTCTTGGTTTGAGATTCCAGAGTGATAAGGTCGACTGGGAGTCGGTCATAGGCATTGTCTTTACCCTTAGTGGAGAGACGGTATGTTGGAAGAGTTCCAAGCTAGATACCGTGGCATACTAGACGATAAAGGCTGAATACATTGCTACCAACGATGCTGCCATAGTGGCTGTCTGGGCATTTCAAGTTCATGAGATGAACATGGTTCCTACCATTAAGCGTCCAATAATTGTTATTGTGACAACAAATGGAGTTATGGCTTTGGCCTAGGAACGCCGGTCCCATCAGCGATCCAGACATATTCTGAGGCAAGTATCACCTGATCAGGGAGATGGTTGATCTCCAAGGGATCGAGGTCAGGAGAGTTGACGCGATGGATAACACAGCGGATCCACTCACAAAGACCTTACCCTAGAGAGACTTCTATAGGACGTTGAGTATGAGATACTGCAAAAAATGGCCTTAGTGCAAGTGGAAGATTGTTAGTAATATGTATGCCCTAGAGGCCATTACTGTACATGTGATGTATATTGTAGTGGATGCTTGGACATATAGAGGGAGGACTTTCTTTCTTGACATGATAGTATGCTATCTGGTTGCTCTTTATCTTAACATGTACACTTATAGTCTCTCTATTACATGTTGATAAAGCCCTTAGGATGAGTACTTGACTACCAGGATTATGATGCAGATCATACTAGTGGGGATAGGGTAGTCGGTAAGTACTTCCTTCAAATGTTCCCAGTTGTGGGAGTATCGAGACTGGGCATCGATACTCCAGAGTAGACCAGCGTATGTGCTTTTTGACCCATATGATGGGCGATGGATGATCCCACATCCATTGGTGTTTGACATCAGAGAAGGTATACGGGTGCTCAGTGGAGACTGGGTACACTGAACGGACTCGCCGAGAACTCCTAGATAGTATTATACCAATCGTCAGATAGCAGTTCTCTGGTGACACTGGTACAGGTTAGTCTGTCGACCCGAGACCGTCATAGAGTTTTGTGTGATTCCCACTGTGCTTTGATTTCCACCATACCACGTTCAAGAGATCGTGCAAAAAGGTGGTTTTTGGGTACAGTCCCGAGTCACATGGAGGCAATGAGCAATAGGAGGGGATTCGTCTCTCCCGGTATTGGGGGTTGATGTTGCGCTATGCTTGATTGGCCATAACAGGAAATCCCTGGTTCCGGTTGCTGAGATTTACTGGTAAGTGTTATCAGTAGTTTCTCGAACCGTTATGGACCTTACATCGGCATGATTTATCAGGCTATTGGGGTCTGACGTTATACCACCCCAGGCTATGATATGCAACATATCTGACGAAGAGACCGGACTGTACGGTAGTGTTACCGATTGGATTCGCAGGAGTATGAGCATGCTTTCTTGTTGATCTTCTGATCGCTCAATACCCGGATGGCCGTTACGTTTAGCAGACCGCATGCGGCTTGCGGGTGTTTGATATGATTGTCACGACCCGAAATAGCACGTGATTGGCACTTGAATCATGTGAAGTCTATGGGACACCACCTAATTCAAGTAAGCCAAAAGCCCATAAATCTAAACCATTTTAAAGAAGAAGTGAAGGAAAACTTGTTTTAAAATAAGTGGTTTTAACAAAATAAGTGGCATTAAACATTTAAAAGCAACATCATATTTTCCCGAAAAATTCGGCAGAGTCTCCTTTGTAAATACTGGCCCCAAACGGGTACAACACATGAAATACATATAATGATGGATAAAGGCATCCCCAAGCGGGAGCTCGCTCTTCGCCAATTGGCGGAAACAACCATGCAAGCAATATAATATACAACGTCGAAGGGCGAGGATCATAACATCGAAAGAAAACCAACATTCTCAAGAAAACCATAATACAAGCGCGACTCTAAGGTCGAAAGAATAAACAACAGGTCTTCTAAGTCTATCAATATATACAAGTCTGGTTGATGGAGTTTACTAGATACAACTGAATGTAACTACAAATACTACGGTGGTCATGATACAAGTGAACCGACCTACCAAAGCAATCACCCGGAAGGAAGCAGTGTGCCAATAAGCCGCAATGAAACCTGTACGGCAAAACCTTCAAGAAACTGTGGCACAACAGGGGTGAGTTGCCAACTCGTGAGTAGAAAACATCACCGAGCAGAAATCGCATGTACGACTCTATCCTAGGACATACAACAATATCCTCATAATAATATAGCCTGAAGCATCTAATAATGGCGAGGTAAACATCTACTATAGTGTAGTACCAAGTGCTCGTGTCAGTGCCTCAGGTAGCAACATATCACATATATGATGTACGAATGGATTACAAATGAAAACAAAATACATCATGAATGAGAAAACCGTTTTCTTAATTTAGTGAGATTTCTGTATATAAAAATTGAGGTATCATCAATGAAATCAACACAGAATCCGTGTCAAGCATCGACACAAAATATATATCCCAATATCCAATATCTCGGGCTCCGGCAATCCGGACTGGCCCATATCATAAAATCCCAGTATCTCAATGTCTCAATATCTCGGGCTCCGGGAATCCGGACTGGCCCCGGGCTCCGGCAATCCGAACTGGCCCAAATCATCAAATCTCACGACGTCGGTATCCTCCGGATATCCGCCGTGTCACAAATAACCAGTCAGTAGTGCTCCCCTTCCGGGCTCAACGCTATCATCTACGACAATCTTTCCCCGGGGTACCGCACCGGGTCCACCATGCACCCGCAAACGATTCTTCCTCCTCCTCAAATCGGGTGTATGATACCGCTCAAGAGCCGAGAAAACTCATGGTGGACACCTTTCACATCATATCACGAGAAAACCGCAATTTCTATCTTTTGAAAATGAAAATGAGTTTACAAAATCCTTGCGGTTTCTTCAAATCCAGAAATCTCATGGAAAATCCGAAATCTCAAACTCGAGAGTAAATAAACAGTGAATTACCGGCATAAAGCCCCATAATATTTTATGACAAATGATTGTATATAAATGCATGAAGTATCTCAGTAATAAATGCAATATCTAATCTAGCACATGAAAGCAAGCGTAATAGTACTATGTCGGAACTACCAGCTAGCAATTATACTAATGAAGTAGTGTTTTCTAATGTGTACGTGACATGGAAATTACCGATGATGATGTGTGTGAGCCGGCAAGCAAGTGTACGTGGAGCATACGCATCATCGGTACTTGTGCTGGTGTCCTGACAATCGATATCATAATAATTAATGAAACATATGGATAAATGTGCAATGCAATGAGAACATAAATATAACAGAAAACGAATAGTAAACGCAACATTTGGAGAATATACATTTATATATACGAGTCATACAATTTGGCATTTGAAATAACACGAATCGTGGTTTTTAGAAAATAGGGGCTACGGTGTTTTTAAGAAAGGTACGTCCTTTGAAATATCCGTAGTATTTCTTGGCCTGTCTTTAAATTACTCACGATTCGTTAGTTTTGAAAATAAGTATGACTCGAGACCATTCTAACATCTACCAAGTAAACTACAGGACGAAACTAAGAGACTAAACAAAAGGGTAAGAAAATCCACCTAAGTCCGAGTCGATATATCTAGTAGTCGGTGATCCCGCCTCAATAGCGTCACGTAAGATAACATATATAATACGACATCCTCTGTTCAAGATTGCAGATCAATCATCATATTTATACATCGTACGGAAAAATCCATCGTACGGCATCCCAAATCGGGGTACGGGTCAATTATCATATATAACACATTATTTATCTGGTATCATTATCATCATATTCTAAATTAGGGGTACTGATCTAACGTCTAGTACATTCCGATACCATCAAACGTATATCTGCGTGTGAATAAAGCACATCGCCCATCGATCCACTATATTATCATGTAGTATATCATAACACGACCCAAATCACATAACTGATCTCACGGCATCATGCCCGATCATATCGACTCATCTCCAAGTATCATATACTATCTTCATCATCCGTGTATACGTATATGTATATGTGTGTGTGTGTGTGTACCAACGCATCCATATATATATATATATATATATATATATATACATCCCATACATATCACGTGTGTGCATGTGTGTGTGTGTGTGTAACAACTATACTCTAGGGTTTCGTGACTAAGAACGAAACTAAAGCATTAACTTTCAATTGCGCTAAAACTAACCCATGATCTCCTAAAGTCTTCTTGCTAATTAATAATGTCTCACAATACACAAATATATATATACACATATACGTAGACTACACTACGAAACTGCGGGGGTGCTATACGCCATCCACCCGACTTCCCCCGTAGATATATATCTACTCACTTTGATCCATGCTTGCCGAAGTCGATGTCGCCATGCTCCTTCTTGTCGTCCACACATAGTATAGTAAATCGAAATCGCGCCCGAAAACCAAAACAGCACATGTATCACACATAGGTAAAAACCTATAGTCTACTCATGCAAATCAAACAAACAACGCCCGATATCGACGTACAAACGTCAAGTGACCGATAAAAAACACAATATAAAAAATTCAAGTCATTAAAACCCACAAAACATAAACAGCAACTTTGAAAACTTGCTCCAGATTTTATCTCAGGTGAAATTAGGCTAAACTAGCAGTACTGGGGTGTTGTATAAGGGGAATGTGAGCTACAGACCAAACCTAGACACCATCACCGATACTTTGGCCGGCCACACACCCTAAATTTCAGGCCTGCTCGGCCAAAGGTGATTGGTTTGGGTTCGTCTTCATTGGGTGGTCTCCTCGTGTTAGGTTAATAAAGTTGCTAGTTTTTCTAGTAATGGTCTCAGGTCACTCCAGATTCCCTGTAGGCCTCAAATTCTCACAAAACCGATATTTTGATATCAAATCTCCACTTTTGATTTTTTTTTCTTTTTTCTTTTTGCCTATAAGATTATCACTAAAGGAGTTTGTAGTCATCAATTACTCTCAATTGCACCATCTCAACTCAAGGATTCCCTAAACTTGATCTTGGAATTTTCCAAGACCACTAAACCTTGCTAAATCGATTCTAAACTAGAATGGAAGCTAAGGGAAATCAAATACTACACTAAATGTGAAAGAATTACCTCATCTGGCAACTCAAGAATTTTCTTGAGTTGCCCCTAGTGCTCAAAATCCAAACGCTCTTGATCCACCATACTTGTAGTGAGCTTGTGCATATATTTAATGAAGGGAATGAAGTGTTTTAATGTGGTTTTGGGGTTGTTGTGAGGGGGTAGAGGTGATGGAGGGAAGATGGCAGCCATGGGAGAGGAGGAGGGAATGATGAAGAAAATGAAGAATAAACAAATGTGAGCCATGGTCAAATGACCCATCACCTCTCTCTCTCTCTTCTCTCTCTTGCCCATACTTCTTTCTTTATTCTTTTCTTTTTCTTTTTCCTTTATCTTTTCTTTTCAAATTTAAAACCAAGAACCCCATTTATTAAAAGAAACACATGGATGCCATGGTTTATAGAAATTTCAAAAAAAGTGTTTTGAAACACGACATGGTGCATGTCATAATGCATAATCAAGCTTAATGCAAGATTAGTGAAAAAAATAAATCGAGTTTAGCATTAACATAGAATATAATTAATAATAATAAATCTATGAATGCTCCATTTTATAACCCCTTTCAGAATCAATAGTTCAAATGAATTCTCCGAATGTTTTCCAAACTATCGGTATATAATTATACCCTTTTTGTTAAAACTAATCTTCACACCATAAAATATTTATAATAATTCATTATTTAATTATTTAAATTCCTAAAAATAATACTTTATTTTTCTGAAATGTTACAATGATCATCACCTACTGCCGACGTATTGACGAGTCTTTAGAGTCCTACACAGTGGTTTCCTGGTTCATGCGAAACGAAATAGGAGCACATATGTGATATGTGCGGGACCGAGATTAATGCGCGTATGTGATACCACATTCTATCCTCGCGATATGTGATATCGATCGTGTAGGGTTGTATAGCACGGCAGCAAGGTTTCGAGAGGCATCATCCATGCCAATTTCAAATTTATGCCGTTCTAGCTAACCCTAACCCTAGATCTTTAACTAAAGAATCATACGGAATCTTTATGCAAACTACTTTACTATGAAGTGATTTGGGATTACAACCTTTGTAGTCCTCTCCTTCACTTCTATAGCTCCAAGTTGTGGTCCCTTCGCTGCGATCATCGAGCTCCCGGACTCTTGAGAGGCTCCACACGGTGTATGATGCATCGTTGCTTGAAGTCTTCACAATCCAAGATGATCTACGTCGAGGCAACACGAACTCATGCTTTCTCTTCACTAATATGAAATTAGCGAAGCTAACACCTTAATCTAAATGGCTAGTATAGAAGAGGATGATGAAGTAGGAAGTGGGCTCTCTTTAGTTTTCTTTTTCTCAAAATTTTTCTTCTCCTTTTCAAAATCTAGAGAGAGAGCTTGAAGGAGATGAAGGAGGAAGAAGATGAATGAATGAGATGAGGTTAGAAATGCAACCTTCGGTTAATATGTGTCATGGCTAACTCATATAGAGAATTGACCATGGCTATGTGATTAGGGTTAGGTCAATAAATATCTTAGCAAAGACAAAATTGGTGGACTTAGTCAAAGCATCTACATGTTTCTACTAAGCTCATCCATGACTTAATCCATTCAATTTTGAATTACCAAAATAAATATAAATCCAAACATAATAACAACCATGGTATAATTCTCATAAACCCTAGGTGCATTTATAACCTACTATGTTACAATTATACATATCACATATATATAATTTTGTAACAATAGAAAAGAATACAATAACCATATATCACATATATGTTAAATGTATCCAAAGTGAGAAAAAGTAATTCTTAAGTGAGCTAATATTAGTTAATGCAATTTAATATATCAAATATATAATTCTATATTAAATTATTAAATCAACACTTGATTTAATAATCCGGCTATATTACATATAACCGACTAATATAATATGTATGTTCCCCTCCGAAAGACGGCGACGACGTGAGGGCGTCTTGCCTGAGATTCGGGGCAGATGCTATATGGTTTTATCCGTCTACCTCTCCGAAGATGCCAAGTTGATTTATGGCACCGTGTATCGGAGGTTTAGACGGGTGCGGCCGATGTAGCAGACTTCGTCAGATTCCCCCTCGCTTGAGGGGTTTTTGATTGTGGGGACGCTCTTCCCTGCAGGCGTAAGTCCCTGCAGTTAATTACGCCTCCGCATCGCGGTAACAACTTTCTCCTTCTCCAGAATTTCACTTCGTGTCGTAGGTGTTTGTTTTGGTTGTGGTTGCCCGTGGATTGTATACGGAGACTGAGTAATGCCGTCGCCCGTAGGACGTGGATTAGTCCAAATCCGTATTTACTTAGATTTGGGTTTGGTGTTTTTAGTTTAAGGATACGTTAGCCGCATTTGAGACTAAGATCAACTTAAACGTTCGTTAAGGATACGTTAGTATGATTTGAGACTAAGATCAACTTAACGGGATCGTCTAGATCCATTTAATTTATGGCCGTCAGGACTCATCACCTATCTGACGTCGTTGAAGGATTACAACGATAAGTGTCAGAGGAGTTCAGAGATGTACCCTTGAACCAAAGTTGATTTAGAGTTTTATAGTCCATTTGAATGTTTAAGGATACGTTAGCCGTGTTTGGGGCTAAGATCAACTTAAACGAGACCGTTTAGATCTGACAAAAGAGCGTTTGGAGGCCCTATTGTTCCAGTTTAGGGACGTAGTGGTCCGTATTCCAGTTTAGGGACGTGGTGGTCTGTATTCCAGTTTAGGGACGTGGTGGTCTATGTTCCAGTTTAGGAACGTGATGGTCCGCATTCCAGTTTAGGGACGTGGTGGTCTATATTCCAGTTTAGGGACGTAGTGGTCCGTGTTCCAGTTTAGGGACGTGGTGGTCTATGTTCCAGTTTAGGGACGTAGTGGTCCGTGTTCCAGTTTAGGGACGTGTGTAAGCCCGCGGGGGTGCCCCGGCCGTCGATCCGATGCCGGAAACGCGGAAAACAAAAACTTTGCGAACTTTGCAAAACGGCACCACCGCGGACTTTTAACCCGGATCGGTCCATTAACCTAGCTAGCTAGCAAAATAGAAAAGAGTAGAGAAGTTATACCAAGCGATCCGTGTCCTTCGGTCTTCATCTCCACTCCGATCTCTTGCGGATATATCGTCCGTCACCTCCTCGTCGAAACGGGCACCACATAGCCGGAATCTTTTACGGGCTCCCGCCTCTTGACCGAGGCAACTCGGGCGCGAAGTTGGCTAGCCGACGCGTCCAAGGGATGCTGTAGAATAGTGTAGTAATCATGTCTCACTTGGGGTTTAGAAGGTTGCCATTTTGGAGGAATTTTGCACAAGAGTTTTCATGGAAGCTTGATGAGAAATTGGAGCTTGCAAATAAAAAAATCAATGGAGCATGCTCAAGATGAGCTCGGCCAAAAGCAACAGATATTGTGCTCTCTGGAAAATGAAAAATATGGTAGAAACAATTAAGCTCATTCACCTTATAAGAAATTAATCCCTCACCTAAAGAAAACCTCCAGCACACTCACAAAGGGAGGGGCCCACCTAATAAATCATCAAGCAACATTTTCACTCAATTAAACCTCTCTCCTCACTGCAGGAACAGTGGCCGGCCCCAATTAAAAACAAGAGGGAAAAAAAAATGCATGAACCAATTAATCTTACATCAAGAAAGCAAATCAATCCCTAATCCATATCTAATCTCATAATGGCAATGGAATGACCAAAAGGGAATCTCATGATGATAAGGAAACACATAAGCAAGAAACCCCTCCACTAAATGTTAATTGCAAATGTGCAAATAACACCCTCCAACGGAAAGTCCGGCCGAGAAGGAATAAAAGAAAACCGGCCGGAACGGAATGCAAACCGGCAACCCCAGAAAACCGATCCCGTAATAAATTACAGGAAAACCCCGCTACTGCAAATACATGCCCGCATTTGTATTCCCGCTGAACACAAATGCAAAGAGACAAAACTACACTATCAAATACTAGTGTCCGGCTTAAGCCAAAGCCGGCTAGTAAAAACTGTCCGATCACGATCCGTGCAATACCGCACGTATCTGATCGAACCCTGCAATATCTCCATACGGCCTCTACAGCGTTTCGCCCGAAACTTGAGTAACTGTCTGTGTGGTGGACTCTAAAGACTCGTCAATACTATGGCTGTGGATTTAACCACTAGCATGTCAGAGGTATTAGCCATACGTGACGGGCCACCAGCTATCGACCAAAAGGGACGTCGATGAGCGAACTCATCCTGACTCCCTACTGAGCCTGTCAGTGACAATATCCGTACAGTCCGGTCCGTTCGTCTATGAGTATCGCATGGCGGGCCTAGGGGGTTGGTAAAAGTCAGACCCCCAAAAGCGGTACAAGTCGTGTCGGAGTGTAGCCCAGAACACCCTGAGATACTACTGGAATACCTACCAGCAAATCTCCTGCCTTGGCCAAGGACTTTTCATGTTCTGGCTCTCCTAGACACAGCACGACCTCACCCCCAATACCGGGAGAGACGAACCCCTGCAGATCCGCTCACTGCCTCCATGTGGCTCGGGACTGTACCCAACTAAAACCTGTTTGCACGACTCCTTTGAGCCGTGGTAGGGTAGTAATCAAAGTACAGTGGGAACTCACACGAGACAAATGACGATCCCAGGTCGATGAACTAACCTGTACACATGTCACCTGGGAACTGCTATCTGACGTCTGGTATATCCCAACTAGCAGGTTCCCGGCGAGTCCTGTCCGGTGTACTCATAACCCAATGAGCACCTGTATACATCTTAGGTGAACCAACAGACACCAGTGGCTTGTGAGACCGGCCACCGCCCCTCGTCGGGGTCTCGACTGTATACACTAGTCTACTCTGGAGAAACGATGCCCTGTCTCGAATCTCCCACGACTAGGGACCTTTTAAGGATGTGCTTGTAGACCCCAGCTCCCACTTATATGATCGCCCTCATACTGCTGGAAGTCAAGCAAGAATCCTAGGGGCTTTATCAACGTGTAATAGCGACTCGTAAGGTCACCTAAAGCAGTACACGATGATAAAGATAAACCAGATAGCATACTATCATCTCGAGTAAGACTGTCCTATTGGGACAGGTCCTCCCCTCAATCATTGTAATCACGTGCCTGTGATCCAATAATTGACTCTGAGGGCACTATCTCCAACAATCTCCCACTTGCACTCAAGGCTAATTATTGCGATGTCGCATACTCACAGCCCGTGTGATACCGAACACCCAACTCCTCTACTAGTCAGTCTCACAAAGCTCGTTTGTGAAACTATTGCGTTCGAGGAATAGCCTCAGTGAGTGGATCCGCTTTGATGTTTCTTTCTATGTCTCTCTATATCTCATGTTCGCAGAGAAAACTATCTCCCGAAATGAGCAATACCTGTCCTAGAATGTCTGGATGTCTGATGGGACCTAGCTCATAAATGAACTCCAAATCCAAACTTCTTAGACTGTATCGTCAACTGAACTTAATCAGTATCCTGCGCCATGCCTTCCCTCAGTTTCCACCTGGACCACCTGTCCAAAATACTGCCCCTCGTCAGAAGGAAAACTATAACTCTGACAGCCACTCTGCCATCCAGGTCACCTTGGAAGCCTGGAATGATAACCGTCTCGTAAAGGAGGCTGCCGTTATCATATTCCTTAGAACATCAACTTATGTTCTAAAACTTCTTCCGACTGTTTCTCCAGGATTGGATCAATATCAACTTATTGCACCTACTGCAAGAACAACATCTGGTGTGGTACTTGACATCTCATGATTGACTCAATTGCCTAAGCAAGTGATCTGTCAATCATGTGCATCCCTCTCCCCTTTAGTCTGTAAGACACCTTTAGAGAGGGTGACTCCATCACCTGCAGGTATACTACCGTGCCAGGAGTCGTCCATTCTAAATACTCATAGAATGCGGTCAAAGTACCCAGATTGGGAAACCACCCAAATCTAGATCTAAAATCATAGATCTAGTAACCAGAATGTCTGATATAATATCCAAGTCCTATGTGGAGAAACCACTGTGTGACGACCAAAGTATAACCGATCGTAGTATAGGAATATCACTTCCTGCTCTGTGTATGTCATCAAATACCAGGACATCACACCCTACTACCTTCTTAACAGATCCATCCCCTATTCTGATGAAGTCAAACCTATGACTTCACATCAGAAATGGATGATCTATCTCCGTTATATCTGCTTTAGTCTATAAATAGACATAAGCCTGATATCCACCAATGCTTCCGCTGCTCCCACTGACTACGACAACCCTCTGGCAGAGTCATATAGACGTGCACTTCTAAAGCCAGTTTAGAACGACGCTATACTCATCCTCCCGCCGGGTCTCGCAGCCTGGAACAACAGCAATGGCAAGTCTGGGTAAACAAGAACCTCCCTGCCACCGTCCTTGAGCATACCGAAGTACCTCTCGGGTGCCTGAGGTTACCCACCTTATCTGCGGAGTGGCCAATGGAATGTCAAACCAGATTGAATCTTTAGGTTCTAATCAAATCTTCAGTAATCGTTTGTGGTTCTGGAATCACTTCCAGTTCTACCATACTCCCACTACTGTTTTCTGAAAAAATCCATTTTTGACAAAACTGTGGCGAGTCAAGAACAATATCACTATTGATCTTCCAGATGGTAGAAAGTCAACCCTCGTCATAGCCCGGGTCAACCCACAAACAGCCATTACTGAGACGTGCCTTGAGTTGTCCAGAGTCTGGTTTTAAGCATAAGCCGGACAACTCCCCATATCTTAACAATGTCAAGATATGAACTGTTCTATATCCAAGAAACAGAGGCACTGATTTAATTGAACCAGATTCAAATCATGCAGCTGTCTCCAGTGCATGTCAAGTAAATGGAGGAGAGGCCGATCAGCGTTACTCAACTTAGGAGTACTTCCATTTATGAGTAACCTGAAAAAGAAGCTAGTTCTCTTAATCATTACTATCAACTGAATACCATTCACAAGTATCTATATCTTCGATCTCCTTGAAGAATCCCGATACTTGCAACACCTGGTTCTCTACTTTATTCATATACCTATAACTCCTCAAAACTTAGACCCTGTGTTTCTACGAACACATGTCTAAGAACTAGAGAAGTTAAAAGTAAACCGAATAAAGTACGAGGACCAACCCCTCTGTCCTAATGGACACTGGACAACATACAATACTCTGTATAAGTCCCCTGAGTCTGGTGACTCATTCACTGTGTGTCGTAGGTTGAAAACTGTACTTTTGGTTAAGAAGAATTACACCGCCGTTCAATGCTCCTTACCTAACCATCCACTGGTATAGGTAAATGTCATAGACATAATTTCAAAAAGTATATCTCACTCTATAAAAATAGACGTACAGATATATCAATTTGAAATTGGTGCACAACAACGGATATTCAAAACCAAATATTTGCCGACCGGCAAACAACCCAGGTGGCTTCCTCAAATATCACCAATTCCAACGAATCCCGATATAATGAGGATAGTCACCTAATTCCCAATAACTTACTCCCACTCATCATCTGTAAAACCATACAGATGTGAGAATCATACCTAGTAAATACATACCCTGGAGTAAGTATCTAATCGGGAAATCAGTTTTCTTTTAACTGTACACAGTGAAACTGAAACATTGAGATGTTTCGATGGGGTATCCTGGTATTCTTAGTAATGCTTCTTCCATTATCCAGATTCACAACTATAACCGTATAATTCTTTTCCACCTCTCCAAATCCCTTTATATGTCTTTAGTCATTACCTTCTGTACACCCCTTTAGGCCAAATGGTTTTCTTCCTTCCCTACCGTTCGGCACCAGCCTATGGTTTGGAAGAAGACTATCCAATAAGTATAAAGGGTGTACTGTCCTAATCCTAGGAGCACTCGCAACGCGAGAGAAGGTGAGGATAAAAGACAACCGAATGAACTTAATTCATAGGTGATTTAGGATTGACAAAGAAGTACATGGTTTGGTCGTGAATAGCAGTCGCAATTTACTTTGCCCTCTTACTAATCCCTTGCTTTGTCTGAACTTAATACCTTCTGTACATCGTTTAGGCTAATTGGCTTTCTTCATTCCCTACCGTTCGACACCAGCCTAAGGTTTGGAAGAAGACTATCCAATTTGCGTAATAGGTGTACTATCTCCTAAACCAAGGAGTACTCGCAACCTGAGAGAAGGTAAAAGGTAAAGACAACTGAATAGTCCTATTCGTTTTCTCCAGAACCGGAAACCATCCTCGAAGTCATTCGAGTTCGTATATAACCATACGATGGTTTTGTCCAATGGAAGTGGACGTTCGTAGTAATACGGGGTGTCCCGGAGAAAAGAGTAAAAGTAGGAGTGGCAAAGAGGTCTGCAACTCTGACAATCCAAAAGCCAGTGTTAAGAAGGTTCGGTCAACTTGGTCACTGAGTCATAGTCTAGGGTCGGGTCAATGGTCGCTGCCAAAGAGAGAGAGAAAAGAAACACTCAGCGTGCACTCTAACCTAGATCGGAATGGTTATCACTTTATCTAATCTGGAAACCTCCCACTGTAACGTCAAATTCTTCCCCAAACCTGAAAGAAGAATTAGCCGGGAATACCCGAGGAGTAAACCAACTCATCAGTGGGAATCGGGATCCAACTATCATCGCATGATAATGTGACGGAATCCGCTCACGTTATCACACTCCAGAAGGTATGCGCATATCTGGCAAGTTTCAGTTCTTTTGAAACTCCCGATGTGGATTTTTACCCCATGCTCTTATGACCTTGGCGTGAGGTCAAAATATCATAAGTCACATGTCAAGTTCTACCCGTCATTATCCTGGTTAATTTGAACCCACCTGTACATACCCTTGACGTAGGCCAAAATAGTAGTACGACTGTCCCAAACCAACGCATCTATCTATGCAACAGATAAATACCCGGCAGCTACCAAACACTATGCCTTGGCGTAAGGTCAAAATACATAGCTTGAATACTACCGAATATTTAACTGAAATGACGGAGGGCTACGAATGGTTTCTGGCGAAAACCTTTAACGTAATGAACTTGATATCGCTGAAGGAACGGATAGCTTTTTAGAAAAATATAGTGACGAAAACCTTTGCTAAAGAGGTCACTCCCGGTGAAGGGATCTCGGCTCTTTCCCCGTAGAATGAGGTGCAGGATATTCCAAATGAATACCACGATGCAAAGCAAAAGTAATCGGCTATAGTGAAGTTAATGCCCTGACGTAAACTTTTGTCCAAGGGGTCACTCCCGGTGAAGGGATCTCGGCCCTTGCCTCGTCGACTCAGGAGCAGGATATTCCAAATGAATACCACGATGCAAAACAAAAGAGAACGCCCTTGCAATAACAGCTTTTTGAAAAAGTGTTCCAACAACATCAGATTAGGTTTGTTTAACTTTCATTGATCCGAATCAATGCAGTCCCATCAATTGATCACACCACAAAGAACGAAAATATACTGACGTACGTATATGCCATCCGCATTCGCCACTGGGTCCCGTCATCACTCGTTAGGTTAGCTAACTAACGACAGAGCGGGGACTGGACTAGCGCGGATGAAAAACATATACAACATCTACTAATATATATATACCAATATATAGTATTCGCTCAAGGCGTGATAAAAGCAACACAGAAATGTATAGCAACACAGATCAATACAGATATCTGGGATCCCCGGGTTTCACAGAGCCGCTACTGAAACCCGACGTTCCCCTGGTCGTGTGGATAGCCTGTGCAATGAAATCCTAGACCCCTACGGGCGCGGCAAGTCACCCGCCAAAGCCTGAAGCGAGGCAGCCCCCTTCAGCAACGTGAATGGACCACCCAGCACTTCACGGAATCCGGTAACTTGGGCACCCCTCCTGGGTCAACCCTATACCCCCTACGAGTGCGGCGAATAGCCCGCCAATTCTAGAGTGAAGCCCCCTCCGTCTCAATGCCATGAGATGCGGGCTTGTTGCCCTCCAGAACCCGGCTACCCGTGCACCCCTCCGCGGGGTAATCCTAGTACAGAAAGTAAAATATACATACAACGGGTACATCGACCGCAACCAGGTCGTGCCCCAAAAGAATAATACAAACAGGCAGTGACGGCAGTCCACATGTCGGACGCTCGCCCCGCAATATCAAATGTACATAATACAACAAAACTGTACTACCACTGCAACCAGGCTATCCCCCACGACCGATCCGCAACAACACAGTACAATCACAGAACATCAACGTGAAAGTCACGTTCGCAAATCCGTCTAACCGGGCTATAGCAGTTAGACGGGATTTACCGATCAAGTGACATTCACGGTCGCAGATATAATGTAAAAACTGTGAACTAGCATGTTTAAAATATCCGATCGAACAAATTTATCAAAGTGGGCTCCAAGCAGTACTGTAGCACTAATAGAAAATCTGGGCCCAAAGAAAATATCCCAAAAGCCCTATTTTCAACTCATAAGCTTACTGGGAAAATATGGTGCCACGATTCCTCTTATCCGCCGCGCAAGCGCGGCCAAACCAGGGGTTTGGCCGCGCTTCCGCGGTCGAAGTGAGGAATCAGTGGATCGTATTTTCCCAGAATTCTTATAATTTGTTGTACATGTCTCTGCAATCACCAGAAAAATTTTAGGAGCTCAAAAAATTTTAACAGAGAACACATGTGCACAAAAAATACGGTTTTCGGGTTTTTGTTCGATCGAGTTCTAAACGCGCTAGAGCAAGCTAGGGTAGGTTAATGGCGTGGCTCTGATACCATTGTAAGCCCGCGGGGGCGCCCCGGCCGTCGATCCGAAATAGGAGCACATATGTGATATGTGCGGGACCGAGATTAATGCGCGTATGTGATACCACATTCTATCCTCGCGATATGTGATATCGATCGTGTAGGGTTGTATAGCACGGCAGCAAGGTTTCGAGAGGCATCATCCATGCCAATTTCAAATTTATGCCGTTCTAGCTAACCCTAACCCTAGATCTTTAACTAAAGAATCATACGGAATCTTTATGCAAACTACTTTACTATGAAGTGATTTGGGATTACAACCTTTGTAGTCCTCTCCTTCACTTCTATAGCTCCAAGTTGTGGTCCCTTCGCTGCGATCATCGAGCTCCCGGACTCTTGAGAGGCTCCACACGGTGTATGATGCATCGTTGCTTGAAGTCTTCACAATCCAAGATGATCTACGTCGAGGCAACACGAACTCATGCTTTCTCTTCACTAATATGAAATTAGCGAAGCTAACACCTTAATCTAAATGGCTAGTATAGAAGAGGATGATGAAGTAGGAAGTGGGCTCTCTTTAGTTTTCTTTTTCTCAAAATTTTTCTTCTCCTTTTCAAAATCTAGAGAGAGAGCTTGAAGGAGATGAAGGAGGAAGAAGATGAATGAATGAGATGAGGTTAGAAATGCAACCTTCGGTTAATATGTGTCATGGCTAACTCATATAGAGAATTGACCATGGCTATGTGATTAGGGTTAGGTCAATAAATATCTTAGCAAAGACAAAATTGGTGGACTTAGTCAAAGCATCTACATGTTTCTACTAAGCTCATCCATGACTTAATCCATTCAATTTTGAATTACCAAAATAAATATAAATCCAAACATAATAACAACCATGGTATAATTCTCATAAACCCTAGGTGCATTTATAACCTACTATGTTACAATTATACATATCACATATATATAATTTTGTAACAATAGAAAAGAATACAATAACCATATATCACATATATGTTAAATGTATCCAAAGTGAGAAAAAGTAATTCTTAAGTGAGCTAATATTAGTTAATGCAATTTAATATATCAAATATATAATTCTATATTAAATTATTAAATCAACACTTGATTTAATAATCCGGCTATATTACATATAACCGACTAATATAATATGTATGTTCCCCTCCGAAAGACGGCGACGACGTGAGGGCGTCTTGCCTGAGATTCGGGGCAGATGCTATATGGTTTTATCCGTCTACCTCTCCGAAGATGCCAAGTTGATTTATGGCACCGTGTATCGGAGGTTTAGACGGGTGCGGCCGATGTAGCAGACTTCGTCAGATTCCCCCTCGCTTGAGGGGTTTTTGATTGTGGGGACGCTCTTCCCTGCAGGCGTAAGCCCCTGCAGTTAATTACGCCTCCGCATCGCGGTAACAACTTTCTCCTTCTCCAGAATTTCACTTCGTGTCGTAGGTGTTTGTTTTTTTTGTGGTTGCCCGTGGATTGTATACGGAGACTGAGTAATGCCGTCGCCCGTAGGACGTGGATTAGTCCAAATCCGTATTTACTTAGATTTGGGTTTGGTGTTTTTAGTTTAAGGATACGTTAGCCGCATTTGAGACTAAGATCAACTTAAACGTTCGTTAAGGATACGTTAGTATGATTTGAGACTAAGATCAACTTAACGGGATCGTCTAGATCCATTTAATTTATGGCCGTCAGGACTCATCACCTATCTGACGTCGTTGAAGGATTACAACGATAAGTGTCAGAGGAGTTCAGAGATGTACCCTTGAACCAAAGTTGATTTAGAGTTTTATAGTCCATTTGAATGTTTAAGGATACGTTAGCCGTGTTTGGGGCTAAGATCAACTTAAACGAGACCGTTTAGATCTGACAAAAGAGCGTTTGGAGGCCCTATTGTTCCAGTTTAGGGACGTAGTGGTCCGTATTCCAGTTTAGGGACGTGGTGGTCTGTATTCCAGTTTAGGGACGTGGTGGTCTATGTTCCAGTTTAGGAACGTGATGGTCCGCATTCCAGTTTAGGGACGTGGTGGTCTATATTCCAGTTTAGGGACGTAGTGGTCCGTGTTCCAGTTTAGGGACGTGGTGGTCTATGTTCCAGTTTAGGGACGTAGTGGTCCGTGTTCCAGTTTAGGGAAGTGTGTAAGCCCGCGGGGGCGCCCCGGCCGTCGATCCGATGCCGGAAACGCGGAAAACAAAAACTTTGCGAACTTTGCAAAACGGCACCACCGCGGACTTTTAACCCGGATCGGGCCATTAACCTAGCTAGCTAGCAAAATAGAAAAGAGTAGAGAAGTTATACCAAGCGATCCGTCTCCTTCGGTCTTCATCTCCACTCCGATCTCTTGCGGATATATCGTCCGTCACCTCCTCGTCGAAACGGGCACCACATAGCCGGAATCTTTTACGGGCTCCCGCCTCTTGACCGAGGCAACTCGGGCGCGAAGTTGGCTAGCCGACGCGTCCAAGGGATGCTGTAGAATAGTGTAGTAATCATGTCTCACTTGGGGTTTAGAAGGTTGCCATTTTGGAGGAATTTTGCACAAGAGTTTTCATGGAAGCTTGATGAGAAATTGGAGCTTACAAATAAAAAAATCAATGGAGCATGCTCAAGATGAGCTCGGCCAAAAGCAACAGATATTGTGCTCTCTGGAAAATGAAAAATATGGTAGAAACAATTAAGCTCATTCACCTTATAAGAAATTAATCCCTCACCTAAAGAAAACCTCCAGCACACTCACAAAGGGAGGGGCCCACCTAATAAATCATCAAGCAACATTTTCACTCAATTAAACCTCTCTCCTCACTGCAGGAACAGTGGCCGGCCCCAATTAAAAACAAGAGGGAAAAAAAAATGCATGAACCAATTAATCTTACATCAAGAAAGCAAATCAATCCCTAATCCATATCTAATCTCATAATGGCAATGGAATGACCAAAAGGGAATCTCATGATGATAAGGAAACACATAAGCAAGAAACCCCTCCACTAAATGTTAATTGCAAATGTGCAAATAACACCCTCCAACGGAAAGTCCGGCCGAGAAGGAATAAAAGAAAACCGGCCGGAACGGAATGCAAACCGGCAACCCCAGAAAACCGATCCCGTAATAAATTACAGGAAAACCCCGCTACTGCAAATACATGCCCGCATTTGTATTCCCGCTGAACACAAATGCAAAGAGACAAAACTACACTATCAAATACTAGTGTCCGGCTTAAGCCAAAGCCGGCTAGTAAAAACTGTCCGATCATGATCCGTGCAATACCGCACGTATCTGATCGAACCCTGCCATATCTCCATACGGCCTCTACAGCGTTTCGCCCGAAACTTGAGTAACTGTCTGTGTGGTGGACTCTAAAGACTCGTCAATACTATGGCTGTGGATTTAACCACTAGCACGTCAGAGGTATTAGCCATACGTGACGGGCCACCAGCTATCGACCAAAAGGGACGTCGATGAGCGAACTCATCCTGACTCCCTACTGAGCCTGTCAGTGACAATATCCGTACAGTCCGGTCCGTTCGTCTATGAGTATCGCATGGCGGGCCTAGGGGGTTGGTAAAAGTCAGACCCCCAAAAGCGGTACAAGTCGTGTCGGAGTGTAGCCCAGAACACCCTGAGATACTACTGGAATACCTACCAGCAAATCTCCTGCCTTGGCCAAGGACTTTTCATGTTCTGGCTCTCCTAGACACAGCACGACCTCACCCCCAATACCGGGAGAGACGAACCCCTGCAGATCCGCTCACTGCCTCCATGTGGCTCGGGACTGTACCCAACTAAAACCTGTTTGCACGACTCCTTTGAGCCGTGGTAGGGTAGTAATCAAAGTACAGTGGGAACTCACACGAGACAAATGACGATCCCAGGTCGATGAACTAACCTGTACACATGTCACCTGGGAACTGCTATCTGACGTCTGGTATATCCCAACTAGCAGGTTCCCGGCGAGTCCTGTCCGGTGTACTCATAACCCAATGAGCACCTGTATACATCTTAGGTGAACCAACAGACACCAGTGGCTTGTGAGACCGGCCACCGCCCCTCGTCGGGGTCTCGACTGTATACACTAGTCTACTCTGGAGAAACGATGCCCTGTCTCGAATCTCCCACGACTAGGGACCTTTTAAGGATGTCCTTGTAGACCCCAGCTCCCACTTATATGATCGCCCTCATACTGCTGGAAGTCAAGCAAGAATCCTAGGGGCTTTATCAACGTGTAATAGCGACTCGTAAGGTCACCTAAAGCAGTACACGATGATAAAGATAAACTAGATAGCATACTATCATCTCGAGTAAGACTGTCCTATTGGGACAGGTCCTCCCCTCAATCATTGTAATCACGTGCCTGTGATCCAATAATTGACTCTGAGGGCACTATCTCCAACAACGTGGTGGTCCGTGTTCCAGTTTAGGGACGTAGTGGTCCGTGTTCCAGTTTAGGGACGTAGTGGTCCAACATTAGTTTAAGGACGTTTCGGTCCAATATTAGTTTAAGGACGTTTCGGTCCAATATTAGTTTAAGGACATTTCGGTCCACGAGTTTAGGGACCCCGCAGTCCGTATCGATGTGTGGTCGTCGGGACCCGTCACCTCTCTGACGTCGTTGAAGGATTACAACGATGGGTGTTAGAGGAGTTCGGAGATGTACCCTCAAACCGGTCGTAAATTGATTTAAGAGAGCAAACTTGCCCAGTCAATTTAATTTGAGGACTTACGGCCAAAAATTGGGCTAAGTCCAGTTAAAAAAAAATATTCAACGCTTTTATTTGTTGTTGGTCTGTTAGACCTGTGCCAGGGCTTGGCCCATTTTTAAAATAATGCATTGCATTATTTTCTATTTTTATCTGGACTGGGCTCTGCCCTTTTATAAATGATGCAGAGCATCCATTTTGTTTGGGCTCTCCTCTTTTTTTTTTATTGCTTTGCAATTTATTTTGGCCTGTTGGTCTTTTTGATTTGGGCCTGGTCCTTTAGGAAATGCATTGCATTTATCAGACGCTTTGCGCCAATCAGGGAGTACAAGCGCTTGTGATGACGACACATGTCATGCAAGCGCAACGTGCTGCGCTAGTGCGCTGCGCTTGCGCTGCTGACACGTGGCCTACCTTGGTGGGTTCGCCAATTCCAGAGAGCAAAGCTCTATTTCAAAAGCGCGTAGCGCAAGTTGTTCTGTAGCTGACACGTGGCGCTCTCCCAAGAGCGCAACAGCGCAGTTTGGAAGTACAAAACACTAAGAATCTTTTAGATTCAAGAACAGAAGTGCAAAGCACTATTTGATTTCTTGATCGAATTTAGATCAAAGAAAAGATAAGTTTTTTTTGTTTTTCTTAACAGTTCGGGCCAAATCCTGAAGAAAGCTCAAAAGCGCTGTTTGACGAGCCTGCGTAGTATTAGGTAGTTGGTCAGGTCTCAAAGAACCAAAGGTTCATAAAAGTGCAAAGCACTATTTTATTATTATATATTTTTTTTATTTTTATTTAAGATCATTGATCTTGTTTTTAGATCTATGATCTGTTCATAAGAGAACTTTCTCTTTCTTCTAAAGGTTTTTACCTTTTTGTTCTTGAGGAGTTCTTCAGAGTTCTCTTTCCCTTCTTTTTTTTTTAGAAAATGCTGATGCCTTTAAATTGAGGCCTAGGGTCCTTTTTATAGTGCCCATAAATTAGTTAAATTTGTTAAAGAGATTTTTTTCTGAGTGATTTGGGGAATTTTCCCCACCGTTGGATCTTTGATCCAAGGGCTTCTGTTTTACAGAAGAAAATCTTCTTGTTTTAACAAGAACAGAAAAATTTCTTTAAAATTTTTATTCTGTTTGGCGCAAATGCCCCAGCGCGGGACACGTGTCACGCAGCGCACAGCGCAGCGCAACTGTGCTAGCGCATCTGCGCTGACACGTGTCGCGCAGCGCAACGCAACTGCGCTGACACGTGTCGCGCAGCGCAGTGCTTGCGCAACTGAAGCGTTGCTTCCTTTAATTTTGCTTAAAATAGAGCTTTGCTCTGATTGGGCGCGCCATCTTGGGTGCTGCGCTGATGCGTCTGCGCCTGACACGTGGCGCGTTGCGCCCGGAATTTGAAGCGTTGCTTCAAAATTTGAATTTTGAATTTCCAGCAGAGTTTTGCTCTGATTGGGGGAAACAAATGCCCCCCCCACCGTTGCGCTCATGTGGCGCACACGTGAGTGCAACGGTGGCAAACTCCTGATCGTTGGATCAAGGGGTGAGCTGAAGGGACGCAAGCACCTTATAAATATGACCTATGGCCCTTAGAAAAATCTTCACCATCTTCAAGATTTTAATTACCAGAGCTTTGCTCTTGCTTGAGAATTTCAGAGCTTTGCTCATTTCCAAAGTTAGAAACTTTAGGTAAAACTAATTCAAATCAAATTAACTTTAACTAAAGAGCTTTGCTCTTACAGATCTTTTGATCTAAAGAGATCCCCATTGGGGTTTCATAAACAGAGCTTTGCTCTCAAAAACTTATAGATCTGCAGAGATCTTGTTCATGGGTTCTAACCCATGGACAGAGCTTTGCTCTTTGAATCATCTGTAGATCTTTTAGATCTGAAAAATGAAAAAAATTTCATAAGTTTTTCATGGATTTTTCTAGATTCCTTTTCTGATAGACCTTTCCATTATTACCATTGAGCTATGCTCTTTTAAGGAATCTTATTTCCCTGGGACCAGAGTTTGACAAGTGTCACTCTGTGACAGAGCTTTGCTCTGAAAGAGGAGATTTTCTCCTTGTCTCTAGGGATTCTTCCCCCTCTTTTTTTATTAATGGGAATGTTTTCCTGGGGACCAACTGACAATCCCATCCAATGATGAGGTTGTCTTACTAACTGACATATTGTCATCCAGATTTTGTGGGTCCCCCTTCGGTCTTCTACCCGCCGCACTGCTGTGTGGTGTAATTAATTGATTTTAATTTAGTTTTTAATTTAATTAATTCATTAATGTATTTTTCTTTTTTTTTAAACGCTAAGCGTTGGAATTACAACACTAACGGCTAGATATTTCTTTTGCAGCGATCATGTCTCTCGACACCTCGTTTCCGTTCGTCCGCTCGGAGGAAGGGTTTCCCGAAGCACCCTTGGACCGTGAAGTCTTGGCCATGATTAGATAATACGACCCGGAGTACAAGAGTCTCCACCTTTGGGGGTCGTGGTATAACCAGATCATTATGGGTCGACGCAGCTTCACATGCGCAGTGCCGTCTGAGCCCATCACGGCGATTCATTATGCTACCCCACCCTCGGTGCAGTATGCAGTGGAGTTGGTGGATTGGACATCGAAGGGCTTTCTACATCCCGCCATAGATGCGATACCGGTTCAGCGTCCCATGGTTTTGGACATCCTAGGACGCCGTATCTGTCAAGGTGAAGCACGACACTGGGGGCAATCATATAACCTTGGTTTGATCCCCCGCCACCCGATCGGCTATCTGCCGTGGGCCCGGTACATCCTGTCGACGAAGAAGTCGCAGTTGATAAGATTAGGACTGTACACCGCGGTCTACGTCTCTCTCTTCCAGTATCCCATGCTCCCCACCTGGTGGTTCAAGGCTTTCCTGGAGCAGAGGAATATTCCTACCCACACTTTCCTTGCCATGGATCGGGAAGTGTCCATCTCTTTGGAGGAGTTCATGGAGGTATCCGGTCTACCAGTCATGGGGGAACACTATGAAGAGCTGCTCCCCACAGATGAGTACGTCTTCGGTGCTAAGCCGGTGGTAAGGGGGATCATGCCGGAAAACGCTGTTCAACACCAATTCCCAAGCCTGATCAAGGTGTTGAACATCTACGAGTCCCTTTTTATCGAACATGTGAGTCGAGGAGTTAATTTTGAGGATTTCATTGCTCGTTTCCTTCGCCCAAGCGTCATCTCATCAGAAGCTGCCAAGTTTGCCACCCTGGATGACCCTTTCGGTCTAGGTTTGGTTAACCTGCCGGTGAAGGAGATAGACCAAAAGAGTTTTTTTCTTCCGGACTTCCCGACTATATCTTTTGCAGAAATTGCGGCCCCCGGGATGGACGAGGAGGCCTTTTTCCTAGGATTTCTCGGATTGTGGCTGAGTTGGTTTGCGATCCCAATGCACTCTCATCTTATGCGGCCTTCTGTCTTTTACCCAGCCCACCGGATGGCCATCGGGGTAAAGGTGGCTGTGGGGATCGCCGGCTTGGCGCACTTATACCATGGCCTCAGTCGAGCAGCGGATGCTAATGAGCCCGGGGTACTGCACGTGGTCTTCCCGATGCATTACTTTGTATCGTGGCTCGAGCTACACACGGCGGGCGTCTTCGGTATGCATAAAAGGCCCTCGTTCTTTGACAAGTGTGGTTTCCCTCGCATCATTCAGTTGATTGGCGCATCAATCGTGACCCCTTCACCACGGAACGCCAGGGGTTTACTGCTTCGCCCTCACATCGTTGGAGTCGGGATGTCCTTCATTGACAAGGTATTAACCATTGGAAAAGCGTCCACCGCTGTGGTGCGACCATTACAGGACTCCTTTAAGGATGGAGCTTCAGTTTTAACGGCCCGGGAGACCCTCCACTTGTATTCTATTAGACTGGGCTTCCTAGTCTTCAGGCAGGGCGGTGCGGCAATCTTCATAAGATATAACCCGCATCGTTTCGTCCAACAACTGGGCTACGATCAAGGGGTACCCTTGGAAGCTTTCTTACTGGAACCTGCTGCCAATGAAGAAGGGACAGAGAACGCGTTACATCACTTCATGCGCCTGAACACGGGTTCTCGTTTTTTTATCAGTGCGCCGGCCTGCGCTCCACGACTCCTTAATGTATATAAAGAGTGGTACAATCATGCGACGGGGGCCGTTATAAAGGAAGAGAGGCGAGTGTTGATCGACCGTAAAGGTGCACCTCCCGGCACCGACCGTAACGCTCCCTTAGTGCCAAGGACCCCGGTGGTTCCTCCTCTAAAAGATGCCGGGGGCAGACCATCGCGTGCGCAAAGTCCTCCACGTGGATTGCCGCTCCCTGATATCACAGATGCACCTCCCGCACCCTGTGCTCCAGTGGAGACAGTGGTTGTATCCTCGCCGGAGTCTAGCGTGGGTGCGGACATCGGGACCCGCCGTCCCAAGGTGGCTGCTAAGCGGAAGTCGATCCCACGTGAGCCTAGGGTCGGAGGGCAGAAGAAAAAGAAATCGCTCTTCGCTGCAGATGTCGTATTCGGTCAGGAATCCCATGCTTCCTACGCCGAGGGACTAATCGAATATGGGACTAACGAGGGATTAGTCATGCCGCCGCCGGATGACACAGACTTGGAAGCCGCTCTCGAAACTTCAGCGTGGTTGGCAAAGCGTGACGCGTGGCTGGCTAAGCTTGCGCAATCAGGTAACTACTAGTCGTATTTTCTTTAGTGCATCATATTCTTCTCATTACCTTTGACTAACGTTTTTCTTTCTTTTCTTCCAGCAGGCATCACTGATGAGGAAGCCATTGCCGCTTCACTCAAGACCTTCCAGGAGGAGGAACGCCTTAAAGCGTCTTTAGGCCTCAGTAAGTTTCGATTCATCAAGTTTTCATTTCCCTTGTGTTATGGTCGATCTAACTTTCCCTTTTTATCACAGGAATCTCAATGCCGCTCCCGCCAAGTGATGCAGATGTTCCGCCAGCTGCCGAAGTTCCCGCTTCCTCTGGGCCACCGCAGGAGGTTCGTCTTGAAGAGCCGATGAAAGATGCCTTAAAGGCTCTGGAGGCATCCCTGAACGAGGATGACAACGCCTTGAAGGAAGCATCACAGAGGTCCATCGCGACAGCCCGGGAGGAAAAGAGCGGCTGAGGCGTGAGGCGAAGGCGGGCAGGGCTGCTTTGGCTATGGGAGCGGGCCCCAGCACCGCCCCTCGTGCTGATACTCCATTCGAAGATGCCCCGGTCGCCCTGTCTACATCTCATAGACAGGCGATCCGCGCCAATCGAGAGGCCAATGACAAGTCTACCTCAGGTAATACATCTTTCAGGATCTTGTTATAAGACTTATAAAACTGTCGGTTCTTATATGTTCCATCCTGCAGGGTCAATGCCAACCGAGGGGGAGGCGGAGACCATTGAACCTAAAGAAGCAAAGGAGGCGGCACCTGCCGAACCCGAGCTGACGGTGGGCAACGTTACTGGGGCTGCAGAGCTTGAGCTGGCTGTTGAGGGATTTGCAGCCGAGAAGGTCATTGATGCCGAGCCTGAAGTGGCGGCAGATGAAATGATTGTCGTAACTGAGCCCAGGGTAATGGCAGATGAGGCGCTTGAGGTCGGCGATCTCGTGGTGACGGTGGATGAGCCGATGGAGATCGCGGAGCCCGAAGAAGTAGCGGGTGAGATGAGCACGACTCTCGGGAAGGAGTTAGCCGCTCTCTCCCAAGAGTCTGGTAATGCTCCGATCATTGCCCTCCCCGTCTACGATCTTCCGCTGTCTCCTGGCCGCACGAGCACGACGACGGTCCCCATCGAGTCGGGTGATGAGGCCACGGGCGGTGGCCTCATGTCAATAGAAGAGGGAGTCGCCTCCGTTTCAGCCGGTAGCTCATCAGGTTAATCCTAGGTTTCTGTCTTTCTTTACCTCACAATCCTTTCTGACAAGTTCACCTTTTCGTAACGCAGGTGCAGCCAGTGCCGATGCCCCACTGCTCGAGGGAGCGCCTTCAACGACTGCCTTGGCGGTGGTCACCTCTCAACCCTCTCTCATACCCTCGAAGATGTTGGAAGGTATGGGTTTGCAATTTATTAATCTTATCTTCCAGACGCATAATTTGTGTACTAAAGTCACACTGTTGTGTCTTTCAGGAGTGCTTTTTGACCATCTCTATCAAGTGTTGCTCCCACACTTCTCCTTCCCATCCGAATTTGCCTCTCCCTCTGGTGGCGTTGGTGAGTACCGTTCCCGATTGATATCTTTGTTTTTCAGTGGTAGAATTATTTCTAACTCTCTCTTGTCCTGACTGTAGTGTTACAAATCGAAGGGGGAGAAGAAAGATCGGTTGCGCCACCGGCCCTTCCGGCCTTGCCACCTGCTTCAACCGGTATAGTAAACTATCTTATCAATGACTTTCTCCATATCTATTGAATCATCATCTAATCGCATTTTGTCTTTTTCAGCTGTCGTTCCAGTCTCGGTGCCTTTTGAGTCTCATATTAAAATACCGGGCGGCCCTTCCCAGAGACGTCCGTCCTCAAAAGGTGCGGCGAATAGTCTGCGCATGTTGAGCGACTACATCGAGGAACTCGACATCAAGACTCCTACATCTGCTGAGGACTTCGCTACGACGGTTAACCCGATATTGGTGATATTTGCCACCTTCCATGACGAGGGCATTGTCGCCTCTTGGGTTAACCATTGTCGGGAGATTGAGGCTCGCCTTCATCAGCTGGAGTCGATGCGTCTATCCCCCGAGACTTTGGCCGTGAGCACTCAACGGGGAGCATGGCTCGAGCAAAGCACTTCTCATTTCCGTCATTTGGAACAAGAAGCAGCTTTGAGGATGAAGGAGTGCCAGGAGTCTTCAAGCTATACTGCTCGCCTGCGTGCTGAAGTTGAGGCGAACGCCGCTGAGGTAAAGGCCGTCTTCAAGGGCCTTCTGGAGCGCGTCTCAAATGGGCTGAAACTGAAGCGGGCACTTGATGTCGCCGAGCATGACACTCCAGGCCGTGAAGCTGCTCATCAGGCTGTCAGGGATCAGCTTGCATCTGTCGCGCAGCAACGAGCCCAAGTGGATGCGGAGTTGGCAGTGGTGGCCAATCAGGAGAAAGTGGGGAAGGAAGTGCGCGAACAATTGCTAGAGCTATGCAGGACGCTTCCTTCTCAGTAACTCTCCTTGTATCGTTTGTACTTATAAATAAAAAATGTATATATATATTTTTCATCCTTTAGCACAATGTATCATGTACTCAATCAAGTTCATGAATAAAAGATACACATTTTCTGTAATGTCTTGTGTCATTTTTCCGCCTTTTCTTTATTTTACTATCAGCATGCCACCTTAGTAAACATGTTCAACAGATAATAGAGCATGCATCTTGACTTTCTTAAAAAAAAAAGCGATGGCTTAGGCCACAGATTCAGATCTGCTGTCTAAGACTTTTCAACTCTATGAGCCATGAGGGTCTCGTAGAGATTTTTCTCCCTACGGATCGAGAGGATCTCGTAGGTGGGTTTTTCTCCTTAGGAGTCATGAGGATTCCTAAGTGTGTTTTCTCTTATAGGTCGTAAGGATCCTATAAGAGATTTTTTCCCTCTTACGAGTCGAGAGGGCCCGTAAGCGGTTGTTTCCCTCCTTATCGAGATTCGACTTTGGAGAGTAAGACCCGTGAATAGTATGCAAGAGACCTTTTTGGATCGACTTGCAGGGTCCCATTGTTCAGGAAGCAAGTTTTTTAGTCCCTGCTGCCTGAGGCTTCATCTTGCAAGTTGAGACGAATCGGGAATTTCCCGCGGAGACACTGGTTTCTCTGCTAGCCGACGTGAATCATGAGGCTCTCGTCAAGGAGTGTTTGTATCCGTGAGTCGAGGAATTTGCTAAGGATTATTTGTTTCCCAAGCGCCAAGGATTATTTGTTTCCTTGGGGTTTGAAACGAGTCAAGAATTTCCCACGGAGGCACTGGTGGCTCTGCGGGTCGACGCGGATCAGGAGGCTCTCGTCAAGGAGTGTTTGTATCCGTGAGTCGAGGAATTTGCTAGGGACTATTTTTTTCCCAAACGCCAAGGATTATTTGTTTCCTTGGGGTTTGAAACGAGTCGAGAATTTCCCACGGAGGCACTGGTGGCTTTACGAGTCGACGCGGATCAGGAGGCTCTCGTCAAGGAGTGTTTGTATCCGTGAGTCGATGAATTTGCTAGGGATTATTTGTTTCCCAAGCGCCAAGGATTATTTGTTTCCTTGGGGTTTGAAACGAGTCAAGAATTTCCCACGGAGGCACTGGTGGCTCTGCGAGTCAACGCGGATCAGGAGGCTCTCGTCAAGGAGTGTTTGTATCCGTGAGTCGAGGAATTTGCTAGGGATTATTTGTTTCCCAAGTGCCAAGGATTATTTGTTTCCTTGGGGTTTGAAACGAGTCGAGAATTTCCCACGGAGGCACTGGTGGCTCTGCGAGTCGACGCGGATCAGGAGGCTCTTGTCAAGGAGTGTTTGTATCCGTGAGTCGTGAAATTTGCTTGGGATTATTTGTTTCCCAAGCACCAAGGATTATTTGTTTCCTTGGGGTTTGAAACGAGTCGAGAATTTCCCACGGAGGCACTGGTTTCTCTGCGAGTCGACGCGAATCAGGAGGCTCTCATCAAGGACACTGGTTTCCCTAAGTTGAGGTATTTGCCAAGGTTATTTGTTTCCCTATTGTTGAAACGAATCGAGAATTTCCCACGGAGACACCGGTTGCTCTGCGAGTCGACGCGAATCAGGAGGCTCTCATCAAGGATGCTAGTTTCCTTGAATTGAGGTATTTGCCAAGGATTAATTGTTTTCCTGGTGTTGAAACGAATTGAGAATTTCCCATGGAGACACTGGTTGCTCTGCGAGTCGATGCGAATCAGGAGGCTCTTATCAAGGATGTTTGTTTCCCTGAGTTGAGGTATTTGCCGAAGATTATTTGTTTCCCTGGTGTTGAAACGAATCGAGAATTTCCCACGGAGACACTGGTTGCTCTGCGAGTCGACGCGAATCAGGAGGCTCTCATCAAGGACGCTAGTTTCCTCTAGTCGAAGTATTTTGCCGAAGACACTGGCTTCTTCGGGGTTGGGATGAACCGTCGAGATTTGGCTTCGTTTTCTGGCGGAGCATGTTGGGAAAGTATGGTTCCCTCTTTGTTTGCGCCCTAGGGATCGATGTGATCTTAACTGTAGGGCCAAAGTTTTATCATTTCTTTTTTTTGTTTTATTTCCGCGATGCTCTATCATTTCAGCTTTTATATCGCGAAGGTCGTGATTGCCCAATCATTTCGGCTATTTTTCGCGGTGCCCAATCATTTCGGCTGTTCATTTCATTTTTACTCGCTGCTTTTTATTGCAAGTTGCCCAATCATTTCGGCTGTTCATTTTATTTTTACTCGCTGCTTTTTATTGCGAGTTGCCCCATCATTTCGGCTATTTCGCATGCATACATTTTTACTTGCTGCTTTTATTGCAAGTTGCCCCATCATTTCGGCTATTTCATATGCACGAGCGGCCTACTGGCTTTCGCCGTAAACCTGAAATTAAACACCGATTTTGGCATCAGCACCGCTACAACTGGAATATTGTCAGGAGCGAATCATCATCTGCCTCTGTCGATGTTGAACAAAGGTGGCTTAGCGACCAGGGTTAGGGTCCTGTCGTCTAAGGCTTTTAACTTCATAAGCCGTAAGGGTCTCACAAAGGTATTCCTCCCTACAAGTCGTGAGGATCTTGTATGTGTATTTTCTCCTTAGGAATTGTGAGGATTCCTAAGTGTATGTTCCTCTATAAGTCGTAAGGATCCTACAAGAGGGTTTTCTCCTTGTAAGTCGAGAGGACTTATAAGGGTTGTTCATCATGCGAACATATCCCCAGTCTCGGATGGGACTTGATTAGGGAAATGTTTATTCGCGCCCGTGGATTGTATACAAGGGTCAGTATTGAGCTACTTGTAGGGCAATATCGGGAGTTGTGGGAGTTGTTTAAGCACAGGTTTAGGTCTCTGTAACTTAAGACTTTCAACTCTTATGAGCCGTGAGGGTCCCATAAGAGAGTTCTCCTTACGAGTCGTGAGGATCTCGCAAGTGTATTTTCTCCTTAGGAATCATGGGGATTCCTAAGTGTATGTTCCTCTGTAAGTCGTAAGGATCCTACAAGAGGGTTTTCTCCTTACAAGGTCGAGAGGATCTTGTAAGTGTTCTTTAACGAGATTGCGCCCTTTCGGGTTTTCACAAACACTTGCCGGTAGCCCTGCTGTTTTTACTAACGGAGCCCTTTTGGGTTTTCATCCGTGCCCATTTTGCTTATGGACATACCGTTTTTTTTATTCTTTTTATTTTTATATATATATATATATATATATTTTTACGAGGTCGCGCCCTTTCAGGTTTTCACGAACACTCGTTGGTAGCCCTGCTGTTTTTGCTCACGGAGCCCTTTCGGGTTTTCATCCGTACCCTTTTTGCTTATAGATATACCGTTTTTTTTAATTTTTTTTATATATTTTTTTTTGTTTTTTTTTTAATATCTTGTCAGCCTAAAGATGCTGCAGTAGTAGTTTAAAAACGTTTCGGTCTGCTATTAGTTTAAGGACGTTTCGGTCCGACTTTGAGAAGGCTGGTTACTGCTGATAGAGTTTGAGCTTAGGAAGATAGCGAGCGGACATAGTCATCGTCATCTATCATTGATCTAGGCTGTAGCTCATTAAGCGTAGTATCTCTTTAGGAAGCGACCGTTTATTGGCCTGAAAGGCCTTTCACCGTGCATGTCCATGAGTAGATAGGCCCCACCCTGGTAGACCTTATCCATGATGTATGGGCCTTCATAGCTTGACTCGAATTTTCCTCGCTTGGCGCGATTGGGAATCATAGGCCTTTTGACCACTAGCACAAGTTCGCCTTGGCGGAATGTCCTCGGTCGGGTTAATCTTTCATATGAGCGCGTCATCTTTGCTTTATAAGCTTCCAGATTTTGTTGCGCTATGAGCCGGGTTTCATCAAGGGCGTCAAGCTCCTCAAGCCGAAGGTGAGCATTTTCTTCATCCGTCAGCTCGTAGTGGACTGCCATTCGTAGAGAGGGTAACTCTATCTCGAGGGGGAGCACTGCTTCCGTCCTAAATATCAACGTGTACGGCGTTGTGTTCGTGGCCGTCTTGAACGTAGTTCGATACGCCCAAAGAGCCTCTTGCAGTCTCTCGTGCCAGTCTCTCTTATTTCGGGACACCGTTTTCTTTATGATCTTCGTCAAGGTCTTGTTGAAGGCCTTAGCTAGACCGTTAGCTCGCGGATTATAAACTGAGGAATATCTCCAGTCTATATTGTCCTGCTGTGCAAAGTGACTGATCTTATGGCTTCTGTAAGCTGGCCCGTTATCGGAGATGATCCGTCGTGGAGTTCCAAACCGATATATGACATGCGTCTTGAAGAAATGGAGGATATTCTCCGTCTTAACTTCCCTCAGCGGTACTGCTTCTGCCCATTTGGAGAAGTAGTCAGTCGTCGCCAGGATGAACCGATGTCCTCTAGACGATGCTGGTTCGATGGGGCCGACTATGTCAGTCCCCCACATTTCAAATGGCCAGCTAGCCACCGTCGGATGTAGTGGATTTGGATGCTGGTGGATGAAGTCCCCATGGATTTGGCATGAATGGCATTGCTTCGCATATTCGAGGTAGTCCTGGATCATCGTGGGCCAGTAGTAGCCCATCCGTTTTATCTTCAACTTCATCTTTGGGCCCGCTTGGTGAGAACCGCAGAGTCCGTCGTGAACTTCTTGAATGACTCTTTTTGCTTCGTCAGGTCCCAGGCATCTCAACCACAGAGAATCAAACGATCTCTTGTACAGAGTATCATTGACGAAGGCGAAAGACAGAGCTCGTTTCATGAGCTGATGTCTTGCGGACGCTTCTTCAGGCATTCGGTGGGATTTAAAGTAATCTATGAAGACTTCTCTCCAATCCTCGGTATTTTCCCAATCATTTACTTGCAGGGTAGTCTGCTCGTTCTCTCCTTTTTCTTCGGATGATTCCGGAGATATTTCTGCTGGGGCAAGCACCCGACGGCTTTGTACTATGATTCTAACGTCATCGAGGTTCTCGTCGGCCAGTTCTTTAGCAAGTTTGGCCAATGCGTCCGCTTTGCTGTTTTCCGCACGCGGTATGTTCTCCAATGTATAGGAGGGAATTTGGGTCAACAGTTGTTGCACTTTTTCGCCGTACTTCACCAGTTCTGGCTTGCACGTTTGGTAGTCGCCGTTTACTTGACTAACGACCAGCTGAGAATCCCCGTATATAAGGAGGTCTCCAATTCCCATGTCAATGGCGATCTCAAGGCCTGCTATCAAAGCTTCATATTCGGCTTCGTTATTTGTCCTCGGCTCTGTTAAGGAGAAGGCGAAGCGCATAATCCCTCCTTGTGGAGTTACAAAGATGAGGCCTACCCCCGATTTGATTATAGGGGTACTTTGTTTGCGCTTTTTCATGGAAGATGCTCCATCGAAATAAAGCTCCCATCGGGTATCACCACCGTCGATCGCGTCAAACGCATGTTCGTCTGGCAAATCGCAATTCAGAGGAGAATCGGCAGATATCGGGTGCTCAGCGAGGAAGTCGGCGATGGCCTGGCCTTTCACCGCCTTGAGAGGTTGATATGTTATCGAGAACTCCATCAAGAGCAGGGCCCATTTAGCGAGTCGTCCCGTCAACATGGCCTTCGACATCAAGTATTTAAGAGGGTCCACCTTTGAAATAAGACGGACCTCATGCGCCAATGCATAGTGCCTGAGCTTTGTTATCGCGAAGATCAACGCCAGGCAGTGTTTTTCAGTGGGTGAGTAGTTGCTTTCTGCCCCCAGAAGAACTCGACTCAAGTAATAGAGAGCTCTTTCTTTTCCTTGGTCATTCTCTTATGCCCATAATGCGCCTAAGGAACCTTCGAGGGCGGTTGTGTAAAGAATGAGGGGCTTCCCTTTGACCGGAGCAACCAACACTGGCGGGTTCTGTAGGTACTGTTTAATTTCGTCCAGCGCGCCCTGGCATTTTTGATCCCAGACGAATGGAGTTCCCTTCTTCATCAGGTGACTGTAAGGGCGGCACTTGCCAGAGAGGTTGGCTATAAATCGCCGAATATATGCGAGCTTTCCTTGGAGAGACCGCAACTATTTGAAAGTTCTTAGCGGACGCATTTCCATGATCGCCTTGATTTTAGACGGATCTATTTCGATACCTCGGTGTCGGACGATGAATCCCAGGAATTTGCCCGAAGAAACTCCGAATGCACATTTGAGAGGGTTCATCTTCAAGTTATATTGTCGAATGCGTCGAAATACAGCTTTTAGGTGCTCGAGATGTTCCTCGTACGATTTGCTCTTAACCACGAGGTCGTCAATATAACATTCGACGATTTCATGTATAAGGTCATCGAAGATCTTCGTCATGGCCCTCTGATAGGTGGCACCGGCGTTCTTCAAACCGAAGGGCATCACCTTGTAACAAAATATCCCTAGAGGGGTCCTGAAAGCGGTATGCTTTTGGTCTTCGGGATGCATCTTTATCTGATTATACCCTGACGAGCCATCCATAAAGGAGAAAACCTCATGAGTGGACGTGTTGTCTATCATCAGTTCGGTGACTGGCACTGGGAAATCGTCTTTCGGGAAGCTTTATTGAGATCCCGGAAGTCCACGCATATGCGCACTGTCCCATTTTTCTTCATCACCGGGACGGTGTTGGCGATCCATTCAGGGTATTGAACTTCCTGGATGAAGCCAGAGTCGATTAACTTTTTGACCTCGGCGTTGATACTCATTTCAAGCTCGAGCTGCATTCTCCTCGGCGCCTGTTTGACTGGCTTGATGTCCGAGGATATCGCCAATCTGTGTACAGCAATTTCTGGATCTAGTCCCGGCATTTCGGAATAGTTCCACGCGAAGCAATCTCTATGCTGTAGAAGCACGTCTTTTAACGCAGCCACCCTTTCTTCAGATAACAGCTCGCTGATGAATGTCGGTCGCGGATCGTCTACCGATCCCAACTCAATCTTCTTGAGGTTATCTGCTGTAGTATATATGCCATCTTCCAGTTCTTTCGGAGCCGGTGGAAATTCTGAGATTACCTCATTGTCATTGTTTTCGAAGCACCAGGGGAGCTCATCTATGTCCTCGGGCTCTTCTTTTAATATTGTAATCATGTGACAGGTGCGAATTCGCTTCCAATCCTAATGTGGAACCGGTTCTTCTTTCATGGCCTTGGGCTCGTGCTTTTGTGGCGGCGCTACCCTCCAGTTGTCAGACAGAGCGAACTTGCCACGCTGATACTGATCTTCAACCCAATTCTTGAAAGTGAAGCAATCTTTGAGAGGATGCCCTATTACTCGATGGTAAGAGCAATAATTTGGGTCAGAGGCTTCGCCTGCTTGTTCGGGGTGCTTGGACTCCGGCAGTGTAAGCATCTGATATTTTAGAGCAAGCTCAAGTATCTTCTTCGTCTTGTCCTGAGGAAATGAGTACGCTCGACTCATTTTCTTCATGAGGGATAGATCAATAACGCTCGACTCCCGCTCGCGTGGCTTCTTAGCCCCGCTTTGTTGCTGTTGAGCACCTTTTTGGCCTTTTGACTTGTTTCTGCTTCTGCGTCGAGCCTTCTTCATAACAGGTTGACACGGAGTGACACTTTCAGTTTTGACGGCCTGTTGAAGGAGGCGTTGCGTTCTGGCTCTTTCGCGATTGTGATCATCTCGCGATTGTGATCATCTCGGACCTTTTGACCAGCTTCCCTTATAAGCCTGTCCATTTGTTCTTCAAACGATGGACCGGGCAATTTTGCATTAGGAACTTTTACTGTCTCAGGATCAGCGTTGTTCCATTGAGCATCTGCTTCTTCATTGAAGTCGTGCACGACGTAACAGTCGCGGAGCAGTTCTCGTTTCTTGGGGCGAATGTATCCAAGCCCGATCGTTTCCATCCTCCCATTGGGCAGCTTGCGTTGAGTCCCAGGAACGTTCCAGACCCTGTCATAGAATTTGGCCTTTCTAACGGTCTGTTCGAAGGGTATCCCTTGGCGCTTCAACAACTTCTTCAAGCCTTCTATATAATATCTGGGTAGACGGATGGATTGAAGTCCGTCCGGCGTAGGATCTGCCCCATGCCAGATTTCTTTTTCCACTTTGTTTTCTTCAGAGCAGTAGAACAGAATTGCCTTCTCGCCTTCTCGCCTGGGAGGGATATAGAACATTTGCAGCTCTTCTACATTGTAAATATCGAGTGCATCCAGTTCTTTATGATGTTTAAGCGGTACCATAGCGACTTGTAGGCTTTGCTCTCCGTCAGCGGAAGCCCGTATTGAAGGTCGAACAGAGAATACAGCATGGACTTCATCCTCCGAATCACTACCAAAGATCAACATAGGAGCGGATGGTCCCGGCTTGGTGTATTGGGGAGGACCCGAATAAACTATCTCTTCTTCCTCCTCGGTATCACTGCCGAAGACAGGGATGGTAGCGTTAGTTTTATTCTCCGGCTTGCGATACCTTTCCGTGTCTTCGAAATCCGGTAAGAAGTATTTGGCATCTTCGTATTTGCGGACCTCGTTCACAGAGAACGGGTTCAGTTCTCCCGTCACGGTATACTCGAAGCCATCCTTAAAATACTTCATACACTGATGTTGTGTAGAAGGGATGATGTTGTACTCATGTAACCATGGTCGACCGAGCAAAGCGTTGTAGCATGTCTTGGCGTCTATGACGTGGAACTTAATGTCCGTGACGAGTAGCCCGAAGCATAGCGTCAGTATCACAGACGTAAGAGTTCTTGATGACTGGGAGTCGAACCCGGAGATGGTGATCTTGTCACGAGCAAGGTGCTGGACGCTCATGCAGATTTCTTTGAAGACCCATACATTGAGGAGATTAACGGAGGATCCATTATCGATCAGGATTTTGCCTATCTTTATATCGTGACAGTATCCTGAGACATAGAGGGTGTGATTGTGCTCGCACGTCCCAAGGAGAAGGTCCCCGTCGCCGAAAGTGACATCGGCCGTGTGCACTTCCTCCAATTCATCCTTCATCTTTTCCTCGGCCAGGCATGCTTGGAATTGTTCCGGATCTTGGAGTGCCTTAATTAACGAATCTCTCGCCTCCTTTGATAGCAAAAGAGCGTCAAGAATGCTGAGCTGTGAGGGTAGCTTCCTCAGATGCGCTAAGACGTTGTAATCCACCTTATTCTTCTTTGGCGGGTCCTTGGCGTCTAGCTCTTCCACCACTTGGTCATATAAGACGATATCTTCAGAGACCTTTTCTTTCCCTTTATCTTTTCTGTTTAAGGGTCCGAGGTTCTTTTCAGGCAGCGTCCGATTCCGCAGCCGGATATTTTCGCAGACCTTCAGCTCTTCTTCTTTTCCCGAAGTGGACTCTTTAAAGAGGGGGGCAAGTTCCAGCTCTTCATCAGAATCGCTCCCGAATATAGGCACTTGTTATCCACCGGTGTTAACCATGCAACAATCGCCAGCAGTTCTTTTAAGCCCTTCGGTCGTATTTCTTTGCTCCCGACGAATTTTACGTTTCTCTCGTTTAAAGTGTTATCGATGAGCAACATACCCTTGCCACCATCTATCGAAAGCTTTGCACTCTTCAGTGGGGTGCGAAATCTTCCGATGATACAAGTAATAGGAGGTGCATTTCCATTTCACCAGTAATTTTTCCTTCGGAGGATGGTAGCTTCATGCCCATTGATATGGCCTTAGCAAACCTTTTCCTTATCTTGAATTTGCTTTTGTCCGCAGTGGGTGTACTTCGCTCCAGCGGGAGTATCTCAATTCTTTCGTCAAGGCGCTGGCGTTTGGCCCTTTCGAATATAACCTCCTCGCGCTCCCGATCAGCTTTACTTTTTAAGAGAGCTTCATTGAGGAATGCGTCAATTACTTCATCCGATGGCCCCAGAATTTTTGATTCGTTATCTGCCCCCGGTGTTTCAGTACAAGAAGTCTCCTCCTCGTTTATGAACGAATGGGAAATCACATGACTGCTCGCCACGTGTTCCTCAGACTCATCAGATGAACTTTCTCCATCACCTTCTTCTTGAAAGATATGATTGAGAAACTCTTGGAGTGTAATGGGAGTCCGTGCCTTCTGGTTGTATTCTTCTAGCGCGTCAATTTGTTTTTGCAAGTCCGAGCACTTGTCGCCAGGCTTCAAGGGCTTCTTTGACTTCTTCTTCTTCTTTTTCGAAGATTTTGACGACTGGTTGCGAGTGCTTGAGCCACCACCATCGGTCTTTGGAGTTGGACGTGGTTTCAACATCCCTTCAATGACCTGCGGTTCCAACGGGTTCTTCCACTTGATCGCTGGACATGTCTGAAGGTCGTTTAGCATCCTCATTGTCTTGGTTGATAATACAACCTCCCAAGGAGCTTCTTCAACGATGGAGCATGTTGCCCCTAGCGTATTCGTCCCCTTAGAGGTGTGGGGCTGCGGGGGATTCACCTTCCATTTGTTAGATAACGCGAATTTGCCCTGTCGGTACTGGTTTTCAAGCCAATTTTTGAAAACGTAGCAATCTTCGATCGGATGGCCCAGTACTCGATGATAAGGACAGTAGTTGGGCTCGTTGACATCACTTGGTTGCAACGGACGTTTTGGATCCGGCAGATTTATGAGTCGGTTGCGCAACGCCAGCTCGAATAACTTTCTCGTTTTATCGCGGGGAAAAGAGTAAGAACGTCCTATCCTCTCCTCAAGGGCTACATACGGACGCATATTATTTTGACGAACAACCGGCTTCGAGTCGCTCGGTTGTTGTTGAGCATTAGCGACAACGATCGCTTTTCCCTTCCCTTTGTCATTTCGGGAGTTCGGCTTTGGAAGAGGGGGTTTATGGCCCATCTGATCCATTTGTGCTAGCTTGTCAATCAAGGCCTGGAAGGTAGTTGGCTTGAAAGACATCATAAGTTGTGAGATGGTTGCTTGTGGATCAAGGGTTCCCACAAACATACCCATCGCGGGAGCTTCTTCAATGCGCTGCTCGCACTTCGACCATAAGTTCCGCCATCGTATAGCGTACTGAACCCACGTCTCGCCTGGCTTTACCCTGGCGTTAATCAGTGCTGTCATCGAGGTACGTTCACTGGCGCTTGCAAAACGCTGAGTAAACAACAGCTCCATTTCCGCGAAGGTTTTGATAGAGTCGTTCGGGAGCTCAGAGTACCACTCGAACGCCGTATCCGATAAACTTCCAACAAACTGGTGAAGTAAAATCTTGTCATCACCATCGATGTTGCCGCAGAGTGCCCTGAACTGGACAACATGTTGGTGAGGATTGCCCGTCCCCTTGTAGACATGGAACTTGGGAATTGTGTAACCGGGTGGGTACTTGATTTGATCGTACCAACTTGGATATGGCCGTCCTGTTTTTACGACCTGGCCAGCTGCTTCGGTCGCATGATGAACCCGTATTTGTTGGGCGATATACTCGTCCAAATCAGCTTTGGAGATTGCATCCCCTTTGGCCATCGACAGAGCTGGTGGAGGATTTGATGTCTCTCCCCTATCATCTCCAAGGACGATCGGGGGCTCTTCGGTCGGAGGATCTTGCTGTATTATCATCCCTGTCATGTCTTGGAAGAGGAGGCCCATACGCTGTATGTTGGCTGCGTGTTCAGCAGCCTCTTTGTCCTTCTTCTCCAATATCCGACGAAGGAATTCGGCGTCGGTTTCTTCCTCTTGGCGTTCATCCGAGGACGTTTCAGGGTTTTCTTTTGGCCCTGTAAGTGCGGCCATAGCGTTCATCGTTTCTTGGAGCTTCTGCTGCTGCTCTTGAGCCTTGGTCACTGACCTCGTGTGCGGTCTATGACCCGTTGATATGCGGCTATCCTCCTTTCCCGATGCCACATAAACTGTATAAACTATCATGCTCCCGGACTTAGGGCGTTTAGGCTCACCACCTTTGGCATTTACCGCGGGTGCGGGGGTTTTCTCCGGCCTTCTTCTTTTGTGGGCCGTTGAAGTGGAGAGGGCCGTTGCAGTGGGCATCTTGGTGATTGTTGTCCTCTGTTGTTTAATAGGACGGTCCTTTTATTTTTGCACTTTCGTCTTCTTTTGTTGACGAGAGTGATCTGGGTCGATCACGAAGTCTTGAACCCTTCGCCAAACCTTGTATATTTTTGAAGACAGACGTTGAGGGGGTTGCTCCTGCTTTGTTTCCGGGACTCTCTCCGCAGGTGGAGGAGATCTTTTCAGTGTAGCGGTTGGAGAGTTCTTACGCACCCTCCTTAACAGCTCAAAGCTGTTCCCAGTCGGAACAGCAGCATCGACTTCTACCACTGGAGCCGGTGGAGTTAGCCCTGAGGGAGAGTTGCCCCCTGCTCTCCTCACTCATCGCCAATGGCGACGTCGAGCATGATGAGCCGTTGGGACTGGCTCGGAGATAGAAATAGCTTCTTTTTGCCCCCTGTCTGAATGAGGCGCCGCCGGTGTTAATCTCTCAAAGACTGAGGTTGTCCTTTGAGGGATGATTTTTAACCTATCGAAGACAGATCCTCGGGCAGGGGCAGGAGCAGGAATAGTCAGTCTTGAAAAGACTGACTCTTTGATAGGGGAAGCCGCCTTGACGACTTTTGGAGCAGCGGCTATTGCTTTCCTTGGGACAGCCACCTTAGGATTCACAGGCTTCTTGGTGAGCCCCTCAGAGTTTTGATCCAGCCTAGCAAAGACAGAGGCTATTGGCTTGGTAATGGACGACTCGTTGACAGGGGCCGTCGTAGCAGTGAGCCGGTGGAAGACCGACTTCTTATTCACTTCCGGTGCAGGTATTGGCATAGAGAAGTTTGAAGGCAGGATCATGGTCCCGAAAAACAGGCCGATGGTGGCGTGAGACACCTGTTCTACCGGCAGAGCGAGGAAGGAAGCCGCTTGGGGCCCATATACTACACCTCTAGGTGAGATGGAGCGTCCGTTGCAGTGGCACGTCGAGCAGTTGGTGCAGTTAAAGGCCATGGATGCTTGAGTTCTGCACCAGACAAAAGACCAAATCTTAGTAACTTGAAAATCCAAAGTCAACCGTTAACAAACTGCGATTGGTTCGCGAAGACGACACACGAAGTGTGGAGTGGAAAGTGGAAAAGGTCCCACCGGGCGTGCCAGAATCTGTTCCCCTCCGAAAGACGGCGACGACGTGAGGGCGTCTTGCCTGAGATTCGGGGCAGATGCTATATGGTTTTATCCTTCTACCTCTCCGAAGATGCCAAGTTGATTTATGGCACCGTGTATCGGAGGTTTAGACGGGTGCGGCCGATATAGCAGACTTCGTCAGATTCCCCCTCGCTTGAGGGGTTTTTGATTGTGGGGACACTCTTCCCTGCAGGCGCAAGCCTCTGCAGTAAATTACGCTACCGCATCGCGGTAACAACTTTCTCCTTCTCCAGAATTTCACTTCGTGTCGTGGGTGTTTGTTTTGTTTGTGGTTGCCCGTGGATTGTATACGGAGACTGAGTAATGCCGTCGCCCGTAGGACGTGGATTAGTCCAAATCCGTATTTACTTAGATTTGGGTTTGGTGTTTTTAGTTTAAGGATACGTTAGCCGCATTTGAGACTAAGATCAACTTAAATGTTCGTTAAGGATACGTTCGTCTGATTTGAGACTAAGATCAACTTAACGGGATCGTCTAGATCCATTTAATATGTGGCCGTCAGGACTCATCACCTCTCTGACGTCGTTGAAGGATTACAACGATAAGTGTCAGAGGAGTTCAGAGATGTACCCTTGAACCAAAGTTGATTTAGAGTTTTATAGTCCATTTGAATGTTTAAGGATACGTTAGCCGTGTTTGGGGATAAGATCAACTAAAACGGGACCGTTTAGATCCGGCAAAAGAGCGTTTGGAGGCCCTATTGTTCCAGTTTAGGGACGTAGTGGTCCGTATTCCAGTTTAGGGATGTGGTGGTCTGTATTCCAGTTTAGGGACGTGGTGGTATATGTTCCTGTTTAGGGACGTGATGGTCCGCATTCCAGTTTAGGGACGTGGTGGTCTATATTCCAGTTTAGGGACGTAGTGGTCCGTGTTCCAGTTTAGGGACGTGGTGGTCTATGTTCCAGTTTAGGGACGTAGTGGTCCGTGTTCCAGTTTAGGGACGTGGTGGTCTATGTTCCAGTTTAGGGACGTAGTGGTCCGACATTAGTTTAAGGACGTTTCGGTCCAATATTAGTTTAAGGACATTTCGGTCAACGAGTTTAGGGACCCCGCAGTCCGTATCGATGTGTGGTCGTCGGGACCCGTCACCTCTCTGACGTCGTTGAAGGATTACAACGATGGGTGTCAGAGGAGTTCGGAGATGTACCCTCGAACCGGTCGTAAATTGATTTAAGAGAGCAAACTTGCTCAGTAAATTTAATTTGAGGACTTACGGCCAAAAATTGGGCTAAGTCCAGTAAAAAAATATTCAACGCTTTTATTTGTTGTTGGTCTGTTAGACCTGTGCCAGGGCTTGGCCCATTTTTAAAATAATGCATTGCATTATTTTCTATTTTTATCTGGACTGGGCTCTGCCCTTTTATAAATGATGCAGAACATCCATTTTGTTTGGGCTCTCCTCTTTTTTTTTATTGCTTTGCAATTTATTTTGGCCTGTTGGTCTTTTTGATTTGGGCCTGATCCTTTAGGAAATGCATTACATTTATCAGACGTTTTGCGCCAATCAGGGAGCACAAGCACTTGTGATGACGACACGTGTCATGCAAGCGCAACGCGCTGCGCTAGTGCGCTGCGCTTGCGCTGCTGACACGTGGCGTACCTTGGTGAGTTGCGCCAATTCCAGAGAGCAAAGCTCTATTTCAAAAGCGCGTAGCGCAAGTTGTTCTGTAGCTGATACGTGGCGCTCTCCCAAGAGCGCAACAACGCAGTTTGGAAGTACAAAGCACTAAGAATCTTTTAGATTCAAGAACAGAAGTGCAAAGCACTATTTGATTTCTTGATCTAATTTAGATCAAAGAAAAGATAAGTTTTTCTTGTTTTTCTTATCTCAAAGAACCAAAGGTTCATAAAAGTGCAAAGCACTATTTTATTATTATATATATTTTTTATTTTTATTAAAGATCATTGATCTTGTTTTTAGATCTATGATCTGTTCATAAGAGAACTTTCTCTTTTTTCTAAAGGTTTTTACCTTTTTGTTCTTGAAGAGTTCTTCAGAATTCTCTTTCCCTTCTTTTTTTTTTTGGAAAATGTTGATGCCATTGAATTGAGGCCTAGGGTCCTTTTTATAGTGCCCATAAATTAGTTAAATTTGTTAAAGAGATTTTTTTCTGAGTGATTTGGGGAATTTTCCCCACCGTTGGATCTTTGATCCAAGGGCTTCTGTTTTATAGAAGAAAATCTTCTTGTTTTAACAAGAACAGAAAGATTTCTTTAAAATCTTTAATCTGTTTGACGCAAATGCCCCAGTGCGTGACACGTGTCACGCAGCGCACAGAGCAGCGCACCTGCGCTGACACGTGTCGCGCAGCGCACAGCGCAGCGCAACTGCGCTGACACGTGTCGCGCAGCGCAAAGCCCAGCGCAACTGCGCCAGCGCATCTGTGCTGACACGTGTCGCGCAGCTCAGCTGCGCTAGCGCAGCTGCGCTGACACATGTCGCGCAGCGCAAAGCGCAGCTCAACTGCGCTAGCGCATCTGCGCTGACACGTGTCGCGCAGCGCAGTGCTTGCGCAACTGAAGCATTGCTTCCTTTAATTTTGCTTAAAATAGAGCTTTACTCTGATTGGGCGCGCCTTCTTGGGCGCTGCGCTGATGCGTCTGCTCCTGACACGTGGCGCGTTGCGCCCGGGATTTGAAGCGTTACTTCAAAATTTGAATTTTGAATTTCCAGCAGAGCTTTGCTCTGATTAGGGGAAACAATGTATCATTTTATCGAATCAACAGTTGATCTGATAACCCGGCTATATCACATATAACCGGCCGATATCACATATCGTGAGAATAGAATATGGCATCACATACACGTATCAATCTCGGTCCTGCACATATCACATATGTGCTCCTACTCCGTTTCGCCTGAGCCAAGAAACCTCTGTGTAGGACTCTAAAGACTCGTCAATACACCGGCAGTAGGTGATGATCATATCAAACACCCACAAACCGTAAGCGGTCAGCTAAACGTAACGGCCACCCGGGTATTAAGCGATCGGAAGATCAACAAGCAAGCCTGCTCACACGCATGTGAATCCAATCAGTAACACTACCATACAGTCCGGTCTCCTCGTCTGATATATCGCATCCAGTCTAGGGGTGGTAAACGTCACACCCCAGTAACCGATAAGTCGTGTCAATGTGAGGCTCATAATGGGTCGAGAAACTACTGATAACACTTACCAGCAGATCTCCATATCAGCCCTGGCCAGGCACTTTGTCACGTCCCGAAAGTACGGAACATGACCGACACTTAAACTACGAGACGTCTTGAGACGTACGTAATCTAAGTAAGCCGAAAACCCAGAAATCCAAACCAAGAAAAGTAGTAGAGTGAAGGAAAACCAATTTAAAACAAGTAGTTTTAATAGCATAAGCCGAATTATGCGGTTTTTGAAAACATCAAGTATTTTCTGAAAATTTCGGCAGAGTCTCCTTTGTAAATACTGCCCCCCCTAAACGGGATACAATATGAATAGTATACGAAATCAAAAAAAAGGCATCCCCAAGCGGGAGCTGAATACTAGACGCAACTATAACTAATCTGCATTAACCTAATATAAGTCCTACAAATGGTGCCTTTTGAAATAACACGAATCATGGGGTTTTGAAAATAGGGGCTACGGTGTTTTTATGAAAAGATACGTCTTTTGAAATATCCGTAGGATCCCTTGGGCTGTCTTTTAAAATACCCACGATTCGTTAGTTTTGAAATAGGTAAGAATCAAATCTAATCTAACAACTAAACTAAACTAAAGGGCTAAGCTGACCAGCTGGGCTACAGGTAAGGAATCCGCCTAACATCTGAGTCGATACATATACATACCTGTATATATATTAGTCGGTGATCCCGCCTCAATAATATCATATCCGATACCATATCTATAATCAGACATCCCAAGTCAAGAGTGCGGATCAATCATCAAAATATAGCTCGTACGTAAATTCGTCGTACGGCATCCCTAAATCTGGGTACGGGTTAATATCATATTCATCACACTATTCATCTGGTATCCTCTTTATCCAAGATCATAATCCAGGGTACTGACCTATGTCTAGTACAATACTAATATCATCAATATAGTCATGATCTGACTACTGATCGACAGTCTCGTACAAACCGATATCACAACCACAAAAAAAATCTCATCGACTCAGCTCAATCCCTAGTATCGTCCTCATATCCGTATGTGAACACATAGTCCCATACCCTTGTGAACACATAACTATGAAGAATCCCATGAGCACATTTAAATAGGAATGTATGCAAGTATGTATGTGTGTATGTGTAGTGCAACACTACCCTAGGGTTCGCAACACTAAAGTAATCCAACACACCAATATCCATCCTAACATCGTTATTAATCCCAAATAACATATAATAATTGTTGGTGTGTATACGCATCCGTATACACCACCACGGACTGCGGGGGTGCTATACGCTATCCACCCGACTTCTCCCCGTAGATATAAATCTACTCACCTGGTCCTCGCTCGCCGATGACGACGTCGCCATGCGCTTGTTTGCCGTCTCGAAGTCCACATGGGGGTACCTACATATCATAACGCACCGCATCGCATTAAAATCCGACTCATGACCAAAACGACACACGAATCCCACATAGGTCAAAACCTATGGTTGCTTCCACAAATCAACCCAAAAACTCTCGACATCGGCGTACAAACGCCAGACCATCGAGAAAAACCCAAATACACTCATTTGCACATTCACGAACACTAATTTTAATATAAAATAGGTTAAAACTCACAAAAACCCCAAATTCACTTTAAAAGCCGTTTTTCCGAAAAACTAGCAAGCAAAATTTCCCGTTTTAGTACAAAACTCGACGTTTAAACAATTCTAGCGGCCATAATACTTATTAAATAACTTAAATAAGTCATATAACCCATAACCACAATTTAATCTCATCAAACTATATACGTTCAAAAAAACTAGTTTGCAATTTTACCCAAATTTCAACCATTTTAGCAAAAAAATGCATAAACAACAATTTAGTTTGGATTTGCATGATCTAAAATATTAAAATACAATTTAAAATGTTAATAATACCATGGATACCCTAATTAGATTTTTATCCCAATTGATTAATTAAATTCCCAAAACCTAGTTAACCAAATTAACACAATTAGCAAAATTTTAGACTAACAAATAGCAACTAATAACCAATTTGGGTTTTGCATTCAATTAACATGCTAATCTACCCATTAAAACCATGATCAAACACTACAAACCCTAACTTGATCACATCCCACTCTCTTGAATTTTTCAAAATGAGCAATTCCAATCCAAACTATACATGAAACACAAAATTAACACTAAAACAACTCAATTAAAGAAATCTAACAATAAGAATTTAAATGGGTAGAAATTATACCTTAAAAATCTAGAGATCTAGCAAGAAGAATTTGCCTCCAATGATGGCTTCATAACACCATGATTCAAGTTATAAAAGCTAAGGAGAATGGGAGGAAGAATGGAAATTAATTTGTGAGATTTAAATTGGATTTTGGAGCAATTTTTTGGTTAAAATTGAAGGAAATGAAAAGAGGAAAGTGAAGGGGGCTGCAGATTTTCGGCCAGGGGGTAATGGGGGGGGATGGTGTGGGTGTTGTGCAAAATTTTCCAAGTCAACCCCCCTCAAATCAAGGTACACTAAGCCTCCAAAACAATACATCTTAACATATACCTTTAAACTCTATTTCACACATACAAATGAGATGGACAAAATTTTTGAGGGGGGAAAGTGGGCTGTTGATGGTGGGCTCGGCCATGGAGGGGTGAGGGTGTGTGTGAGTGATTACAAAAAGAATTCCATGCAAAAGACCCCCCACAATATCATATTTGCAAGTTTTAGTTCAAATAATTAAAATTTTAATTTTCCATCGATTATAACTAACTAGAACTTAAAATAAAATACTAAAAATTTATATTACAAACTAGATTTTAGTTGTCATGGTTCTATAGATTAAAATTAGCCCAAAGAAATTTGTATTTATCGCTAATTTAATATATTTTTACCGGCTTAAAATAATATTAAAAAATTGAAAAATTAGGGAAAAATTTTAAATGACCAGAATTTTATAAGTAACTCATTAGCTACTAAAAACTAGCAATTACCTATCCAAATTAGGTATAATTAGGCCTAAACTGCAAAATAACAAAAAGACGATTTACGGAAAAATACCAAATTTTCACCGATTTTCGGGAAAATACCAAAACGAATTTTCAAGGCATTACACACTTCCAGTTATAGCCAATCGAACACAGCGCAACATCAACCCCCAATACTGGGAGAGACGAAACCCCTCTTATCGCTCATTGCCTCCATGTGATTCGGGACTGCACCCAAAAGCCACCGTTTTGCACGTTCTCATGAACGTGGTAAGGTGGAAATCAAAGCACAGTGGGAATCACACAAGACTCTATGACGATCTCGGGTCTACATACTAACCTGTACCAGTGTCACCAGAGAACTGCTATCTGACGATAGGTATAATACCATCTAGGAGTTATCGGCGAGTCCGCTCAGTGTACCCAGTCTCCACTGAGCACCCGTACACCATCTTGGATGTCAAACACCAATGGATGTGGGATCATCCATCGCCCATCATATGGGTCAAAATGCATATACGCTAGTCTACACTGGAGTATCGATGCCCTATCTCGATACACCCTCGACTAGGAACAATTATAGGATGTACTTTTGGACAACCCTGGCCCCACTAGTATGATCTGCATCATAGTCCTAGTAGTCAAGTACATATCCTAAGGGCTTTATCAACATGTGAGAGCAAGACAGTAACACAATACAGTTGGCAGCGATGTATTCACAAGAAAGTCCTCTCTCTATATATCCAAGCATCCACTACAATATACATCATATGAACAATAATGGCCTCTAGGGCATATACATAACTAAGAATCTCCCACTTGGACTAAGGCCAGCTGTTGTAGTATCTCATACCCAACATCCCGAAGAGTCTCTCAAATTATATCTGGTGTATGGCCTTCGTGAGTGGATCCGCAGTGTTGTCCTTTGTGTCAACTCTCCTTACCTCGATCTCTCGGCGATCAACTATCTCCCGGATCAGATGATACCGCCTCAGAATATGCCTGGATCTCTGATGGGACCTGGGTTCCTTGGCGAAAGACACAGCTCCATTGTTATCACAATACAAAGGTATTGGATGCTCAATGTACGGAACCACTCCAAGTTCAGTTATGAACTTCTTTATCCAAACAGCCTCTTTGGCAGCATCGTTGGCAGCGATGTATTCAGCCTCCATCGTCGAGTCTGCCACGGTTTCCTGTTTGGAACTCTTCCAACAAACCGCCCCTCCATTGAGGGTAAAGACAAAGCCCGAGTGCGACTTAGAGTCGTCCTTATCACTTGGAAGCTCGAATCGGTAAAGGACTCCACCTGGAGTTCTCCGTTACCATACACCAAGAACATCTCTTTAGTCCTTCTCAAGTACTTGAGAATGTTCTTCATAGCTGTCCAGTGACTCTCTCCAAGATCTGCTTAATACCTACTCACTACACTTAGTGAGTATGCAATATCGGGTCTGGTACATAGCATCGCGTACATGATAGAGCCTACTGCCGAAGCATAGGGTATCCCTTGCATGCGAGCTCTTTCCAAATCAGTCTTAGGAGACATCTCTTTGGAGAGAGTGATTCCAGAGATCGTGGGTAAATTCCCATGCTTGGATTCTTTCATACTAAACATCTTTTGTATGGTGTCAATGTACCTGGATTGAGACAATCCCAGTATCCGTTTAGATCTATCTCTATAGATCTTAATCCCCAAGATGCAGGAGGCATCACCTAGATCTTTCTTTGAGAATCTATGTGATATGAATAGCTTGACCGAGTGCAGCATAGGAACATCATTTCCTATCAAGAGTATGTCATCCACGTACAATACGAAGAAGACAACCTTACTCTCTGCCACCTTCTTGTATATACAAGGTTCATCTACGTTCTTGATGAAGTCAAACTCTTTGACTACAACATCAAAACAGATGTTCCAACTCCGCGATGCCTGTTTTAACCCGTAGATGGATTTAAGCACCTTGCACATCTTTCCGCTGCTCCCACTGTCTACGAAGCCCTCTGGCCAAGTCATGTACACGCACTCCTCTAAATCTGTAAGTCTACGGTAGCGCCAGGACCGTCAATCCGAGGCCAAATGCGGAACAAAAACTTTTTACTAAACCGGCGTTATCGTAGTCTTTCACCCGGATCGAACCATTAACATTAAACTAGCTAACTACAAAATGATAGAATGGCTATACCGATCGATCCGTGTCCTTCGGTCTTTAGCCACCATCCTTAGCTCCTCGCGGCATCTCCGATCTCGCTCGATTTCCGTTCTCCTCGTCGAAAAGGCACCACGTCAAGAAGTATTTTTATGGGCTCCCACTTCAAACCGAAGCAACTCGGACATGAAGTTTGCTAGCCGACATGTCCAAGGTGATGTAGAGAATGCGTGTGATAACTTTGTCTCATGCATCCATTGATTCTCAACTCATGAGATTGTATGGACGGAGGTTGAAGATGAAGCCATGGATGAAACTTTTGAGCAAGAGAAGGAAGAAGAAGAAGAGCTAGACTTATTATTGTGTTGGAATGAAAAATGAGTGCACTAGCATAATTCCCAAGAGCAAGCCCAAGCCATAGTGGCTTTCCACTCTCTCTCCACACATCATTTCAACACAATAATCAATCACAAATATTGACATAGCAAAAAAAATAAGACCATGAGTCATCACCCATGCACATGCCACATTAATTGCTCTTCATGATGATTTCCACTCATAATTTCCACCACAAAACATTTAAACCAAAATGTTTAATCCAAAAAGAGAATGGCAACATCTAAAGTAAACTCGTGACGGATCACAAGGATACCCCTCACCTGTATATACATACCTGCATCCGCATTCCGACTGAATGCGAATGCAATGAGACTAAAGTAATCTAACAAATCTAATACTAGAATCTGGCTTAAACCAAAGCCCGCTAGTATGATCCGACCGATCATGATCCGTACACAAGTGCACGTATATGATCGAACCCTGCCATAAAACCATATGGCCTCTACAACGTTTCGCACGAACTTGGGAAACTTTTTGTGCGGGACTCTAAAGACTCGTCAACACGCCGGCAGTGGGTTTAACCACAAGCACGTCAATGGTACTAGTTGTACGTAACGGCTACCCATGTATTGACAAAAAAGGAGGCTGATGAGCGAACTCATCCAGAAACCCTTACTGAGCCTGTCAGTGACAATATCCGTACAGTCCGGTCCGTTCTTCTATGAGTATCGCATATCGGGCCTTGGGGGCTGGTAAACGTCAGACTCCTAATAGCGGTATAAGTCGTGTCGGAGTGTAGCCCAGAACACCCTGAGATACTACTGGAATACCTACCAGTAAATCTCACTTGCCTTGGACAAGGACTTCGTGTAATGGCTCTCCTAAACACAGCGCGATCTCACCCCCAATAACGGGAGAGACGAATCCCCTGCCGATCCGCTCACTGCCTCCATGTGGCTCATGACTGTACCCAACTAAAACCTGTTTGCACGACTCCTTTGAGCCGTGGTAGGGTAGTAATCAAAGCACAGTGAGAACTCATACGAGATAAATGACGATCTCAGGTCGATGGACTAACCTGTACACATGTCACCAGGGAACTGCTATCTGACGACAGGTATAATACCATCTAGCATGTTCCCGACGAGTCCTGTCCGGTGTACTCATAACCCAATGAGCACCTGTATACGTCTTAGGTGAACCAACTGACACCAATGGCTTGTGAGACCGGCCATCGCCCCTCGTCGGGGTCTCGATCCGTATACACTAGTCTACTCATAGAGTATCGATGCCCAGTCTCGAAACTCCCAAGACTAGGGACACTTTAAGGATGTGCTTATAGATTACGCAACTCTCACGTATATGATCGCCATCATACTGCTGGTAGTCAAGCAAGAATCCTAAGGGCTCTATCAACGTGTAATAGTGATCTGTAATGTTACCTAAAACATGTACACGATGATAAAGGAAAACCAGATAGCATACTATCATCTCGAGTAAGACTGTCCTACCAGTATAGGTCCTCCCTCAATCATTGCAATCACGTGCCTGTGATCCAATAATTGACGTTGAGGGCACTATATCCAACAATCTCCCATTTGCACTTAAGGCTAATTATTGCGATGTCGCATACTCACAGTCCGTGTGATACCGAACACCCAACTCCTCTACTAATCAGTTTCACAAAGCTCGTTTACGAAACTATTGCGTTCGAGAAATAGCCTCAGTGAGTGGATCCGCCCTATGCTTCTTTCTATGTCTCTCTTAATCTCAAGTTCGCGGAGAAAACCATCTCCCGAATTGAGTAATACCTGTCTTAGAATATGTCAGGATATCTGATGGGACCTAGTTCATAAATGAACTCTAAATCCAAACTTCTTAGACTGTATCGTCAACTGAACTTAATCAGTATCTTGCGTCATGCCTCCCTCAGTATCCACTTGGAACACCTGTCCTAAATACTGCCCCTCGTCAAGAGGGAAAATTATAACTCTGACAGTCACTCTGTCATCCAGGTCATCTTGGAAGCCTGGAATGATAGCCGTCTCTCGAAGGAGGCTATTGTTATCATATCCCTAGAACATCCACTTATGTTCTAAAACTGCTTCCGAACGTTTCTCCAGGATTGGATTAATATCTGAACTTATTGCAGCTAGTGCAAAAACAACATCTGGTGTGGTACTTGACATCTCATGATTGACTCAATTGCCTGAGCAAGTGATATGCCAATCATGCACATCCCTCTCCCCTTTAGTCTGCAAGACACCTTTAGAGTGGGTGACTCCATCACCTGCAGGTATACCACCATGCCAGGAGTCGTTCTGGGCTAACTTTGGTTTTCTAGTTGCAAGTTTCAAATCAATTTTGGAGGTATAAAACTCTAACCCTAATTTCTTTGTTGTTCTAATACTTTAATTAGCTATTAGTTGTTAAATTAAAGCTATTTAATTACATGTTTCAAAATTCTAGAAAGGGTTTTGTTAATCAATTAGGGTTTTGATTAGTAAAATGGTTAAGTGATAAGTTAAGACTTGATGAAAACTTAATCTAATTGCTAGAATGTTAATTGTTATTTTCCTAATTGGTTAATTAAGCTAATTAGCAAACCAAACTTTTGCTAATACTAATTAAGTGAAATCTAAAATTTTAGTAAAAGTTTAAATGGATAAATCATGTTATATTGTGATGGTTGTAATTTCTAGTTTTGGTAAAAGGTTGTAGTTTTGTGATAAAATGATATATATTGCTTACTAGGTTTTTCTAAAGCTTAATTAGGCAAGTTTAAAAATATGGAGGTGGTTTCGATAACTTAGTTAGGCTATTTTAAGATATTTGAAATCGCTAGAATTATATTAGCGACTTGTGCAAAATATTGCGATAAGTTGCTTTCTAGGTTTCGGTGTATTTTAGGCGTGGGTTTCTTTTGACATTGCGACGTTAATTATAGTGATTCTAAATTTATTATTGTGTTTTGAATGCGCGATCGGTACGATCAGGGTCTAGGCTTGGTAGTTGTGTCGCTTTGCGTTCCTAGCTAGGGTCGTGCCGATGTCGTTCGTGTCTTCGTGTAGTTTTTGCTCTTGAGTTGGTTTCGTAGTGTCGCTACGCGCGTTAGCCACTTGACGAACACTTGAGAGTATGTTTGGAGTTGGTGCGTTGGTTAAACGTAGTTGTACGTATTTTTTTGGTGGATTGCTTATATACGCTTGCTTTATTGTTATATGTGTTCAGGATCGCAGGCGGGGACTTCGGGAGCTGCGAAAAAGGGAAAGCGAGTAGTTGGTTTTACATAGCCAGGAGCGTTGGTGAGTAGATTTAACATATACAGGGGAATCGCCCGCATGGCGTTATGCGTCTTGGCTAGAGATGACATGATATTGTCACATATTCTATGTCATATATAGAGTTGCGCATACACCTTATTGTTTAGTTATTTGTTGTGCTTGGACTTGTACCCTTAGGACACTGCACTATTATTAACGGCTCATGTTGCACGAGCACTGATTGTATGCCACACACCGTTAATAATTGCCATGTTACGCACAACACACATACCTATATGATATTGTTTGGTTAGGGACATTGAGACATTGATCCATATTTCTTTATGCATATAACATATAGCATACCTGTATACCTACATGCTTATGCATATGCCTTGACATGCTTACATACTAGTTACCTGTATACCTATAGGGTATTGTACCATTAGCGATAGGTACATACACACATAATGACATAGCTACATGTATACCTTGCATACATACTTCACTTATACCTGGAGGGTATATTACATCATTATGGATAGGTAGATATATATACCTTTCTATACCTTCATGTTTACACACATACCTGGTTATAGCTACATCTTTACCTATTTGATGTTATATAGATTTGGAGAAATTAGGAGCCGCATGATATATATATTAACTTGTTGCAGTTAAATAGCGGTTTTTCCTTTATTTGCTCATATTACTGTTTCATGTTGCATATATTACATTCATGGATTTCATATGATGTTCTCTGATATTTTTACTCCTAAGTATATATAATAGTGGAATGGGACGCTATAATATATGCCTATATACATATATTAGTGGATTGGGACGCTAATATATGTGTACTGATTTATGCATTTATACTTATTCATTACTTGATGTTTTCTGGATTTGAGGACCGTGGTGGTTTCATGAAATTATGCAAGTATTCTTATTCTTTACTTGATATTTGGATGCATCCACTTTGAGATTTGTTTTAATACCGATACGGGGATCGAGAGTGTCGTTGTTGGGCACTTAAGATTCGAAGGACGTATAATTCCGATACGGGATCGAGAGTGTCAGTGTTTGGCACTTAAGATTCGAAGGACGTATAATACCGATACGGGATCGAGAGTGTGGATGTTTGGCACTTAAGATTCGAAGGACGTATAAATATGTTTTGGATCATAAGTGTCGGTGTTTGGCACTTAGGATTCGCGGTTTTGGATCATTTAGGATTCACTGAGACTTACAGGATATATGAAATTTACTTGATATTGGACACTTAGGATATACGAGATTTACTTGATGATTGGATACAGGATATATATGAGATTGATTTGATATTGTACATTCAGGATATATAAGATTTACTTGATATTGTACATTCAGGATTTGTGAGACTTACATGATATGGGAGCCAATTTGGGGGCTGATTTGAGGAATTGGGATTCGGATTGTCCTGATGGACTTTGGTCCTACCACGATGTCAGGATTCCGTGGAAATGACATGTTTCATCTCATACTTCGCATTTATTTTATATGCATTGTTTCATGTATTAGCTGTACCTTCTAGAGTACCTTTCATGATTGTTACATATATACATTGTCATATCATTTCTTCATGTATTAGTAGTACCTGATAGAGTACTTTACATGATTGTTGCATACAGATTGTCATATTAGTATTGCTTTATGTATTAATTGTACCTGCTAGTGTACCTTTCATGACTATTGCATACATATGACCATTTATTGCAATTAGCTTGCATATGTTAGATTCGCGCTGTACGTGCATACTTGCGATTACCTGCATATATTATTTACTATTCACGAGTCGGCAACTCACCCCCATTGTGCCACAGGGTTTTGCAGGTTGTTCCACAGAGTAGTCGAGGCAGGCTATTCATCTATCACATCATCTTTTGCAGCGGATACCGCTTCAGCTCACAGTGTGCAGTTTTGCTTAGGTGGGTTTTGCGGTTATCCAAAGTTGTTTATTGTATATTCCTTGTATCCATGTACTCTCCATCTACCATTATCTTGTACGACTTAGAGACTTGATGTGAGGACGGTAGTATATTATTTTGTGACTTGGAGGTCTTTTATGCAGTTTTACTTCTATCATCTTTTATTTCTTTGCTACGGCGTCGTATATCTGTTGTGGTGGTTGTTTTCCGCCGTTGGGCGTGGATTTTCTCCCGTTGGGGATACTTTACTTATATTTATGTTGTACCCATTTTTGGGGTTAGTTTTTACAAAAGAGGTGCTGCCAAAATATTCAAGAAAATAATGTTGGACTTTAAAGAATTTGGGTTGAGATTTCAAAGGTTTTACAATTTCTATTATTTCTTACTACCTTTAATGGTTTAGATTGCTGGGTTTTCGGTTTACTTAAACTTCGTTACGCCTGTAGACGTTGCGTAGTTTAAGGGCCGTCACGTGCCAATTTCGGGTCGTGACAAAGTTGGTATCAGAGAGCTAGGTTTTACCTTTCGGTGTGTAGGATGACCTTGGTATGATGGAGTAGGTAGCTTAAGCAGAGTAACGTAGTGTGTGTATGTCCGCGGCATGCTCACGACCCAGTACTCCGCCCAAAGTGACCTAAGTACAAATTGCTTGAAATTCCTTCCTTGATGTTACATATCTTTGTGATTCGATTTCCGTGTTCATATCGAATCCTATTTCTATTTATAGCCTTTGCCGCCGATGACTATGGGGACTCAGAGAGGTGCAACGAGAGCCGAGGTCAGAGTGACTCGTGTGGGACGAGGACTGACCAGGATGGCACGCTCGTTGCACTGGAGCATATGGATCCGTCTTCGACAGATCGTATCGCTATGCTTGTGGCAGAGATGCAGGACTTGTGCCAGACGATGAGGTCTTTGGTTGAGGCCAGTAGGGCACAGCGACAGGAGGTTGTCACCCCTGTTACCCAGTTGTTCCTTGTGATCAGCACACAGCATAGTGTTACTTACACAGCACCAGTGATGCAGCCCTAGTTGACGAGGCACGTCTTCTAGAGATTTTGGGAGTTCCGGAACAGTGGAGGACTCGTACCGGTGTACCAGCCCAGAGACAGAGGCTTAGTCGTCGAGAAAGATTTCGTGACCGTCGCGGGAGTAGCAGAGGCTTAGGACGAGGATAAGACATGTTAGCTATATCAGCCGTTTGTTGTGTTAACTTCTGTCATCGATTCTTTTGTTGCGTGACACGTGTTCCGGTCGTGTGCCAATCGTAAAGGAGATAGAGATTCGTCCGTCCTTTTGATCCTTCTAAAGATGTTGGATTTTACGTTCACTTGGGCACGGACTGGTTAGCTACGTGCTAGGCATCTGTGGACTGCCGTGAGGAAACATTCAGGTTTTGTTTTCCCGGCAAGTCTGTTCTTGTTGTGCAGGGGGATAGTGGCGCCGCCTCTTACAGCTTGAATTCAGCCTTTTTCGCTAGCCGGCTTTTGAGGAGAGGATGTCGAGGATTCTTGGCGTACATTCGTGATACTGGAGCCACAGTTGGATTGTTGGACCGGGTTCCTATCGTGCGAGAGTTTTTCGACGTTGTTCCAGGTGAGCCGGCGAAGCTTAGGGAGCTTAAGGATCAGCTGCAGAGTTGTTTGATTGGGGCGTGTGCGTCTGGGTGTTTCTTTTTGGGGAGCTCCTATTCTATTCGTCAGGAGAAGGACGACAGTTGAGGTTGTGTATTGATGGATCGTCAATTGAATCGAGTTACGGTGCGGATAGGTATCCTTCACCTCGCATTGACGATTTCTTCAATCAGCTCCAGAGGGCGAGACATTTTCTAAGTTTTTTTGGGATCTGGTCATCATTTGTTGCGGGTTCGGAGTGATGTCATTCCGAAGGCTGCTTTTGTACATGCTATGGGCTTTATGAGTTTTGGTGGTGTCATTGGACTCACCAATGCCCTAGCAGCATTCGTGGATGTGATGGACCAGATTTCTTTAGGCCGTTCCTCGACCAGTTTATTATTGTGTCATTGATGGCATTCTGGTCTATTCCAAGAGTCGTGAGGAATGTGAACAGCACTTGAGGATTTTCTTTTGCAGATACTGGGAGAGCCCCAGCGGTTTGCTAAATTCTCGAAGTGTTCCTTCAGGCTTGATTGTGTTGACTCCTAGGTCTTGTAGTTACGGGAGACGGTTTTCGTATGGTCCTGAGAAAGATCGAGGCCGTACAGCTTTGGCCCAGACTTGTGTACAGGACGGAGGTCCGCAGATCTTTGGGCTTAGCAGGTTTTTACCGCCGTTTCGTGCAGGAATACTAGTGTATCGCTGCACCATTAACTGGACTGACCGGAAAGGAGGTTCTTTTCTTTGGACTAAGGCATGTGTGCGGAGTTTTCAGCGGTTGGAGATTCGGTTGACAACTGCACCAGTTCTTTCTTTGCTTTCTGGTTCGGGCGACTTTGTTGTTTAACTGTGATGTTTCGTGAGTGGGGCTCGATTTTGCACTAATGTGGCACTATAGAGTTATTGCTTATGCTTCCCGACAGTTGGAGGAAGTACGAGCAGGATATCCCACTCATGATCTGGAGATGGCCGCAGTGGTCGTGTGTTGAAGATCTGAGGACACTACTTGTTCGGAGAGTCGTGTCAGATTTTCACGGACCACCAGAGCTTAATGTACATCTTCCTGCAGCGGGTTTTGAGTGTTGAGACAGTCTTCTACAGATTTACAGTTCTTGTGCGATCGTTGAGTACAGCTTAATGTTCTCCTCTACTGAGGGGACATCATGCTCATGTCCGCGCCCGACCACTTTTCCTGAATCGCTTTCGCGAGGCACAGCCCGTCGATGCTCGTTCGTCAGAGATTCTTGAGAATACTAGGCTGGGTAAAGATTTGGAGTCCTTGATTTATGACCAGATGTGCTATGTTTAGGGACGCGTTTGTGTGTACCTATTGTTGATGGGCAGAGACGCGAAATCCTAGAGCAGGCACCTCAGTCAGCGTTCAGTGTTCATTCAAGTTCCACCAATTTGTAGCGTGACTTGTGAGATAGTTACGGGTGGATAGGGATGAAGAGTGAAGTTTCAGATTTCATTTCAAGGTGTCTGTCTTGTTGTGAGCTAAGGTTGAGCATCTGAGAGCGGCTGGAGAGTTTCAACCTTTAACCGTTCCGGAGTGGGAATAGGAGCAGATCTCCATGAATTTCGTTGTGGTGTCTATCCTGGGCTAGACAGGGCGTGACTCCATTTGGGTTTGTTGTCCAGTTATGCTCAGTTTGCTCAGTTGTTCTTTGTTAAGTTTGTGCGTTTGCACGGAGTTCCTTCATGCGTTGTATCCAATAGAGGTACCCCGTTCGCTAGCCGTCTTGGGCAGAAGCTTCAGGAAGCCTTGGGTACTGGTTGAGCTTTAGCTCCGCTTTTCTATTTGTGGGATGATGGTGAGTTGAGTGGACTATACAGACTCTGGAGGATATGCTTGTGTATACGTACTAAGTGTTTGTGGGCAGTTGGGATCGTCACTTTCCATTGTTAGGGTTCTCCTTCGATAGCTGTTGTCAGGAGACGTTCCAATTGGCAACCTTTATGTTTTGTTGATAGGTCGTTGTCGATCGCCAGTCTGTTTTTCTGACTCTGCGAGAGTAGGATTTTGGACCCCAGCTAGTCTTGAGATTTCGGAGATGATCCAGTTGGTTCAGGTCAGGATGAGAATAGCCAGTGCAGACAGAGGTCTTATGCCGACCGTGGTGGTCGCAGACTTGAGTCGCAGTGGGAGACCATGTATTCCTACGGATTTTTCCGATGAATAACGTGTTGAGTTTTGGGAAGCTTATCCCAGGATTGTAGGTCCTTTTGAGATTCTCAAGTGAGTTAGTTCTGTTGCCTATAATTTGGCACTTCCGCCCAGATTATTGAGTATTCACCCCGTATTCCTCGTGTCGATACTTTGCAAATACCTTCATGACCTTTCTCACATGATTCAGTATCAGACCATTTAGCTTGGACGCGATCTTTTTGTTCACCGGCAGCCATTGGTGTTAGTGGTTCGGCTGGTGGAGAAACTTCGGTCAAGTGTCTTGCCATCTGTGGAGAGTTTTCTTGGGCGTAGCCATATAGTGAGATGATTACTTGGGAGACCGCGAGCGAGATTTTGGAGTTTTTGTACTCATCTCTTGGAAGATACGCTTAGTGAGAATTTTAAATTCGGGGACCGAATTTCTTTAAGTGGGGAAGATTGTAACGTTTTAGAAATCGTTTAGGTGATTTTCCATTTTTAGGGTAAAATAGTCGGTATTTTCCATTTTAACCTGATTGTGATCAAACTTCAATTTAGACTTGCCGGCACCTAGTTTAGCTAGAATAAAGCTAGTGCGCGAATTTTGGGGGTCAATGGGAAGTTTTGGTTCACATAGAATTTTTCCCTAATTAAATGTTATTTTAATACTTTATTTATGCACTTTATTAGTGGTAATTACTTTTTGGCTTGGGTTAATTACTACTAATGTGGTTTTATCCTAATCTAATCACTAGATATTTTTTTAATCCTATCCATCCAAATATCTAGATATTTTGTGGTTTAAAGTGAAAATTTAAAAAGAAAAGAAATGAAAAGGTGGAAAAATGCATTAAATGGGCTTTTATTACATTTGTTTTGCTAGAATATTCTACACTAATCACAAAACATTCCCCCCACTTCCTTTTGGCCAGCCACTTCATTTTCTTGCTGCCCCATTCTTTCCCCCCTTCATTTTCATCTCTCCAAGCTTCTAAAAATCACTAAAAATTCTAAATAAATCACAAAAACTAAAATATAAATCATTTCCCTTCATTCTTCAACCCTAAGCATGCTTGGATCTTCACAAAAGTCTTGGTTTTTGGAGGCTAACTTTGGTTTTCTAGTTGCAAGTTTCAAATCAATTTTGGAGGTATAAAACCCTAACCCTAATCTCTTTGTTGTTCTAATACTTTAATTAGGTACTAGTTGTTAAATTAAAGCTATTTAATTGCATGTTTCAAAATTCTAGAAAGGGTTTTGTTAATCAATTAGGGTTTTGATTAGTAAAAAGGTTAAGTGATAAGTTAAGACTTGATGGAAAATTAACCTAATTGCTAGAATGTTAATTGTTATTTTTCTAATTGGTTAATTAAGCTAATTAGCAAACTAAACTTTTGCTAATACTAATTAAGTGAAATCTAAAATTTTAGAAAAGGTTTAAATGGTTAAATCATGCTATATTGCGATGGTTGTAATTTCTAGTTTTGGTATAAAGTTGTAGTTTTGTGATAAAATGATATATATATTGCTTACTAGGTTTTTCTAAAGCATAATTAGACAAGTTTAAAAATATGGATGTGGTTTCGATAACTTAGTTAGGCTATTTTAAGATGTTTGAAATCGCTAGAATTGTATTAGCTTTAGACTTGTGCAAAATATTGCGATAAGTTGCTTACTAAGTTTCGGTGTATTTTAGGCGTGGGTTTCTTTTGACGTTGCGACGTTAATTATATTGATTCCACGTTTATTATTGTGTTTTGAATGCGCGATCGGTACGATCAGGGTCTAGACTTGGTAGTTGTGTCGCTTTGCGTTCCTAGTTAGGGTCGTGTCGATGTCGTTCGTGTCTTTGTGTAGCTTTTACTCTTGAGTTGGTTTCGTAGTGTCGCTACACGCGTTAGCCACTTGACGAACACTTGAGAGTATGTTTGGAGTTGGTGCGTCAGTTAAACGTAGTTGTACGTATTTTTTTTGTGGATTGCTTATATACGCTTGCTTTATTGTTATATGTGTTCAGGATCGCAGACGGGGACTTCGGGCGCTGCGAACAGGGGAAAGCGAGTGGTTGGCTTTACTTACCCAGGAGCGTTGGTGAGTAGATTTAACATCTACAGGGTAATCGCCCGCATGGCGTTATGCGTCTGGACTAGAGATGACATGATATTGTCGCATATTCTATGTCATATATAGAGTTGCGCATACACCCTATTACCTAGTTATTTATTGTTCTTGGACTTGTACCCTTAGGACACCGCACTATTATTGATGGCTCATGTTGCACGAGCACTGATTGTATGCCACACACACCGTTAATAATTGCCATATTACGCACAACTGTCACGACCCGAAAAGTACGGAACATGACCAGCACTTAAATTACGAAACGTCTCGAGGCGTACGTAATCTAAGTAAGCCAAAACCCAGAAATCAAAACCAAAGAAGCAGTAGAGTGAAGGAAAAACCAATTTAAAGAAAATAGTTTTAATAATATAAGCCGAGTGTTCATTTTAAAATCTCAAGTCTTTTCTGAAATTTCGGCAGAGTCTCCTTTGTAAATACTGGCCCCCAAACAGGATACAACATGAATTGTAAACGAAATAAATAAAAGGCATCCCCAAGCGGGAGCTAGCTTTTCGTCAATGGACGGTCATAACCACGCAAGCAATATAATATACAACACCGAAGGGCGAGGATCAAAACTCAAAAGAAAACCCAAAATCAGCAAGAAAACCCATAATAATGTAACGCGCGACTATGAGGTCGAAATAATAACAAGTCCGGTCTTCTATCTCTATCAAATATACAATCTGGTTGATGGAGTTTCTTGATACAACTGAAATAATAAATAAACAAGGGTGGTCCTGATGCAAAAGAACCCACCTACCAAAGCAATCATCCGGAAGGAACAGTGTGCCAGCAAAGCCGCAACGAAACCTGTACGGCAAAATCTGCAAGGAACTGTGGCACAACGGGGGTGAGTTACCAACTCGTGAGTAGAAAACATCTACGAGTAGAAATCGCATGCATAACGCTATCCTAGGTCATATCAGGTAATATCCTCAAATAATATCCCGATCCATCTACATATAAGTGCAATACCCCGTGCACGTGTCAGTGCCTCAGATAGCAACAAATCAAATATATATAATGTATGAATGCATTACGAATGGAAACAGAATATATCATGAGTGAGACACTGTTTTCTTTAATCAATGAGATTTCTATATGTATATAAATCAAGTGTCATCAATGAAAGTAACAGAGAAATCAGTGTCAGCATCGACACAAAACATAAGTCTCAGTATCTCAATATCAAATCTCAATATATCAAATCTCAGATCTCAACTATCAATATCTCAGGCATCCGTATCATCTGCGGGATCGGCCCGCGGGCTCCGGCAGAACAGATCAGCCTGTATCCATCTTATGACTCCGGCCAGTATCCTCCGGATAACCGACGAGTCCAAATAATATCACCGGTAGGTAGTGCTCCCCTGTCAGGCTCATCGAATACAACTCGAGCTTCTTGCCCCGGGGTACCATACCGGGCCCACCATGTATCCGAGACGGTTCATCCAACTCCTCGAATCGGGTCTCGAAATCCAACAGTAATCATGAAAAATCATGGTGGACGACTCATACATCACGAGAAAACCGAAATTTGCATTTTAAAAAGATGATACTAAGCTTTTATTAAATTCTTACGGTTTTCCCCCAAATCCAGAAATCTCATGTAAATCCGAAATCATCAAAATCATGATACCAATAAACAGTGAATACCGGCATAAATCTCCATAATACTGCATAACCAATGAATATATGAATGCACCTAATATCATGCAACGAATGCAATATTTAAACTAGCATATAGAAGCTATAATATATTGCGACTATCTGTTATCAAGCTATGTCAATAAAAAGGTATTTTCTAAAGTGTATGTGACATGGCAATTACCGATGATGATGTGTGTGAGCCGGCAAGCAAGTGTATGTGGAGCATACGCATCATCGGTAATGGTGCTGGTGTCCTAACAGTATGGTTTCATAATCACTAAGTACACAATAACATGTAATGAGGCGATAACAATCATAATAAGGCAAATGAATAGTAAATGCAACAATAATATGCGGAACATGAATAATAACGTAACAACAAGGAATCTACCTCACTATACATATGTTATACTGTTTTGCCGTTTGAAATAGTACGAATCGGGGTGTTTGAAAATAAGGACTACGGTGTTGTTTTAAGAAAAAGGTATGTCTTTTAAAATATCCGTAGTATCCCTTGGTATGACTTTAAAATTCTCACGATTCGTTAGTTTTGGAAATAGGTATGACTCGGGTCCAGTCTAACATCTACTAGGTAAACTACATGTCTAACTAACAACCAATCGAAAGGGGGTATGAAAACCACCTAAATCTGAGTCGATATATATATACACATATAATAGTCGGTGATCCCGCCTCAATAGTATCTCATACGATAAACCATCTAATATGACATCCTCGAGTCAAGAGTGCGGATCTATCATCAATAGCTCGTACGGTAAATCCATCGTACGGCATCCCAATTTAAGGTACGGTCAAATATCACATTTATCTCAGTATTTTTCTAGTATCCTTATCATCACATCATGACTTAGGGGTACTGACCTACAGTCTAGTACATACTGACACCATCAACATGTATATAATGCGTGTGTATGAAACACATCGCCTACCGATCCGCTATCATCACATGTCACATCTCATTATACGATCCATATCACCTCACCGATCTTATGGCATCAAGCCCAATCTCATCGACTCATCTCCAAATATCATATAATATCCTCATCATCCAAGTATAGGTATACGTATATATATATAGTCTCATACCTATGTGTGTGTGTATATATACGTATCCCCATAAACGCACAAGAATGTAAATGTATGCGAGGGTGTATGTGTGGGTATATGCAAATCCTTACTATAGGGTTTCGTGACTAAGAAATCCGCTAAGTCCTTTCTTCAATTCTCGCTAACCCTAAACCCATAAGCTCCTAAGGCTTCTCTTACTAGGTGTTCATATCTTATAATAACATATAAACGTATATCGTTACCACATCCACCCGACTTCCCCTGTAGATATAAATCTACTCACCTGGTCCTTGTCTGCCGAAGTCGATGTCGCCATCCCCTTCCTCGTCATCCGAAGTCCACATGAGGGGTACCTATACGCAAACATATAATATCATAAACCGAAATCGTGAACAACAGCGCACGAAACGCGCATAGGTTAAAACCTATGACCCGCTCATGCAACAGAACCAAAAGACCCTCGACATCGGTGTATAAATGCCGATTGATCGAAATAAAACACAAACGTACATATCGTAGTTCCAAAACTCATTAATTATAATATAAAACAGGGTTTAAATCATCAAAACCTTAAAAGTAATCAAATCGTTCTATTTCGCAACAAAACCTAGAAAGCGTCAATTTACCGTTTCACTTTAAAACTTGATATTTAAACGAAACTAATGGCCAAAATATTTACTAAATATCATAACTAGGTTATATAAACCATTTCTATAATTTATCCTCATCAATTTGTATTGAATTGAAAATTCTAGTTTGCAAAATATGAAATTTTAACACTTTTTAAAGCAAAAATTCACAATTCAATAATTAAGCTCGATTTTGCATATTTTAAATTGTTAAACCACTCATGGAAACCTTAATGATGTGCTAAAACCCTAACTAGATTTTAATTCCACATTTAAATTAATTTCAAAAAAACCTAGTTAGCAAATAGAATAATTATCACAATTTTAAACTAACAAATTAGCAACTAGTAACCAAATTAGATTTTGCATTCAATTACATGTTAATCTCCTCATTACATACTAAATGATGAAATAAAACCCTAACCTTAATTTCAACATCAACCCCCTTTCTAGAATTACATAAACTTGCAATGACAATCAAATTTCACACTTGAAATAACTAATTTAGCATAATTTGAAGCCCACTAAAGCAAATAACCTCTTAGATTAGGTTGTATAGGAACTAGATAGCCACATCAACTTAATTAACTTAATAATGGTGTATTGAAACCCTAATTCAACTCAAGCTATCATCTTTAAAAACCTAGAATTAAAGTTAGCACTAAAATTTAACACTAATTCAATTTCATTCAAGGAATTTTAATCATATGTGTTAATTGGGTAAAGATTATACCTCAATATCTAGAGATCTAGTAAGAAGATTTGCCTCCAAAGATGGCCTCCTAGCATTCAAGATCCATGCAAGAATGGCTAAGGAGAAAGGATGAAGAATGGGCTTGAAATTGTGAAGTTTAAATTGGATTTTGATGGTTTTTTGATGGAATTTTGAAGATGAAAAGAGATGGAACAAGGAGGGGGAGGGGGTTGTTGTTTCAGCCAGGAGAGGGGAGTGGGGAGAAGTGTGGAGTTGTGGAAATTTTCCCCAAGTCAAAGCCATCCATTCCCAAAGTACACCATACCCTAAAATAATATATATTAATCCATTTATAAATCCATTCTCTTCACAAGAGTTGAAGTCAAACAAGAGGGGGAAAAAGTGGGCGACTGCAAGTGGGGCCGGCAAAGGAGGGGTGAGGATGCTGTGAGAGATTGACAAAAAAAATTCCATGCAAAAAGACCCCCCACAAGTTCATAATTGCATGTTTTAGTTTAGTTTATTTAAATTTTAATTTTTCCTTAATTATAACCAATTAGAATTTGGAATAAAATGTTTAAAAAATTTATATTACTCACTAGATTTTAGTAGTCATGGTTCTAAAGTATGTAATTAGCCCATTCAAATTTGTATTTATCCCTAATTTAATGTATTTTTAACAGCTTAAAATAATATTAAAAAATGTTAAATTAGGGAAAAATTTTAAACGACTAGAATTTTATAAGTGACTCATTAGCTACTAAATACTAGTAATTACCTATCCAAATTAGGTATAATTAGGCATATATTAAAAAATAGTTATAATGACGATTTACGGAAAAATACCAAAAATTTACCGAATTACGGGAAAATACCTAAACGACTTTTCAAGGCGTTACAACAACACCCATACCTATATGATATTGTTTGGTTAGAGACATTGAGACATTAATTTATATTTCTTTATGCATATGACATATAGCATACCTGTATATCTACATGCTTACACATATGCCTTGACATACTTACATGCTAGTTACCTATATACCTATAGGGTATTGTACCATTAGCTATTGGTACATACACACATAATGACATAACTACATGTATACCTTACATACATACTTCACTTATAGCTGGAGGGTATATTACATCATTATGGATAGGTAGATACATATACCTTCCTATACCTTCATGTATACACACATAGCTGATTATAGCTACATGTTTACCTATTTGATGTTATATAGACTTGGAGAAATTAGGAGCCGCATGATATATATATTAACTTGTTGCAGTTAAATAGCGGTTTTTCCTTTATATGCTCATATTACTGTTTCATGTTGCATATATTACATTCATGGATTTCATATGATGTTCTCTGATATTTTTACACATAAGTATATATAACAGTGGAATGGGACGCTGTTATATATGCCTATATACATATATTAGTGGAATGGGACGCTAATATATGTGTATTGATTCATGCATTTATACTTATCCATTACTTGATGTTTTCTGGATTTGAGGACCGTGGTGGTTTCATGAAATTATGCAAGTATTCTTATTCTTTACATGATATTTGGATGCATCCACTTTGAGATTTGTTTTAATACCGATACAGGGATCGAGAGTGTCGTTGTTGGGCACTTAAAATTCGAAGGACATATAATACCGATATGGGATCGAGAGTGTCTGTGTTTGGCACTTAAAATTCGAAGGACGTATAATACCGATACGGGATCGAAAGTGTCGGTGTTTGGCACTTAAGATTCGAAGGACGTATAAATATGTTTTGGATCATAAGTGTCGGTGTTTGGCACTTAGGATTCGCTGAGCCTTACAGGATATATGAAATTTACTTGATATTGGACACTTAGGATATACGAGATTTATTTGATGATTGGATACATGATATATATGAGATTGACTTGATATTGTACATTCAGGATATATGAGATTTACTTGATATTGTACATTCAGGATTTGTGAGACTTACATGATATGGGAGCCAATTTGGGGGCTGATTTGAGAAATTGGGATTTAGATTGTCTTGATGGACTTTGGTCCTACCACGATGTCAGGATTCCGTGGAAATGACATGTTTCATCTCATACTTCGCATTTATTTTATATGCATTGCTTCATGTATTAGCTGTACCTGCTAGAGTACCTTTCATGACTGTTGCATATATACATTGTCATATCATTTCTTCATGTATTAGTAGTACCTGATAGAGTACCTTACATGATTGTTGCATACAGATTGTCATATTAGTATTGCTTCATTTATTAGTTGTACCTGCTAGTGTACATTTCATGACTATTGCATCATATGACCATTTATTGCTATTAGCTTGCATATGTTAGATTCGCGCTGTACGTGCATACTTACGATTACCTGCATATGTTATTTACTATTCATGAGTTGGCAACTCACCCCCGTTGTGCCACAGGGTTTTCAGGTTGTTTCCACAGAGTAGTGGAGGCAGGCTATTTATCTATCACATCATCTTTTGCAACGGATACCGCTTCAGCTCACAGTGTGCAGTTTTGCTTAGGTGGGTTTTGCGGTTATCCAAAATTGTTTATTGTATATTCGTTGTATCCATGTACTCTCCATCTACCATTATCTTGTATGACTTACAGACTTGATGTGAGGACGGTATTATATTATTTTGTGACTTGGAGGTCTTTTATGCAGTTTTACTTCTATCGTCTTTTATTTCTTCGCCACGGCGTCGTATATCTGTTGTAGTGGTTGTTTTCCGCCGTTGGGCATGGATTTTCTCCCGTTGGCGATGATTTACTTATATTTATGTTGTACCCATTTTTGGGGTTAGTTTTTAAAAAAGAGGTGCTGCCAAAATTTTCAAGAAAATAAAGTTGGACTTTAAAGAATTTTGGTTGAGATTTTAAAGGTTTAAAAATTTCTATTATTTCTTACTACTTTTGATGGTTTAGATTGCTTAGTTTTCGGCTTACTTAAACTTCGTTACGCCTGTAGACGTTGCGTAGTTTAAGGGCCGTCACGTGCCAATTTCGGGTCGTGACAAAGTTGGTATCAGAGTGCTAGGTTTTACCTTTCGGAGTGTAGGATGACCTTGGTATGATGGAGTAGGTAGCTTAAGCAGAGTAACGTAGTGTGTGTATGTCCGCGGCATGCTCACGACCCAGTACTCCGCCCAAAGTGACCTAAGTACAAATTGCTTGAAATTCCTTCCTTGATGATACATATCCTTGTGATTCGATTTTCGTGTTCATATCGAATCCTATTTCTATTTATAGCCTTTGCTGCCGATGACTATGGGGACTCAGAGAGGTGCAGCGAGGGCCGAGGTCAGAGTGACTCGTTTGGGACGAGGACTGACCAGGATGGCATGCTCGTTGCACTGGAGCAGATGGATCCGCCTTCGACAGATCGTATCGCTAGGCTTGTGGCAGATATGCAGGATTTACGCCAAACGATGAGGTCTTTGGTTGAGGCCAGTAGGGCGCACGACAGGAGGTTGTCACCCCTGTTACCCAGTTGTTCCTTGCGATCAGCACACAACATAGTGTTACTTACACAGCACCAGTGGATGCAGCCCTAGTTGACGAGGCACGTCTTCCAGAGACTTGGGAGTTCCGGAACAGTGGAGGACTCGTACCGATGTACCAGCCCAGAGACAGAGGCTTAGTCGTCGAGGCAGATTTCGTGACCGTCGCGGGAGTAGCAGAGGCTTAGGACGAGGATGAGACATGTTAGCTAGATCAGCCGTTTGTTGTGTTAATTTCTGTCAGCGATTCTTTTGTTGCGCGACACGTGTTCCGGTCGTGTGCTAATCGTATAGGAGATAGAGATTCGTCCGTCGTTTTGATCCTTCTAGAGATGTTGGATTTGACGTTCTTCGGGGAACGGACTGGTTAGCTACGTGCTAGGCGTCTGTGGACTGCCACGAGGAAACAATCAGGTTTTGTTTTCCCGGCAAGTCAGTTCTTGTTGTGCAGGGGGACAGTGGTGCCGCCTCTCACAGCTTGAATTCAGCCTTTTTCGCTAGCCGGCTTTTGAGGAGAGGATGTCGATGATTCTTGGCATTCATTCGTGATACCGGAGCCACAGTGGGATTGTTGGACCGGGTTCCTATCGTGCGAGAGTTTTTCGACGTTGTTCCAGGTAAGCCGGCGAAGCTTAGGGAGCTTAAGGATCAGCTGCAGAGTTGTTTGATTGGGGCGTGTGCGTCTGGGTGTTTCTCTTTGGGAAGCTCCTATTCTGTTCGTCAGGAGAAGGACGAAAGTTGAGGTTGTGTATTGATGGATCGTCAATTGAACCAAGTTACGGTGCGGATAGGTATCCTTTACCTCGCATTGACAATTTCTTCGATCAGCTCCAAAGTGCGAGACATTTTCTAAGTTTCTTTGGGATCTTGTCATCATTTGTTGCGGGTTCGGAGTGATGTCATTCCGAAGACTGCTTTTGTGCGTGCTATGGGCTTTATGAGTTTTGGTGGTGTCGTTGGACTCATCAATGCCCTAGCAACAGTCATGGATGTGATGAACCAGATTTCTTCAGGACGTTCCTCGACCAGTTTATTGTTGTGTCATTGATGGCATTCTGGTCTATTCCAAGAGTCGTGAGGAACGTGAGCAGCACTTGAGGATTTTTTTTTTAGATACTGGGAGAGCCCCAGCGGTTTGGTAAATTCTCGGAATGTTCCTTCAGGCTTGATTGTGTTGACTCCTAGGTCTTGTAGTTACGGGAGACGGTTTTCATATGGTCCCGAGGAAGATCGAGGCCGTACAGCTTTGGCCCAGACTTGTGTACGGGATGGAGGTCCGCAGATCTTTGGGCTTAGCAGGTTTTAAATGCCGTTTCGTGCAGGATTGCTAGTGTATCGCTGCACCGTTGGCTGGACAGACCGGAAAGGAGGTTCTTTTCTTTGGACTGAGGATGTGTGCGGAGTTTTTAGCGGTTGGAGATTCGGTTGACAACTGCACCAGTTCTTTCTTTGCTTTCTGGTTCGGGCGACTTTGTTGTTTAACTTTGATGTTTCGCGAGTGGGGCTCGATTTTGCGCTAATGTGGCACTATAGAGTTATCTCTTATGCTTCCCGATAATTGGAGGGAGTACGAGCAGGATATCCCACTCATGATCTGGAGATGGCCGCGGTGGTCGTGCGTTGAAGATCTGAGGACACTACTTGTTCAGAGAGTCGTGTCAGATTTTCACGGACCACCAGAGCTTAATGTACATCTTCCTGCAACGGGTTTTGAGTGTTGAGACAGTCTTCTGTAGATTTACAGTTCTTGTGCGATCGTTGAGTACAACTTAATGTTCGCCTGTACTGAGGGGACAGCTTGCTCATGTCCGCGCCCGACTACTTTTCCTTAATTGCTTTCGTAAGGCATAGCCCACCGATGCTCGTTCGTCAGAGATTCTTGAGCACACTCGGCTGGGTAAAGATTCAGAGTTCTTGATTTGTAACCAAATGTGCTACGTTTAGGGACGCGTTTTTGTGTACCTGTTGCTGATGGGAAGAGACGCGAAATCTTAGAGCAGGCACCTCAGTCAGCGTTCAGTGTTCATTCAAATTCCACCAATTTGTAGCGTGACTTGTGAGATAGTTACGGGTGGACAGGGATGAAGAGTGAAGTTTCGGATTTCGTTTTAAGGTATCTGTCTTGTTGTGAGTTAAGGTTGAGCATCTGAGACTGGCTGGAGAGTTGCTACCTTTAACCGTTCCGGTATCGATGCCCAGTCTCGATCCGTATACACTAGTCTACTCATGGAGTATCGATGCCCAGTCTAGAAACTCCCACGACTAGGGACACTTTAAGGATGTGCTTATAGACTATCCAACTCTCACGTATATGATCGACATCATACTGCTGGTAGTCAAGCAAGAATCCTAAGAGCTCTATCAACGTGTAATAGTGATCTGTAATGTCACCTAAAACATGTACAGGATGATAAAGGCAAAGGAGATAGCATACTATCATCTCGAGTAAGACTGTCCTACCGGTATAGGTCCTTCCTAAATCATTGCAATCACGTGCCTGCGATCCAATAATTGACTTTGAGGGTACTATATCCAATAAAATCACCATTTAGAAAGGCGGTCTTAACATCCATTTGCCAGATTTCATAGTCATGGTATGCAGCAATGGCATGTAGGATCCGGATGGACTTAAGCATAGCCACTGGAGAAAAGGTTTCGTCATAATCCACACCTGGTCATTGACGAAAACCTTTTGCAACAAGTGTAGCTTTGAAAGTCTCAACTTTTCCATCTACACCAAGTTTCTTCTTAAAGATCCATTTGCTCCCAATGGGTTTTACCCTTTCAGGAGCAACTTCCAAAGTCCATACTTTGTTGGTGTACATGGATTCCATCTCAGATCGCATTGCTTCCAGCTATTTCACAGAGTCCCCACTCATGATGGCCTGCTCGAAGCTTGTTAGGTCATCATCTTCCATGATGCAATCCTCGCTCCCACCATCAATGAGAAAACCGTAGTATCTCTTAAGTGGATGAGGAACCCTACTAGATCGACGGAGCGGCTGAGGTTCGTCGGGAACTACTGAATCCTCTGGTTCTACCAAATCTTCTGTTGCAGTTTCTGTAGCTGGAACTTCTTCCAGTTCTACCTCCTTGCCACTAATTTCCTTTTCAAGAAATTCCTTTTCTAAAAAGGTGGCATGTCGAGAAACAAACACCTTTTGTTCCTCGGTGTGGTAGGAGATATACCCGCGCGAATGTTTGGGATATCCAATAAACTTACACAGAATAGACCTTCCATCCAGCTTGTCCGGATTCTGTGTTTTTACATATGCCGGACAACCCCATATCTTAACATAATTAAGATATGGTCTCTTTCCTTTCCGTATCTCATATGGAGTGGTTGTCACAGATTTGGTGGGAACCATATTCAATAGGTCTGCAGCTGTCTCCAGTGCATATCCCCAAAAGAAAATAGGCAACTCAGCGGTGCTCATCATAGAGCGCACCATATCTAATAGGGTGCGATTCCTCCGCTCCGATACACCGTTGTGCTATGGTGTATACGGAGGAGTAAGCTGAGAGAGAATCCCATTCTCTTTTAGATAGTCCAGGAACTCATTGCTCAAGTATTCTCCTCCTCGATCAGATCGAAGGATCTTAATACTTTTACCCGTTTGGTTCTCTACTTCGTGCTTATATTCTTTGAATTTCTCAAAAGCTTCAGACTTGTGTTTCAACAGGAACACATGTCTGTATCTTGAGAGATCGTCAGTGAATGTAATGAAGTACGAAGAATCATTCCTGGCATGTGTAGACATTGGACCGCATACATCACTATGTATCAGTCCCAAGAGTTCCGTAACTCTTTCTCCGTGTCCACTAAACGGAGTTTTGATCATTTTGCCTTTGAGACATGAATGGCAAGTTTCATAAGATGATAATTCGAACGGATTCAAATATCATCTTTATGTAACTTAGCCAGTCATGTCGCATTGATATGACCTAGTCTACAATGCCACAAGAAAGATTCGTTCATTCCTGAACTCTTACTCTTGTGTGTGCTCTGTACATTAAGAACTGCAGTTTGATTTAGAACGTATATGCCATTATTTAACGAGCCTGATCCAATCAACTTTTGATTCAGGAAGATGTTCATAACATTATCCTGTACTATAAAATTATATCCTTCTTTACTTAATAAAGAAACTGATATAAGATTGCATATCAGGGTCGGAATGTAATAGCATTCGTTCAGAATCAATATATTACCATTTGGTAATACAAGGTGATATTCGCCAACTGCTTTGGCTGCAACATTTGCACCATTCCCTACTCCTATGGAATGATCACCCTCTCCTAGTTCTCTACCTTTTCTTAGCCCATGTAACATATTACATATGTGGGATACTGATCCGGTATCTAATACCCAGGACGTAGAGTGAACTGAGAAATAGTTCTCGATAACTAACACATCCGAAGAAGATACATTAACAAGCTTATTCTTCGTTTGGGCGGCGTGAGAATCCGGATATGTCACTATTCCCTGCTCAGTCTTATAACAATTATAAGAAAGAACGGAACCAACGTTCCCCTGCTCAGTATAACAAGCGGGTTCAGTCAATACATCCATATTATTATCTTTATTAAGGCCTGACATGGTTGCTACCTGGAGAGAGAGAGAAGAAAAACACTTTAGTGTATGCTCTTGCAAGATTAGATTGGTTATTATCTTATCTAATCAGGATGGCTCCCACTTTATCAAATCTTCCTTCAAACCCTAAAAGGTAAGACTAGCCGGGATTAATTACACCTTACAAGTTCGCCAATCTTTCAGCCAGGTCAGTATTGGTACTTTGAGGGAGGTTCCCCGTGCTTTCGTACGGACCTAATTAAAATAAACCTCATTTTCCCAGAGGCATAACCCCGTTAACACTTTTCTAGACACCTACTTGATCGGCTAATTGTCATGTGTAAAACTCTCCCGGGAGTAACTCTTACTCGCAGTGGGTATCGGGATCCAACTATCTCATAGAAGTATGCAATCTCATTGCAAATTTCAACACTTGAAATTCCCGATAATGCTTTTTCCCCTAGCGTGCTATGACCTTGACGCAGGCCAACAAACCATAGTACACTAGTCAAGTTCAACCCGTCATTTCCTGATTGAATTAAACCCACCCGCGCGACTCTTGACGCAGGCCAACAAAGTCGCACGACTACCCTAATCCAATCTCATCTTATATTGCAGATAAGCACTAGTTAGCTACCGCACACTACGCCTTGATGCAGGCCAAAAAACGTAGTACGAATACTATGTAGTACTTACCTGAAATGACGGAAGGCTACGTAGGTTTTTCAGAAAACCTTTTGCATAATGAACATGATATCGTTATAGAAACAAGTGATTTTGAAAAGGAGTGTTTTTTAGGCTTTTACTAGTTTGGCTAAAGAGATCACTCCCGGTGAAGGGATCTCAGCTCTTTCCTTATCGAATAAGGTGCAGGATATTTCACAAATACCGCTACGCAAAGCAAGAACTATAGAAGCAATCAAAAAACAAAACCGAGTGAGTTGTAGCATCTGCTAGTTTTTCTAAAGAGGTCACTCCCGGTGAAGGGATCTCGGCTCTTTCCTTATCAAATAAGGTGCTGGATATTCTATAAGGAATACCGCTACGCAAAGCAAAAACTAGAGCTACCCTTTTTATAAATTTGATTCTACAACATCTTTTAGGTTTCTTTTCTTTCATTAACTCATTAATGACGTCCCATCATTTATGCTTCCTAAGCATCACAGAAGAAACGAAAATACAATGTACGCTTATGCCATCCGCATTCGCCACAGTGTCCCGTTATGCACCGTTATGTTACTTAACTAACGGCATAGTGGGGCGGGACTAGCGCGGATGCAAAATATAAGCAACATTTATTATATATCATATATATATAATAATAAAGGATTCGTCTCACGCATATAAAATGATCACATCACAGAATATCAGCAGCAGAAGATAACATATGAAATATTGGATATACTAGGAGGTCCGTGTTTTATTTTGAGCCTGTATAAAACACGGATTCCACAGTCGTGATGAATAGCCAAACCCACATCCCTAGACCCCTACGAGAGCAGTATGTAACCCTTCCGATTCTAGGGATAGGAGACCCGGTCTCGACTCCTCAAGATGGCCTCCCACTGGACCCTAGAACCCGGTTACTTGTGCTCCCCACCTTGGATCTATCTTAATGCGGAAAAGTAAATAATATACAATAATGGTGACATCATCTTCAACCCGGAAGTGCCCCAATAAAAGAATATTACATACAATGAATTTTACATGAATGAAAATCAAAACTCTCATCTCACATAAAACCCCCGGCTATTCAAATCACGACGATCTATTATAACATATCACAGCAACACATAACATCACATGCCATCAACGTAAGTAAATATGTATATCACAATTGTCGTTGACATATAGCAACAAAAACGGTGATACACCACATATTACACTTACGGTCGCAGAAAAGAATGTCAAACTACAACATTTGGAATCCACAATCTCTTTAGACATCGTAAACCCGAAATATCACATACTTCGCATTTCATGCCTAACTATATGAATTCCACATATTGTATCACATTCCAGATAACTAGACAATGTTAAACTTTCCGATCGAATAAACAAACACCCAAATTTTCCCAAAGAGCTCAACACTTGAGCGGAGTTCAAAAAAGGTCCAGAACATGCCACAGCTCCTATGAACCAGCCATAGAAGGGTCAACCAATGCCTCACCTGTGGCACCGCTGAACTACCACAAACCCTAAGGTTTGGTGGCGGTTCTGACAGTCACAGAATCGAGTTAGGGTTTCGTTCTTCTAGAGGGTCCACAGAATCGCTTGCATGTGTTTCTGAAAGTTTTAAACTATTGAAAAATCCAACTCTTGGAAAATTTTCCGGCTAGGGTTAAAGTGGGTATTTGATATCCGTTCGAACTTTTTAACACCGTCTAAAAAAAACCTGAAAATAAACTAGAATTACGAATACCAAACACTCCGAATTGCCTCTGTAAAAAGATAACATCACATGCAAATTTAGTAAAGATAAACAACACCTGAAAGAACAAACCCCAGAGACTGGAACAAAATATAAATTTCAACACAAAACTCCATGAATTAGCCAATCTGGCAGAATTTCTTGCAAAGTGGCCGGCCATTTTCCGAGGAGATGGGCTAAATTTTATACTGTGTTCTTGTTGCATCTCATACAACATTCTGCAACTGTTTAAAAAAAAATTTGACACTCAGAAAATTTCGACAGAAACTAGGGTTTCGATTCTGGTGTTCCGGAGTTGTTTCGGTTTTGTAATCCTATACTATCCGTTTAAATCTTTAGCTAGGCTCTGATACCACTGTAGGGTTGTATAGCACGGCAGCAAGGTTTCGGGAGGCATCTTCCATGCCAATTTCAAATTAATGCCGTTCTAGCTAACCCTAACCCTAGATCTTTAACTAAAGAATCATACGAAATCTTTATGCAAATACTTGACTACTAAGTGATTAGGAATTACAACCTTTGTAGTCCTCTCCTTCACTTCTATAGCTCCAAGTTGTGGTCCCTTCGCTGTGATCATCGAGCTCCCGGACTCTTGAGAGGCTCCACACGGTGTATGATGCATCCTTGCTTGAAGTCTTCACAATCCAAGATGATCTACGTCGAGGCAACACGAACTCAAGCTTTCTCTTCACTAATATGAAATTAGTGAAGCTAACACCCTAATCTAAATGGCTAGTATAGAAGAGGATGATGAAGTAGGAAGTGGGCTCTCTTTAGTTTTCTTTTTCTCATAATTTTTCTTCTCCTTTTCAAAATCTAGAGAGAGAGCTTGATAGAGATGCAGGAGGAAGAAGATGAATGAATGAGATGTGGTTAGAAATGCTACCTTGGGTTAATATGTGTCAAGTCTAACTCATGTAGAGAATTGACCATGGCTATGTGATTAGGGTTAGGTCAATAAATATCTTAGCAAAGACAAAATTGGTGGACTTAGTCAAAGCATCTAGGTGCATTTATAACCTAGACTTAATCCATGACTTAGTCAAAGCATCTAGTTTCTTAAAAGCTCATCCATGACTTAATCCATTCAATTTTGAATTACCAAAATAAATATAAATCCAACCATAATAAGAACCATGGTATAATTCTCATAAACCCTTGGTGCATTTATAACCTAGCATGTTACAATTATACATATCACATATATATAATTTTGTAACAATAGAAAGAATACAATAAACATATATCACATATATGTTAAATGTATCCAAAGTGAAAAAAGTAATTCTTAAGTGAGATAATATTAGTTAATGCAATTTAATATATCAAATGTATAATTCTACATTAAATAAGTAAATCTACACTTGATTTAATAATCCGGCTATATTACATATAACCGACTAATATAATATGTATTTTATCCGATAACCCGGCTATATCACATATAACCGGCCGATATCACATATCGCGAGAATAGAATATGGTATCACATACACGTATCAATCTCGGCCCCGCACATATCACATATGTGCTCCTACCCCGTTTCGCCTGAGCCAGGAAACTTCTGTGTAGGACTCTAAAGACTCGTCAATACGCCGGCAGTAGGTGATGATCATATCAAACACCCACAAGCCGCAAGCGGTCAGCTAAACGTAACAGCCACCAGGGAATTGAGTGATCAGAAGATCAACAAGCAAGCCTGCTCACACTCCTGTGAATCCAATCAGTAACACTACCGTACAGTCCGGTCTCTTCGTCTGATATGTCGCATATCCAGTTTAAGGGTGGTAAGCGTCAAACCTCAGTAACTGATAAGTCGTGTCGATGTGAGGCTCATAACGAGTCGAGAAACTACTGATAACACTTACCAGTAGATCTCCATATCAGCCCTGGCCAGGGACTTCCAGTTATAGCCAATAGAACACAGCGCAATATCAACCCTCAATACCGGGAGAGACGAAACCCCTCCTGCCGCTCATTGCCTCCATGTGATTCGGGACAGCACCCAAAAGCCACCATTTTGCACGTTCTCATGAATGAGGTAAGTTGGAAATCAAAGCACAGTGGGAATCACACAAGACTCTATGACGATCTCGGGTCTACAGACTAACCTGTACCGGTGTCACCAGAGAACTGCTATCTGACGATAGGTATAATACCATCTAGGAGTTCTCGGTGAGTCCGTTCAGTGTACCCAGTCTCCACTGAGCACCCGTACACCATCTTTGATGTCAAACACCAATGGATGTGGGATCATCCATTGCCCATCATATAGGTCAAGACTTGTCTATACTCTCGAATAGGAACAATTATAGGATGTACTTTTGGACTACCCTGGCCCCACTAGTATGATCTGCATCATAGTCCTAGTAGTCAAGTACATATCCTAAGGGCTTTATCAACATGTGAGAGCAAGACAGTAACACAATACAAGTCAACATGTTAAAACAAAGTGAAACCAGATAGCATACATCATGTTGAGCAAGAAAGTCCTCTCTATATATATCCAAGCATCCACTACAATATACATCATATGTACAATAATGGCCTCTAGGGCATATACATAACTAACAGATCGGTTATATGAGATATAGCCGGGTTATCGGATCAAGTGATGATTCGATAGGTTGTTACATTTGATATTAGCCAGTTGTATGTGATATAGCCGGATTATTAAATCAAGTGTTGATTTAATAATTTAATGTATAATTATATATGTGATATATTAATTTACATTAACTAATATTAGCTCACTTAAACATTTCTTTTTCTCACTTGTGTACACTTAGTATATATGTGATATATATTAATGTACATTATTTTGTGTCATGCTAGATGCCACATGCTACATGGGTGTATGAGAATCACACCATGCTTGATATAATGAAGGGTTTATATTTATCTAAGTTAATAAAAATTAATGGTAATTAGTCACATGGTTGAATCTTGTAGAAGCTTGTGGAACCATTGACCAAGTCCACTAATTTTGTTTTACTTGTAGATATTTATTAACCTAACCATTATTGTTAGCCATGGTTTAATCTCTACATGAGTTAGTATATGACACTAACTGACCCATGGTTGCTAGTTCATCTACTTACTCACAATTCTTATTCATCTACTTGATCTTTTGAAAAAAGAATTGGTTGAACTTCAAAATTTACTCATTTATCGAGTGTTAATTCCCATTTATTTCTTATTGAATTAATCGATCAACTTGCTATCGGACATTTATTTTGATTCGGTACTATGTACTATTCCAATCTCAAAAAAAAATTTCGACATATTTCACTTTATTATGAAAATCAATCCTACTACTTCTGGTCCTGCGGTTTCCACACTTGAAGAAAAAAACCTAGGGCGTATCGCTCAAATTATTGGCCCAGTACTGGATGTTGTTTTTCCCCCGGGCAAGATGCCTAATATTTATAACGCTTTGGTAGTTAAAGGTCGAGATACTGTCGGTCAGCAAATTAATGTGACTTGTGAGGTACAACAATTATTAGGAAATAATCGAGTTCGAGCTGTAGCTATGAGCGCTACAGATGGTCTGACGAGAGGAATGGAAGTGATTGACACGGGAGCTCCTCTAAGTGTTCCAGTCGGCGGAGCTACTCTCGGGCGAATTTTCAATGTTCTTGGAGAGCCTGTTGATAATTTAGGTCCTGTAGATACTCGTACAACATCTCCTATTCATAGATCTGCGCCTGCCTTTATACAGTTAGATACGAAATTATCAATCTTTGAAACAGGGATTAAAGTGGTGGATCTTTTAGCTCCGTATCGCCGTGGAGGAAAAATCGGACTATTTGGGGGAGCTGGCGTGGGTAAAACAGTACTTATCATGGAATTAATCAACAACATTGCAAAAGCTCATGGAGGCGTATCCGTATTTGGCGGAGTAGGCGAACGTACTCGTGAAGGAAATGATCTCTACATGGAAATGAAAGAATCCGGGGTGATTAATGAAAAAAATATTGCAGAATCAAAAGTAGCTCTAGTCTATGGTCAAATGAATGAACCGCCGGGAGCCCGTATGAGAGTTGGTTTGACTGCACTAACCATGGCAGAATACTTCCGGGATGTTAATGAACAAGACGTGCTTCTATTCATCGACAATATCTTTCGTTTCGTCCAAGCGGGGTCAGAAGTATCCGCCTTATTAGGGAGAATGCCTTCCGCAGTGGGGTATCAACCCACCCTTAGTACCGAAATGGGTACTTTGCAAGAAAGAATTACTTCCACCAAGGAGGGATCTATAACTTCGATCCAAGCAGTTTATGTACCTGCGGATGATTTGACTGACCCTGCTCCTGCCACGACATTTGCACATTTAGATGCTACTACCGTACTATCAAGAGGATTAGCCGCCAAAGGTATTTATCCAGCAGTAGATCCTTTAGATTCAACGTCAACTATGTTACAACCTCGGATCGTTGGCGAGGAACATTATGAAACTGCGCAAAGAGTTAAGCAAACTTTACAACGTTACAAAGAACTTCAGGACATTATAGCTATCCTGGGGTTGGACGAATTATCCGAAGAAGATCGTTTAACTGTAGCAAGAGCACGAAAAATTGAGCGTTTCTTATCACAACCCTTCTTCGTGGCAGAAGTCTTTACTGGTTCTCCAGGGAAATATGTTGGTCTCGCCGAAACAATTAGGGGGTTTCAACTGATCCTTTCCGGAGAATTAGACGGTCTTCCCGAGCAGGCCTTTTATTTGGTAGGTAACATCGATGAAGCTACCGCGAAAGCTATGAACTTAGAAGGGGAGAGCAAATTGAAGAAATGACCTTAAATCTTTGTGTACTGACTCCTAATCGAATTATTTGGGATTCAGAAGTGAAAGAAATCATTTTATCTACTAATAGTGGCCAAATTGGCGTATTACCAAACCACGCCCCTATTGCCACAGCGGTAGATATAGGTCTTTTGAGAATACGCCTCAACGACCAATGCTATTCTCACCTCATGAGTTTTCATTCTCTTCCCTCTTCATTTTCTTCTTCCTCATGAAAAAGCTTGCTAGCTTGCTCTCTAGGGTTTTGGAGAGATAAAGAAATATTGTGAGAAAAACAAATCTAAAGTGAGCCCAAATCCTACTTCCTCATCCTCTACTATATTAGCCATTTAGTTTAGGGTGTTTGCTTCACTAATCTACCATTAGTGAAGAGGTAGCATGAGCTTGAGTCTCCTCGACGTAGATCATCTTCGGCCTCGAAGACTTCGAGCAAGCTTGTTCATTTCTTCATGTGAACCCTTACTAGAGTTTGGGTGTTCACTACTTGGAGCGAAGGGACTACTACACGGAGCTTTAAAAGTGAAGGATCGGTCTACAAAGGTTGTATTCCTCATTCACTTTGTATGTAAAGTTGTTTACATATTGTATTGTCTAAATCTCTAGTTAAGATTCTAGGGTTAGGGTTCTTTAGTACGGCAAAAATTTAAAATTGGTATGGATGATACCTCCCGAAACCCTGCTACCGCCTAGGGAACCCTGCAAAGTCCACATCCTAAGGGCTTTATCAACATGTTACAGAGAGACAGTATAACAATACTAGTATACATGTTAAGATAAAGAGCAACCAGATAGCATACTATCATGTCGAGCAAGAACGTCCACTCTATATATGTCCAAGCATCCACTATAATATACAATCATGTACAATAATGGCCTCTAGGGCATACATATAACTAACACTTTTAAATGGAAACCTCATGGGACGCTACGAATTTTCAAATGGTGTCTTTTCCTCAAAAACACCGTAGCCCCCCACTTTCAAAACTGCGAGTCGTATCATTTAAACCGACCGTATGGTTCACGTGTAGTTTCATACCTTTTTATAGTTCATGTTATTGTTGGATTATCCCTCAAGACATACGTACTATGTTTCCGGTATTTACCGCTTTATGATATCGTCTGCTAGTACACCTACACTATTACAGATGATGCGCATGTTACACATACACAGATTTTCCAGCTCACATATTCATCATCGGTAATTGCAATGCCGCTTACACAGTAGAATTGCTATATCACGATATTATTCTTAACTGTAAAGTACATTCATTGTTCAGTACTATCATATGACATGTTTACATGATATACTTGATATGCTCACATTACTGTTCTATGTTTACATACATTGTACTTTATGGTTATATGCATTGAGATGCTGTTTTCATGAGATCTCTGGATTCGAGAACCGTGGTTATATTTCAAAGGAAATTATGTATTGTCTTAAAAACACGGTTTCTCATGATATGATATTTCGTGTCCACCATGAGTTTTCTCGGTTCTGTGTTATATGATACCCGATTCGAGGAGTGAGGAGGAACCGTCTGCGGGTACATGGTGGACCCGGTGAGGTATCCCGGGGCAAGAAGATCGTAGAGTTAGGGGATGAGCCTGGCAGGGGATGCACTACCTTCTGGTGATAGTTTGGACCCGGCGGTTATCCAGAGGATACCGTCCGGAGTCGTGAGATGGATATGAGGGCTGATATGAGGATGTGGGGCCAGAAAATATAAGGATTTACGTGTCGATAATGGACACGGGTTTCATGATGTTTCGAGTGTTGATGTTGGACACTCAGGTTCCATGATGTTGATGTGTCGTTGATGGACACACATTGTTTGATATTCATATACATACAGGCATATGATTAAGATAATTGGATTATACATGTTGTTATTGGTACGACTCTTTTGTTGATACTTATGCATACATGGTCACCCTAGATACCAAAATATTACTTTCATGATACAGTAAGACCTAGGGATAGCTGTTTATTCGATTTCTACTGTCACGACCCGAAAATGGCACGTGACAGCCCTTAAACTACGCAACGTGTACAGGCGTAACGCAATTTAAATAAGCCGAAAAACCCATCAATCTAAACCATCAAAAGTAGTAAGAAAAAATAGCAAATTTTAAAAGTTTGAAATCTCAACCCAAATTCTTTAAAGTCCCAATTTTTATTTCCTTTAAAATTTGGCAGCACCTCCTTTGTAAAAACCAACCCCAAAAAGGGTACAACAAGATATAAGTAAAGCATCCCCAAACGGGAGCAAAACACGCCTAAAGGCGGAAAACAACCACCACAATAGATATACGACGCCCTAGAGATGAAATAAAAGATGATAAAAAGAAACTGTATAAAAGACATCCAAGTCACCAAAACACTATACAAAATCGTTCTCACATCAAGTCTCTAAGTCATACAAGATAATGGTAGATGGAGAGTACAGGATACAACGAATATACAAAGAACATAAACGGATAACCATAAAACCCACCTAAGCAAAACTGCACATTATGAGCTGAAGCGGTATCCGCAGCAAAAGATGATAAGATAGATGAATGGCCTGCCTCGACTACTCTGGGAAACAACCTGCAAAACACTGTGGCACAACGGGGGCGAGTTGCCAACTCGTGAATAGTAAATAACATATGCAGGTAATCGCAAGTATGCACGTACAACGCGAATCTAACATAAGCAACTAATAGCAATAAAAGTTCATATGAATGCAACAGTCATGAAAGGTACACTAGCAGGTACAACTAATACATGAAGCAATAATAATATGACAATCTATATGCAATAATCATTTAAGGTACTCTATCTGGTACTACTAATACATGAAACAGTGATATGAAAATGTATATATGCAACAATCATGAAAGATACTATATCAGGTGCAACTAATACATGAAGCAATGCATATAAAAGTATGTAAATGCAACAGTCATGAAAGGTACACTATCAGGTACTACAAATACACGAAGCAGTGCATAAACAATAAATGCGAAGTATGGGATGAAGCTTGTCATTTCCACGGAATCCTGATATCGTGGTAGGACCAAAGTCTATCAAGACAATCCAAATCCCAATTTACTCAAATCAGCCCCCAAATTGGCTCTCATATCATGTAAGTCTCATAAATTCTGAATGTACAATATCAAGTGAATCTCATATATCCTGTATCCAATATTAAGTGAATCTCATATAAATCCTGTATCCAATATCAAGTGAATATCATATAAATCCTGTATCCAATATCAAGTGAATCTCATATAAATCCTGTATCCAATATCAAGTGAATCTCCTATATCCTAAAAAGTATATTTGCATGAATAAGTATGATGATGTATGTGAATTGATATGTATACATATATATTAGCGTCCCATTTCACTAATATATAAATATATGCATATATAACAGCGTCCCATTCCACTGTTATATATATTTAGGAGTAAAAATATCATGAAACCAATGTGTCAAGCATCGACACAAAAATACTGATCTATCAGGTGCTGTCACCACGACTAGCACCATGATAGGTACGTATAATACACTATCCGAAAACCCGAGTGCCCAGCTTCGACCCTAGTCTTTCGACGTATCCATACGTACATGACTCCCGTCGGCATCCCTACGATAACCGCCGAGTCATAGGTAATGTCATCGGTAGGTATGGTTCCCCTGTCAGGCTCAATCGGCAAGGTCCTTCAATCGTCTTGCCCCGGGGTACCTCTGGTCCCTACCATGTACCCTCACACGGCCCACGACGCTCCTCGCATGGGCTATATATATTAGAACCGATAAAACTCATGGTTGCTGCAGAATATCATATCAAGAGAAACTGGGTTTTTCAAATAATGCATAATTTCATGAAACTACCACGGTCCTCAAATCCAGAAAACATCATGAAAAATCCATATCTCAATGCGACAATCTATTAATATAATATACACAACATAAAACTGAAATGCGAGCATATAAAGGAAAAGCCGCTATTTAACTGCAACAAATTAATATAAATATCATGCGGTTCCTAATTTCTCCAAGTCTATATAACATCAAATAAAGGTGATCATGTAGCTATAACCAGATATATGTGTAGACATAAAGGTATAGCAAAGTATAAGTATCTACCTATCAGTAATGATGTAATATACCCTCCAGGTATAAGTGAAGTATGTATGCAAGATATACATGTAGCTATGTCATTATGTGTGAAATATACCTAACACTAATGGTACAATACCATATAGGTATACAGGTAACTAGCATGTAAGCATGTCAAGGCATATGTGTAAGCATGTAGGTATACAGGTATGCTATATGTCATATGCATAAAGGAATATGAATCAATGTCACAATGTCCCTAACCAAACAATATCATATAAGTATGGGTGTTGTGCATGTCATGGCAATTATTGACCGTGTGTGTGGTATACAATCAGTGATCATGCAAGATAAACCGTCAATAATAGTGCAGTGTCCTAAGGGTACTAGTCCAAGCACAAAAATAACTAAGCAATAAGGTGTATGCGCAACTCTATGTATGAAATAGAAAATGCGCCAATATTATAACATCTCTAGCCCAGACGCATAACGCCATGCGGGCGATTCCCCTGTAGATGTTAAATCTACTCACCAACGCTCCTGGCTAAGTAAAGCCAACCACCTGTTTTCCCTTCTTCGCAGCGTCCGAAGTCCCCGCCTGCGATCCTGAAAGCAAATAACAATATAACATGTATTTATTAGCAATAGACCCAAAACACGTACAAACTACGTTTGACCGACGCGAGAACACAAAACATACTCTTAAGTGTTCATATTATGGCTAACGTGCGTAGCGACACGACGAAACCAACCCAAGAGCAAAATCACACAAAGTGCACGATTCGTGTCGGATAACGTATCGTGCGTAAACGAAACACAAGAAACTACCTAGGTGATACCAGATTTTGTATACAGATAAAACCTAACAAGCAAACAAGACTAAACATACCTAAACCACAGCAGACACCTACCCACAAAAACCCAAACCCCTACTCCACCCAAAAATCGACGTCGCCGGAAATAGTCTTCTCGTCGCCAGCCGAGTCCGAGCTCCAGGGGTCCGTGCTCCAGGTGATGTCCTATGGTCTCAGGTACAACACAACTACATAGTCTGGTTTTCTAGTATACTCTCGGGGTCACAGCAGATCACAGATGTCATATAATGACACTAAAAAAACGATATTCGCACAAAAACTTAACTTTACGCTATGTAAACTGAAACTAATAAGCTAAGCTACACAATAAACACATAAAAAACAGAAAGAGATCATTACCTAACCAAAAGAACTCAAAGATCCTAGCTTCCCAAGCTCCAAGGTATCTAAGAGGCCAAAACAAGTCCAAAGATGTGATTTTTGTGAGTTTTTATGAATATTTGGTGAAGTTTTGTGTAGGAAAAGATAGTGTTCAGTTTGAGTTGAGAGAGGAATGAGAAAATGAGAAGGAAATGAGTGTGGGAGAAAGAGAGAAGGAAAAGATAAACGGAAAGAGAGAGGTGAGGGTAAGAGGTGAGTTCACCCATTCATTAATCCACCATTAATGCTTTCACACACACTATGGCACCTCTTCTCTCCAAAAAAAATATCTCTCTCTTCTCACACAAATATCAAGAGGTTAGGTTAAGGATAAGATTAAAACAAGAATTAGGATAAAGTAAAGGATTAGGTTAAGGGTTAAGTTGTCATGGTTGCTAAGAACAAGATTATCACAAAACAAACCCTCATATTAACGTGCACACGTGCGTGCATGTCCATAACAAATAATATTAAAATAATAATTAAATGTTATAAAATATGAGGAACCTGAATTGGTAAACTTTTTACAGTAAACCCGCATTAACGTCTAAACTAACACTAACCGAAATCTAAGGCGTTACAATCTCCCCCCTTATAAAAATTCGTCCATGAATTAAAAATTCTCACTAAGCGTACTTTCAAGGAGAAGAGTAGAGAACACCCAATCTCGCTCGCAGCCTCCCAAGTGATCACCTCACTATACGGCTACGCCCAAGAAAACCCTCCACAAATGGCAAGATCCTCGACCGAAGTTTCTCCACCTGCCGAACCACTAACACTAATGGCTGCCCGTGAACGAAAAGATCGCGACCAAGCTAAATGGTCTGGTGCTGAATCATATGAGAAAGTCATGAAGGTATTTGCAAAGTATCGACACAAGGATTACGGGGTGAATACTCAATAATCTGGGCAGAAGTGCCAAATTATAGGCAACGGAACTAACTCGCTTTAAGGATCTCAAAAGGACATGCAATCTTGGGATAAGCTTCCCAAAACTCAACACGTCATTCATCGGAAAATCCGTAGGAATACATGATCCCCCACTGCGAACTCAAGTCTGCGACCACCACAGTTGGCATAAGATCTCTGTCTGCACTGGGCTGTTCTCATCCTGACCTGAACCAACTCGATCATCTCCGAAGTCTTAAGACTAGCTGGGGTCCAAAATCCTACTCACGCAGAGTCAGAAAAATATACTGGCGATCGACACGACCTACCAAACAAAACCTAAAGGTTGCCAATTGGAATGTCTCCTGATAACTGCTATCGAAGGAGAATCCTAACAATGGCAAGTGACGATCCCAACTGACAACAACAACTAGTACGTACGCACAAGCATATCCTCCAGACTCGGTATAGCCCGCTCTCACAAAACCATCATCCTCCTGATGGAAAAACGGAGCAAAAGCTCAACCAGTACCCAAGGCTTCCTGAAGCTCCTGCCCAAGACGGCAAGCGAACAGGGTGCCTCTATTGGATACAACGCATGAAGGAACTCCATGCAAACACACAAACTTAACAAAGAACAAATAAGCAAACTGAGCATAACCGGACAACAAACACCCAAATGGAGTCACACCCTGACTAAACCTGGGTAGACGCCACAACAAATATTCATGGAGATCTGCTCCCATTCCCACTCTGGAACAGTTAAAGGTTGCAACTCTCCAGCCGGTCTCAGATGCTCAACCTTAGCTCACAAAAAGACAGACACCTCGAAATGAAATCCGAAACTTCACTCTTCATCCCTGCCCACCCGTAACTATCTCACAAGTCACGTCAAATGTTGGTGGAACTTGAATGAACATAGAAAGTCGACCGATGTGTCAGCTCTAGGATTTCACATCTCTACCCAACAGTATCAGGTACATACAAACACGTCCTTAAACATTGCACACCCTGGTCACAAATCAAGGACTCCGAATCTTTACCCAGCCGAGTATGCTCAAGAATCTCTGACAAACGAGCATCGGCGGGCTATGCCTCACGAAAGAGATTAAGGAAAAGTGGACGGGAGCAGACATGAGCAAGCTTCCCCTCAGTAGAGGCGAACTTAAGCTGTACTCAACGATCGCACAAGAACTGTAAATCTGCAGAAGACTGTCTCAGAACTCAAAACCCATTGCAGGAAGATGTACATTAAGCTCTGGTGGTCCGTGAAAATCTGACACGACTCTCCGAACAAGTAGTGTCTCCAAATCTCCAACGCACGACCACCGCGGCCATCTCCAGATCATGAGTGGAATATCCTGCTCGTACTCCCTCCAACTGTCGGAAAGTAAAAGCGATAACTCTATAATGCCGCATCAACGCAAAATCGAGCCCCACTCGCGAAACATCACAGTTAAACAACAAGGTCGTCCGAACCAGAAACAAGAAAGAACTGGTGCAATTGTCAACCGAGTCTTCAACTGCTGAAAACTCCGTATATATGCCTCAATCCAAAGAAAAGGAACCTCCTTTCCGGTCAGTTCAGTCAATGGTGCAGCTATACACTAGCAATCCTGCATGAAACGGCGGTAAAAACTTGCTAAGCCCAAAAATCTACGGACCTCCGTCCTATACACAAGTCTTGGCCAAAACTGTACGGCATTGATCTTCTTCGGGACCATACGAAAACCATCTCCCGTAACTACAAGACCTAGGAGTGTTAGTTATATGTATGCCCTAGAGGCCGTTACTATACATAGGATGTATATTGTAGTGGATGCTTGGACATATATAGGGAGGACTTTCTTGCTCGACATGATAGTATGCTATCTGGTTGCTCTTTACCTTAACGTGTACACTGATTGTCTCTCTGTTACATGTTGGTAAAGCCCTTAGGATGTGTACTTGACTACCTGGACTATGATGCGGATCATACTAGTGGGGACATGGTAGTCCATAAGTACATCCTTCAAGGTCCCTAGTCGTGGGTGTATCGAGACGGGGCATCGATATACCAGAGTAGACTAGCGTATACCTTCTCGACCCATACAGATGGGCGATGGATGATCCCATATCCATTGGTGTTTGACATCAGAGATGATATACGGGTACTCAGTGGAGACTGGGTACACTGGACGGACTCGCCGAGAACTCCCAGATGGTATTATACCTCACGTCGGATGGCAGTTCTATGGTGACACTGGTACAGGTTAGTCTGTAGACCCGAGATCGTCATAGAGTCCTGTGTGATTCCCACTGTGCTTTGATTTCCACCTTACCACGTCCAAGAGGGCGTGCAAAACGGTGGTTTTTGGGTACAGTCACGAATCATATGGAGGCAATGAGCGATAGGAGGGGATTCGTCTCTCCCGGTATAGGGAGTTGATGTTGCACTATGTTCGATTGGCTATAACCGGAAATCCCTGGCCAGGGTTGCTGAGATTTACTGGTAAATGTTACCAGTAATTTCTCGAACTGTTATAGACCTCATATCGACACGACTTATCGAGCTATTGGGATCTGACGTTTACTACCCCTAGGCAAGATATGCGACATATCAGACGACGAGACCGGACTGTACGGTAAGTGTTGCTGGTTGGATTCACAGGAGTCTGAGCGGGCTTGCTCGTCGATCTTCTGATCGCTTAATACCCGGGTGGCCATTATGTTTAGCAGACCGCTTGCGGCTTGTGGGTGTTTGATATGATCATCACCTACTGCCGGCGTATTGACGAGTCTTTAGAGTCCTACACAGATGTTTCCTGGCTCAAGCGAAACGAAATAGGAGCGCATATGAGATATGTGCGCGACCGAGAATAATGCGTGTATATGATGCCGTATTCTATTCTCGCGATGAATGTATCGATTGGTTGTATGCGATATAACCTAGTTATCGAATCGAGGATTGATTCGATAAGTCGATACATTGGATATTAGTCGGTCATATGCGATATGACCGGATCGTTAAATCAAGTGTTGATTTAATGATTTAATGTATAATTATATATTTGATATATTACTTTGCATTAACTAGTATTGGTTCACTTAAGATGGATTTTCTCACTTGATGTGCACATTGTATATATGATATAGTTTTGTGCACTAGTTTGTATCATGTTTGATGATACATGCAAACTTGGGTTTGTGTTTATGTTAAACCATGTTTAGGTTAATGGTTAGGTTTTATATTTGTTTTATTTATTTTCTTTAATTCATTTTTGGAAAGATAAATGAAATGGTTGCTTGCTTCGTCCTTTTGTTGAAGCTTCATGAAGCTTTGACCATTTTTGTTTCTTTCCTAAACCTAACCATTCACCTAACCCTAGTTTATTCTCTACACTTGTTAAACTAACCTAAGGTTGCATAATGATAAGAATGACTTTATTTTCTATTATTGGTAATTCTTAATATATTCTTTCTTCTTCTTCTTCTTTTTCAAGAAGAAGAAAACTTGCTACGTTCAATGGTGCAATGAGAAAAAGAGTGAGAAATCCAAATCCAAAGTGAACCCACTTCCTATTTCTTCATCCTCTACCACTTGCCATGTAGTATAAGGTGTTTTCTTCACAAGTTTCATGACTTGGTGAAGTTGGAGCTTGATCTTGAGATGCCTCGACGTAGATCATCTTCGGCATCGAAATCGACGACCTAGCCCGATCATTTCTCTGATGAAACATCGCCAGAGTCCGGAATCCGATGATCGCAGGGGAGGGACGTCATCACGGAGCTAAGGAAGTGGAGGACCGGATCTACAAAGGTTGTATTTCCATTCACTTAGTAGCAAAGTTGTTTGCTTGCATTAGTTTTCGCCTAATCTCTAGTTAACGATCTAGTTTAGGGTTTCTCGGCACCGGAAAATTTTAATTTGGCATAGTTGATGCCTTGTGGAACCTCTTGAGTGTGCCTAGGAACCCTTCAGTAGTATCAGAGCCTAGCTAGACCCTTAGGCGAAGTGTAGACGATATTTTAAGTCCGATCGAAACACGAAACCCTAATCCGACCCCTTCTCTGTACATTTTTCAAAACTGTGCATTTTTCCAAATTAAAAATTCTCAAAAATATCAGCAGTAAAATACAAGGGTTACTGTGAAAAAAGTGACTGTAATACGCCTAAACCGCCGTGGAACCGCGACCTTACCTTGGTATTGGCGGCGGTTCCGCGGCCGTATGTAAAGATCATGCAATCCTTTTTGCTCAGTAACCTCAGTTGGTGTTTTCTGATCTTTCTGGGAAATTTTATTTTCTCACTCAACAATTGAGTTTTCTGGGGTATTTTGGGGATTCGATGATTCGATCGGAAACTTTAACTGCGTCTATGTGTTTTACCGGGTAATTTAGAATATGTTGAAAAGTTCGACCGGATATAAATACCCACTTTTTCCCCTGCCGGGAAATTTCCAATTGTTGGATTTTTCCGTAGTTTAATGACGTTCTAAGTAGTGCAAGTAATGCGATGGTCCCTCTAGAAGACAACAAACCTTAACTCGATTATGTGACCGTCTTGAACTGCCTTTTGAACCTTAGGGTTTGGGGCAGTACGGCGTGCCACATGTGAGGCGTTGGCTTGACCCTTCTACGGCTGGACAGTTGGTACTGAGGCATGAAGTGAATGTTTTTAAACTTATTTCATGTGTTGAGCTGTTTTGGGAAAACTTGGGTGTTCGATTGTTTGATTGGAAAGTTTAACATTTTCTATTTATCCGGAATGTGATACAATATTTAGAATCCAGAAGTAGTTATGAGATAACTGAATGAATGTTATAAACATAGCAGTTTAGTCTCACTTGATCGGTTGCCACGGGATTTTGATGTGATCAAAAGTCTGTCGCAATCACGTTACGAACGCGGATACTCGCCGGATAAACTTAATAGACAACTACACCCCTTAGCCCCGACCAAGTGACTGTAGGAGAACCCCGTCGCCGAAAGCATCCGTTTGGGTGCTCGCGGCAGCGGTGTTCCGCCTTGGTGCACTTCGTCGACGGTATCGGGGGTGCGGCCGTCTACTGAAGTTTGCGACGAGCATTCGATCAGAATGTCGGGAATCCTGTTGAATTGCCCGATTTGATATTGAAAAGAGTTTTCGATAATGAGACTAAAATGCGGGGTTTATAATTGTTAGGCATGCGATGTCTAAGGAATTCATTTGATTAGGCATGCGATGTCTAAAGAGGTTGCGGATTCCAACTGTTGTAGTTTTACACTTTCTTTTCTGTGACCGTAAGTGTAATATGTGATATCGCCGGTTTCGTTGCTATATGTCAACGACAATTGGGATGCGCATATTTTCTTACGTTGATGACATGTGATGTTATGCGTTGCTAGATATGTTATATTGGATCGTCGTGTTTGAATAGCCGGGTTTTTTTTATGTGAGATGAGTGTTTTTTCATTTTCATTCATGTAAAAACTTGTATGTAATATTCTTTTATTGGGGCACTTCCAGGTTGCGAAAGATGTCACCCTTTGTATATTATTTACTTTTCCGCACTAGGATAGACCCAAGGAGGAGAGCACAAGTAACCGGGTTCTAGGGTCCAGTGGGAGACCAGCTCGAGGAGTCGAGTCCGGGTCTCCTAACTCTAGAATTAGTAGGGTTGCTTGCCGCTCTCGTAGGGTTCTAGGGGTGTGGGTTTGGCTATTCATCGCGACCGTGGAATCCGTGTTTTATACTGGCTCGTATTGAAAACACGGACGTCCTAGTATATCCAATGTTTCATATGTTTCTTCTGCTGCGATATATGTGATGTGATCATTTGATGTTCTGTGATAGATACTGTATATAGTATATATGATATATTACATAGACGTTACTTATGTTTTACACCCGCGCTAGCCCTGCCCCGCTCTGTCGTTAGTTACCTAACCTAACGGTGCACGAGGGGACATCGAGGCGAACACGGATAGTATAAGTGTACGTCGTATTTATCTGTGATGTTTAGGTGGACTTAAATGATGGGACTTCATTAATGTGATTAATGAAAGAAAAGAAACCTAAGATGTTGTGGCATCGAATTTTCAAAAACAGGTAGGTACAGTTCTTGCTTTGCATCGCGGTGTTCCTTGTAGAACATCTGCACCTTATTCGATAAGGAAAAGACCGAGATCCCTTCACCGGGAGTGACCCCTTTAGCAATAACTGGCAGATGCTACAACCCTCGGTTTGTCTTTTGATTGCTTCTATAGTTTCTGCTTTGCACAGCGGTATATATGATATATCCTGCACCTTATTCGATGAGGAATGGGCCGACGATCCCTTTACCGGGAGTGACCTCTTTAGCAAAACTAGAAAAGCCTCAAAAACACTACATTTCAAAAATCATTTGATTCTACAACGATATCAAGTTCATTACGCAATAGCTTTTCAGAAAAACCTGTCGTAGCCCTCCGTCATTTCAGATAAGTACTAGTTAGTATTCGTGATGCGGTAGTTTGGCATGCGTCAAGGCGTAGTGTACGGTAGCTAACTAGTGCTTATCTGCTAGCATACGATGCGATTGGATTAGGGTATTCGTACGGCGTTGTTTGGCATGCATCAAGGGTCGTGTGGGTGGGTTTAATTCAATCAAGAAATGTACGGGTTGAACTTGACTAGCGGACTATGGGTTGTTTGGCATGCGTCAAGGTCATAGCACGCTAGGGGAAAAATATTATCGGGAATTTCAAGTGTTGAAATTTGCAATGAGATTGCATACCTTCTATGAGATAGTTAGATCCCGATACCCGCTGCGAGTAAGAATTACTCCTGGGAGAGTTTTACACATTACAATTAGCCGATCAAGTAGGTGTCTAGAAAGGTGTCAACGGGGTTACGCCTCTGGGAAAACGAGGTTTACATTAATTAGGTTTGTGCGAAAGCACGGGGGACCTCCCTCAAAGTACCGACACTGGCCTGGCTGAAAGATTGGCGAACTTGTAGCGTGTAATTAATCCCGGCTAGTCTTTCCTTTTAGGGTTTGAAGGAAGATTTGATAAAAACAGTGGGAACCATCCTGATTAGATAAAATATGAAAACCAATCTGATCTTGCAAGAGCATACGCTGAGTGTTTTCTTCTCTCTCTCTCCAGGTAGCGACCATATCACGCCTTAATCAAGATAATAATACGAATTATTGACCGAACCCGCTTGTTATACTGAGCTGGGGAACGTTGGTCCCGCTCCGACTTATAATTGTTATAAGACCGAGCAGGAAATAGGGGAATACCAGGATTCCCATGCCTCCCAAACGAAGAGAGTGCATGCTGATGCATCATCTTCGGGTGTGTTCATTATACAGAACTGTTTCTCAGTATTCTTTATATCCTGGATATGAGATACTGGATCAGGATCCCGCATATGTAATTTGTTACATGGGCTACAGATAGGTAAAGAACTGAGAACGGGTGATAAGTTTCATGAGACAGAAAATGGGGCAAGTGTTGCAGCCAAGTCTGTTGGTCACTGTCACCCTGTATTACCAATACATTGATTCTGAACGAATGTTATTAGATACCGAACCTGATATACAAAATCATATCAGTCTCTTTATTAGTAAAGAAAGGATATAATTTTGTATTGTTGGATAATGTTTTGAACATTTCCTATATCAAGAGTTGATCGGTTCAGGCACGTTATCTAAAAGCATTGACGTTCTAAATCAAACTACAGTTCATAGTATACAGAACACACACAAGAGGAAGAGTTCAGAAATGAACAGATCCTTCTTGAGGTTTTGTAGACTAGGTCATATCAATGTGACCCGACTAGCTTAAGTTACATAGTAGATGCATATTTAAATCAGTTTAAATTTACATCTTGTGAAACTTGCCAGTCATGTCACAAAGATTAGATGACCATAGCTCTGTTTATTTGAAACAGAGAAAGAGTTAGTAAACTCTTGGGATTCATACATACTGATGTATGAAGGTCCCCTGTCTATACATACCAAGACCGGTCCTTTGTACTTCATTACATTCTCTGATAATCTATTTAGATTCAGACATATGTTCCTGTTGAAACATAAGTCCGAACTTTTTGAGATATTCACAGAATATATGTTAGAAGTAGAGAACCGAAATACGGGTATAAGTATTATGTCCTTTGATGTGATCAGGGAGGAGAATACTTGAGCACGGAAATCCTGGACTATTCTAAAAGAGAATGAGATTGTCTCTCAGCATTACTCCTCCATATACACCATAGCACGATGGTATATCGGGGCGGAGCAATAGCACCCTATGTGATATGGTGTGCTCTATGATGAGTACTACTGAGTTTCCTATTTCCTTTTGGGAGTTGTGCGATTGAGAAGCTGCATACCTATTGAATAGGGTTCAAATCAAAACAGTTGCCTACCGCTTCATATGTGATATGGAAAGGGAAGAGACCATATCTTAAGTTTGTTAAGATTTGGGGTTGTCCAGCCTATGTCTGAAAAGTAAAATCCGGACAAGCTCGAGGCAAGATCTGTTATTGAGAACTGGAAATGTTCCAGCTATACAAACTGCAGCTGATAATCTAGTAGAACCAAAGGATTCAATTGTTACCAACGAACCTCAGCCTCTCCGCCGATCTAGTACGGTTCCTCACCCACCTGAGAGATACTTCTGTTTCTCGATGACAGTGCGAGCGAGGAATGCATCATGAGATGATGACCCAACTAGTTTCGAGCTGGCCATCAGGAGTGGGACTCTGTAAGAATGGCTGGATGCTTAGCAATCTGAGATGGAATCCTTATACACCAACAAAGTATGGACTGTGGTTGCTTTATCTGAAGGGTTAAATCCCCATCAGGAGCAAGTATATCTTGAAAAGATTACTTGGTGTACATGGAAAATTTGAGACTTTCAAAGCTAGACTTGTTAAAGCTTTGCATCATTAACCAGGTATGGATTATGATGAAACCTTTTCTAAGTATCTATGCTTAAGTCCATCCAGATCCTACTTGCCGCGGCTACTGTAGGGTTCCTAGGCACACTAATGAGGTCTCACAAGGCATCAACCATGCCAATTTCAAAAAATACAAGTGCCGAGAAACCCTAATACGGATCGTTGACTAGAGTTTAAGCGAAAACGATAACTAGTTAACAACTTAACTAAGAGTGAACGGAAAATAAAACTTTTGTAGATCCGGTCCTCCACCTCCATAGCTCCGTGATGATGTCTCCTCGCTGCGATCATCGGATCCCGGGCTCTAGTGTCGGCTTCATCGGAGAAATGGGCGGGCTAGGTCGTCGACTTCGATGCCGAAGATGATCTACGTCGAGGCAACACAAGATCAAGCTCCAACTTCACCAAGCCATGAAACTTGTGAAGAAAACACCCTATACTACTTGTCAAGTGGTAGAGGATGAAGAAATAGGAAGTGGGTTCACTTTAGAATTGGATTTCTCACTCTTTTTCTCAAGTTGCCATTGAAGCTAGCAAGCTTTTTCTTCTTCAAGAAGAAGAAGAAGAAGAAGATGATATGATATGAATTATTGGAAAATAGAAAATAATGTCATTCTTATCATATCTCAACCATGGTCAAGTGTAGAGAATGAACTAGGGTTAGGTTTAATGGTTAGGTTTAGGATGAAGACAAAGTGGTGGACTTTCAAAGATGCTTTGAAGCTTCAAGAAGCCTCAAGCAAAGAAAGAAAAATAAAGCCACCATTTTATCTTTTCCAAAAAGAATAAATAAATAAATAAATAAATAAATAAATTAAAACCCTAACCATTTACTTAACCAAGGTTTAATCAAACATACACTCAAGTTAGCATGTATCATCAAACATGATACAAACTTGTGCACAAAAATATATCACATATACAATGTGCACAAACAAGTGAGAAATACATCTTAAGTGAACCAATATTAGTTAGTATAAAGTATTATATCAAATATATAATTATACATTAAATCATTAAATCAACACTTGATTTAACGATCCGGTCATATCGCATATGACCGACTAATATCCAATGTATCGACTTATCGAATCAATCCTCGATTCGATAACTAGGTTATATCGCATACAACTAATCGATGCATTCATCGCGAGAATAGAATACGGTATCACATACACGTATTATTCTCGGTCCCGCACATATCTCATATGCGCTCCTATTTCGTTTCGCTTGAGCCAGGAAACCTCTGTGTAAGACTCTAAAGACTCGTCAATACGCCAGCAGTAGGTGATGATCATATCAAACACCCACAAGCCGCAAGCGGTCTGCTAAACGTAACGGCCACCCGGGTATTGAGCGATCAGAAGATCGACGAGCAAGCCCGCTCACACTCCTGTGAATCCAACCAGTAACACTTACCGTACAGTCCGGTCTGTTCGTCTGATATGTCGCATATCTCGCCTAGGGGTGGTAAACGTCAGACCCCAGTAGCTCGATAAGTCGTGTCGATATGAGGTCTATAACAGTTCGAGAAACTACTGGTAACACTTACCAGTAAATCTCAACAACCCTGGCCAGGGATTTCCGGTTATAGCCAATCGAACACAGTGCAACATCAACTCCCTATACCAGGAAAGACGAATCCCCTCCTATCGCTCATTGCCACCATGTGATTCGGGACTGTACCCAAAAACCACCGTTTTGCACGCCCTCTTGGACGTGGTAAGGTGGAAATCAAAGCACAGTGGGAACCATACAAGACTCTATGATGATCTCGGGTCAACAGACTACTCTGTACCAGTGTCACCAGAGAACTGCCATCTGACGTAAGGTATAATACCATCTGGGAGTTCTCGGCGAGTCCGTCCAGTGTACCCAGTCTCTACTGAGCACCCGTATATCATCTCCGATGTCAAACACCAATGGATACGGGATCATCCATCGCCCATCTGTATGGGTCGAGAAGGTATACACTAGTCTACTCTGGTATATCGATGCCCTGTCTCGATACACCCACGACTAGGGACCTTGAAGGATGTACTTATGGACTACCATGTCCCCACTAGTATGATCCGCATCATAGTCCAGGTAGTCAAGTACACATCCTAAGGGTTTACCAACATGTAACAGAGAGACAATCAGTATACACGTTAAAGTAAAGAGTAACCAGATAGCATACTATCATGTCGAGCAAGAAAGTCCTCCCTATATATGTCCCAGCATCCACTACAATATACATCCTATGTACAGTAATGGCCTCTAGGGCATACATATAACTAACAATCTCCCACTTGCACTAGGGCCATCTGTAGCAGTGGTTGTAGTATCTCATACTCAACCATCCCATAAAAGTCTCTCTATGGGAATAGGCGTTCGTGAGTGGATCCGCCGTGTTATCCTCTGAGTCTGCTCTCCTAACCTCGATCACCCTGGAGATCAACTATCTCAATGATCAGGTGATACTGCCTTAGAATTATTTCTGGATCACTGATGGGACGGGCGTTCCTTGGCATAAGCCACAACTCCATTGTCACACAATGGCAGGAACGAAGTTCATCTCATGAACTAATATACATCCAGACTTCCTCTTTGGTAGTATCATGAGTAGCGATATATCCAGCCTTTATCGTCTAGTATGCTACGGTATCTAGCTTGGAACTCATCCAACATACCATCCCTTTACTGAGGGTAAAGACAATGCATGTGACTGACATTCAGTCGTCTTTATCACCCTGGAACCTTTCCAGTGATTCTCCCCAGGATCGATTGATACCATCTCACTACAACTAGTGAGTATCCTAACATCCAATTAGATCTATCTCATAGATCCAAAGCTTAGGATTTAGTAGGTATCACTTTGATCCTATATGGAGAATCCTTGTGATAAGCGGAGATTGACCGAGCGTAGCATAGGAAACTCCTTCCCTATCAAGAGTATGTCATCCACGTACTCTACGAGGATCGTCACCATACTCCCTACTACCTTTTTGTTTATACAAGGTTCATCTACCATTTTGATGATGTCAAACTCTTTAACTAACACATCAAAACAGACGTTCCAACTCCGCGATGCCTGCTTTATCACATAAAACATCTTGCTCGCGTTTCCGCTGCTCCCACTGTTTACGAAGCCCTCTGGCTGTGTACTTATAGACGCTTTCTTCCAAATCATCATTTAGAAAAGCTGTCATGACACCCAACCACCAGATATCGTAGTCATGGTATGTAGCTATGGTAAGTAGGATCTGGATGGACTTAAGCATAGGCCCCAGAAAAGGTTTCATCATTAGCCACAACTGGTCTATGATGCAAACCTTTAACAAGTCTAGCTTTGAAAGTCTCAACTTTTCCATGCACACCAAGTACTCTTCTCAAGATATACTTGCTCCTGATGGGGATTTAACCCTTCAGATATAGCAACCAAAGTCCATACTTTGTTGGTGTATAAGGATTCCATCACAGATCGATAAACATCCAGCCATTCTTACAGAGTCTCACTCCTGATGGCCAGCTCAAAACTAGTTGGGTCATCATCTCATGATGCAATCCTCGCTCCCACTGTCATAGAGAAACCGAAGTAGCTCTTAGGTGGGTGAGGAACCCTACTAGATCGGCGGAGAGGCTGAGGTTCGTTGGTTACTATTGAATCCTTTGGTTCTACCAAATCATCAGCTGCAGTTTGTATAGCTGGAACCTTTCCAGTTCTACATAACTGACCTTGCCTCGAGCTTGTCCCGATTTTGCTTTTAGACATAGGCCGGACAACCCCAAATCTTAACTAGCTTAAGACATGGGCTCTTCCCATACCATATCTCATATGGAGTGGTAGGCAGTGATCTGATTCGAACCCTATTCAATAGGTATGCAGCTTCTCAAGTGCATAACTCCTAAAAAGGAAATAGGTAACTCAGTAGTACTCATCATAGAGCGCACCATATCGAATAGGGTGCAATTGCTCCGCCCCGATATACCATCGTGCTATGGTGTATACGGAGGAGTAATGCTGAGAGAGAATCTCATTCTCCTTTAGAATAGTCCAGGAATTCCGTGCTCAAGTATTCTCCTCCCTGATTACATCAAAGGACATAATACTTATACCCTCATTTTGGTTCTCTACTTCTAACTTATATTCCGTGAATATCTCAAAAGGTTCGGACTTATGTTTCAACAGGAACATATGTCTGAATCTTGAGAGATCATCAGAGAATGTAATGAAGTACAAAGAACCGGTCTTGGCATGTGTAGACAAGGGACCTTTATACATCAACATGTATCATCCCAAGAGTTCACTAACTCTTTCTCTGTTTCCAATAAACAGAGCTGAGGTCATTATATCTTTGTGACATGACTCGCAAGTTTCATAAGATGTAAATTCAAACTGATTTAAATATGCATCTACTATGTAACTTAAGCTAGTCGGGTTGCATTGATATGACCTAGTCTACAATACCTCAAGAAGGACCCGTTCATTTCTGAACTCTTCCTCTTGTGTGTGTTCTGTATACTCAGAACTGTAGTTTGATTTAGAACATCAATGTTTTTAGATAACGTGCCTGAACCGATCAACTTTTGATATAGGAAATGTTCAAAACATTATACAAAATTTTATCATTTCTTTACTAATAAAGAGACTGATATGAATTTGTATATCAGTTTCGGTATCTAATAACATTCGTTCAGAATCAATGTATTGGTAATACAGGGTGACAGTAACCAACAGACTTGGCTGCAACACTTGCCCCGTTTTCTGCCTCATGAAACTTATCACCCGTTCTCAATTCTCTACCTTTCTGTAGCCCTATGTAGCAGATTACATATCTGGGATCCTGATCCGGTATCAAATACCCAGGACGTAGAGGATACAGAGAAACAGTTCTTTGTAACGAACACACCCGAAGATGATGCATCAACATGCACTTTCTTCGTTTGGGCGGCACGGGAAATCTGGTATTCCCCAATTCCTGCTCTTTCTTATAACAATTATAAGTTGGAGCGGGACCAATGTTCCCCAGCTCAGTATAACAAGCGCGTTCGGTCAAATATCCGTATTATTATCTTAATTAAGGCATGATATGGTCGCTACCTGGAGAGAGAGAGAAGAAAACACTCAGCGTGCGCTCTTGCAAGAATAGATTGGTTATTATTTTATCTAATTAGGATGGCTCCCACTGTTTTTATCAAATCTTCCTTCAAACCCTAAAAGGAAAGACTAGCCGGGATTAATTACACACTACAAGTTCGCCAATCTTTCAGCCAGGCCAGTGTCGGTACTTTGAGGGAGGTCCCCCGTGCTTTCGCACGAACCTAATTAATGTAAACCTCGTTTTCCTAGAGGCGTAACCCCGTTGACACTTTTCTAGACACCTACTTGATCGGCTAATTGTAATGTGTAAAACTCTCCCAGGAGTAACAATTACTCGCTGTGGGTATCGGGATCCAACTATCTCATAAAAGGTATGCAATCTCATTGCTCATTTCAACACTTGAAATTCCCGATAATTTTGCCCCTAGCGTCCTATGACCTTGACGCAGGCCAACAAACCATAGTGCGCTAGTCATGTTCAACCCGTCATTTCCTGATTGAATTAAACCCACCCGCACGACCATTGACGCTGGCCAACAAAGTCGCACGACTACCCTAATCCAATCTGCATCATATGTATAAGCAGATAAATGCTAGTTAGCTACCGCACACTACGCCTTGACGCAGGCCAACAAACGTAGCACGAATACTAACTACCACTTATCTGAAATGACGGAGGGCTACAACAGGTTTTTCTGAAAACCTATTGCGTAATGAACTTGATATCGTTGTAGGATCGAATGAATTTTGAAATGGAGTGTTTTTTAGGCTTTTCTAGTTTTGCTAAAGGAGTCACTCCCGGTGAAGGGATCGTCGGTCCTTTCCTCGTTGAATGAGGTGCGGGATATATCATATATATCACTGTGCAAAGCAGAAACTATAGAAGCTATCAAAAGACAAACTGAGTGTGTAGCATCTGCCAGTTATTGCTAAAGGAGTCACTCCTGGTGAAGGGATCTCGGTCCTTTCCTCATCGAATAAGGTGCAGGATATATCATATATACCGCTGTGCAAAGCAAGAACTGTAACTACCTGTTTTATTTAGAAATTCGATTCCACAACATCTTAGGTTTCTTTTTCTTTCATTAATCATATTAATGAAGTCCCATCATTAAGCACCTAAACATCACAGATAAATACGACGTACACTTATGCCATCCGCATTCGCCTCGATGTCCCCTCGTGCACCGTTAGGTTAGGTAACTAACGGCAGAGCGGGGCAGGGCTAGCGCGGGTGTAAAACATAAGCAACGCCTATATAATATATCATATATACTATATACAGTATTTATCACAGAACATATCAAATGATCACATCACAGATATCGCAGCAGAAGAATCATATGAAATATTGGATATGCTAGGACGTCCGTGTTTTCAATACGAGCCAGTATAAAACACGGATTCCACGGTCGCGATGAATAGCCAAACCCACACCCCAAGAACCCTACGAGAGCGGCAAGCAACCCTACCAATTCTAGGGTTAGGATACCCGGACTCGACTCCTCGAGTTGGTCTCCCACTGGACCCTAGAACCCAATCACTTGTGCTCCCCTCCTTGGGTCTACACTAGTGCGGAAAAGTAAATAATATACAAAAAGTGACATCTTCCGCAACCTGGAAGTGCCCCAATAAAAGAATATTACATAAAAGTTTTTACATGAATGAAAATGAAAAACACTCATCTCACATAAAAACCCCCGGCTATTCAAACACGACGATCCAATATAACATATCCAGCAACACATAACATCACATGTCATCAACGTAAGTAAACATGTGTATCCCAATTGTCGTTGACATATAGCAACGAAACCGGCGATATCACATATTACACTTACTGTCACAGAAAAGAAAGTGTAAAACTACAACAGTTGGAATCCACAAACTCTTTAGATATCGCATGCCTAATCAAATGAATTCCTTAGACATCGCATGCCAAACAATTATAAACCCCGCATTTTAGTCTCATTATCGAAAACACTTTTCAATATCAAGTCGGGCAATTCAAAAAGATTCCCGACATCCTGATCGAATGCTCGTCGCAAACTTTAGTAGGCGGCCGCACCCCCGACGCCGTCGACGAAGTGCACCAAGGCGGAACACCGCTGCCGCGAGCACCCGAACGGATGCTTTCGGCGATGGGGTTCTCCTACAGTCACTTGGTCGGGGCTATGGGGCGTAGCTGTCTATTAAGTTTACCGGCGAGTATCCGCGTACGCTACGTGATTGCGATGGATTTTTGATCACATCAAAATTCCGTGGCAACCGATCAAGTGAGACTAAAGTGCTAGATTCATAACATTCATTCAGTTATCTCATAACTACTTGTGAATTCCAATTATTGTATCACATTCCGGATAAATAGAAAATGTTAAACTTTCCGATCGAACAATCGAACACCCAAGTTTTCCCGAAACAGCTCAACACATGAAATAAGTTTAAAAACATTCACTTCGTGCCTCAGTACCAACGGTCCAGCCGTAGAAGGGTCAAGCCAACGCCTCACATGTGGCACGCCGTACTGTCCCAAACCCGAAGGTTCAAAGGGCAGTTCAAGACGGTCACATAATCGAGTTAAGGTTTGTTGTCTTCTAGAGGGACCATCGCGTTACTTGCACTACTTGGAACGTCATTAAACTATAGAAAGATCCAACACTTGGAAATTTCCCAACATGGGAAAAAGTGGGTATTTATATCCGGTTGAACCTTTTAACATATTCTAAATATCCGGAAAACACAGACGAAGTCAAACATCCCGATCGAAACACCGAGTCCCCAATACAACCCAGAAAACTCAACTCTTGAGTACAAATTAAAAATTCCCAGAAAACTCAGCACCCGAAGAAACAAATTATTGTGCAAAAATTGAAGCCTGAACTCATAACTTGGCCGCGGAACCGCCGCAGAAGCCAGGCTTCTGCCGCAGTTCCGCCGCGATTTTGTCGTATCTCCTGGTCAATTTTGCACCGTAATTCCTAGAATTTCCTGCTGAATTTTTAAAGAATTTTTAATCTGGAAAAAACCCAGTTTTGTAAAAATGTCCAGAGAGGCTGAAAAATTGGGGTTTCGGGTTCGATCGGGTTTCTAACATCGTCTACGCATCGCCTGAGGCTCTAGCTAGGTTCTGATACCACTGTAGGGTTCCTAGGCACACTAATGAGGTCTCACAAAGTATCAACCATGCCAATTTAAAAAATTACAAGTGCCGAGAAACCCTAATACGGATCGTTGACTAGAGTTTAAGCGAAAACGATAACTAGTTAACAACTTAACTAAGAGTGAACGGAAAATACAACCTTTGTAGATCCGGTCCTCCACCCCCATAGCTCCATGATGATGTCTCCTCGCTGCGATCATCGGATCCCGAGCTCTAGTGTCGGCTTCATCGGAGAAATGGGCGGGCTAGGTCGTCGACTTCGATGCCGAAGATGATCTACGTCGAGGCAACACAAGATCAAGCTCCAACTTCACCAAGCCATGAAACTTGTGAAGAAAACACCCTATACTACTTGGCAAGTGGTAGAGGATGAAGAAATAGGAAGTGGGTTCACTTTAGAATTGGATTTCTCACTCTTTTTCTCAAGTTGCCATTGAAGCTAGCAAGCTTTTTCTTCTTCAAGAAGAAGAAGAAGAAGAAGATGATATGATATGAATTATTGGAAAATAGAAAATAATGTCATTCTTATCATATCTCAACCATGGTCAAGTGTAGAGAATAAACTAGGGTTAGGTTTAATGGTTAGGTTTAGGATGAAGACAAAGTGGTGGACTTTCAAAGATGCTTTGAAGCTTCAAGAAGCTTCAAGCAAAGAAAGAAAAATAAAGCCACCATTTTATCTTTTCCAAAAAGAATAAATAAATAAATAAATAAATTAAAACCCTAACCATTTACTTAACCAAGGTTTAATCAAACATACACTCAAGTTAGCATGTATCATCAAACATGATACAAACTTGTGCACAAAAATATATCACATATACAATGTGCAAAAACAAGTGAGAAATACATCTTAAGTGAACCAATATTAGTTAATGTAAATTATTATATCAAATATATAATTATACATTAAATCATTAAATCAACACTTGATTTAACGATCTGTTCATATCGCATATGACCGACTAATATCCAATGTATCGACTTATCGAATCAATCCTCGATTCGATAACTAGGTTATATCGCATACAACCAATCGATGCATTCATCGCGAGAATAGAATACGGTATCACATACACGTATTATTCTCGGTCCCGCACATATCTCATATGCGCTCCTATTTCGTTTCGCTTGAGCCAGGAAACCTCTGTATAGGACTCTAAAGACTCGTCAATACGCCGGCAGTAGGTGATGATCATATCAAACACCCACAAGCCGCAAGCGGTCTGCTAAACGTAACGGCCACCCAGGTATTGAGCGATCAGAAGATCGACGAGCAAGCCCGCTCACACTCCTGTGAATCTAACCAGTAACACTTACCGTACAGTCCGGTCTGTTCGTCTGATATGTCGCATATCTCGCCTAGGGGTGGTAAACGTCAAACCCCAGTAGCTCGATAAGTCGTGTCGATATGAGGTCTATAACAGTTCGAGAAACTACTGGTAACACTTACCAGTAAATCTCAGCAACCCTGGCCAGGGATTTCCGGTTATAGCCAATCGAACACAGTGCAACATCAACTCCCTATACAGGGAGAGACGAATCCCCTCCTATCGCTCATTGCTTCCATGTGATTCGGGACTGTACCCAAAAACCACCATTTTGCAACCCTCTTAGACGTGGTAAGGTGGAAATCAAAGCACAGTGGGAACCACACAAGACTCTATGACGATCTCGGTTCAACAGACTACTCTGTACCAGTGTCACCAGAGAACTGCCATCTGACGTAAGGTATAATACCATCTGGGAGTTCTCGGCGAGTCCGTCCAGTGTACCCAGTCTCTACTGAGCACCCGTATATCATCTCCGATGTCAAACACCAATGGATATGGGATCATCCATCGCCCATCTGTATGGGTCGAGAAGGTATACACTAGTCTACTCTGGTATATCGATGCCCCGTCTCGATACACCCACGACTAGGGACCTTGAAGGATGCACTTATGGACTACCATGTCCCTACTAGTATGATCCGCATCATAGTTCAGGTAGTCAAGTACACATCCTAAGGGCTTTACCAACATGTAACAGAGAGACAATCAGTGTACACGTTAATGTAAAGAGTAACCAGATAGCATACTATCATGTCGAGCAAGAAAGTCCTCCCTATATATGTCCTAGCATCCACTACAATATACATCCTATGTACAGTAATGGCCTCTAGGGCATACATATAACTAACAGCTACATACCATGACTATAATATATGGTGGTTGGGTGTCATGACTGCTTTTCTAAATGATGATTTGGAAGAGAGCATCTATAAGTACACAGCCAGAGGGCTTCGTAGATAGTGGGAGCAGCGGAAACGTGTGCAAGATGCTTTATAGGATAAAGCAGGCATCACAGAGTTGGAACGTCTGTTTTGATATGGTAGTCAAAGAGTTTGACTTCATCAAAATGGTAGATGAACCTTGTATAAACAAAAATGTAGTAGGGAGTATGGTAGTGATCCTCGTAGGGTACGTGGATGACATACTCTTGATAGGGAAGGTGTTTCCCATGCTATGCTTGGTCAATCTCCGTTTATCACAAAGATTCTCCATATAGGATCAAAGCGATACCTCCTGAATCCTGGATTTTGGATCTATGGGATAGATCTAAATGGATGTTAGGATTCTCACTAGACGTAGTGAGATGGTATCAATCGATCTTGGGGAGAATCACTGGAAAGGTTCAAGGGTGATAAGGACGACTGAATGTCAGTCACAGGCATTGTCTTTACCTTCAGTAAAGGGATGGTATGTTGGAAGAGTTCCAAGCTAGATACCGTGGCATACTAGACGATAAAGGCTGGATACATCGCTACTCAAGATGCTACCAAAGATGAAGTCTGGGTGTATATTAGTTCATGAGATGAACTTCGCTCCTACCATTGTGAGACAATGGAGTTGTGGCTTATGCCTAGGAACGCCCGTCCCATCAGTGATCCAGACATATTCTAAGGCAGTATCAGCTGATCATGGAGATGGTTGATCTCCAGGGTGATCGAGGTTAGGAGAGTAGACTCAGAGGACAACACGGCGGATCCACTCACAAAGGCCTTTTCCCAGAGAGAGACTTTTATGGGATGGTTGAGTATGAGATACTGCAACCACTGCTACAGATGGCCCTAGTGCAAGTAGGAGATTGTTAGTTATATGTATGCCCTAGAGGCCATTACTGTACATAGGATGTATATTGTAGTGGATGCTTGGGCATATATAAGGAGGACTTTCTTGCTCGACATGATAGTATGCTATCTGGTTGCTCTTTACCTTAACGTGTACACTGATTGTCTCTCTGTTACATGTTGGTAAAGCCTTTAGGATGTGTACTTGACTACCTGGACTATGATGCGGAACATACTAGTGGGGACATGGTAGTCCATAAGTACATCCTTCAAGGTCCCTAGTCGTGGGTGTATCGAGACGGGACATCGATATACCAGAGTAGACTAGCGTATACCTTCTCGACCCATACAGATGGGCGATGGATGATCCCATATCCATTGGTGTTTGATATCAGAGATGATATACGGGTGCTCAGTGGAGACTGGGTATACTGGACGGACTCGCCGGGAACTCCCAGATGGTATTATACCTCACGTCAGATGGCAGTTCTATGGTGACACTGGTACAGGTTAGTCTGTAGACCCGAGATCGTCATAGAGTCTTGTGTGATTCCCACTGTGCTTTGATTTCCACCTTACCAGGTCCAAGAGGGCATGCAAAACGGTGGTTTTTGGGTACAGTCCCGAATCACATGGAGGCAATGAGCGATAGGAGGGGATTCGTCTCTCCCGGTATAGGGAGTTGATGTTGCACTGTGTTCGATTAGCTATAACCGGAAATCCCTGGCCAGGGTTGCTGAGATTTACTGGTAAGTGTTACCAGTAGTTTTTCGAACTGTTATAGACCTCATATCGACACGACTTATCGAGATATTGGGGTCTAGAGTTTACCACCCCTAGGCAAGATATGCGACATATCAGACGACGAGACCGGACTGTACGGTAAGTGTTGCTGGTTGGATTCACAGGAGTCTGAGCGGGCTTGCTCATCGATCTTCTGATCGCTCAATTCCCGGGTGGCCGTTACGTTTAGCAGACCGCTTGCGGCTTGTGGGTGTTTGATATGATCATCACCTACTGCCGGCGTATTGACGAGTCTTTAGAGTCCTACACAGATGTTTCCTGGCTCAAGCGAAACGAAATAGGAGCGCATATGAGATATGTGCGCGACCGAGAATAATGCGTGTATATGATGCCGTATTCTATTCTCGCGATGAATGTATCGATTGGTTGTATGCGATATAACCTAGTTATCGAATCGAGGATTGATTCGATAAGTCGATACATTGGATATTAGTCGGTCATATGCGATATGACCGGATCGTTAAATCAAGTGTTGATTTAATGATTTAATGTATAATTATATATTTGATATATTACTTTGCATTAACTAGTATTGGTTCACTTAAGATGGATTTTCTCACTTGATGTGCACATTGTATATATGATATAGTTTTGTGCACTAGTTTGTATCATGTTTGATGATACATGCAAACTTGGGTTTGTGTTTATGTTAAACCATGTTTAGGTTAATGGTTAGGTTTTATATTTGTTTTATTTATTTTCTTTAATTCATTTTTGGAAAGATAAATGAAATGGTTGCTTGCTTTGTCCTTTTGTTGAAGCTTCATGAAGCTCTGACCATTTTTGTTTCTTTCCTAAACCTAACCATTCACCTAACCCTAGTTTATTCTCTACACTTGTTAAACTAAACCAAGGTTGCATAATGATAAGAATGACTTTATTTTCTATTATTGATAATTCTTAATATATTCTTTCTTCTTCTTCTTCTTCTTCTTCAAGAAGAAGAAAACTTGTTACCTTCAATGGTGCAATGAGAAAAAGAGTGAGAAATCCAAATCCAAAGTGAACCCACTTCCTATTTCTTCATCCTCTACCACTTGCCATGTAGTATAGGGTGTTTTCTTCACAAGTTTCATGACTTGGTGAAGTTGGAGTTTGATCTTGAGATGCCTCGACGTAGATCATCTTCGGCATCGAAGTCGACGACCTAGCCCGATCATTTCTCCGATGAAACCATCGCCAGAGTCCGGGATCCGATGATCGCAGCGGAGGGACGTCATCACGGAGCCAAGGAAGTGGAGGAGCGGATCTACAAAGGTTGTATTTCCATTCACTTAGTAGCAAAGTTGTTTGCTTGCATTAGTTTTCGCCTAATCTCTAGTTAACGATCTAGTTTAGGGTTTCTCGGCACCGGAAAATTTTAATTTGGCATGGTTGATGCCTTGTGGAACCTCTTGAGTGTGCCTAGGAACCCTTCAAGGAGTCAACACAATCAAGCCTGAAGGAACACTCTGAGAATTTAGCAAACAACTGGTACTCTCCCGGTATCTGCAAAATAAATCCTAAAGTGCTGCTCACGTTCCTCACGACTCTTGGAAAAGACCAGAATGTCATCATTGACACAACAATAAACTGGTCGAGGAATGGCCTGAAGAAATCTGGTTCATCACATCCACGAATGCTGCTAGGGCATTGGTGAGTCCAACGACACCACCAAAACACATACTGCCCGTAGCACGCACAAAAGCAGTCTTCGGAATGTCCTCACTCCGAACCTGCAACCAATGATGACCTGATCCCAAACAAACTTAGAAAAAGTCTCGTACTCTGGAGCTGATCGAAGAAATCGTCAATACGAGGTAAAGGATACCTATCTGCACTGTAAGCCGGTTCAATTGACGATCCATCAATACACAACCTCAAACTGCCGTCCTTCTCCTGATGAATAGAATAGGAGCTCCCCAAACCGAAACACTCAGACGCACAAAACCCCCAACAAACAACTCTGCAGCAAAACCTTAAACTCCCCAAGCTTCGCCGGCTCATCTGGAACAACGTCGGAAAACTCTCGCACGATAGGAACCCGGTCCAACAAACCCACTGTGGCTCCGGTATCAGAATGAAAGCCAAGAATCCTCGACATCCTCTCTTCAAAAGCCGACTAGCGAAAAAGGTTGAGTTCAAGCTGTGAGAGGCGGCACCACTTTCCCCCTGCACAACAAGAACTGGCTCGCCGGGAAAACAAAACCTGACTGTTTCCTCGCGGCAGTCCACAGACGCCTAGCACGTAGCTAGCCAATCCGTGCCCAAGAGAACAGCATATCCAACATCTCTACAAGGATCACAATGACGGACGAATCTCTATCTCCTATCCGATTGGCACACGACTGAAATATGTGTCGCGCAACAAAAGAATCCCTGACAGAAGTTAACACAACAAACGGCTGATCTAGCTAACACGACTCGCGGCCCAACCACGGCACAAAGTGTGTAAAACAAAAAAGTGCATCCAAAGAACATACGAATTAAGAATACCTGAAAACTCTGCATTGGACGCCTGCGCGTCCCGATGAGTAGAAGCAAACTCTCGTGTCTGCCCCCTACCCGCAACTGGTTGAACTCCTCCTCTGCCAACCTGTCCCTTTTGAGAGAATCCTCCATGACCACGACCTCTCCGAACACGAGTCTGACGCGGTGCTAAGGAACAATCCCTGATGAGGTGATGAAGGCTCCCGCATTAGAAACACCCACGCGATGACTGCTGTCCCTCCTGGGGGTGAGAGCTGAACGACTGTCCTTATCCTAAGCCTCTGCTCCTCCCGTGATGGTCACGAAAACTGTCTCGACGACTACGCCCCTGTCTCTGGGTTGGTACACCGGTACGAGTCCTCCACTGTTCTGAAACTCCCAAAGTCTCTGGAAGACATGCCTTATCAACTAGGGATGCATCCTCTGGTACTGTGTAGGTGACGAAATGCTGTGTACTGATCGCATAGAACAACTGGGTAACAGGGGTGGCAACCTCCTGTCGCTGCACTCGAATGGCCTCAACAAATGAACTCATCGTCTGGCGCATGTCCTGCATATCTGCCAAGAGCCTAGCGAGATGATCTGTCGAAGGCGGATTCATCTGCTCCAGTGCAACGAGCGTGCCATCCTGGTCAGTCCTCGTCCCACCCGAGTCAACCCTGACCTCGGCCCTCGCTGCATCACTCTGAGTCCCCATAGTCATCGGCGGCAAAGGCTATAAATGGAAAAGGATTCGATAAGAACACGGAAATCGAATCACAAGGATATAACATCAAGGAAGGAATTTCAAGCAATTAATACTTAGGTCACTTTAAGCGGAGTACCGCGTCGTGAGTATGCCGCGGACATACACACACTACGTTACTCTGCTTAAGCTACCTACTCCATCATACCAAGGTCATCCTACACTCCAAAAGGTAAAACCTAGCGCTCTGATACCAACTCTGTCACAACCCGAAAATGGCACGTGACAGCCCTTAAACTAGGCAACGTCTACAGGTGTAACGCAATTTAAGTAAGCCGAAAAACCCAGCAGTCTAAACCATCAAAAGTAGTAAGAAATAATAGCAAATTTTAAAAGTTTGAAATCTCAACCCAAATTCTTTAAAGTCCCAATTTTTATTTCCTATAAAATTTGGCAGCACCTCCTTTGTAAAAACCAACCCCAAAAAGGGTACAACAAGATATAAGTAAAGCATCCCCAAACGGGAGTAAAACATGCCCAAAGGCGGAAAAAAACCACCACAACAGATATACGATGCCGTAGCGAAGAAATAAAAGACGATAAAAAGAAACTGTATAAAAGACATCCAAGTCACCAAAACAATATACAAAATCGTCCTCATATCAAGTCTCTAAGTCATACAAGATAATGGTAGATGGAGAGTACAGGATACAACGAATATACAAAGAACATAAACGGATTACCACAAAACCCACCTAAACAAAACTGCACACTATGAGCTGAAGCGGTATCCGCAGCAAAAGATGATAAGATAGATGAATAGCCTGCCTCGACTACTCTGGGAAACAACCTGCAAAACACTGTGGCACAACGAGGGTGAGTTGCTAACTCGTGAATAGTAAATAACAAATGCAGGTAATCGCAAGTATGCACATACAACAATAATCTAACATAAGCAACTAATTACAATAAAAGTTCATATGAATGCAACAGTCATGAAAGGTACACTAGCAGGTACAAGTAATACATGAAGCAATAATAATATGACAATCTGTATGCAATAATCATTTAAGGTACTCTATCAGGTACTACTAATACATGAAACAGTGATATGAAAATGTATATATGCAACAATCTTGAAAGATACTATATCAGGTGCAACTAATACATGAAGCAATGCATATAAAAGTATGTAAATGCAACAGTCATGAAAGGTACACTATCAGGTACTACTAATACACGAAGCAGTGCATAAACAATAAATGCGAAGTGTGGGATGAAACATGTCATTTCCACGGAATCCTGACATCGTGGTAGGACCAAAGTCCATCAAGACAATCCAAATCCCAATTTCCTCAAATCAGCCTCCAAATTGGCTCTCATATCATGTAAGTCTCATAAATCCTGAATGTACAATATCAAGTGAATCTCATATAAATCCTGTATCCAATATCAAGTGAATCTCCTATATCCTAAAAAGTATATTTGCACGAATAAGTATGATGATGTATGTGAATTGATATGTATACATATATATTAGCTTCCCATTCCACTAATATATATATATATATATGCATATATAATAGCGTCCCATTCCACTGTGATATATACTTAGGATTAAAAATATCATGAAACCAATGTGTCAAGCATCGACACAAAAATACTGATCTATCAGGTGCTGTCACCACGACTGGCACCCTGATAGGTACGTATCATACGCTACCCGAAAACCCGAGTGCCCAGCTTCGACCCTCGTCCTTCGACGTATCCATACGTACATGACTCCCGTCGGTATCCCCATGATAACCGCCGAGTCATAGGTAATGTCACCGGTAGGTATGGTTCCCCTGTCAGGCTCAATCGGCAAGGTCCTTCAATCCTCTTTCCCCGGGGTACCTCCGGGCCCCAGCATGTACCCTCACACGGCCCACGACGCTCCTCGCATGGGGTATATATATCAGAACCGATAAAACTCATGGTGGCTGCAGAATATCATATCAAGAGAAACCGGGTTTTTCAAATAATGCATAATTTCATGAAACTACCACGGTCCTCAAATCCAAAAAACATCATGAAAAATCCACATCTCAATGCGAAAATCCATGAATATAATATACGTAACATAAAACTGAAATGCGAGCATATAAAGAAAAAGCCGCTATTTAACTGCAACAAGTTAATATAAATATCATGCGGTTCCTAATTTCTCCAAGTTTATATAACATCAAATAAAGGTGATCATGTAGCTATAACCAGATATATATGTAGACATAAAAGTATAGCAAAGTATAAGTATCTACCTATCAGTAATGATGTAATATACCCTCCAGGTATAAGTGAAGTATGTATGCAAGGTATACATGTAGCTATGTCATTATGTGTGAAATATACCTAACACTAATGGTACAATACCATATGGGTATACAGGTAACTAGCATGTAAGCATGTTAAGGCATATGTGTAAGCATGTATGTATACAGGTATGCTATATGTCATATGCATAAAGGAATATGAATCAATGTCACAATGTCCCTAACCAAACAATATCATATAAGTATGGAAATTATTGTTGTGCGTGTCATGGCAATTATTGACGGTGTGTGTGGCATACAATCAGTGCTCGTGCAACATAAGCCGTCCATAATAGTGCAGTGTCCTAAGGGTACTAGTCCAAGCACAACAATAACTAAGCAATAAGGTGTATGCGTAACTCTATATATGAAATAGAAAATATGACAATATTATAACATCTCTAGCCCAGACGCATAACGCCATGCGGGCGATTCCCCTATAGATGTTAAATCTACTTACCAACGCGCCTGGCTAAGTAAAGCCTACCACCTGATTTCCCTTCTTCGCAGCGTCCGAAGTCCCCGCCTGCGATCCTGAAAGCAAATAACAATATAACATGTATTTATTAGCAATAGACCCAAAACACGTACAAACTACGTTTGACCGACGCGAGAACACAAAACATACTCTTAAGTGTTCGTATTGTGGCTAACGTGCGTAGCGACACGACGAAACCAACCCAAGAGCGAAATCACACAAAGTGCACGATCCGTGTCGGATAACGTATCGTGCGTAAACGAAACACAAGAAACTACCTATGTGATCCCAGATTTTGTATACAGAGAAAACCTAACAAGCAAACAAGACCAAACACACCTAAACCACAGACACCTACCCACTAAAACCCAAACCCCAACTCCACCCAAAAATCGACGTTACCGGAAATAGCCTTCTCGTCGCCGGCCGAGTCCGAGCTCCATGGGTCCGTGCTCCAGGTGATTTCCTATGGTCTCAGGTACAACACAACTACATTGTTTGGTTTTCTAGTATACTCTCGGGGTCACAGCAAATCACAGATGTCATATAATAACACTAAAAAACGATATTCGCACAAAAACTTAACTTTACGCTATCTAAACTGAAACTAATAAGCTAAGCTACACAATAAACATATAACAAACAGAAAGAGATCATTACTTAACCAAAAGAACTCAAAGATCCTAGCTTCCCAAGCTCCAAGGCATCCAAGAGGCAAAACAAGTCCAAAGATGTGATTTTTGTGAGTTTTTGTGAATATTTGGGGAAGTTTTGTGTAGGAAAAGATGGTGTTCAGTTTGATTTGAGAGAGGAATGAGAAAATGAGAAGGAAATGAGTGCGAGAGAAAGAGAGAAGGAAAAGATAAAGGGAAAGAGAGAGGTGAGAGTAAGAAGTGAGTGCACCCATTCATTAATCCACCATTAATGCTTTCACACACACTATGCCACCTCTTCTCTCCAAAACAAATATCTCTCTCTTCCTACACAAATATCAAGAGGTTAGGTTAAGGATAAGATTAAAACAAGGATTAGGATAAAGAAAAGGATTAGGTTAAGGGTTAAGTTTTCATGGTTGCTAAGAACAAGATTATCACAAAACAAACCCTCACATTAACGTGCACACGTGCGTGCATGTCCATAACAAATAATATTAAAATAATAATTAAATGTTATAAAATGTGAGGAACTCCAATTGGTAAAATGATTACAGTAAACCTGCATTAACGTCTAAACTAACACTAACCGAAATCTAAGGTGTTACATCTACCTGCTGATATTTTCTACTCACGAGTTGGCAACTCACCCCCGTTGTGCTACAGTTTTCTTGTAGGTTCGACCGCTTGGATCAGTAGCGGTATCGCTGGCACACAGTTCCTTCAGGGTATTTTGCTTTGGTAGGTGGGACACACATTGGATCGTGACCACTCTTTTACCTTTTATATTCTATTGTATCTACATAAACTCCATCAATCAGAAACAAGAGTTTGTATATTGGTAGACCTAGACAGACTTGTGTATTGCGAGACTTAGAGCGAGATGGGTGTACGTTCGCTTCTTTTGAGTTGCTGATGTCTTGCTTTCCTTTTCATTCTTTCTGTGTTTGATCTTCATCGTAGGGCATCGTATATATGTTTATTGCGTGGTTGTGATTCCGCCAATTGGCGAAGAGCTAGCTCCCTCTTGGGGATGCCTTTTATTGCATGTATGTGGTTTTAGATCAAAATTTATAAGGGAGGTGCTGCCCAAATTTTAAAGGACGAAAAATGTTTTCAACTATAGTATATAATCCACTTGCATTTTCATATATCATTATTTATGCATTTAAAGAAGAAATTGATTTCATTATACCTTTATTTCAAAACTGCACCTCTACTATTATTCGCAAAAAGGTTTAGATTTCTGGGCTTCGGCTTACTTGAATTACGTTACGCCTTTAGACGTTGGGTGATTTAAGTGCCGGTCACGTGCCAAATTCCGGGTCGTGACATGATAAAACCTAATCTCTCACACAAAATTCCCTTGAGCCATAATTTTTCCCTCCCTTGCCTTAAAAATTTCCCCCCAAATTTCTCCCCCCTCCGCTCCTTCTCGCCGTCGATCGATCAATCAAAACCTTCCGATGTCGAGACTCCTCTCCTCCTCTCCTCCGGAGCTAGAAGCCTGCCTCCACAACTCGAAGTTATCGCTCGAAACCGTCCTGGCCACTGCCTCCGGAGCTCGAAGCTCGCCGCTGCTCGATCGAGCTTGTCGAAGCTCAACACCAGTCAAAGCTTGCTCGTCGAAGAGGTAAGTATAAATTAACCGTTTAAATTTTAATTTTTTTGTTTAATTTTATTTGTTTTGCTTGATTGATCCCACACATTTTGTTATCACATGTTGTTGCTGCTGCTGCTGCTGCTGTTGGTGTTGCTGGTGTTTTTGTTATTGTTGTTGTTGCTGCTGAGCCCGCTATAGTTGGCCAGCCGGATATTGGTTAGGGTTTGGATTTCGGTTGGGGGTTAATTAGGGCCGGCCAGGTTAGGGTTCGGGTTTTGGGGTTAGGGCTGGGTTAGGGGTATGATTAGGGTTAGGGTTAATGGTAGGGTTAATTATGGGTAATGGTTAGGGTTAGGTTTAGGGTTCGGGTTCGGGTAATTTGGCAAATTTTTATAGGTAATTTATTGAAAAACAACAACAGTTTACGGTATTTTAATGAAAAACAAGAATAGTTAATGGTATTTGAGTGAAATTTATAGTAATTTAGTTAATTCAAGTATATGAATGGTTTATTTATATTTGTTAAGGTAGTTTAGTGAAAAGCCAACAATAATTAAGTTTATTTTAGTGTACTTTACTGAAATTAAAAGAATAGGTTGCTTAGGACCCTCGTTAAGGTAGTTTAGTGACAAAACAACAGTAGCCAAGGGTACTTTAGTGAAACATTATAAGGTATTTTATAGTAATTTAATAAGTGTGTGTGCGCGCGCGCATACACACACAAGCGCGCGTGCACACACAAGCGCGCGCATACACAAACACAGAGAGAGAGACACATACAAATAAGGCTAAAACTTAATTCATCATTATTCTTCTCTATATAGAACTCTTGTCAAATCCTACCCTAACCTTAACCCTAACCCTAACCCAGATATACACAAACAGACAGACAAACACATACACACAAACACATGACACATATGAACAAGGCTAAACCCTATTTCCTCATCATTCTCCTCGACATTGAACTCATGTCAAATCCAACCCTCACATTTTCCCTAAATCCAAAATCTTAAACTCGAATAAGAAAACCCTCATCTTTAAAAAAAATTACCCTAAACGTAGAACTTCAAAACCTTGTATTTGAAACATAAATGTAAAAGCAATCCAAATTAAATATTAAAGTAAGTGTATGATGTTCAATGATAATATGAAAATTTTATATTCTCATCGATAATTAATCATATGTGAAAATGAAAACGTAACTTAGTTCCCGTCTATCGGTTAACATACGTTCGGTGTTCGTCGTGACATAAAACTACACGAAGGTTGTTAAACACCAAACGTTATCGTTCGGTTTCTAACAACCGCCGTGTAGTCTATGTGACGAGAATTAATATTCGATCATATGATAACCGATAAATTTGTCACGTGTGGACAAGTTAGGAATGTATAAAGCAGACACCTGCATTCACTTGTGTTTTTCATTCGTTTCGGGATATTTCATCGGTACCTTTCCGCTGGTTCTCCGTGTACAATGATAGATTAGATATTCATTTCAATGGTGTTTTACAGCATTGAAACGATTATTTGTTCTATTACAGTATACTCGGAGAATAGTGGGGAGGTGCTGCCAAAATTTTCTCGAAACGGATGAAAACACAAGTGAATGGGTGTATGCTTCATACATTCTTAATGGGATAGGTGCCTTACCCTCGACAGCCGCTACCCTCGACATCTAATATAGAACATTTAATATCATCATCATCTTTCTTGGAAGATGAATCTGGGAACCTAGGCACACTAGCAAACTAGTTTTTGAAGATAACAACATGGATTTCAAATTTTTTCTAGTTTGCCAAAATTTCTAAACCAAGAATCAAACTAAATAGCTAGAACTTGTATACAAAAACTTAGTGAGCTAAACTAATCTACTATGTGTAGAATACTCACATCCTCAAGCTTTCTTCAAGTGCTCCGGATCGCAGTTGCAAGCTGGTCCTCCTTTGCCGAAGATGATCCACCTGAGGGAAACGATGCAGGCTCCAGCTTCTCCTAGCGAAACAACCGACGCTCCAAGGTTACTAGCAATGGAGAGTGGGGATGTAGGAATTTTTCACTATCCTTTTCTCTCATTTCTTATGCTCATGTGAGCAACCAAAGAAGGAGGAGGAGGAGGTGAGGAAAACCAAGACATAAGAAACTCAAGAAAGAAAATGAGCTTAGTGTAGAAGAGCTCTCAAGCATGAAGAGTAAAGAGAGTATGAATGAATGACATGCAGAAAGAATGGCTCCTCATTTTTCAACCATGCAAAAAATATCTCACACATTTTTACAAATAAACAATCAGAAGCCATACCTCTCTACATACCTCCAACCATGCTCATGACACTGCACCCTCCACCTCATTTGCAAATGATTTTCTAAAAGAAAATCATATAATGAGGTGTCCATCTTCTAGAAGATATTCTGTATAAATACGGAATACAACCCGGTATACATATCGAAATACATATACGCGTATTCGTATAAAAATACGAATAGCCAAGAGAGAAAATAAATAAACAATAATACTAGAATACATATATTAAATATATATATATATATAAATTATTAAATCAAAACTTAATTTAATAATTCGTCTTAATCCTAAGCCTCTAGTACTATCAATCGTCTGATTAAACTCTGTGTAGCCTGTACACATATTTAATCGGACACATGTATGTACCAACATACGTCATCCACATTATATCGCCTGAACCGGAAAAACCCTCTGTGTGGGACTCTAAAGACTCGCCAATACGCTGGCAGTGGGTTTAACCACAAGCACGTCAGCGGCACTAACTGTACGTAACGGCTGCCCATGTATTGAGCGAAAAAAGGCTGACGAGCAAACTCATCCATACCCCTACTGAGCCTATCTGTGACAATCTCCATACAGTCCGGTCAGTTCGTCTAAGAGTATCGCATATCGGGTCTAAGGGGTGGATAAAGTCAAGACCCCTAATAACGCGATATTTCATGTCGGTGTGAAGCCCACCACCTACTAAGAAACTACTGATCCAAATCAGTAATTCTCGTCTACCTTGGCTAAGGATTTCTGGTGATGACCACCCATGCACAGCACGACATCAACCCTCAATACCGAGAGAGACGAATCCCCAACGATCCGCTCACTGCCTCCATGTGGCTCGGTACTGTACCCAACTAAAACCTGTTTGCACGACTCCTTTGAGCCGTGGTAGGGTAGTAATCAAAGCACAGTGGGAACTCACACGAGACAAATGATGTTCTCAAGTCGACAGACTAATCTGTATTCATGTCACCTGAGAACTGCTATCTAACAATAGGTATAATACCATCTAGCATGTTCCCGGCGAGTCCGTCCAGTGTAACTCATAACCCAATGAGCACCTGTATACTATCTTAGGTGACTAACTGACACCAATGGCTTGTAAGACCGGCCACCGTCCCTCGTCGGGGTCTCGAAAAGTATACACTAGTCTACTTCGGAGTATTGATGCCCAATCTCGATACTCCCTCGACTAGGGACATTTAAGGATATGCTTATAGACCATCCAGCTCCCACGTATATGATTGCTATCATAATGCTGGTAGTTAAGAAAGAATCCTATTGGCTCTATCAACATGTAATAGTGATCTATAATACCACATAATGCATGTACATGATGATAGAGACAAACCAGATAGCATACTATCATCTCGAGTAAAACTGTTCTACCCGTATAGGTCCTCTCTCAATCACCATAATCATCTGCCTACGATTACAATAATTGACTTGAGGGCACTATATCCAACAATCTTCCACTTGCACTTAAGGTTAATTATTGCGGTGTCACAAACTCACAGCTCGTGTGATACCGAATACCCAACTTCTCTACTAATCAGTTTCGCAAAGCACATTTGTGAAACTTTCGCGTTCGAGAAATAGCCCCAGTGAGTGGATCCGCTCTAATATTTCTATCTTTATCTCTCTATATCTCAATTTCACGGAGAAAGACCATGTCCCGAAATGAGCGACACATGTCTTAGAATTTGTCTGGATATCTGATGGGACCCAGTTCACAAATGAACTCCAAATCCAGCAATCTTCTTAGATCGTATCTTCCACTGAATTTAATCAGTATCCTGTGCCATGCCTTCCACAATATCCGCTTGGACCACCTGTCCAACATACTGCACCTCAAAGAGGGTAAACTTTAACTCTAACTGTCACTCTGTCATCCACGTCACCTTGGAAGCCTTAAATAATAACCGTCTCTTGAAGGAGGCTGCCGTTACCATATACCAAGAACATCCTCATATGTTCATAACTGCTTCTCAATATTTCTCCAGGATTGGATTAAGACATGCTTATTGCAGCCAGTGAAAAAGCAATATCTGGTGTGGTACTTGACATCTCATGATTGAATCAATTGCCTAAGCAAGAGATATGTCAATCATGCAAATCCCTCTCCTCATCAGTTTAGAAGACATCTTTTTAGAGAGGGTGACTCCATCACCTGTGGGTACACCACCATACCAGGAGTCGTCCATTCTAAAACACTTTAGAATAGTGTCAAAATACCCGAATTGGGACACTTCCCAAATCTAGATCTAAAACCATAGATCAAGTCACCAGAATCCCTGATATTTTATCCAGATCCTATGTGGAGAAACACTTGTGACAACCACAGTATAACCGATCATAGTATAGGAAGATCACTTCCTATCAAGCGCATGTCATCCAAATACCAGGACATCACTCGCTACTACCTTCTTACTAGGTCCATCTATTATTCTGATGAAGTCAAACTCTATGACTGTAATATTAAAAATAGATGATCTATCTCCCCTATACTTGCTTTAATCTATAAATAGACATAAGATGCTTGCCCACCATGCTTCCGCTGCTCCCGCTGACTACAACAACCCTCTAGCAGAGTCATATACACGTGCACTTCTAAAGCTAATTTAGAACAACATTATACTCATCCACCTGCCAGATCTCATAGTTTAGGACAACAGTAGTGGTAAGCTTGGGTCATCAAAACCTCCCTGTCACCGTACTTGAGGAGACCGAAGTACCTCTCGGGCAGCTGAGGTTACCTACCAAATCTGTAGAGTGGCTAATAGATTGTTGAATCCAATTGAATTTTTAAGTCCTACTAAATTTTCAATAATCGTTTGTGGTTCTGGAATCACTTCCAGTTCTACCGTACTCCCACTAATGTTTTCTGAAAAGAATTCATTTTACTAAAACGGGTGTCGAGTCAAGAACAATATAACTATTGATCTTCCAAATGATAGAATGTTAACCCTCGTCAAAGCCCGGGAAAACCCACAAACTGCCATTACTGAAACGTTCCTAGAGTTTATCTGGATTCTGGTTTTAAGCATAAGCCGGACAACTCTATATACCTTAACATCGTTAAGATATGAATCTATTCTATATCCAATATAGAAATAAAGACAATAATTTAATTAGAACCAGATTCAAAAATCAAGCAGCTGTTTCCAGTGCATATCGACAAAATGGAAGAAGGACAATCATCATTACTCATTAAGGAACGCACCCACGTATGAGTAACTTGAAAGAGAAGCAAGTTCTCAAATTTATTATTTATGAAGGAATACCTAGCATAAGTATCTAAATCTTCGATCACCTCGAAGAATCCTAATACTTGCAACATATGGTTCTCTACTTTATTCTTATACCTATAACTTCTCAAAAATTGGATCTTGTATTTCAACGAAATACTTGTCAAAAACTAGAAAGTCATAAGTAAACAGAATATAGTACGAGTACCAACCCCTCGTCCTAATGGGTATTGGACAACATACAATACTTTGTATAAGTCCTCTAAGTTTAATAACTCAAACCTTGTGCGTCGTAGGTTGAAAACTGTGTTATGGTTAAGAAGAATTACACCGTTGTTTAATGCACCTTACCTAACCATCAACTGATATGGGTAAATGTTATAAACATAATTTCAAAAAGTTATATCTCACTTTATAAATAAACGTACAGATATATCAGTTTGAAATTGGTGCATAACAACGGATATTCAAAACCAAAAATTTGCCGTTAGGCAAAACTCAGGTGATTTCCTCAAATATTACCAATTACAAAGAATTTTGATATATATTGAGAATCTAATAACCCAATTCCCAATATTCTACTCCCACTTATCATCTGTAATGCCATACAGATGTGAGAATCAAGTATGGTAAATACATACCCTGGAGTCAGAATCTAATTAGGAAATCAGTTTTCAGTTAACACCGCACAGTAAAACTGAAACATGAAAATGTTTCAAAGGGGAGGCCGGGTAATTCTAATAATGCCTCTTCCACTATCCATATTCATGACAGTAGCCGCAATTTCCTTGCCCTCACTCCAATCCCTTTATATTTCATTACTTCTTACCTTCTGTAAACCACACTTAGGCTAATTGGTTTTCTTCCTTCCCTGCCTTTCGGCACAATCCTAAGGTTTGGAAGAAGACTATCCAATAAGCGTAATAGGTATACTCTCCTAATACTAGGAGCTCTCGCAACCTAAGAGAAGGGAAAAAGAAAAGACAACCGAATAATCCTATTCAATTTCTCCAGAACCGGAAACCATCCTCGAACTGAAACAAGTTTCTTTGAGTTCGTATGTAACTATACAATACCATATCCAAGCAATATGGATCTTCATAGTGATACAGAGTGTTCTGGGTAAATGCAATGGGAAAGTAGGAGTGGCAGGGATATATTCGACCTCGTCGTGAATAATGACAATCCAAAACCAAAGTGTGTAAGAAAGTAAGGTTAACTTGGTTCATGAGTTTTAGTTTAAGGTCAAGTCATGGTCGCTGCCAAAGAGAGAGAGAGAAAAGAAACACTTAGCGTGCACTCTAACCTAGATCAGATTGGTTAATCACTTTATCTAATCAGGATGGCTCCCACTGTTTCCTCGAATTCTCCTTCAAACCCTAAAAGGAGAATTAGTCGGGATCATCTAAAAATCACCCGAGGAGTAAGACCTACTCATCAGTGGGAATTGGGATCCAACTATCATCACATAATAACTTGATGGAAGCCACTCAAGTCACCACACTCCAGAAGGTATGCGCATGCCTGACAAGTTTCTTTTATATTTGAAACTCCCGATGTGGTTTTTTCCCCGAGCGGTTATAACCTTGACGAAGGTCAAAGCATCATAAGTCACAAGTCATGTTCAGCCCGTCATTATCCAGACTAATCTAGAACCATTCGTACAAGCCTTTGGCGAAGGTCAAAACAGCTGTACGCCTGTCCTAGATTAATGCATCTATCTATGCTACAGATAAGCACCCACTAGCTACCAAACACTATGCCTTGGCAAAGGTCAAAACACATAGCATGAATACTAGTAGATACCTATCTGAAATGACGGAGGGCTACGACTGGTTTTTGGCAAAAAACCTTTAACGTAATGAACTTGATATCGTTGAAGGAATCGAATAGCTTTGAAAAGGAGTGGTTTAGGCACCACTTTTAAAAACTAGTGCTTTCGAAGAAAATTGAGTAATCTACAGTATCATAAACTTTTGCTCAAGAGGTCACTCCCCATGAAGGGATCTAGGCTCTTGCCTAAATGAATGAGGTGCTGGATGTTCCTGAACGAACACCACTATGCAAAGCAAAAGAATACAACTATAGAGAAGTTATTACAAAAACACAAACTTTTGCCTAAGAGGTCACTCCCTATAAGGGATCTCGGCTCTTGCCTCGTCGAATGAGGTGCTGGATATTCATGACCGAATACCGCCGTGTAAAGCAAAAAGAAACGTCTGTAATAACAGTTTTCAAAAATTGGTCCCAACAACATCATTTTGGTTTATTTTTCTTTGCATTAATCAAAATTAATGCAGTCCTATCAATTAATGCATATCACACCAGAAAAGAACGAAAATACTGTTGGGTTATGGCAGCTCCCTGGCCATCAAACCGTGGCCGATTGCGGAACAAAAAGTTATAAAACTGGCGCTAACACAACCCGCTACCCGGATCTACCATTAACCCTAAGCTAGCAAACAATAAAGAGAGGAGTTAAGAATGGTTATACTGAATGATCCGTGTCCTTCGGTCTTCGAACACTTTCCCAAGCTCCTAGAGGCCACCATGATCAAGCTTGGTCGCCGGTCTCCCGCCATCGAAGATGATTCACCTTAGGATTTGTATTCCGAGCTCCTACCTCAATTGCCGAGGTAACTAGGGTTCCTAGATCGCTAAATTAGATAGACTAGAGGATGTAGAGTGTAGTGATGGATTAATTTGTCTCTAAACACCCTAGGTTTCTCAACACATAAGAAATGAAGGGTGGAGGTAGAAGAAGAAGCTTGAGGATGAGAGTGTGAAGAAAACATATCAAGTCAAGAAAATGGCTAAGTGTTGTGAGCTATAAAGAGTGAAGAATGCTTCACAAAATATCTCAAGTTAACTAAAGAAAATATCTTAAGTCAACTAAAGAAAATATCTCACAACACTTACAAATATCAAGCATACCCCAATAGCACCCCATGAGTCACCCCATGAGTCACCAAGTGAGCATGCTTGAATTAATGCCAAATGCAACTCATCCTCCACCTTATTAGCCATTTAATCCTAAATGGTTTAAAACAAAATGAGGTGTAATCTTCCAGAAACAATCTTGTAATAAATTACAAGAATAACCCTCATCCGTATATACATACCCGTATCCGTATTCCGAAAAATACGAATACAAAGAGATGAAATTATCCAATAATATAATACTAGAATCCGGATTAAACCAAAGCCCACTAGTATTATCCGTCTGAGTCCTGATAGGTTCATAAATGCACGTATATGATCGAATCCTGCCGTAAAACCATATGACCTCTACATCGTTTCGCTCGAAGCAGGGAAACCCTCTGTGTGGGACTCTAAAGACTCATCAATAGGCTGGCAGTGGGTTTAACTGTTGGATATGTATGCCCTAAGGGCCTTCATTGTATAGGATGCTAGGGATATATATGTATAGGACAATCTCGCTTGATATGATAGTGTCAATATCAGATTTTTGCATTTTTATACCGCCCAATTTTTATCACATTGCTTATCGGTAGGTACTCTTGAGCTGTGTTTGCTAGTTAATTGCAGGATACAGGTTCTCAGCTCTAAACAGTGAAATTCATGGAAAAGCACGACAAATTCCGGATTACTGCCAACCACAGATAAAACACGGGTCTCCGCTCTCTATCCGTATGTTGCCGCACACCAGTTTAAGGGACAAAATGGCAAATCGATGTCATTTTCATGCATAAATCTCAATGTCAACACAAGATCCAACATATCTACGCAGAGCTCAAGAAAAATCATGGCAAAAGATCCACATCACATCACCTTTTGATTTGCTGAAATTCTGGACAAATTGTGAAAGGCTTCTGAGAAACAACATATTCCACACTAAAGAGTACAGCCAACCAGGGAATCCCACAAAACCCGGTGACCTAAATCATCAAGATGGCCGCGGATCCGCGGCCAACAGGGGGGTTAGGCCGCGGATCCACGGCCGTATAGGCTCTTCAGCTGAAAACTTTTCAGGGGTATTTTGGTAATTTTATCTTATGGCAGATTGTTGCCCTAGGTTTCCAGTTCCCTGCCTATAAATAGCCCAAAACATTGCCAAGCCAAGGGTTCTTAATTCTTGCGTAAAATTTAGGATATGTTTTGTAGTTCTTCTTCCTCTTTTCATCTTTTCTCTATTAAAACTTTGTAGTGAGCTTTTTATGAGTGAAGGATGAATAAAAGAGTTCTTTTTTGTTACCATGCTTGTCTTGTTATGTTGTTAATGATAATTGCTTGTATTTTTCATTTGCTAATCTAGTTGTTGTTATTTATTGTTTGTTTCTTTCTTGTTCTCTTTTTCTTTATCCTTAACAACAATGATGCTTAAGCTTGATCCTTGCCAAGGTGAGGTCTCAAATAGCTAGTTGTAATCTCCTAAACTCTTTCTTTCTATCTTCCTCCTTTTGTCGTATTTTCCTTTTTCTTGTAATGGGTGAGTAGTTTTCTAACTTGTTAGGGTAGGATAAGGAAAGTTTTAGAGAAGGAAATCTCTCACTCTTTCTTTGCCCAACATCTTAATTCGGACTCCCATTAATTGAACCACAATCCGCTCCCTACGGCACCCTATCTTACATGATAGCGGTGATTCCTTAGTGAGACCGGTTGTGGTTGAATTAACCGGATGTTAAGGCTAAGAGCCAAGAACGGACGGACAAGCACCAAAAGGAAGAACTTAAGCATCGGAAAGCCTAGCTTATACTCGCAAGTTCCTTCCTAGTCGTGCCAATCCCCGTTGTTGCCGATTACCGTAACACCGATATTAAGAGTGGCAACGAAAGAAGTGAGCGACTCCTAACTCAAACTAACTAAATCCTAACCCTAACAAGCTCTCTTTATATAACATTTTAGCACATTGATAATCTCAAAACAAACCTGGACATTTGGACTTAACTCGTTAAAGCACATAGAAAAAGATTCCCATCTCCCTGCGGACGACCCGTACTTAACCGGCTAGCTATAAGCGAAACCGTCTTGATTGCGGTAATTAACTAAGCACGCACGAAATCTACCAATTAAATGGCGCTATTGCCGGGGAGACGGTAGTTTATTTCTTTTTGTAATTTCGGGTTAATTTGTGAATATAACCGAAAAACAAAAAAATATACATTGTAAAAATCATTTTGTTATTTTTTATTAGTTTTTGTGCAAGTGTGCAGGATAAAACGAAGTTCGAGTTCAGTTCCAAAGACGTGGGAAGTTAGACCCATATCTCGCGGCTACACCGCGACGGATTAAGACGAGGCCAACGGTCTACTGTAAAATTCTGGAGCATATCCAGTGAGCAAAGCAAGATTCAGGAGCTCCAGAAAAGAAGAGGACAGCCAAGGCAACGTACACAAGAAATCCAAAGGCCCAATTCCACTTTATTGCCGCGGAACCGCGGCATAAGCAGGCTTAGGCCGCAGAACCGCGGCCATTTGGTGTCATCAAATCCCAAAATTCACTGTGAATCCTTCTGCTTTCTTCCCCACTCCTTTGAACTCCACTGAACTGTGTTTTCTGCAGCATTCTTTGCGCAAACTCTCTTCCCCTTCCAATAAATTGTTCTTGTGCAGGTTTCTTTGCGCCGCGCTAAAAAAATAAAAAAATTGATTGCAGTTGATTGTTACTGCTTTGCATATTTTAATCGGACTTTAAGGGGCTTGAAACCAATTCAGATTGGGTGGGGATTTCATCACCCTTCCCAGGACCCCAGAAATCACAAAAAGCATATGCATTGACCATTGTTTAATTAAAAAATACTAGACTCGGCTCTAAGGACTTCGCGCTCAATAGGACAGAGGACTAGTTACAGGCATCGGCCGTTTATCCTATCCTAACTTTGCGGTGTCTAGGCAAGTGTGTCCAAGGCAAGTGGTTACTTAATTAGGACCACTACTTACGTAGTGGGGAGCCTCCCACTTACCTGGCCGCAATTGGCGGAGAAGAGGCAGTTTGAGGTCCCATTTCTAGCCCTTTGGAACAGTTAGGAGCTGTCTAGCTGACCTAGGTGACCCTAGATCTAGGTGTGATTGTGCATATTTTATCTGTGATTGTTTGAAGCCATAAGTCCGTACATATTTCTGTAAAGCTCTTTATAAAAAAAACACAAAACAAAAAACTTTTATAAAAACTTGCCCTTTGTCGCCAGAATCCATTTTTTCACCCACCACCCATCGTATTTCTCCATTGACGTTCTCTTACCCTCACCTTCTCCGCTTTGACTATACTAAACTCGTTTAGTGTATGTCCGCTTGGACTCGGGACACTAGCGCCCGCCTAGTCCGCGTTACGTTAGTCACTACCGACTACGCGATCGACTCAGACGTCGAAACTCCGTCCAAGCCTCTTTCACCCTTACCTTTGCCGGCCAACTCCGACGTTGACCGGAATTCCGTTCATACATCCTCACCTTCACCATCACCAACCTCTTCTTCTACGATGTCAGGATTTAATCCAAACATCTCTTTGACTCCTCCGGGATTGATTCCACCTCCTATGGATGCGAATAACCCACCACCACCGTCTGTTGTAGCGCCACAACGAATCGCGCTCCAGGATCGTTTCTATCCCACCCGTTCTACACTTCCCACCTGTCTTTCCCTTCCCCCGGCCAATGGGGATAATTTTGAAATTAAGCCCCACTTCATTAACATGCTTCCAAAATTTCATGGGCTTGAATCTGAAGATGCCTATATCTTCATCAACAAGTTTCAAAATGTTTGTGCCATGATGAAAACGACCCAGCTGTCGGACGATGCTATACGGCTACGGGTCATTCCATTCACTTTGTGCGATCTTGCTAACAAGTGGCTGTATAGCACTGCTTCCCACTCCATAACCAGTTGGGACGAGTTTGTGAAAGCGTTTCTCAAGAAATTCTATCCGAATCATAAAATTGCGAGGATCCGTAACGAAATCAACCAATTCTTCCAGCTTCCTACTGAACCCTTTTGGAAGTGCTTTGACCGGTATAAAGACCTTCTTGTTCAGTGCCCTCACCACGGTATTGAGAAATGGAAACTTTGCCAAAGCTTATACGAGGGCCTGAACCCAGTAACCAAGCAGTTGTTGGAAACCATTTGTCAGGGCCACTTCCTATCGAAATCTGACGAGGAAGCGTTGCAATTCTTCGACGACCTTACGGAACAAACGCTTCAATGGGAGAGCACCAGACCAACTTCTTCTTCTTCCTCCTCCACTTCTACTGGTCAGTCTAGGGTAGGCATTCACCAACTTGATGTCTCTATTGCGATGAAAGCTGAAATGGCTGCAATAACGAGAAAACTTGAAGCGATACAGAGCAAATTTTCATCTCCTGCTCCTGCCCCTGTTCTTCCTGTCCGTACCATTTGTGCTTGTTATTCCGATCCTTCTCACTTAACCGAAGAGTGTCCTTACAATCCACCATCTCAAGGACAGGATCAGGTTAATGCTGCATTTCAGCAAAGGCCGAGAAATGATCCATACTCTTCCACCTACAATCCCGGTTGGAGGAACCACCCCAATTTCGCCTGGAATCAGAATCAGCATCAATTCCAAGGCAACAATTTCCACAGGCCCCCTCCTCCGCAACAACAAGCGCAACAACAAACTCAACATCAGTTTCAGCAGCCCTTCCAGCCCAAACTTTTTCAAAATCAGATGAACAACTTTGCACCCAACAATTCTTTTCCGCAAAACAACTTTGTTCCGTCAAACAACGATAAGGTTTCCTCGCTGGAACGAAGTCTGGAGGCGTTCGTTAAACAATCGACACAATCCACCGCAAACATCCAGTCATCTATTCAGTCTTTGGTGCAACACACTGCTGCACACGGGCAAAGCATCAAGACCATCGAAACCCAGATTGCACGGCTGAATGCGGCGTTAAGCGAGCAAGAAAAGGGGAAGCTTCCATCTCAACCACTCCCAAATCCCGGTCACCCACATAATGTACATGTTTCTCTTGAACAACAGAACCATAATGTGAGTGCTGTGACTACATTGAGATCGGGAAGGATGCTACAAAACAATATTAGCACACGGATCGACGATGACACCCCGACCGCTTCTTCTTCTTCTTCTTCTTCTTCTTCTTCTCCTTCCTCATCTTCTGAGCCTATTCTTCATTCTTCAAAAGGCTCTTCTTCTTCTTCTTCTTCTTCTACTCTGAACGGACCCACTTCTCACTCCATGAAAACACCAGCTCTGGGATCTGTTCCAACTCTACAATCTCCTCCACAAGCATTGGACTCAATCAATTTTAAAAACGTTCCATTTCCAAACCGGTTGAGGTCCAATAAACAAAATCCACAAATGGAGAAGATTCTGGAGTTGTTTAAGCAGGTTAACATCAACATTCCCCTTTTAGATGCTGTCCAAAAAGTCCCGTCTTACGCTAAAATCTTAAAGGACTTGTGCATGAAAAAGAGGAAATCTCAGGTACCCAAGAAAGTTTTCTTGGCTAGTGCAGTGAGTGATGCTCTTACCCAATCTTTACCTCAAAAACGGAAGGACCCTGGCTGTCCTACGATTTCTTTTACCATTGGGGATAAGAACATCAACCGCGCACTTTTAGATCATGGTGCCTGTAGCATCTTGAAAAGTCGTTTTGGTGTTTTCCTTAAAATCGGTGAAAATTCGGTATTTTTCCGAAAACCGTCTTTTTTGTTATTTTGCAGTTTGGGTCTAATTATACCTAAAATGGATAGTTAATTGCTTGTTTTTAGTAGCTAATGAGTTACTTATTAAATTTTGGTCATTTAAAAATTTTTCCCTATTTTTCAATTTTTTTATATTATTTTAAGCCGGTAAGAAAATACATTAAATTAGCGATAAATACAAATTTTTCCGGGCTAATTTTAATACTTAAAATTATGTTAATTAAAATCTAGTTGTAACATAAATTTTTAGTATTTTATTTTGATTTTTAACTAATTTTTATTATAGGAAACGAAATTTATTGAATTTAAGCCTAAACTTGCAATTTTTGACTTGTAGGGGGTCTTTTTGCATAAAATTTCTTTTGTAAAACCCCTCTCTCTCTTCCCTCAGCCCTAGGCCGGCCCCACCAGCAGCAGCTCAAGAATTTTCCTTGCCTCTTTTTGACTTTAAACCATGTGAAGAAGTGTTGGTTTTAAAAGGGTAAATTTGGAAGTATGTGTGCTTTGATTGGAGAGGGTTGACTTGGGCTTTTTCCCACATCACCCCACACCACTTCCCCCACTCCCTTGCAGCCGAAATTCTGCAGTTGCAGCAGCCCCATTCCCCCTCCTTGTCTCATCTCTTTTCTTCATCAAAATTCATCCAAAATTGCTCCAAAAATCAACAATTTTCTTCACAAATTCAACACAAAACCCTATTCTATCTCTTTTCAAGCCCACATTGGTTTAAATCTTGTGGAAATGAGGCATTTTTGGAGGCAAATGATCATGCTAGATCCATAGATTGTGAGGTATAATTTCAATCTTGGTTAAATTGTAGTTTAATGTATGCTAAATTAGAACCTTGAAGTGTTAATTTTGTGCTAAATTCTAATCTAGTTTTTTTTATAGTTCATGGCTTGAGTTGTAATTAGGGTTTAGAAATCCATTATTAGGTTAATTAATTTACTTTTCTATCTAGTGTTTTGCTAACCTAAATCTAAGAGGTGAACTTGCTATTGGGTTTGAAATTAGTGTTAGTTAAGTTTTTCTAGTATGGTTTTTAATTGCAATTGCTTATAAGAAAAAAATCAAGAAAGGGTTGCGTTTGGAAAATGGTTTTGTAGCATGGTAAATGAGTTGGAATTATGTGATTGTGGCTAACTAGTTGTGTGGTTGGATGTTTGTGTTGGATTGTGATAACTTTATCTTTAATTTTCGATGTTGCACCAAATTAGCAAGTTTTGTGCTTACTAGTTTTTACTAAAATATTGTGATGAACTATTTGCGAGATCTTGGCGATATTTTTGAGATATCCTATGACATTTAGGATGCGTGTGTGCGGATTTTTTTTGAGTAGTCAGGTTATAGTTTTGCCGGGCGGCCAAATCGACTTTCTTGTAGATTTTTGCGATTTTCGCGTGTGTTCCGCGGACCCTGTGCACGTTGTACCTAGCTAGTGAACATTAGTATTTTCGTTTGGGTTTTGCGTCAGTCTTGATAGGTAACCTTATGTTTGGTATTGATGTAAATTCCAGGTTCGGTCACGGAGACGTCAGACGCGGCACGAAAGGGGAAAGCGGTGATTGGACACAGCTAGCCAGGGATTCCGGTGAGTAGATGTAATATCTACGGGGAACTATCGTTGGATGGCGCAAGCCGCCCGATAGTTTTAGTAACTTAAAAGATTCTTAGTAATGTTAGTAATTAGGGGTGTAATACTTGTATGATTATTTGCTACATTCATGCCCTATATTGACATACCTATACGAAACCATTTTATAGGACACCTGCACCATTGCCAGGGATTTTATATGCAGCACGAGCACTATTCATGCTTACACACACACCCTGGTAATTGCCATGCCACCACACTAGATAACCTTTAAATTGAAACCTTTTACTAATTGATACTTAAACTTGTGCTATTGCCTTTAATTCCTTAAAATGAAACCGTAGGATTGCTATTCATGTGCATGTACTTTATCATATTAATTGTTCATGCCTAATCTATTAATCACACATCGCAACTTGATTATTGATATCATATGCATTCATTATCATTAATATATGCACTTATGAGGATTTCTTGAGATTTTATGATATTTCTGGATTTCGGGGGAAAGCCGCAAAATTTCTAAACTTATTATATTTTTAAAACATGTAAATTGCGGTTTTCTAGTGATGTAAGTGTCGTCCACCATGAGCTTGCTGTGGTTTTTGAGACCCGTTTCGAGGAGTTGGATGAACCGTCTCGGGTACATGGTGGGCCCGGTAGGGTACCCCGGGGCAAGAAGCTCGTGGTGCTGACGATGAGCCTGGCAGGGGACGGATTACCTACCGGTGACTTCATTGGGCACGGCGGATATCCAGAGGATACCGACCGGGGCCGCGAGAGGATGAGATATTGATTTTGAGATGGGTCAGCCGGATGGCTGAGGCCAGAGACACTATGACATGGATTTATGAGAATTGAGACAGCTTTTGGGTGTCGTTGCTGGACACCGGTTCTCGTCGATTCTTTGAGTATTATGCTGGCATTCTAAAAGAGTTTCAAAAACAAAAAGAGATAAAATGTTTCTTATATATACCTATTGAGACCTCAGATATTCATGTTGCATACATATTAGTACACTGATGTTGTATACACACCTGCTAGTGCATCCAGTCATACCTGTATTTTAGATGCTTGGATGCTTGTGTGCATGCATACGATAGCCTTTGTAGATGTTATTTATTACTCACGAGTTGTCAACTCACCCCCGTTGTGCCACAGCCTTTTGCAGGTCCGCTCCGTCAGTACAGTAGCGGCGGGCGCACTTGTTCTTTTGCCTCCTTTGCCTGGACTCGAGGTTTTGCTCTTAGGTGGGTTATATCAATATTTTTGTACCACCTTGTATATTCCTTGTATCTAGTGCACTCCATCTACTGTATCTACCAGTATTATTGTATATTGACCTAGAGATGAGACTGTGAGGTTTGTGGACTTTTATGCTGTATTTTGGGGTCGAGCTCACTTGAGCCGACATGCTGCTTTTCTCATGCTTCCTTATGATTTTTTCGCATGTTGTTGCTTTATATTGCGTGGGATTTGTGACCGCCTTGTGGCGAAGAGCTAGCTCCCGCTTGGGGATGCCCTATTTTGTTGGATTCATATATATTCTTGTTGTACCCATTTTGGGGGCCAGTATTTACAAAGGAGACTCTGCCGAAATTTTCGGAAAAATTGGTACTGTTTTTAATAAGGGTTTTACATGACTTATTGATAAACTCGCTTTCAATTGATTGGGTTTTCTTCACTCTTTTGCTTAATTGGTTTTGTTTTCTGGGCTTTGGCTTACTTATTTTACGGATGTCTTGAGACGTTTCGTAACTTAAGTGCCGGTCATGTTCCGTACCCTGCGGGTCGTGACAAAGTTGGTATCAGAGCGATAGGTTTTACCTTTTTGAGTGTAGGATGACCCTTGGTAGATGGAGTAAGTGACTTAAGTAGGGTAACGTAGCGTGTGTATGTCCGCGGCATACTTACGATACGGTACTCCGCCTAAGTGACTTTAGGATATACTTGCTTGAAAATTCCTTCTTCAATTCCGTGTATCCTATGATCCTATTGCACTGTTCTTACTATCCGTTTTCCTGTAACAGCCACTATGCCGCCGAAGGCTACGAGGGCACAGAGGGCTGCCGCCAGAGACGAGATTCGAGCTGGCTCGTCCGAGACTAGGACTGAGCAGGGTGGTATGCCTACGCCGCAGGGACAGACCGATCCTGTAAGTGCACGGCGGCGCCCCGGCCGTCAATCCGACGGCCAAATACGGAAGCGGTGATAAACTTTAATTTTTCTTGAACTGGCAAACCGCCGCGCACTAATACCCGGATCGAACCATTAATTAGTCCTAGCAAACTTCAAGAAGGGGAAGAGAGATATACCGACTGATCCAAGTCCTCCGGTCTTCTCGTCGTCGTCCCGATCTACTGCGGAAGCTCCGGTCTCCACCTCGTCGCCGGAAGTGCACCACATCGCCTACTTCTTTTACGGGCTCCCACCTCAATGCCGAGGCAACTCGGGCACGAAGCTGGCTAGTCGACGTGCCCAAGGTTTGCTGTAGAATATCTAGTGAGCAAGTCTCATTTTGGGGTTTGTGGAATTGCCTTTTGTGGAGGAATTGAACTTGGGGCTTTTTGGATTGAACTTGTGGGATTTTGCAACATGAAATGAAGCAAAATCCCACCCTCAAAATTTTGGACAGCCCACAATGGGGAAGGCCGGCCATGACCATGGGAGGAGAGTGAGAATGAGAGAGTCATCCAATTATCAAAAATTGGAGAGAGAGAGAAAGCTATCATGCAAAAGCAATCATCACCAAATCAAAACTCACACTCAACCACCTACCACCAACCTCATCATCAACAACCATGATGAGCCAAAAGTCAAGTCATGATGGAAAAAGAAAGAGTCAAATGGTCAAGGGATGGTGCAACCATCATGACACAAGAATATGCAAAGAACCCCTCCTCCACCAATCTTCGGCCATTGAAAGATACAAAGAAATATGGCCGAAACGGAAAGCAAACTGACAACTTCAGAAAACTGGTCCCGTAATAAAATACAGGACAAACCCCGATATTGTGCATACACACCCGCATCTGTATTTCGACTGAAATACAAATGCAATGAGACTAAATCTACACTGTACTATACTAGGATCCGGCTTAAACCAAAACCGGCTAGTAATATCCGTTCGATCCTGATCCGTGCAATACCCCACGTATCTGATCTAACCCTCCATATATCCATACGGCCTATAGTACAAACTGTCCGATCCCGATCCGTGCAATACCGCACGTATCCGATCGGACCTTGCCATATCTCCATACGGCCTCTACAACCTTTCGCCCGAAAGCTGAGTAACAGAATGTGGGGGACTCTAAAGACTCGTCAACACCTTGGTTGTGGATTTAACCACTAGCACGTCAGAGGTATAAGCCAATACGTAACGGGCTACCGGGTATTGACTACAAGGGACGTCTGTGAGCGAACTCAGCCTGACAACCCTACTGAGCCTGTCAGTGACAATATCCGTACAGTCCGGTCCGTTCGTCTATGAGTATCGCATAGCGGGCCTAGGGGGTTGGTAAAAGTCAGACCCCCAAAAGCGGTACAAGTCGTGTCGGAGTGTAGCCCAGAACACCCTGAGATACTACTGGAATACCTACCAGTAAATCTCCTTGCCTTGGCCAAGGACTTCGTGTAATGGCTCTCCTAGACACAGCGCGACCTCACCCCCAATACCGGAAGAGACGAACCCCTGAAGATACGCTCACTGCCTCCATGTGGCTCGGGACTGTACCCAACTAAAACCTGTTTGCACGACTCCTTTGAGTCGTGGTAGGGTAGTAATCAAAGTACAGTGGGAACTCACACGAGACAAATGACGATCCCCAGGTCGATGAACTAACCTGCACACATGTCACCAGGGAACTGCCATCTGACGTCTGGTATATGACCAACTAGCATGTCCCGGCGAGTCCTGTCCGGTGTACTCATAACCCAATGAGCACCTGTATACATCTTAGGTGATCCAACTGACACCAGTGGCTTGTGAGACCGGCCACCGCCCCTCGTCGGGGTCTCGACTGTATAAACTAGTCTACTCTGGAGTATCGATGCCCTGTCTCGAAACTCACACGACTAGGGACCATTTAAGGATATGCTTATAGACCCCAGCTCCCACTTATATGATCGCCCTCATACTGCTGGTGGTCAAGCAAGAATCCTAGGGGCTCTATCAACGTGTAATAGCAACATGTCAGGTCACCTAAAACAGTACACGATGATAAAGGTAAACCAGATAGCATACTATCATCTCGAGTAAGACTGTCCTACCGGGATGGGTCCTCCATCAATCATTGCAATCACATACCTGTGACCTAATAATTGACTCTGAGGGCACTATCTCCAACAATCTCCCACTTGCACTCAAGGCTAATTATTGCGATGTCGCATACTCACAGCCCGTGTGATACCGAACACCCAACTCCTGTACTAGTCAGTCTCACAAAGCTCGTTTGCGAAACTGTTGCGTTCGAGGAATAGCCTTAGTGAGTGGATCCGCTTTGTTGTTTCTTTCTATGTCTCTCTATATCTCAAGTTCGCGGAGAAACCCATCTCCCGAAATGAGCAATACCTGTCTTAGAATGTGTCTGGATGTCTGATGGGACCTAGCTCATAAATGAACTCCAAATCCAAACTTCTTAGACTGTATCGTCAACTGAACTTAATCAGTATCCTGCGCCATGCCACCCTCAGTATTGCCTTGGACCTCCTGTCCAAAATACTGCCCCTCGTCAGAAGGATAAACTATAACTCTGACAACCTCCTTGTCGTCCATGTCACCTTGGAAGCCTGGAATGATAACTGTCTCCCGAATGAGGCTGTCGTTATCATATTCCTAGAACATCCACTTATGTTCTAAAACTGCTTCCGACTGTTTTTCCAGGATTGGATCAAATGTCAACTTATTGCATCTAGTGCAAGAACAATATCTGGTGTGGTACTTGACATCTCACGATTGACTCAATTGCCTGAGCAAGTGATCTGCCAATCATGTACGTCCCTCTCCCCTTTAGTCTGTAAGACACCTTTGGAGAGGGTGACTCTATTACCTGCAGGTACACTACCGTGCCAGGAGTCGTCCATTCTAAATACCCTTAGAATGCTGTCTAAGTACCCTGATTGGGAAACCACCCAAATCTAGATCTAAAACCATAGATCTAGTAACCAGTATGTCTGATATAAAATCCATTTCCTTTGTGGAGAAACCACTGTGTGACGACCAAAAGTATAACCGACTGTAGTATAGGAGTTTCTTTTCCTACTCTGTGTAGTGTATGTCATCCAAATACCAGGATATCACACCTTACTACCTTCTCAACAGATCCATCCCCTATTCTGATGAAGTCAAACCTATGACTGTCACGTCAGAAATAGATGATCTATCTCCGCTACATCTGCTTTAGTCTATAAATAGACATAAGCTACCTGTCCACCAATGCTTCCGCTGCTCCCACTGACTACGACAACCCTCTGGCAGAGTCATATAGACGTACACTTCTAAATACTAGTTTAGAACGACGCTATACTTATCCTCCCGCCGGGTCTCGCAGCCTGGAACAACAGCAATGGTAATTTTGGGTAAACAAGAACTTCCCTGTCACCGTCCTTGAGGCTACCGGAGTACCTCTCGGGTGCCTGAAGTTACCCACCTTATCTGCAGAGTGGCCAATGGAATGTCAAACCAGATTGAATCTTTAGGTTCCTTATCAAATCTTCAGTAATCGTTTGTGGTTCTGGAATCACTTCCAGTTCTACCATACTCCCACTACTGTTTTCTGAAAAAATCCATTTTTAATAAAACTGTGGCGAGTCTAGAACAATATCGCTATTGTTCATCCAGATGGTAGAAAGTCCACCCTCGTCATAGCCTGGGTCAACCCACAAACAGCCATTACAGAAACGTGCCTTGAGTTGTCCAGTGTCTGGTTTTAATCATAAGCCGGACAACTCCCCGTACCTTAACACCGTTAAGATATGAACTGTTCTATATCCCATATAGAAACAGAGACACTGATTTAATTGAACCAGATTCAAATCATGCATCTGTCCCCAGTGCATGTCAACTAAATGGAAGGAGGTCTATCAGCGTTACTCAACTTAGGAATGCTTCCAATTATGAGTAACCTGAAAGAGAAGTAAGATCTCTTTATCATTACTATCAACTGAATACCATGCACAAGTGTCTACATCTTCGATTGCTTTGAAGAATCCCGATACTTGCTACACTTGGTTCTCTACTCTATTCAAATACCTATAACTTCTCAAAATTCAGACCTGTGTTTCCGCGAAACACCTGTCTAAAAACTAGAGAAGTCATAAGTAAACCGAATATAGTACGAGGAACAATCCCTCTGTCCTGATGGACCCTGGACAACATACAATACTCTGTATAAGTCCCTTGAGTCTGATAACTCATTCACTGTGTATCGTAGGTTGAAAACTGTACTTATGGTTAAGAAGAATTACACCGCTGTTCAATGCTCCTTACCTAACCATCCACTGATATAGGTAAATGTCGTAGACATAATTTCAAAAAGGTATATCTCACTCTATGAAAATAGACGTACAGATATATCAATTTGAAATTGGTGCATAACAGCGGATATTCAAAACCAAATATTTGCCGACCGGCAAACAGCCCAGGTGATTTCCTCAAATATCACCGATTACAACGAATCCCGATATAATGAGGATGATCACCCAATTCCCAATAACTTATTCCCACTCATCATCTGTAAAACCATACAGATGTGAGAATCGTACCTGGTAAATACATACCCTGGAGTAAGTATCTAATCGGGAAATCAGTTTTCTTTTAACATTACACAGCGAAACTGAAACATTGAAATGTTTCGATGGGGTATCCCGGTATTCGTAGTAACGCCTCTTCCAGATTCACGACTGTAACCGTATAATCCTTTGCCACCTCTCCAAATCCCTTCATATGTCTTTAGTCATTACCTTCCGTACACCCCTTTTAGGCCAAATGGTTTTCTTCCTTCCCTACCGTTCGGCACCAGCCTATGGTTTGGAAGAAGACTATCCAATAAGCATAATGGGTGTACTGTCCCAATCCTAGGAACACTCGCAATGCGAGAGGAGGTGAGGATAAAAGACAACTGAATAAACCTTATTCCTATTTCTCCTGAACCAGAATCCATCCCCGAACTGGAACAAGTTCCTTTCGAGTTCGTATATAACCATACGATGGAATATCCAATAAACTGTGGATCTTCGTAGTGATACGGAGTGTCCTGGAGAAATACAAAGGTGATTTAGGATTGGCGAAGGAATACTTGGTTTGGTCATGAATAGCAGTCGCAATTTACTTTGCCCTCTTACTAATCCCTTGCTTTGTCTTAACTTAATACCTTCTGTACAACATCGTTAGGCTAATTGGTTTTCTTCATTCCCTACCGGTCGGCACCAGCCTATGGTTTGGAAGAAGACTATCCAATTTGCGTAATAGGTGTACCATCTCCTAAACCAAGGAGTACTCGCAACTTGAGAGAAGGTAAAAAGGAAAAGACAACTGAATAATCCTATCCGTTTTCTCTAGAACCGGAAATCATCCTCGAATAAATTCTTTCGAGTTCGTATCTAACCATACGATGGTTTTGTCCAATGGAAGTGGACGTTCATAGTAAAACGGGGTGTCCTGGAGAAAAGGGTAAAAGTAAGAGTGGCAATGAGGTATGCAACTCTGACAATCCAAAAGCCAGTGTTAAGAAGGTTTGGTTAACTTGGTCACTGAGTCATAGTCTTAGGGTCGGGTCAATGGTCGCTACCAAAGAGAGAGAGAAAAGAAACACTCAGCGTGCACTCTAACCTAGATCAGAATGGTTACCAATTTATCTAATCTGGAAATCTCCCACTGTACCGTCTAATTCTCCTCCAAACCTGAAAGAAGAATTAGTCGGGATCACCCGAGGAGTAAACTAACTCATCAGTGGGAATCGGGATCCAACTATCATCGCATGATAACGTGACGGAATCCGCTCACGTCATCACACTCCAGAAGGTATGCGCATATCTGGCAAGTTTCAGTTCTTTTGAAACTCCCGATGTGATTTCTGCCCCATGCTCTTATGACCTTGGCGTGAGGTCAAAATATCATAAGTCACATGTCAAGTTCTGCCCATCATTATCCAGGTTAATTTGAACCCACCCGTATATACCCTTGACGTAGGCCAAAATAGTAGTACGACTGTCCCAAACCAACGCATCTATCTATGCAACAGATAAATACCCGGCAGCTACCAAACACTATGCCTTGGCGTGAGGTCAAAATACATAGCTTGAATACTACCGAATATTTAACTGAAATGATGGAGGGCTACGAATGGTTTCTGGCGAAAACCTTTAACGTAATGAACTTGATATCGTTGAAGGAACTGATAGCTTTTAAAAATATAGTGACGAAAACCTTCGCTAAAGAGGTCACTCCCGGTGAAGGGATCTCGGCTCTTTCCCCGTAGAATGAGGTGCAGGATATTCCAACTGAATACCACGGTGCAAAGCAAAAGTAATCGGCTATAGTGAAGTTATTGCCCTGACGCAAACTTTTGTCCAAGGGGTCACTCCCGGTGAAGGGATCTCGGCCCTTGCCTCGTCGACTGAGGTGCTGGATATTCATAACCGAATATCACTGTGCAAAACAAAAGTGAACATCCTTGCAATAACAGCTTTTTGAAAAGTGTTCCAACAACATCAGATTAGGTTTGTTTTTAAACTTGCATTGATCCGAATCAACGCAGTCCCATCAATTGATCACACCAAAAAGAACGAAAATATACTGATGTACGTATATGCCATCCGCATTCGCCACTGGGTCCCGTCATTACCCGTTAGGTTAGCTAACTAACGACAGAGCGGGGACTGGACTAGCGCGGATGTAAAACATATACAACATCTACTAATATATATACCAATATATTATATTCGCTCAAGGCGTGATAAAATGCAACATCACAGAGAATGAACAGCATCACAGAAACAATACAGATATCTGGGATCCCCGGGTTTCACAGAGCCACTACTGAAACCCGACGTTCCCCTGGTCGTGTGGATAGCCTGTGCAATGAAATCCTAGACCCCTACGGGCGCGGCAAGTTACCCGCCAAAACCTGAAGCGAGGCAGCCCCCTTCAGCAACGTGAATGGACCACCCAGCACTTCACGGAATCCGGTAACTTGGATACCCCTCCTGGGTCAACCTGTACCCCCTACGAGTGCGGCGAATAGCCCGCCAATTCTAGAGTGAAGCCCCCTCCGTCTCAATGCCATGAGATGCGGGCTTGTTGCCCTCCAGAACCCGGCTATCCGTGCACCCCACCGCGGGGTAATCCTAGTACAGAAAGTAAAATATACATACAACGGGTACATCGACCGCAACCAGGTCGTGCCCCAAAAGAATAATACAAACAGGCAGTGACGGCAGTCCACATGTCGGACGCTCGCCCCGCAATATCAAATGTACATAATACAACAAAACTGTACTAGCATTGCATCCAGGCTATCCCCCACGACCGATCCGCAACATCACAGCAAAAACATAACATCAACGTGAAAGTCACGTTCGCAAATCCGTCTAACCGGGCTATAGCAGTTAGACTGGATTTACCGATCGAGTGACATTCACGGTCGCAGATATAATGTAAATACTGTGAAATAATGTGTTTAAAATATCCGATCAATCAAATTTTAACAAGTGGGCCCCCAAGCATTACTGTAGCAGATCAAGAAATTCTGGGCCCAATGTTATTATTCCAAAACCCATAAAATCACCCCAGAAAGCCTCTGTAAAAAATTGGTGTAGCGAATCCAAAGTAGCGCGGCGGAACCGCGGCGAGAAGGGGGTGTTTGCGGCGGTTCCGCGCTCCCACAGTAAAGTCACTTCATCGAATTTTTACAGAGCTCTTAGATTGTCCAGTACATCAATGTTTTACAACCTGAAAAATTTTTCGAGACCAAAAATTTTCAACAGAAACTGATGCTAGTGAAAATGTAGATTTTGGAATTTTGGTCGATCGGAAATGCAAAACACATTAAACCAAGCTAGACTAAGCTAATGGCGAGGCTCTGATACCACTGTAAGTGCACGGCGGCGCCCCAGCCGTCAATCCGACGGCCAAATGCGGAAGCTGTGATAAACTTTAATTTTTCTTGAACTGGCAAACCGCCTCGCACTAATACCCGGATCGAACCATTAATTAGTCCTAGCAAACTTCAAGAAGGGGAAGAGAGATATACCGACTGATCCAAGTCCTCCGGTCTTCTCGTCGTCGTCCCGATCTACTGCGGAAGCTCCGGTCTCCACCTCGTCGCCGGAAGTGCACCACATCGCCTACTTCTTTTACGGGCTCCCACCTCAATGCCGAGGCAACTCGGGCACGAAGCTGGCTAGTCGACGTGCCCAAGGTTTGCTGTAGAATATCTAGTGAGCAAGTCTCATTTTGGGGTTTGTGGAGTTGCCTTTTGTGGAGGAATTGAACTTGGGGCTTTTTGGATTGAACTTGTGGGATTTTGCAACATGAAATGAAGCAAAATCCCACCCTCAAAATTTTGGACAGCCCACAATGGGGAAGGCCGGCCATGACCATGGGAGGAGAGTGAGAATGAGAGAGTCATCCAATTATCAAAAATTGGAGAGAGAGAGAGAAAGCTATCATGCAAAAGCAATCATCACCAAATCAAAACCCACACTCAACCACCTACCACCAACCTCATCATCAACAACCATGATGAGCCAAAAGTCAAGTCATGATGGAAAAAGAAAGAGTCAAATGGTCAAGGGATGGTGCAACCATCATGACACAAGAATATGCAAAGAACCCCTCCTCCACCAATCTTCGGCCATTGAAAGATACAAAGAAATATGGCCGAAACGGAAAGCAAACTGGCAACTCCAGAAAACTGGTCCCGTAATAAATTACAGGACAAACCCCGATATTGTGCATACACACCCGCATCTGTATTTCGACTGAAATACAAATGCAATGAGACTAAATCTACACTGTACTATACTAGGATCCGGCTTAAACCAAAACCGGCTAGTAATATCCATTCGATCCTGATCCGTGCAATACCGCACGTATCTGATCGAACCCTGCCATATATCCATACGGCCTATAGTACAAACTGTCCGATCCCGATCCGTGCAATACCGCACGTATCCGATCGGACCTTGCCATATCTCCATACGGCCTCTACAACCTTTCGCCCGAAAGCTGAGTAACAGAATGTGGGGGACTCTAAAGACTCGTCAACACCTTGGTTGTGGATTTAACCACTAGCACGTCAGAGGTATAAGCCAATACGTAACGGGCTACCGGGTATTGACTACAAGGGACGTCTGTGAGCGAACTCAGCCTGACAACCCTACTGAGCCTGTCAGTGACAATATCCGTACAGTCCGGTCCGTTCGTCTATGAGTATCGCATGGCGGGCCTAGGGGGTTGGTAAAAGTCAGACCCCCAAAAGCGGTACAAGTCGTGTCGGAGTGTAGCCCAGAACACCCTGAGATACTACTGGAATACCTACCAGTAAATCTCCTTGCCTTGGCCAAGGACTTCGTGTAATGGCTCTCCTAGACACAGCGCGACCTCACCCCCAATACCGGGAGAGACGAACCCCTGAAGATACGCTCACTGCCTCCATGTGGCTCGGGACTGTACCCAACTAAAACCTGTTTGCATGACTCCTTTGAGCCGTGGTAGGGTAGTAATCAAAGTACAGTGGGAACTCACACGAGACAAATGACGATCCCCAGGTCGATGAACTAACCTGCACACATGTCACCACGGAACTGCCATCTGACGTCTGGTATATGACCAACTAGCATGTTCCCGGCGAGTCCTGTCCGGTGTACTCATAACCCAATGAGCACCTGTATACATCTTAGGTGATCCAACTGACACCAGTGGCTTATGAGACCGGCCACCGCCCCTCGTCGGGGTCTCGACTGTATACACTAGTCTACTCTGGAGTATCGATGCCCTGTCTCGAAACTCACACGACTAGGGACCATTTAAGGATATGCTTATAGACCCCAGCTCCCACTTATATGATCGCCCTCATACTGCTGGTGGTCAAGCAAGAATCCTAGGGGCTCTATCAACGTGTAATAGCAACTTGTCAGGTCACCTAAAACAGTACACGATGATAAAGGTAAACCAGATAGCATACTATCATCTCGAGTAAGACTGTCCTACCGGGATGGGTCTTCCATCAATCATTGCAATCACGTACCTGTGACCTAATAATTGACTCTGAGGGCACTATCTCCAACAGATCCACCTTCCCTAGGCCGTATGGATGGGCTCGAGACTGGTATGGAGGAGTTGCGACAGATGATGGGAGGCATGCAGGAGCTACGTCAGATGGTAGGATCCCTAGTTGCAGCCAGTCGTACACCGAGACCGGATGACGTACCTACTACATCACAGACGACCATGATACCTGCTCCTACTACTACCACCGTGACCATCCCGGTTTCACTACAGGATTTCATGAGGCTGAGACCTCCAGTATTCACCGGCACCGAGGCAGCGGAGGACCCACAGACGTTCCTTGACAGTTTAGCCAGGATCTGCCGTTCGCTAAGATGTTCGGATGATCGATGGGTAGAGCTTGCGAGTTTCCGACTAGAGGGTCTCGCGCAGACATGGTGGGAGTCAGTCTTGAGAGGTCGAGCTGCAGGTCTACCGCCTATGACTTGGGTCGAGTTTACAGCGGTCTTTCTAGCCCGTTTCCTTCCAGAAAGCGTTCGTGACGCCAGAGCTCGTAGCTTCGAGGCCTTAGTCAAGACACCTGGGATGACGGTGTCTGAGTATGACATCCAGTTTACACAGTTATCCCGATACGCTCAGTATTTGGTGGATACCGAGGAGAAGATGGTGAAGAGGTTCGTACAGGGACTTGATGCCCAGCTATATCTTGCCATTGGCGCCCAGCACTATGACACTTATTCAGCTGCTATGGATACGGCATTGCGGATGGAGGCACGCATATCACAGACTTCGGCCGTTTCTGGGCCGAAGAGGATTCGCACCGATGTACCGTCTCAGAGGCAGCGCGCCAGATTCTTTCCAAGAGATAGGCCTGGCAGAGGATTTGGGCGGGGACAGTTATATGGTTCTTATCCCCAGGGGCAGCAGCCGTCGCCAGGGTGTTTTGGGTGCGGGAGTTTGCACCATCTTGTCAGAGACTGTCCGGCGAGACGACAGGGAGCAGCGACAGTTCCGCATGTGACCCTACCACCATCACCACCCCCTCCTCAGAGAGCCCTACTTCCTACCACCGGCGATGCTCCACGCCAGTTAGGTGCACCCAGAGGCCGTGGACGCGGCGGTCCTGTTCAGAGAAGACGAGGAGGCAGAGGCCGAGGTCGAGGTCAGCCCGCTATCGGTGGAGGACAGGCCCGAGTTTTTGCTTTGACACCGCAGGATGCGCAGGCATCCAATGTCGTTGTGACAGGTACCTTGCCAGTTTGTTCTTTCGACGCACGGGTATTATTCGACCCAGGTTCCACACATTCGTACGTATCTACACACTTTGCACCGATGTTGGGCCGTGAGTCGTCGTCGTTAGATCATCCGCTTGTTGTTGTTACTCCGGTAGGCGAGTCGTTTGTCGCTCGGTTTGTATTTCGTTTGTGTTCCGTTCGTATCGGGGAGAGGGATTCATCAGTTGATTTGATTCCCGGCTCGAGGCCTATTTCTATACCGCCTTATCGGATGGCCCCGGCAGAGCTTCGAGAGCTGAAGGATCAATTGCAGGATTTGTTAGATAAGGGGCTTATTCGACCGAGTGTTTCTCCGTGGGGTGCTCCGGTCCTGCTTGTCAAGAAGAAGGATGGAAGTTTGTGCTTATGTATCGACTACCGCCAGCTGAAAAAAGTTACCGTTCGGAACAGATATCCGTTGCCGCGCATTGATGATTTGTTCGACCAGCTTCAGGGTGCGGGGTATTTTTCGAGGATCGACTTGCGATCAGGATACCATCAGCTGCGAGTTCGACAGGAGGATATACCGAGGACAGCTTTCCGCACGCGCTACGGCCACTACGAGTTTTTGGTGATGTCGTTCGGACTCACCAACGCCCCAGCAGCATTCATGGATTTGATGAACCGTACATTCAGGCCGTATCTTGACTTGTTCATCATCGTGTTTATCGACGATATCTTGGTGTACTCTCGGAGCAGAGAGGAGCACGAGCAGCACTTGCGGATTACGTTACAGACTCTGAGGGAGCACCAGCTGTTCGCAAAGTTCTCCAAGTGTGCTTTCTGGCTGGACAACGTCGGATTCTTGGGTCACGTGGTTACGAGAGACGGCATTTGTGTGGACCCGAAGAAGATTGAGGCTGTTCAGCAGTGGCCCCGACCTACATCGGTTACTTAGATCTGTAGTTTTCTAGGCCTGGCAGGCTACTACAGGCGTTTTGTTCAGGACTTCTCCCGTATAGCTGCACCTTTGACCGGTTTGACCCGGAAGGGAGTTCCTTTCGTTTGGACAGAGGAGTGCGAGCGCAGTTTTCAGCAGCTACGGACTTGTTTGACTACGGTGCCAGTATTATCTTTGCCTTCGGGATCTGGCGGATTTGTGGTCTACTGTGATGCTTCGGGAGTGGGATTAGGATGCGTATTGATGCAGCATGGCCGGGTGATCGCTTATGCTTCTCGGCAGTTGAAGAAGCATGAACAGAACTACCCCACTCATGATTTGGAGATGGCTGCAGTGGTCTTTGCACTGAAGATTTGGCGACATTACCTATACGGCGAGTCATGTCAGATATTCACCGATCACAAGAGCTTAAAGTACATATTTCAGCAGCGAGACCTGAACCTCAGACAGCGTCGTTGGATGGAGTTGGTGAAAGACTACGACTGCGAGATCTTATATCACCCAGGAAAGGCGAATGTGGTGGCAGATGCGTTGAGTAGGAGGCCCGGGGGTAGTCTATCCTTTTTGCGCGCAGTGCAGAGGCAGTCGTCAGCAGATTGGCAGATGTTATGCGACAGCCGAGTTGAGTTCGAGTTCACTCAGACAGGGGGACAGCTCGCGCATATTCGTGCACGCCCACAGTTGCTTGACCGTATATATGAGGCACAGCGCAGTGACGACCGTTGCTCAGAGATCATGGCACAGATGGGACAGGGCAGATTTTTCGAGTTCGTGATTGACGATCAGGGGATTTTACGATATGGATCTAGACTGTGCGTACCAGATGCTGATGGATTGCGGCGCGACATTCTTGAGGAGGCACACCGATCAGTGTATAGTTTCCATCCCGGTTCCACCAAGATGTACCATGATATGAGAGAGACCTACTGGTGGGACGGGATGAAGAGGTACATTGCGGAGTTCGTTTTGAGATGCCTGACTTGTCAGCAAGTCAAGGCCGAGCACCAGAGGCCCGCAGGAGTGTTACAGCCGTTACCCATTCCAGAGTGGAAATGGGAGCAGATTTCGATGGATTTCGTTGTGGGTCTACCCAGGACAAGTCGAGGGTACGACTCCATCTGGGTGATCGTGGATAGATTGACGAAAGCGGCTCACTTCCTACCAGTGAAGACCACTTTCAGCTTCGCTCAGTATGCTCAGCTCTACATCGACGAGATCGTGCGGTTGCATGGCGTACCGACTTGTATCGTGTCAGATCGAGGCACTCAGTTTACCAGACGACTATGGCAGAGACTCCAGGAGGCTTTGGGCACTCGTTTGAGCTTCAGCACAGCATTTCATCCGCAGACCGACGGACAGTCAGAGCGGACCATTCAGACTCTCGAGGACATGCTCAGAGCGTGCGTTTTAGACTTTGGTGGTAGCTGGGATCGTCATTTACCTCTAGTGGAGTTCTCCTACAACAACAGCTTCCAGGATACTATTCAGATGGCACCTTTCGAGGCATTGTATGGGAGGAGATGCAGATCGCCCGTTTGTTGGACAGAGCTCAGCGAGAGCAGTATTTTGGGGCCGCAACTTGTTGAGGAGACGACAGCGAAGATACAGTTGATTCGAGACCGGATGAGGGCAGCTCAGAGCAGAAAGAAATCCTATGCAGACAGGCGCCGTCGCAGATTAGAGTTCGCAGTTGGCGACCATGTTTTTCTGAAAGTCTCTCCGATGAAGGGCGTGATGCGTTTTGGGCAAAAGGGGAAGCTTAGCCCTAGATTCGTAGGTCCCTTCGAGATCCTCGAGCGTGTCGGCGCTGTTGCTTATCGTTTGGCCCTTCCACCTAGCTTTCCCGATGTTCACCCCGTCTTCCATGTTTCGATGCTCCGCAAGTACCTTCACGACCCTTCGCATGCGATTCAGCACCCGACAGTCCAGCTAGAGCGCGACCTTTCTTTTGCAGAGCAGCCGGTGGCCATCCTGGATCGGCAGGTGAAGAAGTTGAGGTCGAAAATTATACCAACCGTCAAGGTCCTTTGGCGTAGCCCGAGCAGCGAGGAGGTCACCTGGGAGACCGAGGGCGAGATGAGGAAGAAATATCCCCATCTCTTTGAAGGTACGCATAGATATAGTTTTAAATTCGGGGACCGAATTCCTTTAAGGGGGGAAGATTGTAGCGTCTTGAAAAGTCGTTTTGGTGTTTTCCTGAAAATCGGTGAAAATTCGGTATTTTTCCGAAAACCGTCTTTTTTGTTATTTTGCAGTTTGGGGCTACTTATACCTAAAATGGATAGGTAATTGCTTGTTTTTAGTAGCTAATGAGTTACTTATTAAATTTTGGTCATTTAAAAATTTTTCCCTATTTTTCAATTTTTTTATATTATTTTAAACCGGTAAGAAAATACATTAAATTAGCGATAAATACAAATTTTTCCGGGCTAATTTTAATCCTTAAAATTATGTTAATTAAAATCTAGTTGTAACATAAATTTTTAGTATTTTATTTTGATTTTTAACTAATTTTTATTATAGGAAACGAAATTTATTGAATTTAAGCCTAAACTTGCAATTTTTGACTTGTAGGGGGTCTTTTTGCATAAAATTTCTTTTGTAAAACCCCTCTCTCTCTTCCCTCAGCCCTAGGCCGACCCCACCAGCAGTAGCTCAAGAATTTTCCTTGCCTCTTTTTGACTTTAAACCATGTGAAGAAGTGTTGGTTTTAAAAGGGTAAATTTGGAAGTATGTGTGCTTTGATTGGAGAGGGTTGACTTGGGCTTTTTCCCACATCACCCCACACCACTTCCCCCACTCCCTTGCAGCCGAAATTCTGCAGTTGCAGCAGCCCCATTCCCCCTCCTTGTCTCATCTCTTTTCTTCATCAAAATTCATCCAAAATTGCTCCAAAAATCAACAATTTTCTTCACAAATTCAACACAAAACCCTATTCTATCTCTTTTCAAGCCCACATTGGTTTAAATCTTATGGAAATGAGGCATTTTTGGAGGCAAATGATCATGCTAGATCCATAGATTGTGAGGTATAATTTCAATCTTGGTTAAATTGTAGTTTAATGTATGCTAAATTAGAACCTTGAAGTGTTAATTTTGTGCTAAATTCTAATCTAGTTTTTTTTATAGTTCATGGCTTGAGTTGTAATTAGGGTTTAGAAATCCATTATTAGGTTAATTAATTTACTTTGCTATCTAGTGTTTTGCTAACCTAAATCTAAGAGGTGAACTTGCTACTGGGTTTGAAATTAGTGTTAGTTAAGTTTTTCTAGTATGGTTTTTAATTGCAATTGCTTATAAGAAAAAAATCATGAAAGGGTTGCGTTTGGAAATTGGTTTTGTAGCATGGTAAATGAGTTGGAATTATGTGATTGTGGCTAACTAGTTGTATGGTTGGATGTTTGTGTTGGATTGTGATAACTTTATCTTTAATTTTCGATGTTGCACCAAATTAGCAAGTTTTGTGCTTACTAGTTTTTATTAAAATATTGTGATGAACTATTTGCGAGATCTTGGCGATATTTTTGAGATATCCTATGACATTTAGGATGCGTGTGTGCAGATTTTTTTGAGTAGTCGGGTTGTAGTTTTGCCGGGCGGCCAAATCGACTTTCTTGTAGATTTTTGCGATTTTCGCGTGTGTTCCGCGGACCCTGTGCACGTTGTACCTAGCTAGTGAACATTAGTATTTTCGTTTGGGTTTTGCGTCAGTCTTGATAGGTAACCTTATGTTTGGTATTGATGTAAATTCCAGGTTCGGTCGCGGAGACGTCAGACGCGGCACGAAAGGGGAAAGCGGTGATTGGACACAGCTAGCCAGGGATTCCGGTGAGTAGATGTAACATCTACGGGGGACTATCGTTGGATGGCACAAGCCGCCCGATAGTTTTAGTAACTTAAAAGATTCTTAGTAATGTTAGTAATTAGGGGTGTAATACTTGTATGATTATTTGCTACATTCATGCCCTATATTGACATACCTATACGAAACCATTTTATAGGACACCTGCACCATTGCCAGGGATTTTATATGCAGCACGAGCACTATTCATGCTTACACACACACCCTGGTAATTGCCATGCCACCACACTAGATAACCTTTAAATTGAAACCTTTTACTAATTGATACTTAAACTTGTGCTATTGCCTTTAATTCCTTAAAATGAAACCGTAGGATTGCTATTCATGTGCATGTACTTCATCATATTAATTGTTCATGCCTAATCTATTAATCACACATCGCAACTTGATTATTGATACCATATGTATTCATTATCATTGATATATGCACTTATGAGGATTTCTTGAGATTTTATGATATTTCTGGATTTCGGGGGAAAGCCGCAAAATTTCTAAACTTATTATATTTTTAAAACATGTAAATTGCGGTTTTCTAGTGATGTAAGTGTCGTCCACCATGAGTTTGCTGTGGTTTTTGAGACCCGTTTCGAGGAGTTGGATGAACCATCTCGGGTACATGATGGGCCCGGTAGGGTACCCCGGGGCAAGAAGCTCGTGGTGCTGACGATGAGCCTGGCAGGGGACGGATTACCTACCGGTGACTTCATTGGGCACGGCGGATATCCAGAGGATACCGACCGGGGCCGCGAGAGGATGAGATATTGATATTGAGATGGGTCAGCCGGATGGCTGAGGCCAGAGACACTATGACATGGATTTATGAGATTTGAGACAGCTTTTGGGTGTCGTTGCTGGACACCGGTTCTCGTCGATTCTTTGAGTATTATGCTGGCATTCTAAAAGAGTTTCAAAAACAAAAAGAGATAAAATGTTTCTTATATATACCTATTGAGACCTCAGATATTCATGTTGCATACATATTAGTACACTGATGTTGTATACACACCTGCTAGTGCATCCAGTCATACCTGTATTTTAGATGCTAGGATGCTTGTGTGCATGCATACGATAGCCTTTGTAGATGTTATTTATTACTCACGAGTTGGCAACTCACCCCCGTTGTGCCACAGCCTTTTGCAGGTCCGCTCCGTCAGTACAGTAGCGGCGGGCGCACTTGTTCTTTTGCCTCCTTTGCCTGGACTCGAGGTTTTGCTCTTAGGTGGGTTATATCATTATTTTTGTACCACCTTGTATATTCCTTGTATCTAGTGCACTCCATCTACTGTATCTACCAGTATTATTGTATATTGACCTAGAGATGAGACTGTGAGGTTTGTGGACTTTTATGCTGTATTTTGGGGTCGAGCTCACTTGAGCCGACATGCTGCTTTTCTCATGCTTCCTTATGATTTTTTCGCATGTTGTTGCTTTATATTGCGTGGGATTTGTGACCGTCTTGTGGCGAAGAGCTAGCTCCCGCTTGGGGATGCCCTATTTTGTTGGATTCATATATATTCTTGTTGTACCCATTTTGGGGGCCAGTATTTACAAAGGAGACTCTGCCGAAATTTTCGGAAAAATTGGTACTGTTTTTAATAAGGGTTTTACATGACTTATTGATAAACTCGCTTTCAATTGATTGGGTTTTCTTCACTCTTTTGCTTAATTGGTTTTGTTTTCTGGGCTTTGGCTTACTTATTTTACGGATGTCTTGAGACGTTTCGTAACTTAAGTGCCGGTCATGTTCCGTACCCTGCGGGTCGTGACAGTGCCAGTATTAACCTGCTTCCGTACTCAGTATATGAGCAACTAGGTGTAGGAGAGCTGAAACCCACACACTGTACTCTCCAAATGGCCGACCGATCAATCACCTATTCTAGGGGTGAGCTAGAGGATGTGTTAATCAAGGTCGGGGACTTCATATTCCCCGTTGACTTCATTATTTTGGACACACAGCCTGTAGCTAACCCCCGGAATCAAATTCCGGTGATACTCGGTCGTCCATTCCTTGCAACCTCAAATGCTGTGATCAATTGTCGAAATGGTTCGATGAACCTATCTTTTGGAAATATGACAATTGAACTCAACATTTTTAGGTTGGGGAATCAGCCCTCTGAACCTAATGCTCATATACTAGACATTTGCTCAATCCAGGAGATCACCCCGGAAGAGTGTGAATTCGAGGAGTTTTTGTTCGATCACAACAACCTTAACGCCACTAGTGCGTTCCTCTTCGAACCTGCTGCTATTTCTGCACCCGACAATGACAACGAGTGTTTCACTTTCTCGAACGATCTTAGCCACTCACCACCCGAGTTTGAATCCTTCGAATTTCCGGATGAGTTACCTGAACCATCCAACTCGGTCGCTTACACTCGTTTTGAACCTTTGATGGAATCCTTTGAGTTCGAGACCTTTTCACCAATCTTGCCTTCAATCGTTTCACATCCAATGCTCAAACTCAAGCCTTTGCCGTCTTACCTTAAGTACGCTTACTTGGGTGAGAACGAGACCCTCCCTGTTATCATCTCGGCTTCTCTAGCTCCCGAGCAAGAGAGAGCCCTTCTTGCGGTCTTGCACAGCAATAGGCAAGCTTTTGGCTGGTCCATGGCGGACATCAAGGGGATTAGTCCCCTGATCGTTGAACATCACATTCATCTGATGGATGATGCCAAACTAGCCAGGGATCCACAAAGGCGACTCAACCCAGTCATGTAGGAGGCTGTAAAAAAGGAAATCGTAAAGTGTCTGGATAGTGGTATCATTTACCCTATCTCTGATAGCCAGTGGGTGAGCCCCATTCACGTTGTCCCCGAGAAATCAGGCATAACGGTCATAACCAACGAGGCGAACGAGTTAATCGCTACTCGCACCAAGACTGGGTGGCGAGTATGCATCGATTACAGAAAACTCAACGCCGCAACGCGGAAGGACCACTTTCCGCTACCTTTCATTGACTAGATGCTTGAACGATTGGCCGGACACGAGTACTACTGCTTTCTTGATGGCTACTCCGGCTATAATCAGATTCCCATTGCCGAAAAAGACCAGGACAAGACCACATTCACTTGTCCTTTCGGCACGTTTGCATATCGTCGCATGCCCTTTGGGTTATGCAATGCGCCCGCTACCTTCCAGCGGTGTATGATGGGAATGTTCTCAGACATGGTGGAAAAATTCCTGGAGATCTTCATGGACGATTTCTCTATCTTTGGCGATTCCTTTAATGAGTGTTTGCTGCATCTCGACGCTGTCCTTACCCGATGTAAGGACAAGATCCTCACTTTGAATTGGGAAAAGTGACACTTCATGGTGCGCGAAGGTATTGTCTTAGGACATATCATTTCGTAAAATGGCATAGAGGTTGACAAAGTGAAGATTGAGGTCATTTCCAATCTCCCTCCTCCCAGACGCGTCAGAGACATCCGAGCCTTCCTTGGCCATGCCGGTTTCTATAGACGGTTCATCAAGGACTTTAGCAAGATTGCTAGGCCCTTGACTCTTTTGCTGGCCAAGGACACGCCATTCGACTTCAACTCGAGCTGTGTGACTGCGTTCGAGTCATTAAAAAGCTCACTCACTTCTGCTCCCGTTCTTTCTTCTCCTGACTGGACGCACCCATTTGAGATTATGTGCGATGCATCCGACTTTGCCATTGGTGCTGTCCTTGGACAACACATCAACAAGATGCCGCACGTAATCTATTATGCTAGCCGAACCCTAAACGACGCCCAACTTAATTATACAACAACTGAGAAGGAATTCTTGGCTGTTGTATTTGCTTTAGAAAAGTTCAGGCCCTACCTCATCGGCTCTCCAGTCATTGTCTACACAGACCATTCTTCTCTGCGCTATCTTTTTGCGAAGAAAGATGCAAAATTTTGGCTAATACGTTGGATCCTCTTGCTTCAAGAGTTTGACCTTGTCATCAAGGACAAAAGAGGATGTGAGAACGTAGTCGCCGACCATCTCTCACGACCTCCTTCTTCGCCGTCGCTTCAAATTCCGATCAACGACGTTTTTTCAGATGAACAACTCTTGACAGTATCTTGCGAACCCTGGTTCGTAGATATTGTGAACTATTTGGCCATAGGATTACTACCAACTGAATGATCAAGTCAGGACAGATTTCGATTCTTATCCTAAGCAAAACACTTTTACTGGGACGAACCCTATCTGTTCAAGTACTGTCCCGACCAGATTATTCGTCGGTGTGTCCCTGACGATGAATTCAAGAGTGTGCTGTCATTCTGCCATGATCAAGCATATGGCGGGCATTTTGGCCCTAAAAAGACAGCTGAGAAGATCTTGCAGTGTGGTTTCTACTGGCCACAACTCTTCAAAGACGCTCATGACTAGTGCAAGACTTTCTCCCGATGCCAACACTTGGGCCAGATATCCAGGAGGAACGAGATGCCGCTCCAACCAATCTTGGTTGTGGAGATTTTCGACGTTTGGGGGATAGATTTCATGGGGTCGTTTCCCAGCTCTTTTGGGAACTTGTACATCCTTCTCGCTGTTGATTACGTCTCTAAGTGGGTCGAGGCTGTGCTCAGCCGGACTAACGACAACAAGATTGTCGTTAGGTTTCTTAGAGAAAACATTTTCTCCCATTTTGGGCACCCCCGAGCGATCATTAGCGACAATGGAACTCATTTCTGCAATAAGACTTTCGAGGCCTTGATGCGGAAATATTCCATTAATCATAAGCTATCTATGCCCTACCACCCCCAAACTTGTGGGCAAGCCGAAGTTTCAAATCGGCAAATCAAGCAGAAACTGGAGAAGACGGTTTCTAAGAACCGTAAGGATTGGTCGTTGAAACTCGCTGATGCCCTTTGGGCATTTCGAACTACTTATAAGACCGATCTTGGCATATCTCCCTATCGGCTTGTGTATGGAAAGGCTTGCCACCTCCCTGTGGAAATAGGGCATCGCGCATTTTGGGCGATAAAAGAATTGAATCTGTCTCTCGAAGATGCGGGCAGCCATCGGAAGCTGCAGTTGAACGAACTGAGCGAGCTTAGGGATGAGGCTTATGAAAACGCGGTTGTCGTTAGGAACCGAACGAAGGTGTTTCACGATAAACACCTTTTGCGCAAAACTTTCACACCTGGTCAACAGGTGCTGCTTTACGACACCCGGCTACATTTCCATCCAGGTAAGCTCAGATCTCGCTGGAAAGGGCTATACTTTGTGCGGAATGTGTATCCGCATGGCGCTGTGGATTTGGAGAATCCAACAAACGGTTCATTTTTCAAAGTAAACGGACACCGACTAAAACCGTACCTTAGCGCCAAACCAACAGAGGAGCTCCTGGTCTTACAGGAGCCGGTTTACTCTGCATAATCTTCCTCTGCCTACCACCAAACATTGGTTATCCGGCCAAGAACAGTGGACATTGTTCCAAATAAGTTTGGGGGTATGTATATACCATTTTGTATATATTTGTGGATATTCTTTTCCATTTTTACTATTTTTCTTTTCTTTAAAAACAAAAAAAAACTTGTGTATATCTAACCGACAATTTTGACCCTTCAATGATCTCTTCATGCAATGACAGTGAGGACACTGTCCAGTTTAAGTTTGGGGGTACGATCGGTACGCATTTCTAACCTTCGCATTCATATGTATATTTTGCATCTGCATACTAAAATCCATAAAATCCATAAAAATCAGAAAATTTCTAAAAACATAAAAACTTTTTTGTCAAGTTAGCTAGTGGGAGAACTCAGATTCAACATTTTGACGGTTTTGTTTGATAAGATAAGGATAACTAAATCTTATTTTTAGATTTTGAAAACCTAAAAGATAACTCTCCTTTGAAGTTAACTATAGTTGATATACGTCTTTACATCACACTACACGTGTCATGAATTTTCGAAATTAGATGACAAGTCTATTATGTCTAAAAACTTTTAAATGGATAAATGATTTTCTGAGGAACAAATAGGTTTGTTTTGAAATAAGTAATATCAAGAATAGTTTATGAAGTGAAGCGAATATGAAGGAATGTTATTGATGCCTTAATTGGAACTAATTCTGAAAAATAACCCATCTGGAACTTGATTGGAATAATTACACACCGAACCCACTAAACACATCTTTTATCCAAAAAATAATTGAACTACCGGTTATATCTCCGTTCGCATTGAATCATCATGATTTTCACGCTAAATTGTCTTTTGTTTTTGGGCCTAGGTAACTTGAGTAATTAAGTCCGCTGGGGTGTCTCTACACCTAATGCCCTAAAGCCAACTGGATTGGATGCATTGGCCCAAAGCTCGTTAAGAAGCCTAGAAAGTCTAGATTAAAACAAAGTCAAGCAAGTGTTTTCTCCGAGTTAAAATTCCTAACGGTTCTTTGTGTGAGAATAATCTTGACAAAAGACAGGTTTTTATAAAAAAATATTTCTAGCGGAGATATGAAGGTTTTATTCTATGATAAAAATAGCACGTTCACAGAGGTGTGTATGAAATGAAAACAAGAAAAAGGTGGAGTGAAAAATAAGACCTAGTTTCTTGTTAAGGAAGATAGAAATTCTGAAATTGAAACCTTACTGGAAAACAAAACTTGAAAAATACTTAACTCCTTATAAAACTTATGCGATCCTTTTAAAATTTTTTTCTGGGCTTTATTTTGTGACATGATGACTTTAATCGATCCTTCTGGAACTTAACGACACTATTTGCACTGCACGTAAAGACATATAAAATCTTAAGTTAAATAAGAAGCGAGATGTGAAAAATAAAGGTTCGATAGTCTAGACTTAGGATAATAGAATTGTTATTTTCTGAAACAAACCTTAGGGTTTGAATCATAGTTATTTTGCAAAACTAGCTTGACCGGATTTTATGGGTAGTATCCGGTGAAAACCCTCAGGAGACAACACTCCTCCTACTAGGGACACCTAGAGCTTTAAACGGCCTGTTGCACATGCTCAGTGCAATAGCGTTCCCTGCGAAAGTGAGGTTAGGAATTTTTTGTGAATAAATTGGATTTGCTCGGGACGAGCAAATGATAAGTTTGGGGGTATTTGTTTATATCAGATTTTTGCATTTTTATACCGCCCAATTTTTATTACATTGCTTATCGTTAGGTACTCTTGAGCCGTGTTTGCTAGTTAGTTGCAGGATACAGGTTCTCAGCTCTAAACAGTGAAATTCATGGATAAGCACGAGAAATTCTGGATTACTGCCAACCACAGATAAAACACGGGTCTCCGCTCTCTATCCGTATGTTGCCGCACACCAGTTTAAGGGACAAAATAGCAAATTGATGTCATTTTCATGCACAAATCTCAATGTCAACACAAGATCCAACATATCTAAGCGGAGCTCAAGAAAAATCATGGCAAAAGATCCACATCACATCACCTTTTGATCTGCTGAAATTCTGGACGAATTGTGAAAGGCTTTTGAAAAACAACATATTTTACACTAAAGAGTACAGCCAACCAGGGAATCCCACAAAACCCGGTGACCTAAATCATCAAGATGGCCACGGATCCGTGGCCAACAGGGGGGTTAGGCCACGGATCCGCGGCCGTATTGGCTCTTCAGCTGAAAACTTTTCAGGGGTATTTTGGTAATTTTATCTTATGGCAGATTGTTGCCCTAGGTTTCCAGTTCCCTGCCTATAAATAGCCCAGAATATTGCCAAGCCAAGGGTGCTTAATTCTTGTGTAAAATTTAGGATATGTTTTGTAGTTCTTCTTCCTCTTTTCATCTTTTCTTCATTAAAACTTTGTAGTGAGATTTTTATGAGTGAAGGATGAATAAAAGAGTTCTTTTTTGTTACCATGCTTGTCTTGTTATGTTGTTAATGATAATTGCTTGTATTTTTCATTTGCTAATCTAGTTGTTGTTATTTATTGGTTGTTTCTTTCTTGTTATATTTTTCTTTATCCTTAACAACAATGATGCTTAAGCTTGATCCTTGCCAAGGTGAGGTCTCAAATAGCTAGTTGTAATCTCCTAACCTCTTTCTTTCTATCTTCCTCCTTTTGTCGTATTTTCCTTTTTTTTGTAATGGGTGAGTAGTTTTCTAACTTGTTAGGGTAGGATAAGGGAAGTTTTAGAGAAGGAAATCTCTCTCACTCTTTCCTTACCCAACATCTTAATTTGGACTCCCGTTAATTGAACCACAATCTGCTCCCTACGGCACCCTATCTTACATGATAGCGGTGATTCCTTAGTGAGACCGGTTGTGGTTGAATTAACCGGAGGTTAAGGCTAAGAGCCAAGAACGGACGGAAAAGCACCAAAAGGAAGAACTTAAGCGTTGGAAAGCCTAGCTTATACTTGCAAGTTCCTTCCTAGTCATGCTAATCCCCGTTGTTGCCGATTACCGTAACACCGATATTAAGAGTGGCAACGAAAGAAGTGAGCGACTCCTAACTCAAACTAACCTAATCCTAACCCTAACAAGCTCTCTTTATATAACATTTTAGCACATAGATAATCTCAAAACAAACCTGGATATTTGGACTTAACTCGTTAAAGCACATAGAAAAAGATTCCCATCTCCCTGCGGATGACCCGTACTCAACCGGCTAGCTACAAGAGAAACCGTCTTGATTGCGGTAATTAACTAAGCACGCACGAACTCTACCAATCAGATAGTATGCTATTTAGTTTGTCTTTATCATAACATGTGATAATTTGTATTTCATATCTTGTATACATGTGGATAAAGCCCGTAGGATCTTTGCCTGACTACTTGCATTGTAATGGCGATCATACTTGTGGGAGCTGGGTAGTCAAAAGGCACATCCTTAAAAGCGTCCCTAGTCGTAGGAGTATCGAGACTCGGCATCATTACTCCAGAGTAGACTAGTGTACACATATCTAGACCCTGACGAGGGGAGATGGATTGGTCCCGCAACCATCGGTGAGGTGCACCTAAGATTGTATACAGGTGCTCACTGGTTGTGAGTACACCGGAATGGACTCACCGAGAACTAACTAGTTAGTATTATACCTAGCGTCAGATAGCAGTTCTCTGGTGACATGAGTGCAGATAGTCTGTTGACCTGAGATCGTCATTTGTCTCGTGTGAGTTCCCACTATGCTTTGATTACTACCATACCACGGCTCAAAGGAGTCGTGCAAACAGGTTTTAGTTGGGTACAGTCCCGAGCCACATGGAGGCAGTGAGCGACTGTTGGGGATTCGTCTCTCCCGGTATAGGGAATCAATATCGTGCTGTGATCGGTTGGTCATTACCATATGTCCCTAGCCAGGGCTGATTGAGAATTACTGGTGGTCGGTCCAGTAGATTCTCGGATGGTCTTGAGACACACCGATAAGACTTGTCTGGTTATTAGGGGTCTGACGTTTTCTGCCCTCCTAGACCTTACATGCGATGCTCTTGTAGGGATTCTTTAGCACCATGCCTAGGGTTTGGGTTGCATCACACATGCTATATTAAAAATTTAGAGGGTGCTAAACAATTCCAACTATGAATCGAACTAGAAAGTTAGGGTAACAACTTATAGTATCACATACTATGTAGTGTCTAACACTAAGTGGGGAGAAATACAACCTTTGTAGACCTCCTCTTGTGACTCCTTGGATCAACAATGGTTTGAACCGGCTCGCTTTAATCCTTCCAAGTCGACGACGATCCACCTGGTGTTCCTTTGCTCAAGCTCCTAGCTTCACTTGATCTTTGATGAAGTGGAGCAAACAACCTACACTTATGGGCTAGAATAGTATAGATTGGTGATGTGGTTTGTATTCTCACTTAAAAACCTTTCCTTTTTCTTTTCTTCACTCACTGGAAAAGGCAAGAGAGCATGAAGGAGGAAGAAGAAGGAGATGGCAAAGCTTGAGCTCTATTTGTGATAATTCTTTAAATAAAATGAGAAAAAAATACTTATATGAAAGTCATACTCACATATAACCATGGTCAATAAATATCTAGATATTTTTGTTAGTGAGTTAAAGAACAAATGAAATTAAACCATAGTCAAAACTTAGGTCAAGTAAAGAATAGTGTAGAAGAATATTCAACCATGATTTAATCATTTTCTTTTTCTCATTAACAAATATATATATGTATATATATACCATGTGAGTCTTGCATTGCCACCTCCAATGTATCAACAACCATGACACATGTATGCATGTATGTGTGCATTCATATCAGCATGTATATGTAGGGTTCTTAGGCACTCTAATGAGGTCTCACAAGGCATCAACCATGCCAATTTCAAATTTTTCCGGTGCCGAGAAACCCTAATACGGATCGTTAACTAGAATTTTAGGCGAAACAAGCAACTAGTTAACAACTTAACTAAGTGAACGGAAATACAACCATTGTAGATCCGGTTCTCCACCTCCATAGCTCCATGATGAAGTCTCCTTGCTGTCCAAATCGAATCCCGGGCTTTAGCGCCGGCTTCATCGGAGAAATGGGCGGGCTAGGTCATCGACTACGATGCCGAAGATGATCTACGTCGAGGCATCACAAGATCAAGCTCCCACTTCACCAAGTCATGAAACATGTGAAGAAAACACCCTTTACTACTTGGCAAGAGGTAGAGGATGAAGAAATAGGAGGTGGGTTCACTTTAGAATTGGATTTCTCACTCATTTCATCAAATCACCATTGATGGAATCAAGCTTCTTCATCTTGAAGAAGAAGAAGAAGAAGATGATGTTATGATAAGAATAATAAAATAGAAAAGAAAATGAATTCTTATCATATACAAACCATGGTTAAGTGTAGAGAATGAAGAATCATGGTTAAGTGGAATGGTTAGGGTTAAGCATGAGACAAAAGTGGTCAAACTTTCAACACTTCATGAAGCTTCTGAAAGATACAAAGAAAGCCACCATATCAATTTATCGTTTTAATTTCCAAAAAAGAATAAATGAATAAATGAATGAATAAGCAAAACCCTAATCATCAATTTAACCATGGTTTAGTTCTTTACACTTAACCAAATAAGCATGTATCATCAAACATGATACATTCATGTGCACAAAAGTATATCACATATACAACTTGCACAATTCAAGTGAGAAAATCCATTTAAAGTGAACCAATACTAGTTAATGCAAAGTAATATATCAAATATATAATTATACATTAAATCATTAAATCAACACTTGATTTAACGATCCGGTCATATCGCATATAACCGACTAGTATCCTATGTATCGGCTTACCGAATCAATCCTTGATTCGATAACTAGGTTATATCGCATACAACCTTTCGATACATTCATCGCGAGAATGGAATACGGTATCACATACACGCATTATTCTCGGTTCTGCACATATCTCATATGCGCTCCTATTTCGTTTCGCTTGAGCCAGGAAACCTCTGTGTAGGACTCTAAAGACTCGTCAATACGCCGGCAGCAGATGATGATCATATCAAACACCCACAAGCCGCAAGCGGTCTGCTAAACGTAACGGCCACCCGGGTATTGAGCGATCAGAAGATCGACGAGCAAGCCCGCTCACGCTCCTGTGAATCCAACCAGTAACACTTACCGTACAGTCCGGTCTGATCGTCTGATATGTCGCATATCTCGCCTAGGGGTGGTAAACGTCAGACCCCAATAGCTTGATAAGTCGTGTCGATATGAGGTCTATAACAGTTTGAGAAACTACTGGCAACACTTACCAGTAAATCTCAGCAACCCTGGCCAGGGATTTCCGGTTATAGCCAATCGAACACAGCGCAACATCAACTCCCTATACCGGGAGAGACGAATCCCCTCCTGTCGCTCATTGCCTCCATGTGATTCGGGACTGTACCCAAAAACCACCGTTTTTCACGCCCTCTTGGACGTGGTAAGGTGGAAATCAAAGCACAGTGGGAATCACACAAGACTCTATGACGATCTCGGGTCAACAGACTACTCTGTACCAGTGTCACCAGAGAACTGCCATCTGACGTAAGGTATAATACCATCTGGGAGTTCTCGGCAAGTCCGTCCAGTGTACCCAGTCTCCACTGAGCACCCGTATATCATCTCTGATGTCAAACACCAATGGATATGGGATCATCCATCGCCCATCTGTATGGGTCGAGCAGGTATACGCTAGTCTACTCTGGTATATCGATGCCCCATCTCGATACACCCACGACTAGGGACCTTGAAAGATGTACTTATGGACTACCATGTCCCCACTAGTATGATCTGCATCATAGTCCAGGTAGTCAAGTACACATCCTAAGGGCTTTACCAACATGTAACAGAGAGACAATCAGTGTACATGTTAAGGTAAAGAGTAACCAGATAGCATACTATCATGTCGAGCAAGAAAGTCCTCCCTATATATGTCCCAGCATCCACTACAATATACATCCTATGTACAGTAATGGCCTCTAGGGCATATATATAACTAACAATCTCCCACTTGCACTAGGGCCATCTGTAGCAGTGGTTGCAGTATCTCATACTCAACCATCCCATAAAAGTCTCTATCTGGGAATAGGCCTTCGTGAGTGGATTCGCCGTGTTATCCTCTGAGTCTGCTCTCCTAACCTCGATCACCTTGGAGATCAGCCATCTCCATGATCAGGTGATACTGCCTTAGAATATGTCTGGATCACTGATGGGACGGACGTTCCTTGGCATAAACCACATCTCCATTGTCACGCAATGGGAGGAACTAAGTTCATCTCATGAACAAATATACATCCAGACTGCCTCTTTGGTAGCATCACAACTAGCGATGTATCCAGCCTTTATCGTCTAGTTTGCCACGGTATCTAGCTTGGAACTCTTCCAACATACCGTCCTTTTACTGAGGGTAAAGACAATGCCTGCGACTGACATTCAGTCGTCCTTATCACCCTGGAACCTTTCCAGTGATTCTCCCCAGGACCAATTGATACCATCTTACTACAACTAGTGAGTATCCTAATATCCAATTAGATCTATCTCATAGATCCAAAACCCAGGATTTAGTAGGTATCACTTTGATCCTATGTGGAGAATCATTGTGATAAGCGGAGATTGATCGAGCGTAGCATAGGAAACTCCTTCCTTATGAAGAGCATGTCATCCACGTACTCTATGAGGATCGTCACCATACTCCCTACTACCTTTTTGTTTATACAAGGTTCATCTACCATTTTGATGATGTCAAACTCTTTGACTAATCCATCAAAACAGATGTTCCAACTCCGCGATGCCTGCTTTATCACATAAAATATCTTGCACACGTTTCCACTGCTCCCACTGTCTACGAAGCCCTCTGGCTGTGTACTTACAGACGCTCTCTTCTAAAACATCATTTTAGAAAAGCAGTCATGACACCCAACAGCCAGATATTGTAGTTATGGTATGTAGCCGTAGCAAGTATGATCTGGATGGACTTAAGCATAGCCACTGGAAAAAGGTTTCATCATTATCCACGCCTGGTCGATGACGAAAACCTTTAACAAGTCTAGCTTTGAAAGTCTCAACTTTTCCATCTACACCAAGTAATCTTCTCAAGATATACTTGCTCCTGATGGGGATTTAACCCTTCAGATAAAGCAACCAAAGTCCATACTTTGTCGGTGTATAAGGATTCCATCTCAGATCACTAAGCATCCAGCCATTCTTACAGAGTCTCACTCCTGATGGCCAGCTCGAAACTAGTTGGGTCATCATCTCATGATGCAATCCTCACTCCCACTGTCATAGAGAAACCGAAGTAACTCTCAGGTGGGTGAGGAACCCTACTAGATCGGTGGAGAGGCTGAGGTTCGTTGGTTACTATTGAATCCTTTGGTTCTACCAAATCATCAGCAGCAGTTTGTATAGCTGGAACATTTCCAGTTCTATATAACAGACCTTGCCTCGAGCTTGTCCGGATTTTGCTTTTCAGACATAGGCTGGACAACCCCAAATCTTAACTAACTTAAGATATGGGCTCTTCCCTTTCCATATCTTATATGAAGTGGTAGGCAACTAATTTGATTGGAACCCTATTCAATAGGTATGCAACTTCTCAAGTGCATAACACCCATTAGGGAAAAAGGTAACTCGGTAGTACTCATCATAGAGCACACCATATCATATAGGGTGTGATTGCTCCGCCCCGATATACCATCGTGCTATGGTGTATTCGGAGGAGTAATGCTGAGAGAGAATCTTATTCTCCTTTAGAATAGTCCAGGAATTCCATGCACAAGTATTCTCCTCCCTGATCACATCAAAGGACATAATACTTATACCCGTATTAGTTCTCTTCTTCTAACTTATATTCTGTGAATATCTCAAAAGGTTCGGACTTGTGTCTCAACAGGAACATATGTCTGAATCTTAAGAGATTATCAGAGAATGTAATGAAGTATAAAGAACCGGTCCTGGCATATGTAGACAGAGGACCTTACATACATCATCATGTATCGGTCCCAAGAGTTTACTAACTCTTTCTCTGTTACCAATAAACAGAGCTGTGGTCATCTTATCTCTGTGACATGACTGCCAAGTTTCATAAGATGTAAATTCAAACAGATTTAAATATGCATCTATGTGCAACTTAGCTAGTCGGGACGCATTGATATGACCTAGTCTACAATACCTCAAGAAGGATTCGTTCATTTCTGGACTCTTCCTCTTGTGTGTGTTCTATATACTAAGAACTGTAGTTTGATTTAGAACATCAATGCTTTTAGATAACGTGCCTGAACCGATCAACTCTTGATATAGGAAATGTTCAAAACATTATCCATTAATACAAAATTTTATCATTTCTTTATTGATAAAGAGACTGATATGATTTTGTATATCAGGTTCGGTATCTAATAGCATTTGTTCAGAATCAATGTATTGGTAATACAGGGTGACAGTGACCAACAGACTTGGCTGCAACACTTGCCCCGTTTTCTGTCTCATGAAACTTATCACCCGTTCTCAGTTTTTCTACCTTTTTGCAGCCCATGTAACATTTTACATATGCGGGATCCTGATCCGGTATCATATACACAGGACGTAAAGGACACTGAGAAACAGTTCTATATAATGAACACACCCGAAGATGATGCATCAGCATGCACTCTCTTCGTTTGAGCGGCACGGGAATTCTGGTAATCCCCAATTTCCTGCTCTGTCTTATAACAATTATAAGTTGGAGCGGGACCAACGTTCCCCAGCTCAGTATAACTAGCGGGTTCGGTCAATAATCCGTATTATTATCTTGATTAAGGCGTGATATGGTCGCTACCTGGAGAGAGGGAGAAGAAAACACTCAGCGTGCGCTCTTGTAAGAATTGATTGGTTATTATTTTTATCTAATCAGGATGGCTCCCACTGTTTTTATCAAATCTTCCTTCAAACCCTAAAAGGAAAGACTAGCCGGGATTAATTACATTCTACAAATTCGCCAATCTTTCAGCCAGGCCAGTGTCGGTACTTTGAGGAAGGTTCCCCGTGCTTTCGCACGGACCTAATTAGAGTAAACCTCGTTTTCCCAGAGGCGTAACCCCGTTGACACCTTTCTAGACACCTACTTGATCGGCTAATTGTAATGTGTAAAACTCTCCCAGGAGTAACTCTTACTCGCAGTGGGTATCGGGATCCAACTATCTCATAGAAGGTATGCAATCTCATTGCAAATTTCAACACTTGAAATTCCCGATAATATTCTGCCCCTAGCGTCCTATGACCTTGACAAAGGCCAACAAATCATAGGCTGCTAGTCAAGTTCAACCCGTCATTTCTTGATTGAATCAAACCCACCCGCACGGCCCTTGAAAAAGGCCAACAAGGTCGTACGACTATCCTGAAACAATCTGCATCACATGCACAAGCAGATAGGCATTATTCAGCTACCGCACACTACACCTTGACAAAGGCCAACAAACACAGCACGAATACTAAACAGTTCTTATCTGAAATGACGGAGGGCTACGACAGGTTTTTCTGAAAACCTATTGCGTAATGAACTTGATATCGTTGTAGAATCAAATGATTTTAAAATGGAGTGTTTTTTAGGCTTTTCTAGTTTTGCTAAAGGAGTCACTCCCGGTGAAGGGATCGTCGGTCCTTTCCTCGTCGAATGAGGTGCGGGATATATCATATATATCACCGTGCAAAGCAGAAACTATAGAAGCTATCAAAAGACAAACCGAGGGTTGTAGCATATGCCAGTTATTGCTAAAGGAGTCACTCCCGGTGAAGGGATCTCGGTCCTTTCCTTATCGAATAAGGTGCAGGATATATCATATATACCGCTATGCAAAGCAAGAACTGTAGCTACCTGTTTTATTTTTGAAATTCAATTCTACAACATCTTTAGGTTTCTTTTTCTTTCATTAATCATATTAATGAAGTCCCATCATTTAAGTACCTAAACATCACAGATAAATACGATGTACACTTATGCCATCCGCATCCGCCTCGATGTCCCCTCGTGCACCGTTAGGTTAGGTAACTAACGGCTGAGCGGGGCAGGGCTAGCGCGGGTGTAAAACATAAGTAACGCCTATATAATATATCATATATACTATATACAGTATCTATCAGAACAAATCAAATGATCACATCACAGATATCGCAGCAGAAGAATCATATGAAATATTGGATATACTAGGACGTCCGTGTTTTCAATACGAGCCAGTATAAAACACGGATTCCACGGTCGCGATGAATAGCTAAACCCACACCCCTAGACCCCTACGAGAGCGGCAAGCAACCCTACCAATTCTAGAGTTAGGAGACCCGGACTCGACTCCTCGAGTTGGTCTCCCACTGGACTCCAGAATCCGGTTACTTGTGCTCTCCTCCTTGGGTCTATCCTAGTGCGGAAAAGTAAATAATATACAAATGGTGACAACATCCGCAACCTGGAAGTGCCCCAATAAAAGAATATTACATACAAGTTTTTACATGAATGAAAATGAAAAACACTCATCTCACATAAAAACCCCCGGCTATTCAAACACGACGATCCAATATAACATATCCAGCAACACATAACATCACATGCCATCAACGTAAGTAAACATGCGTATCCCAATTGTCGTTGACATATAGCAACGAAACCGGCGATATCACATATTACACTTACGGTCACAGAAAAGAAAGTGTAAAACTACAACAGTTGGAATCCGCAACCTGCTTAGACATCGCATGCCTAACCATCTGAATACCTTAGACATCACATGCCTAAACATTATAAACCCCGCATTTTAGTCTCATTTATCGAAAACTCTTTTCAATATCAAGTCGGGCAATTCAACAAGATTCCCGACATCCTGATCGAATGCTCGTCGCAAACTTTAGTAGACGGCCGCACCCCCGACGCCGTCGACGAAGTGCACCAAGGCGGAACACCGCTGCCGCGAGCACCCGAACGGATGCTTTCGGCGACGGGGTTCTCCTACAGTCACTTGGTCGGGGCTATGGGGTGTAGCTGTCTATTAAGTTTACCCGGCGAGTATCCGCGTACGCTACGTAATTGCGACGGACTTTTGATCACATCAAAATTCCGTAGCAACCGATCAAGTGAGACTAAACTGCTATGTTTATAACATTCATTCAGTTATCTCATAACTACTTGTGAATTCCAATTATTGTATCACATTCCGGATAAATAGAAAATGTTAAACTTTCCGATCGAACAATCGAATACCCAAGTTTTCCCGAATCAGCTCAACTCATGAAATAAGTTCAAAGACATTCACTTCGTGCCTCAGTACCAACGGTCCAGCCGTAAAAGGGTCAAGCCAACGCCTCACATGTGGCACGCCGTACTGCCCCAAACCCGAAGGTTCAAAGGGCAGTTCAAGACGGTCACATAATCGAGTTAAGGTTTGTTGTCTTCTAGAGGGACCATCGCGTTACTTGCACTACTTAGAACGTCTTTAAACCTCGGAAAAATCCAACACTTGGAAATTTTCCGACAGGGGAAAAGGTGGGTATTTATATCCGGTCGAATTTTTTAACAGTTTCTAAAAATACCCGGAAAACCACATAAACAAAGTCTGATAATCCGATCGAATCATCTAAGCTCCAAAACACCCCAGAAAACTCAACTCTTGAGTTCAAATTAAAATTTCCCAGAAAACTCAGCACCTGAAAACATGAATTACTGTGCAAAATTCATAAATTAATGTGTCAAAATGGCCGCGGAACCGCCGCACAAGCCATGCTTGTGCCGCGGTTCTGCCGCGCTTTAGATGAATCATTAGGTAATTTTTGCACCGTAATTCTTAGAATTCCCTGCTGAATTTTTTAAGCATTTTTAATCTGGAAAAAACCCAGTTTTTGAAAAAAGTCCAGAGAGCATTTTGGAATTAGGGTTTTGGTTCGATCGGACTTCAAACTCCGTCTACACATCGCCTAAGGCTCTAGCTACGCTCTGATACCACTGTAGGGTTCCTAGGCACTCTAATGAGGTCTCACAAGGCATCAACCATGCCAATTTCAAATTTTTCCGGTGCCGAGAAACCCTAATACGGATCGTTAACTAGAATTTTAGGCGAAACAAGCAACTAGTTAACAACTTAACTAAGTGAACGGAAATACAACCTTTGTAGATCCGGTTCTCCACCTCCATAGCTCCATGATGAAGTCTCCTTGCTGTCCAAATCGAATCCCGGGCTCTAGCGTCGGTTTCATCGGAGAAATGGGCGGGCTAGGTCATCGACTACGATGCCGAAGATGATCTACGTCGAGGCATCACAAGATCAAGCTCCCACTTCACCAAGTCATGAAACTTGTGAAGAAAACACCCTTTACTACTTGGCAAGAGGTAGAGGATGAAGAAATAGGAGGTGGGTTCACTTTTGAATTGGATTTCTCACTCATTTCATCAAATCACCATTGATGGAATCAAGCTTCTTCATCTTGAAGAAGAAGAAGAAGAAGAAGAAGAAGAAGATGTTATGATAAGAATAATAAAATAGAAAAGAAAACGAATTCTTATCATATACAAACCATGGTTAAGTGTAGAGAATGAATCATGGTTAAGTGGAATGGTTTGGGTTAAGCATGGGACAAAAGTGGTCAAACTTTCAACACTTCATGAAGCTTCATGAAAAATACAAAGAAAGCCACCATATCAATTTATCCTTTTAATTTCCAAAAAAGAATAAATAAATAAATGAATGAATAAGCAAAACCCTAATCATCAATTTAACCATGGTTTAGTTCTTTACACTTAACCAAATAAGCATGTATCATCAAACATGATACATTCATGTACACAAAAGTATATCACATATACAACTTGCACAATTCAAGTGAGAAAATCCATTTAAAGTTAACCAATACTAATTAATGCAAAGTAATATATCAAATATATAATTATACATTAAATCATTAAATCAACACTTGATTTAACGATCCGGTCATATCGCATATAACCGACTAGTATCCTATGTATCGGCCTACCGAATCAATCCTTGATTCGATAACTAGGTTATATCGCATACAACCTTTCGATACATTCATCGCGAGAATGGAATACGGTATCACATACACGCATTATTCTCGGTCCTGCACATATCTCATATGCGCTCCTATTTCGTTTCGCTTGAGCCAGGAAACCTCTGTGTAGGACTCTAAAGACTCGTCAATATGCCGGCAGCAAATGATGATCATATCAAACACCCACAAGCCGCAAGCGGTCTGCTAAACGTAACGGCCACCAGGGTATTGAGCGATCAGAAGATCGACGAGCAAGCCCGCTCACACTTCTGTGAATCCAACCAGTAACACTTACTGTTAGTTATATGTATGCCCTAGAGGCCATTACTGTACATTGGATGTATATTGTAGTGGATGCTGGGACATATATAGGGAGGACTTTCTTGCTCGACATGATAGTATGCTATCTGGTTGATCTTTACTTTAACGTGTACACTAATTGTCTCTCTGTTACATGTTGGTAAAGCCCTTAGGATGTGTACTTGACTACCTGGACTATAATGCGGATCATACTAGTGGGGACATGGTAGTCTATAAGTACATCCTTCAAAGTCCCTAGTCGTGGGTGTATCGAGACAGGGCATCGATATACCAGAGTAGACTAGCGTGTACCTTCTCGACCCATACAGATGGGCGATGGATGATCCCATATCCATTGGTGTTTGACATCAGAGGAGATATACGGGTGCTCAGTAGAGACTGGGGACACTGGACGGACTCGCCGAGAACTCCCAGATGATATTATACCTCACGTCAGATGGCAGTTCTCTGGTGACACTCCTGTTGACCCGAGATCGTCATAGAGTCTTGTGTGGTTCCCACTGTGCTTTGATTTCCATCTTACCACGTCCAAGAGGGCGTGCAAAACGGTGGTTTTTAGGTACAGTCCCGAGTCACATGGAGGCAATGAGCGATAGGAGGGGATTCGTCTCTCCCGGTATAGGGAGTTGATGTTGCGCTGTGTTCGATTGGCTATAACAGGAAATCCCTGGCCAGGGTTGCTGAGATTTACTGGTAAGTGTTACCAGTAGTTTCTCGAATTGTTATAGACCTCATATCGACACGACTTATCGAGCTATTGGGGTCTGACGTTTACCACCCCTAGACGTGATATGCGACATATCAGACGATCAGACCGGACTGTACGGTAGTGTTACTGGTTGGATTCACTGGAGTGTGAGCGGGCTTGCTCTTCGATCTTCAGATCGCTCAATACCCGGGTGGCCGTTACGTTTAGCAGACCGCTTGCGGCTTGTGGGTGTTTGATATGATCATCACCTGCTGCCGGCGTATTGACGAGTCTTTAGAGTCCTACACAGAGATTTCCTGGCTCAAGCGAAACGAAATAGGAGCGCATATGAGATATGTGCGGGACCGAGAATATTGCATGTATGTGATACCGTATTTCATTCTCGTGATGAATGTATCGATTGGTTGTATGCGATATAACCTAGTTATCGAATCAAGGGTTGATTCGATAAGCCGATACATTGGATACTAGTCGGTTATATACGATATGACCGGATCTTTGAATCAAGTGTTGATTTAATGATTTAATGCATAATTATATATTAGATATATTACTTTGCATTAACTAGTATTGGTTCACTTTAAATGGATTTTCTCGCTCGGATGTGCACATTGTATATGTGATATACTTTTTGTGCACTTGATTGTATCATGTTTGATGATACATGCTCACAATAAAGATCAAACCATGGTTACATGATTATGGTTAGGGTTTTGTTTTATTCACTTATTTATTTATCCATTTCTTTTTGGAAAATAATTTGCATAAAGAGAAAATGGTGGCTTTCTTTGTTTGTACATTGAAGCTTCATGAAGCTTTGACCTTGTGACCATTTTGTCTTGATGCTTAACCCTAACCCTTCATTCTAACCATGGTTTATTCTCTACAACAAACTATGGTTGCTAAATGATAAGTATTCATTTATTTTCCTTTTTGGAAAAAAAATATGATATTCTATCATCTTCTTCTTCTTCTTCACTTCAAGAACGAAGCTTGCATCCATCAATGGTGATTGATGAATTAGAGTGAGAAATCCAATTCTAAAGTCTGCCCACTTCCTATTTCTTCATCCTCTACCTCTTGCCAAGTAGTAGAGTGTGTTTTCTTCACAAGTTTTCTTGACTTGGTGAAGTTGGAGCTTGATCTAGCGATGCCTCGACGTAGATCATCTTCGGCACGTCGTCGATGACCTAGCCCGTCCATTCTCCGATGAAGCCGACGCTAGAGCCCGAAATTCGATTTGGACAGCGAGAAGACATCATCACGGAGCTATGGAGGTGGAGCACCGGATCTACAAAGGTTGTATTTCCGTATTCTCTTAGTTAAGTGTTAACTAGTTTGCTTTGTCGCCTAGAAATCTAGCCAACGATCCGTACACTAGGGTTTCTCGGCACCGTAATTTTTGAAATTGGCATGTTTGATGCCTTGTGAGACCTCTAGAGAGTGCCTAGGAACCCTACAGTGGTATCAGAGCCTAGCTAGAGCCTTAGGCGAAGTCTAGACGGAATTTGAAGTCCGATCGAACCAAAACATAACCCGGAAAACGGCTCTCTGGACTTTTTTGTAAAATGTGGATTTTTGTAAATTAAAAATATGCAGAAAAATCAGCAGGAGATTCTATGGGTTACTGTAAAATTCGAGTCCATAATTCCATCATTCCGCCGCGGTTCCGCGGCACGAGCATGGCTCGTGCGGCGGATCCGCGGCAGTTTGTCCTATTGTTCATCGAATTTTGCACCATAATTAATAATATTCAGTGCTGGTTTTCCTGGGAATATTTTAATATTTATTCCAGAGTTTTATTTTCTGGGTTGTATTGGGGACTCGGTGTATCGATCGGATTATCTAATTTTGTCTATGTGGCTTTCCGAATAATTTTTTTGAATATGTTAAAAAGTTCGACCGGATATAAATACCCAATTTTTCCCCTGTCGGGAAATTTCCAAGTGTTGGATTTTTCCGTAGTTTAACGACGTTCTAAGTAGTGCAAGTAACGCGATGGTCCCTCTAGAAGACAACAAACCTTAACTCGATTATGTGACCGTCTTGAACTGCCCTTTGAACCTTCGGGTTTGGGGCAGTACGGCGTGCCACATGTGAGGCGTTGGCTTGACCCTTCTACGGCTGGACCGTTGGTACTGAGGCACGAAGTGAATGTTTTTAAACTTATTTCAAGTGTTGATCTGTTTCGGGAAAACTTGGGTGTTCGATTGTTCGATCGGAAAGTTTAACATTTTCTATTTATCCGGAATGGGATACAACAATTGGAATTCACAAGAAGTTATGAGATAACTGAATGAATGTTGTAAATCTAGCAATTTAGTCTCACTTGATCGGTTGCCACGGAATTTTGATGTGATCAAAAGTCCGTCGCAATCACGTAGCGTACGCGGATACTCGCCGGGTAAACTTAATAGACAGCCTCACTCCATAGCCCCGACCAAGTGATTGTAGGAGAACCCCGTCGCCGAAAGCATCCGTCCGGGTGCTCGCGGTAGCGGTGTTCCGCCTTGGTGCACTTCGTCGACGGCGTCGGGGGTGCGGCCGCCTACTGAAGTTTGCGACGAGCATTCGATCAGGATGTCGGGAATCTTGTTGAATTGCCCGACTTGGTATTGTTAGGTCCACGTTACCTCTCCCGGTACTCACGGGGTTGCGGAAACGGTAAATCAAAATTTTTCTAAACTTTGTAACATGGACCGTAAAAGCCGGATCTTTGCTAAACTAAACTAGCATACTTGCAAAGAAGAGTTAACTACTCGGCAAAGTGGTTATACCTCAAGTTGAACTCCTTCACTCCTTGTGGTTGTTCTTCTTTGATGTTCTTCTCTTCTTGTTGTTCTTCTCATTGTTTGCTTAAAGGTTGATCCGGACTTCGGTCACCTCCACGGCCTTCTTGAGTCGATGACGATCCACCCGAGAGATGTACACCGAGCTCCACCTCAAGCCGAGGTAACTAGGGCAAGGAGATTGCTAATCTAGAAGCCCTAGGTTGTGTAGAGAAGATGTATGGATGTGTTTTGTCAAGTAGAATCCTTTTTCTCTCAACACATGAGATCAAAGGAGAAATCAAGAGGAGGAAGAAGAAGGAGGTTTTCTTGCAACCATGGAGCTTCTCATTTTCTTCTCACTTCAAAAATCAAGAGAGAGAAAGAGAATAATATTATGATCCAAAAGAAAAGAACCATGGTTGCAAATAATGCAAAACATCATCATTACTAATTCCATCAAGATAAAGTTGATGGCTACTTTGAATTGACCATTATCATAATCCAAAAGAAAAAGGAAAAGAAAAGAAGAGTGTGGAAACCTCTTGAAAGTCAATGGTCAACCCGGTCAACCGGTCAACAAAGTCAAGAGGGGTCAACGGGGTCAAATGGTCAATGCAATTAGCCATAACAAAATTATCAAGGAAAGGATTAGTAAATAATGTCCCCGGCACATAAAGGTTTTGACCAAACGAACTGTCGAAACCCTAATGAGTCGGCCTCAAAATGGTTTTGACCGAATCAACTGTCAAAACCCTAATGAGCCTGCTACATAGCGGTTTTGGCCGAACCATCTGCCAAAACCCTAATGAGGCATCTCCTCCTTCATCGCTCCAGAAAACTGTGCATACACACCTGCATCCGTATTCCGTAGAATGCGGATGCGCAGAAGACAAAACAAATCCATCCGTGCAATACTAGGATCTGGCTTAAACCAAAGCCCACTAGTACTGCCTGCCCGAACATCATACGCACACAAGTGCACGTAAGTGATCGCAGCCCTGCCGTAAAACCATACGGCCTCTACACGTTTCGCTCAGTGCAGGGAAACTCTCTGTGTGGGACTCTAAAGACTCGACACTACGCTGGCAGTGGGTTTAACCACAGACCGCAAGCGGCACTAGCTGTACGTAACGGTCCCCAGGTAGATGTCGATAAGAAGGCCGATGAGGTAAACCCATCCGAACTCCTACTGAGTCTGTATGTGACAATCTCCGTACAGTCCGGTCTGTTCGTCTGATACATCGCATGGCGGGCCTAGGGGGCGGTAAACGTCAGTCCCCCAATAGCGGTACAAGTCGTGCCGGAGTGAAGCCCAAAACACCCTGAGATAACACTGGAACCTACCAGTATATCTCGCTTGCCCTGGCCAGGGACTACTCGTGTAATGGCTCTCCTAGACACAGCGCGATGTCAACCCCCAATACCGGGAGAGACGAATCCTGTCTAACCGTCACTGCCTCCAAGTGCTTCGGGACTGCTCCCAACTACTACCTGTTTGCACGACTCAGTAGAGCCGTGGTAGGGTAGTAATCAAAGAACAGTGGGAACACACTCGAGGCGAAGTGACAGTGTCAAGTCAGCGGACTAAGCTGTACTCATGTCACCTGGGAACTGATAACTGACGATAGGTATAATACCAACCATCAGTTCCCGACGAGTCCTGTCCAGTGTACTCGTAACCTAACGAGCACCCGCATACTATCTCAAGTACGACGTACCGACGGCTGTGGGACAGACCGTCTCCCGTGCTGGGATGAGAAGCGCATACGCTAGTCTACTCCGGAGTATCGATGCCCTATCTCGGTACTCCCACGACTAGGGACGTGTATAAGGATGTGCTTGTAGATTACCCAGCCCCCACGAGTGTGATCGCCATCACAACGCCGGTAATCAAGCAAAGATCCTAAGGGCTCTACTAATGCGTATAGGTGATATAATAAATAAACACACATGTACACATTAAAGCAGAGACAAACCAAGTAGCATACTACTATATTGAGCAAGATTGTCTGTACAACTGTGAATATCCCAAGCTTCCATCAAGTAATATATATACTAGTATGATACAGTAATGGCCTCTAGGGCATATACACTAACAATCTCCCACTTGCACTAAGGCCACGTACTGGCGTATCGAAGACCTATCATCTCGATTAGCCGCTCGAACTGAGTCTGGGGTAAAGCCTTCGTGAATGGGTCCGCAGTGTTGTCTTTTGTGTCCACTCTCCGCACCTCGATCTCCTGTCGATCAATGATCTCCCTGATCAGGTGATACCGCCTTAAGATGTGCCTGGATTTCTGATGGGACCTTGGTTCCTTTGCTAAAGCTATAGCCCCATTGTTATCGCAATACAAAGGTATTGGGTCAACAATGGACGGAACCACCTGAAGTTCACTAATGAACTTCTTTATCCAGACCGCCTCTTTTGCGGCATCGCTTGCAGCAATGTATTCAGCCTCCATCGTCGAGTCTGCGACGGTATCCTGCTTGGAACTCCTCCAACATACCGCCCCTCCGTTGAGGGTAAACACAAAACCCGAGACGGACTTGCTGTCATCTTTGTCACTCTGGAAGCTTGAATCGGTAAAGGACTCGACCCTGAGGTCTCCATTACCGTAAACCAGGAACATCTCCTTAGTCCTTCTTAGGTACTTGAGAATGTTCTTCACTGCTATCCAGTGGTCCTCCCCTGGGTCTGACTGATACCGGCTTACCGCGCTCAACGCGTAAGCTACATCTGGTCTTGTACATAGCATCGCATACATTATAGATCCTACCGCCGAAGCGTAGGGTATAGTGCTCATGCGAACCCTCTCCTCGTCAGTCTTAGGAGACATCTTCTTGGAGAGGGTAATTCCGTGCAATGCGGGTATGTTACCGCGCTTGGAACCCTCCATACTAAATCTCTTTAGTACGGTCTCTATGTACCTGGACTGCGAAAGTCCCAATAGTCTCTTGGATCTATCTCTATAGATCTTGATCCCCAGAATGTACGAGGCATCACCCAGGTCCTTCATGGAGAACCTTTGTGACAAAAATAGCTTGACCGATTGTAGCATAGGAACATCATTTCCTATCAAAAGAATGTCGTCCACGTACAAGACTAGGAATACGACAGTTCGTCCTACAATCTTCTTATATACACAGGGTTCATCTTCGTTCTTGATGAAATCAAATTCCTTGATTGTCTCATCAAAACAGATGTTCCAGCTCCGCGATTCCTGCTTTAATCCATAAATAGACTTAAGCAACTTGCACACCCTTCCGCTGCTCCCACTGTCTACGAAACCTTCTGGTTGATCCATGTAAACGCACTCTTCCAAACAACCGTTTAGGAAAGCCGTCTTAACATCCATCTGCCAGATTTCATAGTCATGGAAGGCAGCAATGGCAAGTAGGATCCGAATGGATTTGAGCATAGCCACCGGAGAAAAAGTCTCGTCATAGTCCAAACCAGGTCTTTGACGAAAACCTTTTGCAACGAGTCTAGCTTTATAGGTTTCCACCTGCCCATCTACACCAAGTTTCCTTTTGTAGATCCATTTGCATCCAACGGGTTTTACCCCAGGTGGAGCAATATCCAAGGTCCACACTTTATTGGCGTACATGGACTCCATTTCAGATTGCATTGCTTCCTGCCACTTATCAGAGTCCCTACTGATAATGGCCTGCCTGAAACTGGTAGGGTCATCTTCTTCCAAGATGCAATCCTCTCGATCCCCGTCTATGAGAAAACCGTAGTATCTCTCGGGCGGATGAGAAATCCTACCAGATCTGCGGAGTGGCTGAGGTTCGTTTGGGGTTACTGAACTTTCTGGTTCTGCTAAATCCTCAGTTTGATTTTGTGGATCAGATATTTCATCCAGTTCTACCGTGCTCCCACTTATTTCTTTTGCAAGAAATTGCCACTCTAAAAAGGTGGCGCGGCGAGCAACGAACACCTTCTGTTCCTCAGTGTGGTAGAACAGATATCCCAGAGAATTTCTAGGATATCCCACAAACTTACATAAAACTGACCGTGCCTCAAGCTTGTCTGGTTTTTGTACTTTTACATAGGCCGGACAGCCCCATATCTTAATTCTTTCTAGATATGGTTTCTTACCACTCCATATTTCATATAGAGTCTTAGGCACGGATTTAGACGGAACCTGATTCAGTAAGTATGCCGCTGTCTCTAGCGCAAGTCCCCAGAATGAAAGAGGTAACTCAGCATCACTCATCATGGATCGAACCATATCCAATAGGGTACGATTCCTTCTCTCCGACACACCGTTGTGCTGTGGTGTATAAGGAGGAGTGAGCTGAGAGAGAATACCATTCTCTTTTAAGTAATCTCGGAATTCCGTGCTTAAGTACTCCCCTCCTCTATCAGACCGGAGGATCTTGATACTTTTGCCTGTCTGGTTCTCTACTTCGTTTCTGAATTCCTTGAATTTCTCAAAAGTTTCAGATTTGTGTTTCATCAGATACACATATCCGAACCTAGAGAGATCGTCAGTGAATGTGATGAAGTACGAGAACCCACCCCTTGCATGTATAGACATCGGACCACACACATCACTGTGTATGAGTCCCAAGAGCTCTCTTGCTCTTTCTCCATGTCCGGTGAACGGAGATTTGGTCATCTTCCCTTTGAGACAAGACTGACAAGTTTCATAAGATGAAAACTCGAACGCATTCAAGAGTCCATCTTTATGCAACTTACTCAGTCTTTTCTCTCCGATATGACCAAGTCTACAATGCCACAAGTAGGATTCATTGTATCTGAATTCTTCCTCTTGCGTATGTTTTGTATATTGAGAACTGTATTCTGATTTAGAACGTAGATACCATTAAACAGTGTACCCTCTGCAACCAGTACCTTATCAAGGTAAATGTTCATGATATTCTTTTCAAGAACAAACTTATATCTTTCTTTATCGAGTAAAGAAACTGATATGATGTTGCAAACCATGGAGGGTACATAGTAGCAATCGTTCAAAATCATAGTCTTGCCATTTGGCAATACTAGGTGATATTCACCGACGGCTGCCGCATTAACTTGTGCTCCGTTCGCTACTCTGAGCGACATATCACCCGGTGCAACTTTCCTACTTTTTCTCAGTCCCTGCAATAAATTACAGATATGAGATCCTGATCCGGTATCAAGTACCCAGGAGGTAGGGCTGACCGTAAAACAGTTCTCAATTACAAGAACACCTGAAGTAGATGCAAAACCATGCTTCTTCTTCAACTGGGTATCCTGGAAATCCATACTTTCCTCTTTCCCATTCTCATACTCATGACTGTTGTCACAAGTTAGAGCTGAACCAACTTTCCCTAGTCCCGAATAAGAATTCGGTTCGGTCAAGCGATACATTTTATTATCTTGATTAGGGCGTGAAAAGGTTGCTGCCTGGAGAGAGAGAAAAGAAACACTCAGCGTATGCTCTTGCAAGATTAGATTGGTTTATTAATTTATCTAACCAGGATGTCTCCCACTGTTTCCTCAAATTCTTCTTAAAACCTTTTTAAAAGAAGAACTAGCCGGGTTTTAATTCACGTTACAATACTTGCTTAACCTTTCAGCCAGGCTAGTGTCGGTACTTCGAGGGAGGTTTTCCAACGCTTTCGCGAAGTTCCTTAATTAAATAACCTCTTTTCCCTGGGGGCGTAACCCCGCTAACACCTTTCTAGACACCTACTAGGTTTATAGCATTGATCGTTAAGTGAAATAATCTCCCGAGAGTAAACCAACTCATCAGTGGGATCGGGATCCAACTGTCATTGTGTGATAACCTAGATGGAATCCACTCTAGTCACCACACTCCAGAAGGTATGCTAAATCTGCAAGTTTCAGTTCTTTTGAAACTCCCGATGTGGTTTTTGCCCCTAACGATTCATGACCTTGACAATGCCAACATATCATGAACTGTTAGTCAAGTTCGGCCCGTCATTATCTTGATTAACTTAGACCCACCCGCATAACTCTTGACAATGCCAACATAGCTATGCGACTGTCCTAAATAATCCGGAAAAATAAAGCTGCAAACAAGCAATACTTAGCTACCGATCACTACGCCTTGACAATGCCAAAATACGCAGCTCGAATACTGAGTAGTACTTGTAGGAAATGACGGAGGGCTACGGCTGGGTTTTTGGCGAAAAAACCCGTTAACGTAATGAACTTGATGTCGTTGAAGGAACATGATTGCACCTTTTTTTGAAAATATAGTGGCGAAAACTTTTTGCTAAAGAGGTCACTCCCTGTGAAGGGATCTCGGCTCTTTCCTCGTCGAATGAGGTGCAGGATATTCCAAATGAATACCTCGATGCAAAGCAAGAATAATCGACTATAGTGAAGTTATTACCCTGACGCAAACTTTTGTCCAAGGGGTCACTCCCGGTAAAGGGATCTCGGCCCTTGCCTCGTCGACTGAGGTGCAGGATATTCCAAATGAATACCTCGATGCAAAACAAAAATGAACGTCCTTGTAATAACAGCTTTTAGAAAAATTGTTCCAACAACGTCTTTTAGGTTTATTTTCTTGCATTAGTTCTTTTAATGCGTCCCATCATTTAAATCCTACCATTGCAGAAAACAACCAAAATATGACGTACGCTTATGCCATATGCATTCGCCACGGGGCCCCGTCATCACCCGTTAGGTTACTTAACTAACGACAGAGCGGGGGCTGGGCTAGCGCGGCTGTAAAACATAAGCAACGCCTAAATAGAAAGCAATGATAGCCATTACAGATCACAGATGAATACATTGGATATACTAGCAATCCGCAATTCTTTCTAGCCTGGAACGAAAAGCGGATAACACGGTCGCGGTGAATAGCCAAATACCCCACCCAAGACCCCTACGGGTGCGGCAAACTACCCGCCAAGTCCTCGGCAGTTTGTGCACCCCTCCATGGGTCTATCCTAGGAGCAAAAACAGTAAAATGAATTATACAATGACGGCTACAACCCCGACCCGGTTGTGCGGCCAAAATAATATTATTACATCAATTTACATTTACAATGAATGAAAGAAAAACAAAAGCTCATCTCACATCCACCCCGGCTATTCACCCGCGACAGTCCAACACATTCATATACACATTCCAATATCAAACACAGATCATGTATAACCCCGACTAATCGACTTATAGCGATTAGCCGACGTTCAATACATGCAAACATCACAGATATAACCAATGTAGCCAAAGTGTAGTGAAGTTCCGGAAAAAATACGGATTTATAGGACCCCAAAAGCAAATTTCTGTTCTGGAAAATCTGGGCACATATAACATATCCTAAAAATCCCAAAACCAACACAGAAGAACACTGCACAAAAAATATTCACATGAAGACTCTAAAAGGGGCGCGGATCCGCGGCGACTACAACATCAGTGGCCGCGGAAGAGCGGCAACTTGAAGGAATCATGGTATCGTTTTTTTTGAGTGTTCTTAGAAAACCCTGAGTCGAATTTAGGGATATAAATATTTTCATTTTGAGCCAAAAAAATTTCAACAGAAACTCAGGTTTTTAAAAAGTTTGGTTTTAGGATTTTTCCGGTTCCGAACTTCGTTACACTTCACTACCAAAGCTAGTTTAAGTTTAGTTAGGCTCTGATACCACTGTTAGGTCCACGTTACCTCTCCCGGTACTTACGGGGTTGCGGAAACGGTAAATCAAAATTTTTCTAAACTTTGTAACATGGACCGTAAAAGCCGGATCTTTGCTAAACTAAACTAGCATACTTGCAAAGAAGAGTTAACTACTCGGCAAAGTGGTTATACCTCAACTTGAACTCCTTCACTCCTTGTGGTTGTTCTTCTTTGATGTTCTTCTCTTCTTGTTGTTCTTCTCATTGTTTGCTTAAAGGTTGATCCGGACTTCGGTCACCTCCGCGGCCTTCTTGAGTCGATGACGATCCACCCGAGAGATGTACACCGAGCTCCACCTCAAGCCGAGGTAACTAGGGCAAGGAGATTGCTAATCTAGAAGCCCTAGGTTGTGTAGAGAAGATGTATGGATGTGTTTTGTCAAGTAGAATCCTTTTTCTCTCAACACATGAGATCAAAGGAGAAATCAAGAGGAGGAAGAAGAAGGAGGTTTTCTTGCAACCATGGAGCTTCTCATTTTCTTCTCACTTCAAAAATCAAGAGAGAGAAAGAGAATAATATTATGATCCAAAAGAAAAGAACCATGGTTGCAAATAATGCAAAACATCATCATTACTAATTCCATCAAGATAAAGTTGATGGCTACTTTGAATTGACCATTATCATAATCCAAAAGAAAAAGGAAAAGAAAAGAAGAGTGTGGAAACCTCTTGAAAGTCAATGGTCAACCCGGTCAACCGGTCAACAAAGTCAAGAGGGGTCAACGGGGTCAAATGGTCAATGCAATTAGCCATAACAAAATTATCAAGGAAAGGATTAGTAAATAATGTCCCCGGCACATAAAGGTTTTGACCAAACGAACTGTCGAAACCCTAATGAGTCGGCCTCAAAATGGTTTTGACCGAATCAACTGTCAAAACCCTAATGAGCCTGCCACATAGCGGTTTTGGCCGAACCATCTGCCAAAACCCTAATGAGGCATCTCCTCCTTCATCGCTCCAGAAAACTGTGCATACACACCTGCATCCGTATTCCGTAGAATGCGGATGCGCAGAAGACAAAACAAATCCATCTGTGCAATACTAGGATCTGGCTTAAACCAAAGCCCACTAGTACTGCCTGCCCGAACATCATACGCACACAAGTGCACGTAAGTGATCGCAGCCCTGCCGTAAAACCATACGGCCTCTACACGTTTCGCTCAGTGCAGGGAAACTCTCTGTGTGGGACTCTAAAGACTCGACACTACGCTGGCAGTGGGTTTAACCACAGACCGCAAGCGGCACTAGCTGTACGTAACGGTCCCCAGGTAGATGTCGATAAGAAGGCCGATGAGGTAAACCCATCCGAACTCCTACTGAGTCTGTATGTGACAATCTCCGTACAGTCCGGTCTGTTCGTCTGATACATCGCATGGCGGGCCTAGGGGGCGGTAAACGTCAGTCCCCCAATAGCGGTACAAGTCGTGCCGGAGTGAAGCCCAAAACACCCTGAGATAACACTGGAACCTACCAGTATATCTCGCTTGCCCTGGCCAGGGACTACTCGTGTAATGGCTCTCCTAGACACAGCGCGATGTCAACCCCCAATACCGGGAGAGACGAATCCTGTCTAACCGTCACTGCCTCCAAGTGCTTCGGGACTGCTCCCAACTACTACCTGTTTGCACGACTCAGTAGAGCCGTGGTAGGGTAGTAATCAAAGAACAGTGGGAACACACTCGAGGCGAAGTGACAGTGTCAAGTCAGCGGACTAAGCTGTACTCATGTCACCTGGGAACTGATAACTGACGATAGGTATAATACCAACCATCAGTTCCCGACGAGTCCTGTCCAGTGTACTCGTAACCTAACGAGCACCCGCATACTATCTCAAGTACGACGTACCGACGGCTGTGGGACAGACCGTCTCCCGTGCTGGGATGAGAAGCGCATACGCTAGTCTACTCCGGAGTATCGATGCCCTATCTCGGTACTCCCACGACTAGGGACGTGTATAAGGATGTGCTTGTAGATTACCCAGCCCCCACGAGTGTGATCGCCATCACAACGCCGGTAATCAAGCAAAGATCCTAAGGGCTCTACTAATGCGTATAGGTGATATAATAAATAAACACACATGTACACATTAAAGCAGAGACAAACCAAGTAGCATACTACTATATTGAGCAAGATTGTCTGTACAACTGTGAATATCCCAAGCTTCCATCAAGTAATATACATACTAGTATGATACAGTAATGGCCTCTAGGGCATATACACTAACAGGTATTGAAAAATGTTTTCGATTTTGAGACTAAAATGCGGGGTTTATAATTGTTAGGCATACGATGTCTAAGTAATTCATTTGGTCAGGCATGCGATGTCTGAGGAGGTTGCGGATTCCAACTGTTGTAGTTTTACACTTTCTTTTCTGTGACCGTAAGTGTAATATGTGATGTCGCCGGTTTCGTTGCTATATGTCAACGACAATTGGGATGCGCATATTTACTTACGTTGATGACATGTGATGTTATGTGTTGCTGGATATGTTATATTGGATCGTCGTGTTTGAATAGCCGGGGGTTTTTATGTGAGATGAGTGTTTTTCATTTTCATTCATGTAAAAACTTGTATGTAATATTCTTTTATTGGGGCACTTCCAGGTTGCGGAAGTTGTCACCGTTTGTATATTATTTACTTTTCCGCACTAGGATAGACCCAAGGAGGAGGGCACAAGTAACCGGGATCTGGAGTCCAGTGGGAGACCATCTCGAGGAGTCGAGTCCGGGTCTCCTAACCCTAGAATTGGTAGGTTGCTTGCCGCTCTCGTAGGGGTCTAGGGGTGTGGGTTTGGCTATTCATCGCGACCGTGGAATCCGTGTTTTATACTGGCTCGTATTGAAAACACGGACGTCCTAGTATATCCAATATTTCATATGTTTCTTCTGCTGCGATATCTGTGATGTGATCATGTGATGTTCTGTGATAGATACTATATATAGTATATATGATATATTATATAGACGTTACTTATGTTTTACACCCGTGCTAGCCCTGCCCTGCTCTGCCGTTAGTTACCTAACCTAACGGTGCACGAGGGGACATCGAGGCGAATGCGGATGGCATAAGTGTACGTCGTATTTATCTGTGATGATTAGGTACTTAAATGATGGGACTTCATTAATGTGATTAATGAAATAAAAGAAACCTAAGATGTTGTAGAATTGAATTTCAAAATAACACAGGTAGCTACAGTTCTTGCTTTGCACAGCGGTATATATGATATATCCTGCACCTTATTCGATGAGGAAAGGACCGAGATCCCTTCACCGGGAGTGACTCCTTTAGCAATAACTGGCAGATGCTACACACTCGGTTTGTCTTTTGATTGCTTTTAAGTGTTTTTGCTTTGCACAGTGATATATATGATATATCCCGCACCTCATTCAACGAGGAAAGGACCGACGATCCCTTCACCGGGAGTGACTCCTTTAGCAAAACTAGAAAAGCCTCAAAAACACTCCATTTCAAAATTCATTCGATCCTACAATGATATCAAGTTCATTACGCAATAGGTTTTCAGAAAAACCTGTCGTAGCCCTCCGACATTTCAGATAAATTGTATATAGTATTCGTGCTGCATTTGTTGGCTTTCGTCAAGGTGCAGTGTGCGGTAGCTATATGCTGCTTATCTGCAGCATACGATGCGATTGGATTAGGGTAGTCGTGCGGCTTTGTTGGCTTTCGTCAAGGGTCGTGCGGGTGGGTTTAATTCGATCAAGAAATGTACGGGTTGAACTTGACTAGCGGGCTATGGTTTGTTGGCTTTCGTCAAGGTCATAGCACGTTAGGGGCAAAAGATTATCGGGAATTTCAAGTGTTGAAATTTGCAATGAGATTGCATACCTTCTATGAGATAGTTGGATCCCGATACCCGCTGCGAGTAAGAGTTACTCCTGGGAGAGTTTTATACATTACAATTAGTCGATCAAGTAGGTGTCTAGAAAGGTGTCAACGAGGTTACGCCTCTGGGAAAATGAGGTTTACATTAATTAGGTTCGTGCGAAAGCACGGGGGACCTCCCTCAAAGTACCGACACTGGCCTGGCTGAAAGATTGGCGAACTTGTAGTGTGTAATTAATCCCGGCTAGTCTTTCCTTTTAGGGTTTGAAGGAAGATTTGATAAAAAGCAGTGGGAGCCATCCTGATTAGATAAAATAAAAACCAATCTATTCTTGCAAGAGCGCACGCTGAGTGTTTTCTTCTCTCTCTCTCCAGGTAGCGACCATATCATGCCTTAATCAAGATAATAATACGGATATTTGACCGAACCCGCTTGTTATACTGAGCTGGGGAACGTTGGTCCCGCTCCAACTTATAATTGTTATAAGACAGAGCAGGAAATTGGAGATTACCAGAATTCCCGTGCCGCCCAAACGAAGAGAGTGCATGCTGTTGCATCATCTTCGGGTGTGTTCATTACAAAGAACTGTTTCTCTGTATCCTCTACGTCCTGGGTATGTGATACCAGATCAGGATCCCAGATATGTAATCTGTTACATAGGGCTACAGATAGGTAGAGAACTGAGAACGGATGATAAGTTTCATGAGGCAGAAAACGGGGCAAGCGTTGCAGCCAAGTCTGTCGGTCACTGTCACCCTGTATTACCAATACATTGATTCTGAACGAATGTTATTAGATACCGAACCTGATATACAAAATCATATCAGTCTCTTTATTAGTAAAGAAATGATAAAATTTTGTATTGTTGGATAATGTTTTGAACATTTCCTATATCAAAAGTTGATCGGATCAGGCACGCTATCTAAAAGCATTGATGTTCTAAATCAAACTACAGTTCTTAGTATACGGAACACACACAAGAGGAAGAGTTCAGAAATGAACGAATCCTTCTTAAGGCATTGTAGACTAGGTCATATCTATGCGACCCGACTGGCTGTAGTTACATGTAGATGCATATTTAAATCAGTTTGAATTTACATCTTGTGAAACTCGCTAGTCATGTCATAAAGATATAATGACACCAGCTCTGTTTATTGGAAACAGAGAAAGAGTTAATGAACTCTTGGGACTGATACATGATGATGTATGGAAGGTCTCCTGTCTACATATGCCAGGACTGGTTCTTTATACTTCATTACATTCTCTGATGATCTTTCGAGATTCAGACCTATGTTCCTGTTGAAACACAAGTCCGAACCTTTTGAGATATTCACAGAATATAAGTTAGAAGTAGAGAACCAATACGGGTATAAGTATTATGTCCTTTGATGAGATCAAGGAGGAGAATACTTGAGCATGGAATTCCTGGACTATTCTAAAGGAGAATGAGATTCTCTCTCGGCATTACTCCTCCGGATACACCATAGCACGATGGTATATCGGGGCGGAGCAATCACACCCTATATGATATGGTGTGCTCTATGATGAGTACTACTGAGTTACCTATTTCCTTTTTGGGAGTTATGCGCTTGAGAAGATGCATACCTATTGAATACGGTTCGAATCAAATCATTTGCCTACCACTCCATATGAGATATGGTATGGGAAGAGCCCATGTCTTAAGTCAGTTAAGATTTGGGGTTGTCCGGCCTATGTCTAAAAGCAAAATCTGGACAAGCTCGAGGCAAAGTCTGTTATGTAGAACTGGAAAGGTTCTAGCTATACAAACTACAGCTGATAATTTGGTACAACCAAAGGATTCAGTAGATACCAACGAACCTCACCCTCTCCGCCGATCTAGTAGGGTTCCTCACCCACCTAAGAGATACTTCGGTTTCTCTATGACAGTGGGAGCGAGGATTGCATCATGAGATGATGACCCAACTAGTTTCGAGCTGGCCATCAGGAGTAAGACTCTGTAAGAATGGCTGGATGCTTAGCGATCTGAGATGGAATCCTTATACACCAACAAAGTATGGACTTTGGTTGCTATATCTGAAGGGTTAAATCCCCATCAGGAGCAAGTATATCTTGAGAAGATTACTTGGTGTACATCGAAAAGTTGAGACTTTCAAAGCTAGACTTGTTAAAAGTTTGCATCATTGACCAGCTGTGGATAATGAAAAAACCTTTTCAAGTATCTATGCTTAAGTACATCCAGATCCTACTTACCACGGCTACATACCATGACTACGATATCTGGTGGTTGGGTGTCATGACTGCTTTTCTAAATGATATTTTGGAAGAGAGCGTCTATAAGTACACAGCCAGAGGGCTTCGTAGACAGTGGGAGCAGCGGAAACGTGTGCAAGATGCTTTATAGGATAAAGCAGGCATCGCGGAGTTGGAACATCTGTTTTGATGAATTAGTCAAAGAGTTTGATATCATCAAAATGGTAGATGAACCTTGTATAAACAAAAAGGTAGTAGGGAGTATGGTGACGATCCTCGTAGAGTACGTGGATGACATACTCTTGATAGGGAAAGAGTTTCCTATGCTACGCTCGATCAATCTCCGCTTATCAAAATGATTCTCCACATAGGATCAAAGTGATACCTCCTAAATCCTGGGTTTTTGGATCTATGAGATAGATCTAAATGGATGTTAGGATTCTCACTAGTTGTAGTGAGATGGTATCAACCGATCCTGGGGAGAATCACTGGAAGGGTTCCAGGGTGATAAAGACGACTGAATGTCAGTCGCAGGCATTGTCTTTACCCTCAGTAAAGGGACGGTATGTTGGAAGAGTTCCAAGCTAGATACCGTGACATACTAGACGATAAAGGCAGGATATATCGCTACTTAAGATGCTACCAAAGAGGCTGTTTGGATGTATATTGGTTCATGAGATGAACTATGTTCCTCCCATTGTGTGACAATGGAGTTGTGGCTTATGCCAAGGAACGCCGGTCCCATCAGTGATCCAGACATATTCTAAGGCAGTATCACTTGATCATGGAGATGGTTGATCTCCAGGGAGATCGAGGTTAGGAGAGTAGACTCAGAGGACAACACAGCGGATCCACTCACAAAGGCCTGATCCCAGAGAGAGACTTTTATGGGATGGTTGAGTATGAGATACTACAACCACTGCTACAGATGGCCCTAGTGCAAGTGGGAGATTGTTGGTTATATGTATGCCCTAGAGGCCATTACTGTACATTGGATGTATATTGTAGTGGATGCTGGGACATATATAGGGAGGACTTTCTTGCTCGACATGATAGTATGCTATCTGGTTGATCTTTACCTTAACGTGTACACTAATTGTCTCTCTGTTACATGTTGGTAAAGCCCTTAGGATGTGTACTTGACTACCTGGACTATGATGCGGATCATACTAGTTGGGACATGGTAGTCTATAAGTACATCCTTCAAAGTCCCTAGTCGTGGGTGTATCGAGACAGGGCATCGATATACCAGAGTAGACTAGCGTGTACCTTCTCGACCCATACAGATGGGCGATGGATGATCCCATATCCATTGGTGTTTGACATCAGAGGAGATATACGGGTGCTCAGTAGAGACTGGGTACACTGGGTGGACTCGCCGAGAACTCCCAGATGGTATTATACCTCACGTCAGATGGCAGTTCTCTGGTGACACTGGTACAGAGTAGTCTGTTGACCCGAGATCTTCCTAGAGTCTTGTGTGGTTCCCACTGTGCTTTGATTTCCATCTTACCATGTCCAAGAGGGCGTGCAAAATGGTGGTTTTTGGGTACAGTCCCGAGTCACATGGAGGCAATGAGCGATAGGAGGGGATTCGTCTCTCCTGGTATAGGGAGTTGATGTTGCGCTGTGTTCGATTGGCTATAACAGGAAATCCCTGGCCAGGGTTGCTGAGATTTACTGGTAAGTGTTACCAGTAGTTTCTCGAATTGTTATAGACCTCATATCGACACGACTTATCGAGCTATTGGGGTCTGACGTTTACCACCCCTAGACGAGATATGCGACATATCAGACGATCAGACCGGACTGTACGGTAGTGTTACTGGTTAGATTCACTGGAGTGTGAGCGGGCTTGCTCGTCGATCTTCAGATTGCTCAATACCCGGGTGGCCGTTACGTTTAACAGACCGCTTGCGGCTTGTGGGTGTTTGATATGATCATCACCTGCTGCCGGCGTATTGACGAGTCTTTAGAGTCCTACACAGAAGTTTCCTGGCTCAAGCGAAACGAAATAGGAGCGCATATGAGTTATGTGCGGGACCGAGAATAATGCATGTATGTGATACCGTATTTCATTCTCGCGATGAATGTATCGATTGGTTGTATGCGATATAACCTAGTTATCGAATCAAGGGTTGATTCGATAAGCCGATACATTGGATACTAGTCGGTTATATACGATATGACTGGATCATTGAATCAAGTGTTGATTTAATGATTTAATGCATAATTATATATTAGATATATTACTTTGCATTAACTAGTATTGGTTCACTTTAAATGGATTTTCTCGCTCGGATGTGCACATTGTATTTGTGATATACTTTTTGTGCACTTGATTGTATCATGTTTGATGATACATGCTCACTAGGGTTTGTGTAAAGATCAAACCATGGTTACTTGTTTATGGTTAGGGTTTTGTTTTATTCACTTATTTATTTATCCGTTTCTTTTTGGAAAATAATTTGCATAAAGAGAAAATGGTGGCTTTCTTTGTTTGTACATTGAAGCTTCATGAAGGTTTGACCTTGTGACCATTTTGTCTTGATGCTTAACCCTAACCCTTCATTCTAACCATGGTTTATTCTCTACAACAAACTATGGTTGCTAAATGATAAGTATTCATTTATTTTCCTTTTTGGAAAAAAAATATGATATTCTATCATCTTCTTCTTCTTCTTCACTTCAAGAAAGAAGCTTGCATCCATCAATGGTGATTGATGAATTAGAGTGAGAAATCCAATTCTAAAGTCTACCCACTTCCTATTTCTTCATCCTCTGCCTCTTGCCAAGTAGTAGAGTGTGTTTCCTTCACAAGTTTTCTTGACTTGGTGAAGTTGGAGCTTGATCTAGCGATGCCTCGACGTAGATCATCTTCGGCACGTCGTCGATGACCTAGCCCGTCCATTCTCCGATGAAGCCGACGCTAGAGCCCGGAATTTGATTTGGACAGCGAGAAGACATCATCACGGAGCTATGGAGGTGGAGCACCGGATCTACAAAGGTTGTATTTCCGTATTCTCTTAGTTAAGTGTTAACTAGTTTGCTTTGTCGCCTAGAAATCTAGCCAACGATCCGTACACTAGGGTTTCTCGGCACCGTAATTTTTGAAATTGGCATGTTTGATGCCTTGTGAGACCTCTAGAGAGTGCCTAGGAACCCTACACTTACCGTACAGTTCGGTCTGATCGTCTGATATGTCGCATATCTCGCCTAGGGGTGGTAAACGTCAGACCCCAATAGCTTGATAAATCATGTCGATATGAGGTCTATAACAGTTTGAGAAACTACTGGCAACACTTACCAGTAAATCTCAGCAACCCTGGCCAGGGATTTCCGGTTATAGCCAATCGAACACAGCGCAACATCAACTCCCTATACCGGGAGAGACGAATCCCCTCCTATCGCTCATTGCCTCCATGTGATTCGGGACTGTACCCAAAAACCACCGTTTTGCACGCCCTCTTGGACGTGGTAAGGTGGAAATCAAAGCACAGTGGGAATCACACAAGACTCTATGACGATCTCGGGTCAACAGACTACTCTGTACCAGTGTCACCAAAGAACTGCCATCTGACGTAAGGTATAATACCATCTGGGAGTTCTCGGCGAGTCCGTCCAGTGTACCCAGTCTCCACTGAGCACCCGTATATCATCTCTGATGTCAAACACCAATGGATATGGGATCATCCATCGCCCATTTGTATGGGTCGAGCAGGTATACGCTAGTCTACTCTGGTATATTGATGCCCCATCTCGATACACCCACGACTAGGGACCTTGAAGGATGTACTTATGGACTACCATGTCCCCACTAGTATGATCTGCATCATAGTCCAGGTAGTCAAGTACACATCCTAAGGGCTTTCCCAACATGTAACAGAGAGACAATCAGTGTACACGTTAAGGTAAAGAGTAACCAGATAGCATACTATCATGTCGAGCAAGAAAGTCCTCCCTATATATGTCCCAGCATCCACTACAATATACATCCTATGTACAGTAATAGCCTCTAGGGCATATATATAACTAACAGTATATACATGCATACATTCATGCATACATCCAAATAGGAAAAGGTTTTAAACAAGTGAGCTAAAAGTCAATATTAAATCAACACTTGATTTAATAAACCGGTCATATCACATACGACCCGACCAATAGAAAATGCCCAATTAAAACACGGTATCATATACACGTATTTAATCGAGCTCCCGCGCATATCTCATATGCACACCATATCTTTTCGCCTAAGCTAGGAAACTCCTCTATGGGACTCTGAAACTCGTCAATACGCTAGCATTAGGCAGTGATTATATCACATACCCAAAAACCGTCAGCGACACATGCTGTACGTAACGGCTCCTAGGTATTGAGCGATCAGAAGAAAAACAAGCGAACCTGTCAAAACTCCCGTCGAGCCAACTGGCAACACTTACCGCACAGTCCGGTCTCTTCGTCAGATATGCTGCATATCGAGTCTAGGGATGGTATCGTCGACCCCAATAACTCAATAAGTCATGTCGGTATATGGCTCATAACAGATCGAGAAACTACTGATAACACTTATCAGTAAATCTCAACAGCCCTGGCCAGGGACTTCCTGTTATGGCCAATCGAGCATAGCGCAACATCAACCCCCAATACCGGGAGAGATGAAACCCATCCTATCGCTCATTGCCTCCATATGCCTCAGGACTGTACCCAAAATCCACCTATTTGCACGACTCAGTAGAGCAGTGGTAAGGTGGAGATCAAAGTACAGTGGGAGGACACACAAGACTCTATGACGATCTTGAGTCTACAGACTAAACTGTACCAGTGTCACCTAAGAACTGCTATCCGACGATAGATATAATACCACATAGGAGTTCTCGGCGAGTCCGTTCAGTGTACCCAGTCTCCACTGAGCACCTGTATACAGTCTTTGGTGTCACCACACCAATGGATATGGGATCATCCATCACCCATCATATGGGACAAGAACCGTATATGCTAGTCTACTCTGGAATATCTATGCCCCGTGTCGATACACACACGACTAAGAACATTTCAAGGATATGCTTATAAACTACACATGTCCCACTAGTATGATCCACATCATAATCCCAGTAGTCAAGTAAATATCCTAATGGCTTTATCAACATGTACCAAATGAGTAAGATGTATGATCAAATGAACATGTCAAGATAAAGTACAACCAGATAGCATACTATCATGTCGAGCAAGAATGTCCTCTTAATATATGTATACACATACCAATACTGTTAGTGATATGTATACCCTAGAGGCCATTACTGTACATATGATGTATATTGTAGTGGATGCTTAGACATATATATGGAGGAGTTTCTTGCTCGACATAATAGTATGCTATCTGGTTGCTCTTTATCTTAACATGTACTCGGATAGTCTCTATGTTACATGTTGATAAAGCCCTTGGGATGAGTACTTGACTACCAGGACTATGATGCAGATCATACTAGTGGGGACTGTGTAGTCGCTAAGTACGTCCTTCAAATGTTCCTAGTCGTAGGTGTATCGAGACAGGGCATCGATATACCAGAGTAGACTAGCGTATGCTTCTCGACCCATGCAGATGGGCGAAGGATGATCCCATATCCATTGGTGTTTGACATCAGAGATAGTATACGGGTGCTCAGTGGTGACTGGGTACACTGGACAGACTCGCCGAGAACTCCCAGATGGTATTATACCTCACGTCAGATGGCAGTTCTCTGGTGACACTGGTACAGGTTAGTCTGTAGACCCGAGATCGTCATATAGTCTTGTGTGATTCCCACTGTGCTTTGATTTCCATCATACCACGTCCAAGAGGACGTGCAAAATGGTGGCTTTTGGGTACAGTCCAGAATCACATGGAGGCAATGAGCGATAGGAGGGGTTTCGTCTCTCCCGGTATTAGGAGTTGATATTGTGCTGTGCTCGATTGGCCATAACTGGAAATTCCTGGCCAGGGTTGCTGAGATTTACTGTGAGTGTTATCAGTAGTTTCTCGAACTTTTATGGACCTCATATCGACACGACTTATCAAGCTACTGGGGTCTGACGTTTACCACCCTTAGACGAGATATGCGACATATCAGACGAAGAGACCGGACTGTACGGGAGTGTTACTGATTGGATTCGCAGGAGAATGTACAGGCTTGCTTGTTGATCTTCTGATCACTCAATACCTGGGTAGCCTGTTACATTTAGCTGACCGCTTGCAGCTTGTGGGTGTTTGATATGATCACCACCTACTGCCGGCGTATTGACGATTCTTTAGAGTTCTACACACAGGTTTCCTGGCTCAGGCAAAACGGAGTAGGAGCACATATGTGATATGTGCCGGACCGAGAATGATACGATATGAGATACCGTATTCTATTCTCGCGATATGAGATATCGGCCGGGTATATGTGATATAGCCGGGTCATCGGATCAAGTGTTAATTCGATGAAATGGTACATGTTATATTAGTCGGTTATATGTATTATAGCCGGGTTATCGGATCGAATGTTGATTCAATAATTTAATGTATATTATATATGAGATATATTACATTACATTAACTAATATAAGCTCGCTTTATTGATTCATTTTCTCACGGGATAATACATTGATATATATGCGATATATGTTAATTGTATTATTTTCTTTTGTTACAAAATATATTATATATGTGATATATAATATTGTAACAAAGTTAGGGTTACAAATGCAACATGTTTTGTGGAGTTTAAATATGGTTAGGGTTTGGATTAGGGTTAAGCTTGGATGAAGCTTTCATGAAGCTTCATAAAGCTTTGACTTTTGATATTTTGTGTTGATATTTATTAACCCAACCCAAACCTTAGGCTCTAGTTTATTCTCTACAAGGGTTAACTCTATCATTCTTAACCGATGGTTGATTTGTAACCATAACACAATAATTCATTATTCATCACAAAAGGTTTTTCTTCATCTTCTTCTTCTTGCTTCATGAAGAAAACCTTCACTAGCTTTTTCATTTGTGATGTTTACAAGTGAGAATATGAAAACAAAAGAGAGCAAAATTCTTAGTTCATCATCCTCATCTATTCTAACCACTTAGATTAGGGTGTTTGCTTTACTAATACATGATTAGTGAAGCAAGAGCTTGGGTTTGAGATTCTTCAAGGTAGATCATCTTGGATTAGTGAAGTCTTCAAGCAAGGTGCATCATTCTCTTCATGGAGCCTCTCAAGAGTCGGAGTTCATGATGATCGCAGTGAAGGGACCTCAACACGGAGCTTATGAAGCGAAGGAACGGACTACAAAGGTTGTAATCCTAATCTCTTAGAAGTAAAGTTGTTTACTTGCTCATTGTTTTGTCTAATCTCTAGTCTATGATCTTGCTCGGGTTATTCGGCGCTTGAAAATTTTGATTTTGGCATGGTTGATGCCTTGTAGAACCTTGTTCTAGTGCCTAATAACCTTATAAATACATCCACTATCATATAATGGCCTCTAGGGCATATATATATCCAACAATCTCCCACTTGCACTAAGGCCAATTATTGGCGTATCACATATCCAACATCTCAAAAAGTCGCTCATGCTGCGGTAAAGGGAGGGCCTTGGTGAGTGGATCTGTGGTGTTATTCTTTGTATCTACTCTCCGAATCTCGATCTCGCGGCGATCTACTATCTTCCGGATCAAATGATATCGCCTGGGAATGTGTCTGGATCGCTGATGGGACCTGGGCTCTTTGGCCAACGCCATAGCCCCATTATTATCACAATACAATGGTATTTGATCAATAATGGTTGGAACCACTCCTAGCTCCGAGATGAACTTCCTCATCCAGACGGCTTCCTTGGCAGTATCATTTGCAGCAATGTACTCAGTTTCCATCGTTGAGTCTGCAACGGTATCCTGTTTGGAACTCTTCCAACATACCGCCCTTCTATTGAGGGTAAATACAAACCCTGAGATAGATTTGCTGTCATCCTTATCACTCTAGAAGCTCGAATCGTAAAGGCCTCCATTTGGAGATCCCCGTTACCATACACCAACAACATTTCTTTAGTCCTTTGCAAGTACTTAAGAATGTTCTTCACAGCTGTCCAGTGATTCTCCCTTGGGTTGGATTGATACATGCTTAATACACTCAGTGCATAAGCTACATCAGGGCGTGTATATAACATCGCATACATTATAGATCCTACGGATGAAGCGTAGTGTATAATGCTCATGCGAGCTCTCTCTTCATCAGTCTTTGGGCAAAAGTCCTTGGAGAGAATGACTCCATGACTAGCAGGTAAGGAACCCCGCTTAGAGTCTTCCATACTAAACCTCTTTAGGATGGTGTTAATGTACCTGGTTTGGGACAATCTCAACAACCTTTTTAGATCTATCCCTATAGATCTTCATGCCGAGTATGTACGAGGCATCACCCTGGTCCTTCATGGAGAACCTTTGTGATAAGAACAGTTTGACCGATTGTAGCATAGGAACATCATTTCCTATCAGAAGAATGTCATCCACGTACAATACGAGGAATGTGACAGTACTTCCTACAATCTTCTTATAAACACAAGGTTCATCTGGATTTTTGACGAAATCAAACTCTTTGATAATATCATCAAAACAGATGTTCCAACTCCGTGATGCCTGCTTTAATTCATAAATTGATTTAAGAAATCTATATGCTTTCCCGTTGCTCCAACTATCAATGAAGCCCTCTGGCTGATCCATATAAACGCATTCTTCTAATCACCATTTAGAAAAGCCATTTTAACGTCCATCTGCCAGATTTCATAGTCGTAGTGAGCAACAATAGCAAGTAGGATCCAAATGGATTTGAGCATGGCTACAGGAGAAAAGGTTTCGTCATAGTCCAGTCCTGGTCTTTGACGGAATCCTTTCGCCACAAGCCTTGCCTTATAGGTCTCCACATTCCCATCTACACCGATATTTTTCTTAAAGATCCATTTGCACCCTACGGGTTTCACCCCAGAGGGTACAAAATCCAAAGTCCATACTTTGTTAGTGTACATAGACTCCATTTCGGATTTCATGGCATCCGGCCACTTCACAGAGTCACCACTCATGATAGCTTGCTAAAAACTGGTAGGATCATCATCATCCATGATGCAATCTTCTTTATCACCATCAATGAGAAAACCATAGTATCTCTCCGGTGGGCGAGAAGTCCTACCAGATCTACGGAGTGGCTGAGGTTCATAAGATTTTGTTGCAACATCAGGTTCAACCAAGTCGTCATTTGTAACTTGTGTCTCTAGAACCTCTTCTAGATCTACCACATTGCCAACAGTATCATTTGGAAAAATCTCATTTTCCAAAAATGTGGCATGTTGAAAAACAAACACCTTTTGTTCCTCCTTGTCGTAGAAAAGATATCCAAACGAATGTTTTGGATATCCCACAAATCTACATTTGACCGATCGTGTCTCGAGTTTGTCTGGATTCTGCTTTTTGACAAAAGCCGGACAACCCCAAATCTTAACTCGTTTAAGAGATGGTCTCTTCCCATACCATATCTCATATGGAGGGGTAGACACGGTTTTGGTTGGAACTTTGTTCAACAGAAAAGCTGCAGTCTCCAATGCATGTCCCCAAAAGGAGAGAGGTAACTCAATGTAAGTCCACGTTGCGACCCCCGGTTCTTACGGGGAGGCGGAAACGGTATAAAATCAAAATTTTAACGCAAGAGGCAACATGGACTAAGCTAGGTCGGGATCTTTACCTAAACTAAAACTAGCAAACTAAGCTAAAGATATTTAGCTACTCGGATGAAGATGGTTATACCTAAACTTGAACTCCTTCTCTTCAAGCTCCGATGGTGGTTCGATGGCTCCTTCTCGTTGTCTCCGTACGCCGAAGATAGATCCACTTGAAAGCTCCAACCTTTAGCTCCTTCTTCGTTCTTTGAAGAAACTAGTTCACTTGGTTTGCTAAACCTAGTGAACTAGAATGAGTAGAGATGATTTAGAATGGGATTTTATCTATGGTTCTTGATTCTCAACTCATGAGACAAGAGAACCATAGATCAAGAGAGGGAGCAAGAGGTTGAGGGTGAGAGCAAGAGGAGAGCTCAAGAACAAGAGAGAGAATGAGCAAGAAAGAATGAGCAACTCTTTTGTCTTTCACCCTCTCATAATCCAAAGTGATCATAACTCATCATATCAAAAAAGTCTTATGTGATGGTTTGAAGCAACCATAAGCTTATCATGTCATGCACTCATTTTACTCAAATGAGCAAGCAAGAAAAAGTCTTTGGCATGAAATGATAACCATGGTTATCATGATGGTCAACTAGTCAAGCCTAGTCAACCGGTCAACAAGTCAACAAAAATCAACAAGTCAACAAAGTCAACAAGTCAACAAAAGTCAACAAGTCAACAACCATATCACCATAATACTTAATTAATATAATAGTTAATCACATATCATATTCTCATTAGGGTTGAGCATAAAGTCAAAAAGTCAACGGTCAACTGTCAACAACCCTAATGAGAATCCGCTGCCTCTGCCTCCCTGTCAACTGTGCATACACACCCGCATCCGCGTTCCGAGGAACACGAATGCAAACTGGATAAATCCAATCCCATAAGGTACACTAGGATCTGGCTTAAACCAAAGCCCGCTAGTGTAAACTGTCCGGACACTGTACGTGCACAAGTGCACGGATGTGACCGAACCCTGTCGCAAAACCATGCGACCTGTCGCAATACCATGCGACCTCTACTCTTTTGCCTAAAGGCGAAAAGCTTTCTGTGTGGGACTCTAAAGACTCGACACTACGCTGGCAGTGGGTTTAACCACAGACCGCAAGCGGCACTAGCTGTGCGTAACGGTCCCCAGGTAATGCCGACAAGAAGACCGACGAGGCGAAACCCATCTGAACTCCTACTGAGCCTGAGTGTGACATTCTCCGTACAGTCCGGTCTGTTCGTCTGATACATCGCATGGCGGGCCTAGGGGGCGGTAAACGTCAGTCCCCCAATAGCGGTACAAGTCGTGCCGGAGCGAAGCCCAAAACACCCTGAGATAACACTGGAAACCTACCAGTATATCTCGTTTGCCCTGGCCAGGGACTACTCGTGTAATGGCTCTTCTAGACACAGCGCGATGTCAACCCCCAATACCGGGAGAGACGAATCCTGTCTAACCGTCACTGCCTCCAAGTGCTTCGGGACTGCACCCAACCACCACCTGTTTGCACGACTCCTTTGAGCCGTGGTAGGGTAGTGATCAAAGTATAGTGGGAACACACCCGAGGCGAAGTGACAGTGTTAAGTCAGCGGACTAAGCTGTACTCATGTCACCTGGGAACTGATAACTGACGATAGGTATAATACCAACTAGTCAGTTCCCGACGAGTCCTGTCCAGTGTACCCGTAACCTAACGAGCACCCGCATACTATCTCAAGTACGACGTACTGACGGCTGTGGGACAGACCGTCTCCCACACTGGGATGAGAAGCGCATGCGCTGGTCTACTCCGGAGTATCGATGCCCTGTCTCGATAGTCCTGCGACCAGGGACCTGCATAAGGATGTGCTTATAGATTACCCAGCCCCACTAGTGTGACGGCCATCACATCGCTGGTAATCAAGCAAAGATCCTAAGGGCTCTACTAATGTGTATAGGCGATATACAAAATAAACACATGTACACATTGAAGTAGAAACAAACCAAGTAGCATACTACTATTTTGAGCAAGATTGTCAATACAAGGTGAATATCCCAAGCTTCCATTAAGTAATATACATACTAGTATGATACAGTAATGGCCTCTAGGGCATATACACTAACAATCTCCCACTTGCACTAAGGCCATGTACTGGCGTATCGAAGACCTATCATCTCGATCAGCCGCTCGAACTGAGTCTGGGGCAAGGCCTTGGTGAATGGATCTGCAGTGTTATCTTCTGATTTTACTCTCTTTACCTCGATCTCCTGGCGATCAATGATCTCCCTGATCAGGTGGAACCGCCTCAAAATGTGCCTGGACTTCTGATGGGACCTTGGTTCCTTCGCTAAAGCTATAGTGCCGTTGTTGTCACAATACAGCGGTATTGGATCAACACTGGTAGGAACCACCTGAAGTTCCGTGAGGAACTTCTTCATCCAGACAGCTTCCTTTACGGCATCGCAAGCAGCTATGTACTCCGCTTCCATGGTTGAGTCAGCAACGGTTTCCTGCTTGGAACTCTTCCAGCAAACCGCCCCTCCATTGAGGGTAAAGACATAACCCGACATGGACTTGGAGTCATCCTTGTCACTCTGGAAGCTGGAGTCAGCAAAGGCCTCAATCTGGAGGTCTTTTCCGCCATACACCAAGAACATCTCCTTAGTCCTTCTTAGGTACTTGAGAATGTTCTTTACTGCTATCCAGTGTTTCTCCCCTGGGTCCGACTGATACCGGCTTACAACGCTCAATGCGTATGCTACATATGGTCTGGTACATAACATCGCATACATAATAGAGCCTACCGCAGATGCGTAGGGTATTGATGACATGCGAGCCCTTTCCAAATCAGTCTTGGGAGACATCTCTTTGGAGAGGGTGATTCCGTGACAAGCCGGTAGATTACCGCGCTTGGAATCTTCCATACTGAATCGTTTCAGTATGGTGTCGATGTACCTTGACTGTGAAAGTCCCAACATCCTTTTAGATCTATCACGATAGATCTGGATCCCCAGAATGTAGTTGGCATCGCCTAGGTCCTTCATGGAGAACCTCTGTGACAAGAATCCTTTGACTGACTGTAGCATAGGAATATCATTTCCTATTAGGAGAATGTCATCGACGTACAAGACGAGGAATACCACATTTCTCCCTACAATCTTACTGTAAATGCATGGTTCATCTGGGTTTTTGACAAAGTCGAATTCTTTGACAGTATCATCAAAGCAGATGTTCCAACTCCGCGATGCCTGTTTAAGTCCATAGATGGACTTGAGCAACTTGCACACTTTACCGCTGCTCCCACTCTGATTGAATCCCTCTGGCTGATCCATAAAGACGCACTCTTCTAAATTTCCATTTAGGAAAGCCGTCTTAACGTCCATCTGCAAGATCTCATAATCGTGGAAGGCAGCAATGGCAAGAAGGATCCTAATGGATTTAAGCATGGCTACCGGAGAAAAAGTCTCGTCATAGTCCAAACCAGGTCTTTGACGAAAACCCTTTGCAACGAGCCTAGCTTTATAGGTTTCAACCTGCCCATCTACACCAATCTTCTTTCTGAAGATCCATTTGCAGCCTACGGGTTTTACCCCTTCTGGAGCAAAGTCCAAAGTCCAAACTTTGTTGGTGTACATGGACTCCATCTCGGTCCGCATTGCATCCAGCCATTTTACCGAGTCACCGCTCTGAATGGCTTGCTGGAAGCTAGTAGGCTCATCATAATCTATGATGCAATCCTCTCTATCCCCGTCTATGAGAAAACCGTAGTATCTCTCGGGCGGATGAGACTGCCTACTACTCCTGCGGAGCGGCGTAGGAATGTCCGGTTCCCCTGAACCTTCTGGTTCTACTAAGGTTTCAGTAATAGCTTGTGGTTCTGGAATTTCTTCTAGTTCTATTGCGCTCCCACTTATCTGATTTTCTAAAAACTCAGTTTCCAAGAAGCGGGCATGACGAGAAACAAGGACTTTTTGCTCCTCTGCGTAATAGAAAAGATACCCCTTGGAGTTCTTTGGGTATCCCACAAACTTGCACTGTACTGAGCGTGCCTCGAGCTTGTCCGCATGCTGCTTTTTTACAAAAGCCGGACATCCCCATGTCTTAAAGGATTTAAGACAGGGTTTCTTCCCACTCCACATCTGGTATGGTGTGGTAGGCACTGTCTTAGTAGGAACTTGGTTCAAGAGATGTGCAGCTGTTTCCAGTGCATAACCCCAGAAAGATCGCGGTAACTCAGCCTTACTCATCATGGAACGAACCATATCTAATAGGGTTCGATTCCTTCTTTCCAATACACCGTTGTGTTGTGGTGTGTATGGAGGAGTACGCTGAGAGAGAATTCCATTCTCTTTTAAGTAGTCCAGAAACTCGGCACTCAAGTATTCACCACCTCGATCCGATCTTAGGATCTTGATACTTTTGCCTGTTTTTTTTTCTACTTTATTCTTATATTCTCGAAATTTCTCAAAGGCCTCGGATTTGTGCTTCATTAAGAAGACATGTCCAAACCTAGAGAAATCATCTGTGAAAGTAATGAAGTATGAATAACCGCTTCGCGCATGTGTAGACATTGGACCACACACGTCACTGTGTATAAGTCCCAAGAGCTCGCTCGCTCTTACTCCGTGTCCAGTGAACGGAGTCTTTGTCATCTTTCCCATGAGACAAGATTCACAAGTGGTATAAGACTGGTACTCGAACGGATCCAAGTATCCTTCTTTATGCAACTTAGTCAACCGTGTCTCATTGATGTGACCCAGTCTACAATGCCATAAGAAAGCCTGATTTAATTCTGGAGACTTTCTTTTAAGTGTGTTCTGGACACTGAATATCTGAGCTTGATTCAATACGTATATACCATTAATTAATGTACCTGACCCAATCAGTGCTTGATTTAGGTGGATGTTTACTACATCGCTTACAAAAGAAAAATCATATCCTTCCTTAGAAAGTAAGGATACAGATATGATATTGCAAGTCGCACCTGGTACATACAAACAGTCACGCAGAATCAATATCTGCCCAGTTGTCAGTCCTAGGTGATATTCCCCTACGGATACAGCATCCATGCTCATTCCGTTAGCAACCCTGAGAGTCATATCACCTTTCCTGATAACCCCACGGTTTCTCAGACCCTGTAACGAATTACAGATATGAGATCCTGATCCGGTATCCAATACCCAGGAAGTAGGGTTAACTGACAAACAGTTCTCAATTACAAACACACTCGAAGCCGAAGCCACAACATGCTTCGAATTCTGGCTACAGGCTTTACAAGCCCTGCAATCTTTCTGCCATAGTTCATTCCCGTTGCAATAGGAACATCCCTCTTTTACTATATCCAGTCCTGAAACTTTTGCCCTTGTTTTTCCTTTTTCTTCCCTGGTTTCTTTCAGGGTATAAGCAGAGGGCAGGGACTGTAGAATTAGGTCAGTGCTTGACCCATTCTCCAACGTGGTCTCCAGGTCCGTGAGCTCAATATAGCTGGTCTCTGTAAGGACGTTGCCCCTTACAGATGACCCGACAGCCAACCTCGCTTGAAGCAATTCGTTCGAGGTCTCATATCTTGCGATACGAGATTGCTCTCCATATAAAACTTTGTTATGGAGGAAGACAGAAACTGAGTCCATCTTCTCGTGCTGCCTCTGGTTTGCACCATCAACTGAGGCTAACACGAGGCACTTGGCTTTCGCACAATCCTTTTCCGATGTCCTGCGGATGTGAACATCCGTGACAGGGGAAACTGGACCTGAGACAGCAGGGTTTTGATTAGTTAAGAGGCGTTCCAGCTTGTCATGGGCAATGGACATCTGGACAGACCTTTGCCAGTCATAACAGTCAGGTTCAGTCATATTATTATCTAGATGTAACCTAGGCGTGGTCACAGGGTCGCTGCAATTAAGAGAGAGAAGAAGAAACACTCAGCATGATGCTCTTGCAAGTTTAGAGTGGTTTTTAGTTTGTCTAAACAGGATGGCTCCCACTGTTTCTCGAATCCCTCCTCAAACCATAAAGGAAGAATTAGTCGGGATCAATCCCACCGCACAATACTTGCTTAACCGTTCAGCCAGGCCGGTGTCGGTACTTCGAGGGAGGTTTTCCAACGCTTTCGCGAAGTTCCTTAATTAAAGAACCTCTTTTCCCTGGGGGCGTAGCCCCGCTAACACCTTTCTAGGCACCTACTAGGTTTATAGCATTGATCGTTTAGTGAGAAATTTCCCGAGGAGTAGCATATACTCACAGTAGGATCGGGATCCAAATATCATCGCGTGACGAAACTGAAGGAATCCTACCAGAATCATCACACTCCAAATGGTATGCAAATCTAGCAAGTTTCAGTACTTATGAAACTCCCGATGTATATTTTTGCCCCATGCTCTTATGACCTTGACTAAGGCCAACAAATCATAAGTCACATGTCAAGTTCTACCCGTCGTTGTCCAGGTTAATTTGAATCCACCCGTATATACCCTTGACTAAGGCCAACAAGGTAATACGACTGTCCCAAACCAACGCATTCTATCTATGCAACATATGAATACCCACCAGCTACCAAACACTGTGCCTTGACTAAGGCCAACAAACACAGCTTGAATACTGTTGAATATTCATATGAAACGACGGAGGGCTACGAATGGTTTTGGCGAAACCGTGAACGTAGTGAACTTGATTTAGTCGATGGAACGAGATAGCTTTTAAATGGAGTGGCTCAAACTCCGCATTTTAAAAGTTTGTTTTGAAAAGAACCGAGTGGTTTTTCGAAAATGTTCCAACGACTTATACTTGGTTTATTTTCTTGCATTAGTTCTTTTAATGCATGTTTTGCTTGCATTAGTTCTTTTAATGCGTGATATTCTTGCATTAGTTCTTTTAATGCGTCCCATCATTTAATCCTACCATTGCAGAAAACAACCAAAATATGACGTACGCTTATGCCATTCGCATTCGCCACGGGGCCCCGTCATTACCCGTTAGGTTACTTAACTAACGACAGAGCGGGGGCTGGGCTAGCGCGTCTGTAAAACATAAGCAACGCCTAAATAATATCATATATAGATATACTGCAATGATAAACATTTCAGATCACAGATAAATACATTGGATATACTAGGAATCTGTAATTTGTACGAGCCTGTAACAAAAACAGATTACACGGTCGCGGTGAATAGCCAAAACCCCACCCAAGACCCCTACGGGTGCGGCAAACTACCCGCCAAGTACCCGAAGCGTAGCAACCTCCCTCATCTCCATGAGTAGGCCACTCGACACTTCGGCATACCCGGTAGTTTGTGCACCCCTCCATGGGTCTATCCTAGGAGCAAAAACAGTAAAAAGAAATTATACAATGACGGCTACAACCCCGACCCGGTTGTGCGGCCATACAAATAATTATTACATCAATTTACAAATTTACATGAATTGCAAGAAAAGAAAACTCTCGTCTCACAACCCCCGGCTATTCACCCGCGACAATCCAACATATTTATATACACATTCCAGCACATTACAGATCATGTATAACCCCGACTAATCGACTTATAGCGATTAGCCGACGTTCAATACATGCAAACATCACAGATATAACCATCAAAGTCAAAGTGCAGTGAAGTTCGGAAAAAATACGGAATTATAGGACCCCAAAAGGAAATTTCTTTTCTGGAAAATCTGGGCACATATAATATATTTCAAAAATCCCAAAACCAACACAGACACACACTGCACGAAAAACGATGCACAGAAGACGACAAAGCGCGGCGCTTCCGCGGCGGATGACTAGCTCGCGCGGCGGAAGGGCGGCGGTTTGGACGAATTACTGTATCGTTTTTCTTGGGTGTTCATACAAAACCCTGAGCCGAATTTACAAGTGTAAAGTTTTTCATTTTGAGCCAAAAAAATTTCAACAGAAACTCAGTTTTTGTAAAAGTTTGGTTTTTGGATTTTTCCGGTTCCGAACTTCGTTACACTTCACTACCAAGCTAGTTTAAGTTTAGTTAGGCTCTGATACCACTGTAAGTCCACGTTGCGACCCCCGGTTCTTACGGGGAGGCGGAAACGGTATAAAATCAAAATTTTAACGCAAGAGGCAACATGGACTAAGCTAGGTCGGGATCTTTACCTAAACTAAAACTAGCAAACTAAGCTAAAGATATTTAGCTACTCGGATGAAGATGGTTATACCTAAACTTGAACTCCTTCTCTTCAAGCTCCGATGGTGGTTCGATGGCTCCTTCTCGTTGTCTCCGTACGCCGAAGATAGATCCACTTGAAAGCTCCAACCTTTAGCTCCTTCTTCGTTCTTTGAAGAAACTAGTTCACTTGGTTTGCTAAACCTAGTGAACTAGAATGAGTAGAGATGATTTAGAATGGGATTTTATCTATGGTTCTTGATTCTCAACTCATGAGACAAGAGAACCATAGATCAAGAGAGGGAGCAAGAGGTTGAGGGTGAGAGCAAGAGGAGAGCTCAAGAACAAGAGAGAGAATGAGCAAGAAAGAATGAGCAACTCTTTTGTCTTTCACCCTCTCATAATCCAAAGTGATCATAACTCATCATATCAAAAAAGTCTTATGTGATGGTTTGAAGCAACCATAAGCTTATCATGTCATGCACTCATTTTACTCAAATGAGCAAGCAAGAAAAAGTCTTTGGCATGAAATGATAACCATGGTTATCATGATGGTCAACTAGTCAAGCCTAGTCAACCGGTCAACAAGTCAACAAAAATCAACAAGTCAACAAAGTCAACAAGTCAACAAAAGTCAACAAGTCAACAACCATATCACCATAATACTTAATTAATATAATAGTTAATCACATATCATATTCTCATTAGGGTTGAGCATAAAGTCAAAAAGTCAACGGTCAACTGTCAACAACCCTAATGAGAATCCGCTGCCTCTGCCTCCCTGTCAACTGTGCATACACACCCGCATCCGCATTCCGAGGAACACGAATGCAAACTGGATAAATCCAATCCCATAAGGTACACTAGGATCTGGCTTAAACCAAAGCCCGCTAGTGTAAACTGTCCGGACACTGTACGTGCACAAGTGCACGGATGTGACCGAACCCTGTCGCAAAACCATGCGACCTGTCGCAATACCATGCGACCTCTACTCTTTTGCCTAAAGGCGAAAAGCTTTCTGTGTGGGACTCTAAAGACTCGACACTACGCTGGCAGTGGGTTTAACCACAGACCGCAAGCGGCACTAGCTGTGCGTAACGGTCCCCAGGTAATGCCGACAAGAAGACCGACGAGGCGAAACCCATCTGAACTCCTACTGAGCCTGAGTGTGACATTCTCCGTACAGTCCGGTCTGTTCGTCTGATACATCGCATGGCGGGCCTAGGGGGCGGTAAACGTCAGTCCCCCAATAGCGGTACAAGTTGTGCCGGAGCGAAGCCCAAAACACCCTGAGATAACACTGGAAACCTACCAGTATATCTCGTTTGCCCTGGCCAGGGACTACTCGTGTAATGGCTCTCCTAGACACAGCGCGATGTCAACCCCCAATACCGGGAGAGACGAATCCTGTCTAACCGTCACTGCCTCCAAGTGCTTCGGGACTGCACCCAACCACCACCTGTTTGCACGACTCCTTTGAGCCGTGGTAGGGTAGTGATCAAAGTACAGTGGGAACACACCCGAGGCGAAGTGACAGTGTCAAGTCAGCGGACTAAGCTGTACTCATGTCACCTGGGAACTGATAACTGACGATAGGTATAATACCAACTAGTCAGTTCCCGACGAGTCCTGTCCAGTGTACCCGTAACCTAACGAGCACCCGCATACTATCTCAAGTACGACGTACTGACGGCTGTGGGACAGACCGTCTCCCACACTGGGATAAGAAGCGCATGCGCTGGTCTACTCCGGAGTATCGATGCCCTGTCTCGATAGTCCTGCGACCAGGGACCTGCATAAGGATGTGCTTATAGATTACCCAGCCCCACTAGTGTGACGGCCATCACATCGCTGGTAATCAAGCAAAGATCCTAAGGGCTCTACTAATGTGTATAGGCGATATACAAAATAAACACATGTACACATTGAAGTAGAAACAAACCAAGTAGCATACTACTATTTTGAGCAAGATTGTCAATACAAGGTGAATATCCCAAGCTTCCATTAAGTAATATACATACTAGTATGATACAGTAATGGCCTCTAGGGCATATACACTAACACTCAATATCACTCATCATGGATCGTACCATATCTAATAGGGTACGATTCCGCCGCTCTGACACACCGTTGTGCTGTGGTGTGTAAGGGGGAGTGAGCTGAGAGAGAATCCCATTCTCGTTTAGAAAGTTCAAAAACTCAGTACTAAGATACTCTCCACCTCGATTTGATCGAAGTATCTTGATGCTCATTCCTGTTTGTTTTTCTACTTCAAGTTTGTACTCCTTGAATTTCTCGAAAGCTTCAGACTTATGCTTTAATAAAAACACATAACCGAATCTTGACAAATCATCAGTAAAAGTTATGAAGTAAGAAAAACCGCCTCTTGCATGTGTAGACATTGGCCCACATACATCACTATGTATGAGGCCGAAGAGCTCTGTAGCTCTTTCTCCGTATCCAGTAAACGGTGTTTTAGTCATTTTCCCTTTGATACAAGACTGACAAGTCGCATAAGATTTATACTCAAAAGGATTTAAATATCCATCTTTATGAAGCTTGTTTAGTCTTTTTTCATTAATATGACCAAGTCTACAATGCCAAACAAAAACTTCATTTATATCTGAAAATTTTCTTTTATTTGTGTGTTGTATGTTGAAAACTGTGTGTTGATTAAGGACGTATATCCCGTTATTAAGTGTACCACAACCAATCAACTCTTGATTCAGTTTAATGTTCATAACATTGTGCTGCAACACAAAATGATATCCTTCATTGTCTAACAAAGAAACGTATATTATATTACAAAGAATGCTTGGTATAAAATAACATGGGTTCAAAACCAATATATAACCCGACGGCAACCCTAGGTGATACTCTCCCACTGAAACTGCATGTATATTGGAACCATTTCCAACTCGGAGAGTATGATCATCGGTCTTCAAAACTTTGCTATTTCTCAACACCTGTATAGAATTGCAGATATGAGAACCCGAACCGGCATCCAATACCCAGGAAGCAGAGTTTATAGAAAAACAGTTTTCAGTTACGAACACACCTGAAGCTGAAGCATCACCATCCTTCCTTTTCTTGAGATCAAGGTACTCAGTACAGTTCCGCTTCCAGTGCCCCGTCTTCTTGCAGTGAAAACATTCTTCTTTTCCTGACTTCTCAACCTTGGATTTGTCTCTTCCTTGTGCCTTCTTGATTCCACCTCTCAGTTTGGTGGATCTCTTCTTATTCCTTCCCTTGGCCTTGGCTTTTGGGACGGAAGAGGAAGATTGTCCAACAATCAGGGAGGGGGACTTCGCCTTAAGCGTGCTCTCCGCACTTCTCAACATATTGAGAAGTTCGGGTAGTGACTTCTCCATGTTATGCATGTTGAAGTTCACTATGAATTGAGCAAAGGCAGGGGGAAGAGACTGAAGAACAATATCAATATACTGTTCGTTCTCCATTGTCCATCCGAGATCCTAAAGCTCTTCAATAAGAGCTATCATCTTCAAAACGTGATCACCTACTGGTGTGCCAGGAGCCATCTGCATCTGAAACAACTTTCGTGATGCTTCGTATCTCAGGGTCCGAGATTGCTCCCCATACAACTCTTTTGTATGGAGAAAGATGGATTGAACATCCATCTGCTCGTGCTTCTTTTGATGTATATTGTCCATCGATGCAAGCGCGAGGCATTTAGCAGTAGCACTGTCAATATCCCACGTTTTACGAATCTCCTTATCCGCAACAGAAGATTCAGGGCCTGGGCTGAGTAGGACTGAGGCAGTGAGGACATATGATACCTTATCATATGTGAGAGCAATGTTAATGTTCCTCAGCCAGTCTTTATAGTTCGGCCCGGTTAGCTTATTTTTCCCTAACAGTAGCTTAAGTCCCGTCATGGTTATCTGTCATTAGGAGAGAAAAAAGAATACACTCAGCGAAATCTCTTGCAAAGATCAGATTGGTTATTATCTTGTCTAATCGATGTCTCCCACTGCTTTTATCAAATTTTCCTTCAAACCTTAAAAATAAAACCAGCCAGGATTAATTACATTCTACAACTTCGCTAACCGTTCAACCAGGCCAGTGCCGGTAGTTTGAGGGAGGTTCCCCGTGCTTTCGCACGGACCAAATTAAAATAAACCTCGTTTTCCCAGAGGCGTAGCCTCGTTGACACCTTTCTAGACACCTAATGGGTTAGCTAATTGTAAAGTGCAAAACTCTCCTGGGAGCAACTTTTGCTCACAGTGGGATCGGGATCCTACTATCACATAGAAGGTATGCAATCTCATTGAAAATTTCAACTCTTGAAACTCCCGATATGGTTTTTACCCCTAGCACTTATGACCTTGGCTATGGTCAACATATCATAAGCACTAGTCAAGTTCTACCCGTCATTTCATGATTAATTAGACCCATCCACACGGCCCTTGGCTATGGTCAACATAATCATGTGACTTTCCTAATTAATCGCATCATATGCTTTGTAGGAAGACATCACTTAGCTACCGTACACTACGCCTTGGCTATAGTCAACATACGTAGCACGAATAGTAAGTACTCTACTTCATAAAATGACGGAGGGCTGCGAATAGTTTTTAAGAAAACCTTTAACGCTTTGAACTTGATATCTTTGTAGAATCAAATGGGTTTAAAAGGAGTCGCTTAAGCTCCGTACTTTAAAAACTTACTTTTTCATAAAAAGCCGAGTAGGTTTCAAATCTGATTCTACAACATCTTTTAGGTTCATTTTTCTTTACATTAATCTCATTAATGTAGTCCCATCATTTAAGTCCTTAAGCCATCACAGAAAAGAAACGAAAATGGAACGTATGCTTATACCATCCGCATTCGCCACAATGTCTCGTTATGTACCGTTAGGTTACTTAACTAACGGCATAGCGGGGCGGGACTAGCGCAGATGCAAAACATAAGCAACGTTTATTATATATCATATATATAATAGATCATTCGTCTCATCATAAAAAGTGATCACATCACAGAATATCCACAGCAGAAGCACATATATGAAAATATAGGATATACTAGGAGGTCCGTATTTTGTATTTAGCCAATAATAGAAAATACGGATTCCACGGTCGCGATGAATAGCCAAGCCCACACCCATAGACCCCTACGAGAGCGGCTAGTGACCCTACCAATTCTAGAGTTTAGGAGACCCGGTCTCGACTCCTCGAGATGGCCTCCCACTGAACCCTAGAACCCGGTCACTTGTGTTCCCCTCCTTGGGTCTATCCTAATGCGGAAAAGTAAATAATATACAACAATGGTGATATCATCCTCAATCCGGAAGTGCCCCAGATAAAAGAATATTACATACAATGAATTTTGCACGAATGAAAATAAAAACTCTCATCTCACATAAAACCTCTGGCCATTCATTCATGACGATCCTGTACCCCAATTGTTGTTGATGTATAGTAACGAAACCGGCGATACACCACATACTAAACTTACGGTCGCAGAAAAGAAAGTGAAAAACTACAATAATTGGAATAATCACTTTCACATATATCTAGACGATGTTAAACGTTTCGATCGAATCAACAAACACCCACAAATTACCCCGAGAGCTCAACACTTGAGCAAAGTTAAAATGCCCAAAACGTGCCACAGTGTCTATGGACCAACCGTAGAAGGGTCAACCCTTGCCTCACTTATGGTGCCACGGAACTACGGCAAACCCTAAGGTTTGGCCGTGGTTCCATAGTCATAGGATCGAGTTAGGGTTACGTTCTTCTAAAGGGTCCATAGGGATACTTGCATGATCTTCCGAATATGTTCAACTTGGGAAATTCCAACACTTGAAAATTTCCAGCGAAAGTAATGAGGTGGTGTGTGATATTCGTTCGAACTGTTAAACGTCGTCCAAGTTACCAAAACAATGTTAAAATTACGACTACGAAATGCTCCGAATTAGCCCCTAAACAAAATCAATATCACATGAAATTTTGGGTTAAACTAACAATACCTGAAACCCCAAAACCTATACACCAGAGCACGGAAGAAAAACGAGGCATTTTGGAGCAGAAATGGCCAGCCAGGCAAGAAATTTTGGCTTGGTGCTCGGGTGAAATCCGGTGGAACGACCTCATTTTTCATCTATGTTCTATATGCATCACATGCAATCTTCTGCAGTTGCTAAAATAATTTTTTGAGACCATTTTAAAATCGATAGAGAGCAGATCCTAGGGTTTCAGAAATCTGTATTTTTCGGAGTTGTTTCTGTTTCGTAATATTTAACATCGTCTAAGTTTCTAGCTTGGCTCTGATACCACTGTAGGGATTCTTTAGTACCATGCCTAGCGTTTGGGTTGCATCACACATGCTATATTAAAAATTTAGGGGGTGCTAAACAATTCCAACCATTAATCGAATTAGAAAGTTAGGGTAACAACTTATAGTATCACATACTATGTAGTTTCTAACACTAAGTGGGGAGAAATACAACCTTTGTAGACCTCCTCTTGTGACTCCTTGGATCAACAATGGTTTGAACCGGCTCGCTTGAATCCTTCCAAGTCCACGACGGTCCACCCGGAGTCCCTTTGCTCAAGCTTCTAGCTTCACTTGATCTTTGATGAAGTGGAGCAAACAACCTACACTAATGGGCTAGACTAGTATAGATTGGTGATATGGTTTGTATTCTCACTTAAAAACCTTTCCTTTTTCTTTTCATCCCTCACTAGAAAAGGCAAGAGAGCATGAAGGAGGAAGAAGAAGGAGATGGCAAAGCTTGAGCTCTATTTGTGATAATTCTCTAAATAAAATGAGAAAAAAATACTTATATGAAAGTCGCACTCAAATATAACCATGGTCAATAAATATCTAGATATTTTTGTTAGTGAGTTAAAGAACAAATGAAATTAAACCATGGTCAAAACTTAGGTCAAGTAAAGAATAGTGTAGAAGAATATTCAACCATGATTTAATCATTTTCTTTTTCTCATTAACAAATATATATATATATATATATATATATATATATATATATATACCATGTGAGTCTTACATTGCCACCTCCAATGTATCAACAACCATGACACATGTATGCATGTATGTGTGCATTCATATCAACATGTATATACATGCATACATTCATGCATACATCCAAATAGGAAAAGGTTTTAAACAAGTGAGCTAAAAGTCAATATTAAATCAACACTTGATTTAATAAACCGGTCATATCACATATGACCCGACCAATAGAAAACGCCCGATTAAAATACGGTATCATATACACGTATTTAATCGAGCTCCCACGCATATCTCATATGCACACCACATCTTTTCGCCTGAGCTAGGAAACTCCTCTGTGGGACTCTAAGACTCGTCAATACGCTTGCAGTAGGCAGTGATCATATCACATACCCACAAACCGTCAGCGGTACTAGCTGTACGTAACGGCTCCTAGGTATTGAGCGATCAGAAGAAAAACAAGCGAACCTGTCAAAACTCCCATCGAGCAAACTGGCAATACTTACCGCACACTCCGGTCCCTTCGTCAGATATGATGCATATCGAGTCTAGGAATGGTATATCGTTGACCTCAATAACTCAATAAGTCATGACGGTATATGGCTCATAACAAATCGAGAAACTACTGATAACACTTATCAGTAAATCTCAACAGCCCTGGTCAGGGACTTCCTGTTATAGCCAATCGAGCATAGCGCAACATCAACCCCCAATACCGGGAGAGACGAAACCCCTCCTATCGCTCATTGCCTCCATGTTCCTCGGGACTGTACCCAAAATCCACCTGTTTGCACGACTCAGTAGAGCCGTGGTAGGGTGGAGATCAAAGTACAGTGGGAGGACACACAAGACTCTATGACGATCTCGCGTCTACAGACTAACCTGTACCAGGGCCACCTGAGAACTGCTATCCGACGATAGATATAATACCACATAGGAGTTCTCGGCGAGTCCATTCAGTGTACCCAGTCTCCACTGAGCACCCGTATACAGTCTTTGGTATCACAACACCAATGGATATGGGATCATCCATCGCTCATCATATGGGACATGAACCGTATACGCTAGTCTACTCTGGAATATCGATGCCCCGCGTCGATACACCCAAGACTAGGCTTATAAACTACACATGTCCCAGTAGTATGATCCACATCATAATCCCAGTAGTCAAGCAAATATCCTAAAATCTTTATCAACATGTACCAAATGAGTAAGATGCATGATCAAATGAACATGTCAAGATAAAGTACAACCAGATAGCACACTATCATGTCGAGCAAGAATGTCCTCTGAATATATATACACATACCGATACGTCTATAAGTCTACGGTAGCGCCCCGGCCGTCTTTTCGAGGCCAAAATACGGTAACGAAACTTTTACAAACTAGAAACCGGCGCTATCGTATGCTTAAACCCGGATCGAACCATTAACCTACAACTAGCTATCTAGAGAGAGGGTTGGAAAGCTATACCGATCGATCCGTGTCCTTCGGTCTTTGGCCACCATCCCAAGCTCCTCGCGACATCTCCGGTCTCGATCTCCTCGTCAGAAAAGGCACCACATCATCGATTCTTTTTACGGGCTCCCGCTTCATCCGAAGCAACTCGGGCACAAAGTGTGCTAGCCGACTTGTCCAAGGTGATGTAGAGAATGTTTGTGATCACTTTGTCTCTTGCATCCATGGATTTGGATATAGGTTAGAGGTTTTGCCATTGATGGAGATAATGAGCTAGAGGAAGAAGAAGGAGCTATCTTTTTCCTTTTGTAATGCTATGATAAAAATGAGAGAGAGTGTGAAGTGAAAAAATAATACAAGACCAAAACCACACCTATGGCAGCCCCCCTCTCTCTTCTCATCATATCAATACAAATCAAACATCAAATGTGACATATGCACAATAAAAGAGACCATGAGGCACTAGGTTTGCATGTGTCACAATTGATGCACAAAATGATGAATTCTAGCTCACAATTTCCATTTACAAACATTAATCCAAATGTTTGCAACAATAAAAAGATACGGCAACATCTAAAGTAAACTCGTGACGGATCACAAGGATACCCCTCACCTGTATATACATACCTGCATCCTCATTCCGACTGAATGCGAATGCGACGAGACTAAAGTAATCCAACAATTCTAATACTAGGATCCGGCTTAAACCAAAGCCCACTAGTATGATCCCTCCGATCATGATCCGTGCACTACTTCACGTATATGATCGGACCCTGCCATATATCATACGGCCTCTACAACATTTCGCCCGAAACTTGAGAAACAGTCTGTGGGGGACTCTAAAGACTCGTTAATACACTGGCTGTGGATTTAACCACTAGCACGTCGGTGGTACTAGCTGTACGTAACGGGAAACCAGGCATTGACCAAAAGGAAGGTCGATGAGCAAACTCATCCTGACACCCTGCTAAGCCTATCAGTGACAATATCCGTACAGTCCAGTCCGTTCGTCTATGAGCATCGCATGGAGGGCCTAGGGGTTTGTAAAAGTCAGACCCCCAAAATTGGTACAAGTCTTGTCGGAGTGTAGCCCAGAACACCCTGAGATACTAATGGAATACCTACCAGTAAATCTCCTGCCTTGGCCAAGGACTTCGTTTGATGGCTTTCCTAGACACAGCGCGATCTCACCCCCAATACCGGGAGAGACGAAACCCCTGCCGATCCGCTTACTGCCTCCATGTGGCTCGGGACTGTATCCAACTAAAACCTGTTTGCACGACTCCTTTGAGCCGTGGTAGGGTAGTAATCAAAGCACAGTGGGAACTCACACGAGACAAATGACGATCTCAGGTCGATGAACTAACCTGTACACATGTCACCAGGGAACTGCTATCTGACGTCAGGTATAATACCAACTAGCATGTTCCCGGCGAGTCCTGTCCGGTGTACTCATAACCCAATGAGCACCTGTATACATCTTAAGTGAACCAACTGACACCAATGGCTTGTGAGACCGGCCACCGCCCCTCGTCTGGGTCTCGACTGTATACACTAGTCTACTCCGGAGTATCGATGCCCTGTCTTGAAAACTCCCACGACTAGGCACCACTTTAAGGATGTGCTTATAGACCCCATCTCCCATGTATATGTTCGCCATCATACTACTGGCAGTCAAGCAAGAATCCTAAGGGCTCTATCAACGTGTAATAGTGACCTGTAAGGTCACCTAAAGCTGTACACGATGATAAAGATAAACCAGATAACATACTATCATCTTTGAGTAAGATTGTCCTACCGGCATAGGTCCTCCCTCAATCATTGCAATCACATGCTTGTGATCCAATAATTGACTCTGAGGGCACTATATCCAACAACATCCACTATCATATAATGGCCTCTAGAGCATACATATATCCAACAGCTCTCAGACGAACAGACCGGACTGCACGGAGATTGTCACGGATAGGCTCAGTAGGGGTTTCGGATGAGTTCGCTGGTCGACCTCCTTTTCGACATGTACCTGGGTTGCCGTTACGTACAGCTAGTGCCACTGACAGACTTGTGGTTAAACCTACTGCCTGTGTACTGTCAAGTCTTTAGAGTCCCACACAGAGGGTTTCCCTGGATCAGGCGAGACGATGTAGAGGCCGTATGGTATTACAAAAGGGTTTTGAACACATACGTATACTGGCTAAACGTATGATGTTCGGACGGACAATACTAGTGGGCTTTGGTTTAAGCCGGATCATAATATTGTATTATTGGATTTTTTATTATCTCAGTGTATCCGTATTTTTCAGAATACAGACACGGGTATGTATATACGGTGTGGGCATTCTTGTAGGTTCAGGAGAAATAGAATAAGGATTATTCAGTTGTCTTTTATCTTTACCTTCTCTCAGGTTGCGAGTTCTCTTAGGATTAGGAGAGTACACCTATTACGCTTATTGGATAGTCTTCTTCCAAACCATAGGCTGGTACCGAACGGTAGGGAAGAAAGAAAACCATTTAGCCTAAGTGCGGTGTGCAGAAGGTAATGAGTAAAGACAAATAAAGGGATTTGGAGAGATGACAAGAAAATATACGGTTACAGTCATGAATCTGGATAATGGAAGAGGCATTACTAGGAATACCCGGCTACCACTTCGAAACATTTTCATGTTTCAGTTTCATTATGCGTTGTTAATTAAAAACTGATTTCCCAATTAGATCCTTACTCCAGGGTATGTATTTACTAGGTTTAATTCTCACATCTGTATGGTTTTACAGATGATGAGTGGGAGTAAGTTATTGAGAATTAGGTGATTATATCCTCATTATATCGGAATTCTTTGTAATTGAAAGTCTACCTTAACACTACCATGAGGGTCTAGAGGCATCAAGCATGCCACTTTTTAATTTTTCTTAGGTGCTAAGTTAGACTAACAAGATCATTACTAGATTATTAGGGTTTGCCTTTGAAATGTGATTTAAACCAAGAGAAGAAAAGAGCATACAACCTTTGTAGTTCGAGTCCTTCTCTTCTGAAGGTCCGGGTTGAAGTCCACGCGACTCTACAAGGCTCCTCTTCGAGTTGAACGACCCTCCTTCGTGATCTTCGCGCCAAAGACGATCCACCCGAAGTCGCTCTAGCCCAAGCTAACTCTACACTAAGATCCTTTAGTGTAGCAAACACACCACATCAAATTGCTAGTTTGGTGTGGGATGGTGAAGTAGGGGATGTTAAAAGCTCACAAGATTGTGTTCAAGCTTCATGATTCACATCTCATGTGAGGGTTGTAACTTGAACTATAGAGGAGGAAGAAGAAGCTAGAGAGCAACCATGCGAGCAACTCAAGAAAAATGGCTAAGTGTTGAGAATGAGACTAGAATGAATGTCAACTCTTGACTCCAACTCATTCAAGCATGGAAATTTTAAATATAAAATTGCAACCATGCTTGAATAGTGAGTCAAGATGAATAAACTATGAATAAAGCCCATGCTTGCAACCATGCTCTCATTTTCCACCTCTTTTATATTTTTCTCAAAAATAGAAATCATGTCATGCTTCATTATTATATATGTATATCATATATATTAATATATATATAATGAAGAATAATTAGTGAGCTAATGATATTAGTTAATATATAATTATATCACATATAATTTATATCACATTATTAAATCAACACTTGATTTAATAATCCGGTTATATCACATATGACTGACTAATATCATTCATCTGTATATCACATTATCAAATCAACACTTGATTCGACAATCTGGTTATATCACATATAACCGAACCGATAACAGATAACTGCCAGATTACAATACGGTATCACATACTCATATTTAATCAGGCACACGAACATATCAACATATATGCCCTACTTCGTTTCGCTCGAACCAGGAAACTTCTGTGTGGGACTCTTAAGACTCGTCAAAACGCCAGCAGTAGGTGATGATCACATCAATCACCTACAAGCCGTCAGCGGTACATGTTGCGCCACGGCTGCGCCCCGGCCGTCTACTCGAGGCCAAAATACGAAATCAAAATTTTTCTTAACTTTTAAACTGGCGCTACCGCGGACAATAAAACCCGGATCGTAACCATTAACCTAATCCTAGCTAACAAGAGAAGGGGTGAGGGATATACCGAGCGATCCGAGTCCTTCGGTCTTCGTCTCCACTCCGATCTCCCGCGGAATCTCCGTTCGTCACCTCCTCGTCGGAAAGGGCACCACGTAGCCTGATTCTTTTACGGGCTCCCATCTCTGGACCGAGGCAACTCGGGCGCGAAGTTGGCTAGCCGACGCGTCCAAGGGTACTGTAGGTTGTAGTGTAGAACCTTGTCTCTTGGGGTTTATGAAGTTGCCTTTGGGTGATGGAAAAATCAAAGAACTTTGGAGAGGGGTTTGTGATTTTGGAGCATGCAAATGAGATGATCTAATTTTCCTCATCAAAAAATGAAAACCTCTCCCTCTCCACTCCAAAAGTGGCCAGCCCCCATCATATCTCAAAATGGTGGAGGGAATAAAACAAACACAAGAAGGAAGGTGAGTGTAGGAAAAGTAGAAAGGTGACCATATCAAAAGGTTATGATAACAATATCATATCAAAATCAAATCCAACTCTAATCACAAAGAAATGATGTATAAAGCATCTCATGACGATAGAAGCCACAAATGCAAGAAACCCCCTCCACAACAAGTTATTTGCAAACATGCAAATAACCCCCACCATCACAAAAGTCCGGCCGTGAAGGAACAAAGAAAAACCGGCCGGAACGGAATACAAACTGGCAACTTTAGAAAACTGATCCCGTAATAAATTACAGGAAAAACCCCGCTACTGCATATACATGCCCGCATTTGTATTCCCACTGAATACAAATGCAGCAAGACAAAATCTACACTGTCAAATACTAGGATCCGGCTTAAACCAAAGCCGGCTAGTAAAAACCGTCCGATCACGATCCGTGCAATACCGCACGTATCTGATCGAACCCTGCCATATCTCCATACGGCCTCTACAGCGTTTCGCCCGAAACTTGAGTAACTGAGTGTGGTGGACTCTAAAGACTCGTCAATACTATGGCTGTGGATTTAACCACTAGCACGTCAGAGGTATTCGCCATACGTGACGGGCCACCAGCTATTGACCAAAAGGGACGTCGATGAGCGAACTCATCCTGACACCCTACTGAGCCTGTCAGTGACAATATCCGTACAGTCCGGTCTGTTCGTCTATGAGTATCGCATGGCGGGCCTAGGCGGTTGGTAAAAGTCAGACCCCCAAAAGCGGTACAAGTCGTGTCGGAGTGTAGCCCAAAACATCCTGAGATACTACTGGAATACCTACCAGTAAATCTCCTGCCTCGGCCGAGGGCTTTGTGTAATGGCTCTCCTAGACACAGCGCGACCTCACCCCCAATACCGGGAAAGACGAACCCCTGCAGATCCGCTCACTGCCTCCATGTGGCTCGGGACTGTACCCAACTAAAACCTGTTTGCACGACTCCTTTGAGCCGTGGTAGGGTAGTAATCAAAGTACAGTGGGAACTCACACGAGACAAATGACGATCTCAGGTCGATGAACTAACCTGTACACATGTCACCAGGGAACTGCTATCTGACGTCTGGTATAATCCCAACTAGCAGGTTCCCAGCGAGTCCTGTCCGGTGTACTCATAACCCAATGAGCACCTGTATACATCTTAGGTGAACCAACTGACACCAGTGGCTTTTGAGACCGGCCACCGCCCCTCGTCGGGGTCTCGACTGTATACACTAGTCTACTAATGGAGTATCGATGCCTAGTCTCGAAACTTCCACGACTAGGGACCTTTTAAGGATGTGCTTATAGACTCCAGCTCTCACGTATATGATCGCCCTCATACTGCTGGTAGTCAAGCAAGAATCCTAGGGGCTCTATCAACGTGTAATAGCGACTCGTAAGGTTACCTAAAGCAGTACACGATGATAAAGATAAACCAGATAGCATACTATCATCTTGAGTAAGACTGACCGGGATAGGTCATCCCTCAATCATTGCAATCACGTGCCTGCGACCCAATAATTGACTCTGAGGGCACTATATCCAACAATCTCCCACTTGCACTCAAGGCTAATTATTGCGATGTCGCATACTCACAGCCCGTGTGATACCGAACACCCAACTCCTCTACTAGTCAGTCTCACAAAGCTCGTTTGCGAAACTATTGCGTTCGAGAAATAGCCACAGTGAGTGGATCCGCTGTGATGTTTCTTTCTATGTCTCTCTATATCTCAAGTTCGCGGAGAAATCCATCTCCCGAAATGAGCAATACCTGTCTTAGAATATGTCTGGATATCTGATGGGACCTAGCTCATAAATGAACTCCAAATCCAAACTTCTTAGACTGTATCGACAACTGAACTTAATCAGTATCCTGCGCCATGCCTTTCCCTCAGTATCCACCTAGACCACCTGTCCAAAATACTGCCCCTCGTCAGAGGAAAAACTATAACTCTGACAGCCACTCTGCCATCCAGGTCACCTTGGAAGCCTGGAATGATAACCGTCTCCTAAAGGAGGCTGCCGTTATCAAATCCCTAGAACATTCACTTATGTTCTAAAGCTGCTTCCGATCGTTTCTCCAGGATTGGATTAATATCAACTTATTGCATCTCCTGCAAGAACAACATCTGGTGTGGTACTTGACATCTCATGATTGACTCAATTGCCTAAGCAAGTGATCTTCCAATCATGCGCATCCCTCTCCCCTGAAGTCCGTAAGACACCTTTAGAGAGGGTGACTCCATCACCTGCAGGTATACTACTGTGCCAGGAGTCGTCCATTCTAAATACTTATAGAATGCTGTCTAAGTACCCAGATTGGGAAACCACCCAAATCTAGATCTAAAACCATAGATCTAGTAACCAGAATGTCTGATATAATGTCCACGTCCTATGTGGAGAAACTACTGTGTGACGACCAAAGAGTAATCGATCGTAGTATAGGAACTTTACTTCCTACTCTGTGTATGTCATCAAATACCATGACATCATACCCTACTACCTTCTTAACAGATCCATCCCCTATTCTGATGAAGTCAAACCTATGACTGTCACATCAGAAATAGATGATCTATCACCGCTATATCTGCTTAAGTCTATAAATAGACATAAGCCTGATGTCCACCAATGCTTCCGCTGCTCCCACTGACTACGACAACCCTCTGGCAGAATAATATACACGTGCACTTCTAAAACTAGTTTAGAAAGACGCTATACTTATCCTCCTGCCGGGTCTCATAGTCTGGAACAACAGCAATGGTAAGTCTGGGTATACAAGAACCTCCCTGTCACCGTCCTTGAGGCTACCGGAGTACCTCTCGGGTGCCTGAGGTTACCCACCGTATCTGCGGAGTGGCCAATGGAATGTCAAACCAAATTGAATCTTTAGGTTCTTTATCAAATCTTCCGTAATCGTTTGCGGTTCTGGAATCACTTCCAGTTCTACCATACTCCCACTACTGTTTTCTGAAAAAAAAATCCATTTTTATTAAAACTGTGGCGAGTCAAGAACAATATCACTATTGATCTTCCAGATGGTAGAAAGCCAACCCTCGTAATAGCCTGGGTCAACCCACAAACAGCCATTACAGAAACGTGCCTTGAGTTGTCCAGTGTCTGGTTTTAAGCATAAGCCAGACAACTCCCCGTACCTTAACATCGTTAAGATATGAACTGTTCTATATCCAATATAGAAATAGAGGCACTGATTTAATCGAACCAGATTCAAATCATGCAGCTGTCTCAAGTGCATGTCAAGTAAATGGAGAGAGGCCGATCAGCGTTACTCAACTTAGGAATGATTCCAATTATGAGTAACCTGAAAGAGAAGCAAGTTCTCTTAATCATTACTATCAACTGAATACCATACACAAGTATCTACATTTTCGATCACCTTGAAGAATCCCGATACTTGCAATACCTGGTTCTCCACTTCATTCATATACCTATAACTTCTCAAAACTCAGACCTTGTGTTTCTATGAAACACCTGTCTAAGAACTAGAGAAGTCATAAGTAAACCGAATATAGTACGAAGACCAACCCCTTTGTCCTAATGAACACTGGACAATATACAATACTCTGTACAAGTCCCTTGAGTCTAATAACTCAATCCATGTGTGTCGTAGGTTGAAAACTGTACTTATGGTTAAGAAGAATTACACCGCTGTTCAATGCTCCTTACCTAACCATCCACTGATATAGATAAATGTCATAGACATAATTTCAAAAAGGTATATCTCACTCTATAAGAATAGACGTACAGATATATCAATTTGAAATTGGTGCATAACAACGGATATTCAAAACCAAATGTCTGCCGTCCGACAAACAACCCAGGTTACTTCCTCAAATATCACCGATTACAACGAATCCTGATACAATGAGTATGATCACCTAATTCCCAATAGCTTACTCCCACTCAGCATCTGTAAAACCATACAGATGTGAGAATCATACCTGGTAAATACATACCCTGGAGCAAGGTCTGATTGGGAAATCAGTTTACTTTTAACAGTACACAGTGAAACTGAAACATTGAAATGTTTCGATGGGGTATCCCGGTATTCCTAGTAATGCCTCTTCCATTATCCAGATTCACAACTATAACCGTATAATTCTTTTCCATCTCTCCAAATCCCTTTATATGTCTTTAGTCATTACCTTATGTACACCCCTTTAGGCCAAATGGTTTTCTTCCTTCCCTACCGTTCGGCACCAGCATATGGTTTGAAAGAAGACTATCCAATAGGCGTAATGGGTGTACTGTCCTAGTCCTAGGAGCACTCGCAATGCGAGAGAAGGTGAAGATAAAAGACAACCGAATGAACCTTATTCCTATTTCTCCTGAACCAGGATCCATCCCCGAACTGGAACAAGTTCCTTTCAAGTTCGTATATTACCATACGATGGATTATCCAATAAACTGGGATCTTCGTAGTGATATGGAGTGTCCTGGAGAAATACAAAGGTGATTTAGGATTGGCGAAGAAATATTTGGTTTGGTCGTGAATAGTAGTCGCATTTTATTTTGCCCTCTTACTAATCCCTTTCTTTGTCTTAACTTAATACCTTCTGTACACCGTTTAGGCTAATTGGTTTTCTCCATTCCCCACCATTCGGCACCAGCCTAAGGTTTGGAAGAAGACTTTCCAATTTGCGTAATAGGAGTACTATCTCCTAAACCAAGGAGTACTCGCAATCTGAGAGAGAAGGTAAAAGGAAAAGACAACTGAATAAACCTATTCGATTTCTCCAGAACCGGAAACCATCCTCGAATTCCTTCAAGTTCGTATATAACCATACGATGGTTTTTTCCAATGGAAGTGGACAGTCGTAGTAATACGGGGTGTCCTGGAGAAAAGGGTAAAAGTAGGAGTGGCAATGAGGTCTGCAACTCTGACAATCCAAAAGCCAGTGTTAAGAAGGTTCGGTTAACTTGGTCACTGAGTCATAGTCTAGGGTCGGGTCAATGGTCGCTGCCAAAGAGAGAGAGAAAAGAAACACTCAGCGTGCACTCTAACCTAGATCAGAATGGTTATCAATTTTTCTAATCTGGAAACCTCCCACTGTAACGACAAATTCTTCCCCAAACCTGAAAGAAGAATTAGTCGGGATCACCCGAGGAGTAAACCAACTCATCAGTGGGAATCGGGATCCAACTATCATCGCATGATAACTTGACGGAATCCACTCAAGTCACCACACTCCAGAAGGTATGCGCATGCCTGGCAAGTTTCAGTTTCTTTAGAAACTCCCGATGTGTGTTTTTACCCCTAGGACCCAAGTGACCTTGACTGAGCCAACATATCAAAGGATCCTAGTCAAGTTCAACCCGTCATTATCTTGATTGCATTAGACCCACCCGCACGAGTCCTTGACTGAGCCAAAATGACCGTACGACTGTCCTAACCAATCACATATCCGTAAGACAGAAAAGCATTACAGAGCTACCGCACACTACGCCTCGGCTGAGCACGACATACGTAGCACGAATACTAAGCAATACCAATCTGAAATGACGGAGGGCTACGGCTGGTTTTTGGCGAAAAACCTTTAACGTAATGAACTTGATATCGTTGAAGGAACTGGATAACTTTTTATAAAATTATAGTGACGAAAACCTTTGCTAAAGAGGTCACTCCCGGTGAAGGGATCTCGGCTCTTTCCCCGTAGAATGAGGTGCAGGATATTCCAACTGAATACCACGATGCAAAGCAAAAGTAATCGGCTATAGTGAAGTTATTGCCCTGACGCAAACTTCTGTCCAAGGGGTCACTCCCGGTGAAGGGATCTCGGCCCTTGCCTCGTCGACTGAGGAGCAGGATATTCCAACTGAATACCACGATGCAAAACAAAAGTGAACGTCCTTGCAATAACAGCTTTTTGAAAAATGTTCTAACAACATCAGAATAGGTTTGTTTATCTTGCATTGATCCGAATCAACGCAGTCCCATCAATTGATCACACCACAAAAGAACGAAAATAATGATGTACGTATATGCCATCCGCATTCGCCACTAGGTCCCGTCATCACCCGTTAGGTTACTTAACTAACGACAGAGCGGGGACTGGACTAGCGCTGATACAAAACATATACAACATCTACTAGTATATATACAATATATAATTTTCGCTCAAGGCGTGATAAAATGCAACATCACAGAAATGTAACCAGCATCACAGAACAATACAGATATCTGGGATCCCCGGGTTTCATAGAGCCGCTACTGAAACCCGACGTTCCCCTGGTCGTGTGGATAGCCTGTGCAATGAAAATCCTAGACCCCTACGGGCGCGGCAAGTTACCCGCCAAAATCTGAAGCGAGGCAGCCCCCTTCAGCAATGTGAATAGACCACCCAGCACTTCACGGAATCCGGTAACTTGGGCACCTCTCCTGGGCCAACCTGTACCCCCTAGTGCGGCGAACAGCCCGCCAATTCTAGAGTAAAGCCCCCTCCGTCTCAATGCCATGAGATGCGGGCTCGTTGCCCTCTAGAACCCGGCTATCCGTGCACCCCACCTTGGGGTAATCCTAGTACAAAAAGTAAAATATACATATAATGGGTACATCGACCGCAACCTGGTCGTGCCCCAAAAGAATAATACAAACAGGCAGTGACGGCAGTCCACATGTCGGACACTCGCCCCGCAATATCAAATGTACATAATACAACAAAACTGTACTAATACTGCAACCAGGCTATCCCCCACGGCCGATCCGCAACAACACAGCACAATCACAGAACATCAACGTGAATGTCACGTTCGCAAATCCGTCTAACTGGGCTATAGCAGTTAGACAGGATTTACCGATCAAGTGACATTCAAGGTCGCAGATATAATGTAAATACTGTGAACTAATGTGTTTAAACTTTTTCGATCGATCAAATTTATCGAAGTGGGCCCCAAGCATTACTGTAGCACTTAAAGAGAGTCTAGGCCCAAAAATAATATTCCAAAAACCCCATTTTCAACCCAAGAGCTCACTGCAAAAATTTGGTCCAATGAATAGTAAAAATGGCCGCGGAACCGCGGCAAATACATGGGTATGGCCGCGGTTCCGCGGTGGAATAGTGAGATCACACGACCAAATTTTCACAGAATGCTTAGAATTCCCTGCACATGTCACTGCAATGTACTGAAAAATTTTTGGAGCCAAAAAAATTTCGACAGAAAACTGTGCAAATGAAAATGGGTTTTCGGAAAATCCGTTCGATCGAACTTGTAAACACGTTAGAGCAAGCTAGACTAGGTTAATGGCGTGGCTCTGATACCATGTTGCGCCACGGCTGCGCCCCGGCCGTCTACACGAGGCCAAAATACGGAATCAAAATTTTTCTTAACTTTTAAACTGGCGCTACCGCGGACAATAAAACCCGGATCGTAACCATTAACCTAATCCTAGCTAACAAGAGAAGGGGTGAGGGATATACCGTGCGATCCGAGTCCTTCGGCCTTCGTCTCCACTCCGATCTCCCGCGGAATTTCCGTTCGTCACCTCCTCGTCGGAAAGGGCACCACGTAGCCTGATTCTTTTACGGGCTCCCACCTCTGGACCGAGGCAACTCGAGCGCGAAGTTGGCTAGCCGACGCGTCCAAGGGTACTGTAGGTTGTAGTGTAGAACCTTGTCTCTTGGGGTTTATGAAGTTGCCTTTGGGTGATGGAAGAATCAAAGAACTTTGGAGAGGGGTTTGTGATTTTGGAGCATGCAAATGAGATGATCTAATTTTCCTCATCAAAAAATGAAAACCTCTCCCTCTCCACTCCAAAAGTGGCCGGCCCCCCTCATATCTCAAAATGGTGGAGGGAATAAATCAAACACAAGAAGGAAGGTGAGTGTAGGAAAAGTAGAAAGGTGACCATATCAAAAGGTTATGATAACAATATCATATCAAAATCAAATCCAACTCTAATCACAAAGAAATGATGTATAAATCATCTCATGATGATAGAAGCCATAAATGCAAGAAACCCCCTCCATAACAAGTTATTTGCAAACATGCAAATAACCCCCTCCATCACAAAAGTCCGGCCGTGAAGGAACAAAGAAAAACCGGCCGGAACGGAATACAAACTGGCAACTTCAGAAAACTGATCCCGTAATAAATTACAGGAAAAACCCCGCTACTGCATATACATGCCCGCATTTGTATTCCCACTGAATACAAATGCAACAAGACAAAATCTACACTGTCAAATACTAGGATCCGGCTTAAACCAAAGCCGGCTAGTAAAAACCGTCCGATCACGATCCGTGCAATACCGCACGTATCTGATCGAACCCTGCCATATCTCCATACGGCCTCTACAGCGTTTCGCCCGAAACTTGAGTAACTGAGTGTGGTGGACTCTAAAGACTCGTCAATACTATGGCTGTGGATTTAACCACTAGCACGTCAGAGGTATTAGCCATACGTGACGGGCCACCAGCTATTGACCAAAAGGGACGTCGATGAGCGAACTCATCCTGACACCCTACTGAGCCTGTCAGTGACAATATCCGTACAGTTCGGTCTGTTCGTCTATGAGTATCGCATGGCGGGACTAGGTGGTTGGTAAAAGTCAGACCCCCAAAAGCGGTACAAGTCGTGTCGGAGTGTAGCCCAAAACACCCTGAGATACTACTGGAATACCTACCAGTAAATCTCCTGCCTCGGCCGAGGGCTTTGTGTAATGGCTCTCCTAGACACAGCGCGACCTCACCCCCAATACCGGGAGAGACGAACCCCTGCAGATCCGCTCACTGCCTCCATGTGGCTCGGGACTGTACCCAACTAAAACCTGTTTGCACGACTCCTTTGAGCCGTGGTAGGGTAGTAATCAAAGTACAGTGGGAACTCACACGAGACAAATGACGATCTCAGGTCGATGAACTAACCTGTACACATGTCACCAGGGAACTGCTATCTGACGTCTGGTATAATCCCAACTAGCAGGTTCCCAGCGAGTCCTGTCCGGTGTACTCATAACCCAATGAGCACCTGTATACATCTTAGGTGAACCAACTGACACCAGTGGCTTGTGACACCGGCCACCGTCCCTCGTCGGGGTCTCGACTGTATACACTAGTCTACTAATGGAGTATCGATGCCCAGTCTCGAAACTCCCACGACTAGGGACTTTTTAAGGATGTGCTTATAGACTCCAGCTCTCACGTATATGATCGCCCTCATACTGCTGGTAGTCAAGCAAGAATCCTAGGGGCTCTATCAACGTGTAATAGCGACTCGTAAGGTCACCTAAAGCAGTACACGATGATAAAGATAAACCAGATAGCATATTATCATCTTGAGTAAGACTGTCCTACCGGGATAGGTCATCCCTCAATCATTGAAATCACGTGCCTGTGACCCAATAATTGACTCTGAGGGCACTATCTCCAACAGTACTAGCTGGACGTAACGGCTACTCGGGTATTGAGCTATATGAAGATCAACAAGCAAGATCATCCATACTCTCTATGAAGCCTATCAGTAACACTACTGTACAGTCCGGTCTCTTCATCTGATATGTTGCATATCATGTCCAGGGGTGGTAAACGTCAGTTCCCAGTAAGGTGATAAGTCATGCCGTTGTCTAGCCTATAACGGTTCGAGAAACTACTGATAACACTTAGCAGTAAATCTCAGCAGCAGCCCTGGCCAGGGACTTCCTGTTATAGCCAATCGAGCATAGCGCAACATCAACCCCTAATACCGGGAGAGACGAAACCCCTCCTATCGCTCATTGTCTCTATATGACTCGGGACTATACCTAAAATCCACCTGTTTGCATGACTCCTTTGAGCTGTGGTAGGGAGGAAATCAAAGCACAATGGGAGCCACACAAGGCTCTATGACGATCTCGGGTCTACAGACTAACATGTACCAGTGTCACTAGAGGACTGCTATCTGACGATAGGTATACTACCACATAGGAGTCCTCGGCGGGTCCTGTTCAGTGTACTCATTCTCCAATGAGCACCTGTATATAATCTTTGATGTCACACACCAATGGTTGTGGGATCAACCATCGCCCTCTAAGGGAAAAGAAATGTACACACTAGTTTACACTGGAATATCGATGCCCTGGTCTCGATATTCCTACAACTAGGAACTAATTAAAGGATGTACTTGTGGACCATCCTGACCTCACTAGTATGATCTCATCATAATCCTGGTCGTTAAGTACATATCCTAAGGGCTTTATCAACACGTGAGAGCAAGACAGTAAAGAATACCAGTCAACATGTTAAGACAAAGAGTAACCAAATAGCATACTATCATGTCGAGCAAGTAATTCCTCTATATATATGTCCAAGCATCCACTATAATATACATCACATGTATAATAATGGCCTCTAGGTCGTACATATTATTAACAATCTCCCACTTGCACTGAGGCCAGTTGTTGTGGTATCTCATACCCAATATCCCAAAAGTCTCTCGAATAGCATCTGGGGGATGGCCTCGGTGAGTGGATCCGCTGTGTTATCCTCTGTGTCAACTCTCCTGACCTCGATCTCCCGGAGATACAATTATCTCTTGATCAGGTGATACTGTCAAAGAATATGTCTGGATCGCTGACGGGACCAGGGTTCCTAGGCCAAAGCCACAGCTCCATTGTCATCGCAATACACAGGTATTGGATGCCCAATGGTAGGAACCTAGTTCATCTTATGAATTTTATTAATCCATACAACCTCTTTGGCAGCATCGTTGGCAGCGATGTAATTAGCCTCTATTAACGAGTCTGCTACGGTACATAACTTGGAACCCTTCCAACATACCGTCCCTCCACTGAGGGTGAAGAAAAAACCCGAGACTGACTTTCAGTCATCTTTATCACACTGGAAGCTCGAATCGGTAATGGACTCCATCTGGAGTTCACCGTTACCATATACCAAGAACATCTCTTTACTCCTTCTCAAGCACTTAAGAATGTTCTTCAGCTGTCCAGTGGTTTTCCAAAAGATCTTTTTGATACTTATTCACTACACCTAGTGAGTAAGCTACATCTGGTCTGGTCCATAACATTGCATACATGATTGAGCCATCTGCCAAAGCATAGGGTATCCTTTATATGCGAGCCCTCTCCAAATCAGTCTCGAGAGACATCTCTTTGGAGAGAGTGATTCCTGAACAAGCGGGTACATTAACACGCTTAGAATCATCCATACTAAAACTCTTTTAGCTTGGTGTCTATGTACCTAGATTGGGACAATCCCAAATCCATTTAGATCTATAACCCAGGATGTAGGAGGCATCAGTTAGATCTTTCATGGAGAACCTGTGTGATAAAAGGTGCTTGACCGAGTATAGCATAGGAACACCCTTTCTTATCAAGAGTATCTCATCCGCGTACAATACAAAGAAGACTACCATACTCTCTACAACCTTCTTATTAATACATGGTTCATCTACCTTTTTGATGAAGTCAAACTCTTTGACAGCTTCATTAAAACAGATGTTGCATCTCCGCGATGCCTGTTTTAACCCGTAGATCGATTTAAGCAGCTTGCACATGCTTCTGCTGCTCCCACTACCTACGAAGATCTCTGGCAGTGTCATATACACGCTCTCTTCTAAATCACCATTTTAGAAAAGCAGTTTTGACCTGCAGTCTGCCAGATATCGTAGTCATGGTATGCAGCAATGGCAAGTGGGATCCTGATGGACTTAAGCTTAGCGACAAGTCTAGCTTTGAAAGTCTCAACTTTTCCATCTACACCAAATTATCTTTCTCAAAGACCCCCTTGCTCCTGATGGGTTTTACCCATTCAGGAGCAACATGCAAAGTTAACACTTTGCTGGTGTACATGGATTCTATCTCAGATCACATAGCATCCAGCCATTTCACAAAGTCTCCAGTTGTGATGGCCTACTCAAAACTAGTTGGGTCATCATTTCCATGATGCAAACCTTGCTCCCACAGTTTAAGAGAAAACCACAGTATCTCTCATGTGGATGAGGAACCCTACTAGATCTACGGAGTGGCTACGGTTCGTCGGGGACTATTGAATCCTTCGGTTCCACCAAATCGTCAGTTATAGTTTGTGCTGGAACTATTTCAAGTTCTACCTCATTGCCACTAATTTCTTTGACAAGAAATTCCTTTTCTAAAAAGGTGGCATGTCGAGAAAAAAAACATCTTTTGTTCCTCGGTGTGGTAGAAGATAAACCCTCGCGAATGGTTGGGATATCCTACAAACTTGCACAGAACTGACCTTGCCTTGAGCTTGTCCGGATTTTGCTTTTCAACATAGGCCGGACAACCCCATATCTTATCTCGTTTAAGAGATGGTCTCTTCCCATTCCATATCTCATATGGAGTGGTAGGCAACAGATTTGATCGGAACTCTATTCAATAGGTATGCAGCTTCTCAAGTGCATGTCCCTAAAAGGAAACAGGCAACGCAGCAGTACTCATCATAGAGTGCACCATATCTCATAGAGTGCGATTGCTCCATCCCGATATACCGTTGTGCTATGGTGTATATGGAGGAGTAAACTGTGAGAGAATCTCATTTTCTTTTGAATAGTCTCGGAATTCCGTGCTCCTCGATCATATCGAAGGACTTGAATACCTTTACCCATCTGGTTCTCAACTTCGTACCTATATTCCTTGAAATTCTCAAAAGATTCAGTTTTGTGTTTCAACAAGAACACATGTCCGTATCTTGAGAGAACATCGGTGAATGTAATAAAGTACGCGGAACCATCCCTGGCATGTGTAGACATAGGAATGCATACATCACTATGTATTTGTCTAAGAGTTCAGTATCTCTTTCTCCGTTTCCAGTAAACGGAGATTTGGTAACCAAGTCTTTGAGACATGACTGGCAAGTTTCATAAGATGTAAATTCGAACGGATTCAAATATGAATCCTTATGGAACTTCAGCTAGTCTTACTTCATCGACATGACCTAGTCTATAATGCCTCAAGAAGACTTCGTTCATTTCTGAATTGTTCCTCTTGTGTGTGTTATGTATGTTTAGAACTGTAATTTGATTCAGAACGTGTACACTGTTATACAACGTACCTTACCCAGTCAACACTTGATTTAGGAAAATATTCATAATATTATTGGTACGAAATAACAGTCGCTAAGAATCAATGTATTACCTGCTGGTAACACCAGGTGATATCTGCCAACTGCTTTGGCTGCAACAATTGCACCATTCTCTACTACTTAGAGACGTATCACCCTTTCCCAGTTCTCCACCTTCCTATAGCCCATGTAACCAATTACATGTGTGAGATTCTGATCCGATATCCAATACCCAGGATATAGAGTAAACTGAGAAACAGTTCTTCGTAACGAACACACCCGAAGACAATGCATCAACATGCTTTTTCTTCGTTTGAGTGGCGAGGGAATCCGAATATTGCCCTGTTCCTTGCTCAGACTTATGACAATCATAAGATAGAGCGGAACCTAGCCCAGTATAATAAGTAGGTTCAGTCAAAACATCCATATTATTATCTTGATTAAGGCATGTCATTGGTCGCTACCAGGAGAGAGAGAAGGATAACCATTTTGCGTGCGCTCTTTGCAAGATTAGATTGGTTATTATTTTATCTAATCAGGATGGCTCCCACTGTTTTTATCAAATCTTCCTTCAAACCCTAAAAGGTAAGATTAGCCGGGATTAATTACACCCTACAAGTTCGCTAATCGTTCGGCCAGGCCAGTGTCGGTACTTTGAGGGAGGTTCCCCGTGCTTTAGTACGGATCTAATTAAAATAAATCTCGTTTTCCTATAGGCATAACCCCGTTGACACCTTTCTAGACACCTACTAGATTAGCTAATTGTAAAGTGCAAAATTCTTCCAGGAGTAACTCTTACTCGCAGTGGGTATCGGGAACCAACTATCATATAGAAGGTATGCAATCTCATTGCAAATTTCAACACTTGAAATTCCCGATAATGGTTTTTACCCCTAGACACTTATGACCTTAACAAGGTCAACAAATCATAAACGCTAGCCAAGTTCAACCCGTCATTTTTTGATTGAATTAAACCCACCCGTACAACCCTTAACAAGGTCAACAAAACCGTATGACTATCTTAATCCAATCGCATCACATGCTGCAGATAAGTACTAATCAGCTACCGCATACTACGCCTTAACAAGGTCAACAAGCGCAGCACGAATACTAAATATTACTTATCTGAAATGACGGAGGGCTGCGCAGGTTTTTAAGAAAACCATGAGCGTAAGGAACTTGATATCGTTGTAGAATCAAGTGATTTTGAAAAGGAGTGTTTTTTAGGCTTTTGCTAGTTTCGCTAAAGAGGTCACTCCCGGTGAAAGGATCTTGGCTCTTTCCTCATCGAATGAGATGCTGGATATTCATGAATACCACTATGCAAAGCAGGAACTAGAGAAAAGCAATCAAAAACAAAATCGAGTGGGTTGTAGCATTTGCTAGTTTCGCTAAAGAGGTCACTCCCGGTGAAGGGATCTCGGCTCTTTCCTCATCAAATGAGGTGCTGGATATTCATCAAGGAATACCACTATGCAAAGCAATAACTAGAGCTACCCTTTTTGAAAATTTGATTCTATAATATCTTTTGGTTTCTTTCTTTTCATTAATCACATTAATGAAGTCCCATCATTTAATGTTTCCTAAACATTACAGAAAAACGAAACGAAAATAGAACGTACGCTTATGCTATCCGCATTCGCCACGGGGCCCCGTCATGCACCGTTAGGTTACTTAACTACCGGTAGAGCGGGGGATGGACTAGCGTGGGTGCAAAACATAAGCAACGTTTATTATATATCATATATATAATATTACATTCGTCTCACGCAGTTATATGATCAACATCACAGAATTAAGCAGCAGAAGCAACATATGAAATATTGGATATACTAGGATGTCCGTGTTTTAAATTTAGCCAATAATGTCGTGATGAATAGCCAAACCCATATTTCTAGACCCCTACGAGAGCGGCAAGTAACCCTGCCAATTCTAGAGTTAGGAGACCCGGTCTTAACTCCTTAAGATGGTCTCCCACTGGACTCTAGAACCCGGTTACTTGTGCTCCCCACCTTGGGTCTATCCTAATGCGGAAAAGTAAATAATATACAACAATGGTGGCATCATCCTCAACCCGGAAGTGCCGCAATAAAAGAATATTACATTGAATTTTACATGAATGAAAATATAAAAACTCTCATCTCACATAAAAACCCCGGCTATTCAATCACGACGATCCAATGAATCATATCGACAACAACACATAACATCTCATGTCATCAACGTAAGTAAATATGCGTATCCCGAAAACTCTTTGACATATAGCAATGAGATCGGGATACCCCACATATTATACTTACGGTCGCAGAAAATAAACAGAAAACTACAATGATTAGAATCCGCAATACCCTTGGCATCATAAACCCGGAATATCTCATATTCCGGATTTCATGCCTAACATGTAAAACTTGCATTTTAGTCTCAAATTGAAAACTCTTTTCAATTGGTTGTTGGATAATTCAACAAGATTCTTGACTTAGTGATCGCGTACAATACGCAATTGCGACGGAGTTTTGATCTGAATCAAAACTTCGTTGCAATCGATCAATTGAGATTAAACGGCTAGCTTTACAATTATATGAACTAGTTTTCACAAAACTAATTAATCCGGATTCTAATAATTCTATCACACACATCATAAGGCTTGTAAAGTAACCGCAACATTAGAATTCCGCACGCAATTAGCAAACTAAACCAATTTTTCCAACACTTGAAAAATCCAGTGAGCTAAAGTTCCAAAACCGATCGTTTTAAGCCAATCCGGGAGTCGAAACGAACTCGAAACCCGCCCGAATCTTCGTGAGGATGAAGACCCAAGATTAAGTATCGAAAGGGGGGCTTAGAGGGGGTACCCTACCCCCGAGGTCACCACGAGATGGCCAGGGGGTGAGGCAGACCCGAAACTGCCCAAGGTGGGGCAGTTTCGGGTCCCCACCGCCAAGACCTCCTTGTGGTGGTCTTGGGGAGTGGGCCCAGTCGTTCGCCCCCTTAGGGTATCCCCGGGGTGCGCACGCTCCACCCCGCGGCTTCTCAGTTCAAACCGTGAGCCCGCGGGGTGTGCAAACAACTCAAAACATCAATTTCGAAACTGTTTTTATCGGCAGTTTTTGCTCGACAAAAACGGCAGATTTCTAACGTCGCTACAAGTTACCCTAATGTTTTAGCTTGGCTCTGATACCATGAAAGTCTACCTTAACACCACCATGAAGTTCTATAGGTATCAAGCATGCCACATTTTAATTTTTCTTTGGTGTTAAGTTAGACTAACAAGATCATTACTAGATTATTAGGGTTTGCCTTTGAGATGTGATTTAAACCAAGAGAAGAAAAGAGCATACAACCTTTGTTGTTCCAGTCCTTCTCTTCTAAAGCTCTGGGTTGAAGTCCACGCGACTCTACAAGGCTCCTCTTCGAGTTGAACGACTCTCCTTCGTGATCTTTGCGCCAAAGACGATGCACCCGAAGTCCCTCTAGCCCAAGCTAACTCTACACTAAACTACTTTAGTGTAGCAAACACACTACACCAAATTGCTAGTTTGGTGTGGTATGGTGAAGTAGGGGATGTTAAAAGCTCACAAGATTGTGTTCAAGCTTCATGATTCACATCTCATATGAGGGTTGAAACTTGAACTATAGCAATTGAGGAAGAAGAGGAAGCTAGAGAGCAACTAAGGAAGCAACTCAAGAAAAATGGCTAAGTGTTGAGAATGAGACTAGAATGAATGGCAACTCTTGACCCCAACTCATTCAAGCATGGAATTTTGCATTATAAAATTGCAACCATGTTTGAATAGTGAGTCAAGATGAATAAATTATGAATAAAGCCCATGCGTGCAACCATGCTCTCATTTTCCATCTCTTTTCTATTTTTCTCAAAAATAGAAATCATACCATGCTTCATTATTATATATATATATCATATATATTAATATATATATAATGAAGAATAATTAGTGAGCTAATGATATAAGTTAAGATATAATTATATCATATATAATATATATCACATTATTAAATCAACACTTGATTTAATAATCCGGTTATATCACATATGACTGACTAATATCATTCATCTGTATATCACATTATCAAATCAACTCTTGATTCGACAATCTGGTTATATCATATATAACCGAACCGATAACAGATAACTGCCAGAGTACAATACGGTATCACATACTCGTATTTAATCAGGCACACGCACATATCAACATATGTGCTTTACTTCGTTTCGCTCTAACCAGGAAACTTCTGTATGGGACTTTAAAGACTCGTCAATACGCCAGCAGTAGGTGATGATCACATCAATCACCTACAAGTCGTCAATGGTACTAGCTGGACGTAACGGCTACCCGGGTATTGAGCGATATGAAGATCAACAAGCAAGATCATCCATACTCTCCATGAAGCCTATCAGTAACACTACCGTACAGTCCGGTCTCTTCGTTTGATATGCTGCATATCATGTCTAGGGGTGCTAAACATCAGTCCCCAGTAACGTGATAAGTCATGCCGATGTCTGGCCTATAACGGTTCGAGAAACTACTGATAACACATATCAGTAAATCTCGGCAGCGGCCCTGGCCAGGGACTTTCAGTTATAGCCAATCAAGCATAGCGCAACATCAACCCCCAATACCGGGAGAGACGAAACCCCTCCTATCGCTCATTGCCTCCATGTGACTCGGGACTGTACCCAAAATTCACCTGTTTGCACGACTCCTTTGAGCCGTGGTAAGGAGAAAATCAAAGCACAGTGGAAGCCACACAAGACTCTATGACGATCTCGGGTCTACAGACTAACCTGTACCAGTGTCACCAGAGGACTGCGATCTGACGATAGGTATACTACTACATAGGAGTCCTCAGCGAGTCCTGTTCGGTGTACCCATTCTCCAATGAGCACCTGTATACAATCTTTGATGTCACACACCAATGGTTGTGGGATCAACCATCGCCCTCTAAAGGACAAGAAACGTACACACTAGTCTACACACTGGAATATTGATGCCCTGGTCTCAATATTCCTATGACTAGGAACTGATTAAAGGATGTACTTGTGGACCACCCTAGCCCCACTAGTATGATCTCATCATAATCCTGGTAGTCAAGTACATAACATAAGGGCTTTATCAACACGTGAGATCAAGACAGTAAATAATACCAGTCAACATGTTAAGATAAAGAGTAACCAGATAGCATACTATCATGTTGAGCAAGAAAGTCCTCTATATGTATGTCCAAGCATCCACTATAATATGCATCACATGTACAATAATGGCCTCTAGGGCATACATATTACTAACAGTAATTGGTCATATTCGAGGAAATCACCTGGGGTTTTGCCTGACGGCAAATATTTGGTTTTTAATATCCGTTGTTATGCACCAATTTCAAACTGAAATATCTGTACGTTTATCATATTCATGAGTTTTCCTAATTCTATCGTTTTATAAAGTGAGATATAAATTTTTGAAATTATGTCCATGACATTTACCTATATCAGATGATGATTGGGTAAGGAGCATTAAACAGCGGTGTAATTCTTCTTAACCATAGTACAGTTTCAACCTACGACGCACAGGGTATGAGTTATTAAACTCAGGGGACTTATACAAAGTATTGTATGTTGTCCAGTGTCCATTAGGACAGAAGGGTTGGTACTCATACTATATTAAGTTTACTTGCGACTTCTCATGTTTTAAACAAGTATTTCGTTGAAATACAAGGTCCAAGTTTTGAGAAGTTATAGATACAAGATTAAAGTAGAGAACCAGGTGTTGCAAGTATCAGTATTCTTCAAGGTGATCGAAGATGTAGATACTTGTGTTTGGTATTCAGTTGATAGTAATGGTTTTGATAACTTGCTTCTCTTTCAGGTTACTCATATGTGGATTCACTCCTAGTTGAGTAATGCTGATCGGCCTCTCTCCATTTAGTTGACATGCACTGGAGACAGCTGCATGATTTGAATCTGGTTCCAATTAAATTAGTGCCTCTGTTTCTATATTGTATATAGAATGGTTCATATCTTAATGATGTTAAGGTATATGGAGTTTTCCGGCTTATGCTTAAAACCATACTCTGGATAACTCAAGGCACGTTTCTGTAATGGCAGTTTGTGGGTTATCCCAGGCTATGACGAGGGTTAACTTTCTACCATCTGGAAGATCAATAGTGATATTGTTCTTGACTCTCCACGGTTTTAGTAAAATGGACTTTTTCAGAAAACAGTAGTGGGAGTATGGTAGAACTGGAAGTGATTCCAGAACCACAGACGATTACTGAAAATTTAAATAGAACCTAAAGATTCAATCGGATTTGACATTCCATTAGCCACTCCGCAGATATGGTGGATAACCTCAGGCACCCGAGAGGTACTTCTGTATTCTCAAAAACGGTGACAGGGAGGTTCTTGTTTACCCAGACATGCCATTACTGTTGTTCTAGACTATGAGACCCGGCATGAGGATGAGTATAGCGTCGTTCCAAACTAGCTTTAGAAGTGCACGTGTATATGACTCTGCCAGAGGGTTATTATAGTCAGTGGGAGCAGCGGAAGCATAGTGGACAAGTAGTTTGTGTCTATTTATAGACTAAAGCAAAGATAGCGGAAATAGATCATCTATTTTTGATGTGACAGTCATAGAGTTTGATTTCATCAGAATAGGAGATGGATCTGTTAAGAAGGTAGCAGGATGTGATGTCCTAGTATTTGGATGACATGCACTTTATAGGAAGTGAAATTCCTATACTACGATCGGTTATTTTGTGGTTGTCACACAGTGGTTTCTCCACATACGATATGGATATTATATCAGGCATTCTGGCTACTAGATCTATGGTTTTAGATCTAGATTTGGGTAGTTTCCCAATCTGGTACTTTGACAGTATTCTAAAGGTGTTTTAGAATGGACGACTCCTGGCATGGTGGTGTACCCACAGGTAAAAGAGTCACCCTCTCTAAAGGTGTCTTACAGACTAAAGGGGAGAGGGATGTGCATTATTGGCATATCACTTTTTTAGTCAATTGAGTCAATCATGAGATGTCAAGTACCACACCAGATATTGTTTTTGCACTAGCTGCAATAAGTTTATATATTAATCCAATACTGGAGAAACGTTCGGAAGCAGTTTATGAACATAAGTGGATGTTCTGGGGATTTGGTAAATGCAGCCTCCTTCGGGAGACGGTTATCATTCCAGGCTTCCAAGGTAATCTGGATGACAGAGTGACTGTCTGAGTTATAGTTTTCCCTATTTTAAGGGGCAGTAGTTTGGACAGGTGGTCCAAGCGGAGACTGAGGGAGGCATAGCGCAGGATACTGATTAAATTCAGTGGACGATACAGTCTAAGAAGTTTACTGGATTTGGAGTTCATTTATGAACTGGATCCCATCAGATATCCAGATATATTCTAAGATAGGTATTGCTCATTTCGGGAGATGGCTTTCTCCGCGAATTTGAGATAAAGAGAGACATAGAAAGAAACATTGGAGCGGATCCACTCACTGAGGCTATTTCTCGAACACAATAGTTTAACAAACGAGCTTTTTGAAACTGATTGGTCGAGAAGTTGGGTGTTCGGTATCACACAGGCTGTGAGTATGCGACACCGCAATAATTAGCCTTAAGTGCAAGTGGGAGATTGTTGGCTATAGTGCCTTCAAGTCAATTATTGGATCGCAGGCACGTGATTGCAATGATTGAGGGAGGACCTATACCGGAAGAACAGTCTTACTCGAGATGATAGTATGCTATCTGGTTTGTCTTTATCATCATGTATATGCTTCAGGTGACATTACAGATCACTATTACATGTTGATAGAGCCTATAGGATTCTTGCTTTACTAACAGTATTATGATGGCGATCATATACGTGAGAGTTAGGTGGTCTATTAGCACATCCTTAAAATGTCCCTAGTCGTGGGAGTTTCGAGACTGGGCATCGATACTCCAAGAGTAGACTAGTGTATATGGATTGAGACCTCGACGAGGGGCGGTGGCCGGTCTCACAAGCTATTGGTGTCAGTTTGTTCACCTAAAATGTATACAGGTGTTCATTGGGTTATTAGTACACCGGACGGACTCGCCGGGAATATGCTAGTTGGTATTATACCTATTATCATATAGCAGTTCCCAAATGATATATGTACAGGTTAGTCTATCGACTTGAGATCGTCATTTATCTCGTGTGAGTTCCCACTGTGCTTTGATTACTACCCTACCACGTCTCAAAGGAGTCATGCAAACAGATTTTAGTTGGGTACAGTCCCGAGCCACATGGAGGCATTGAGCGGATCGTCCGGGGATTCGTCTCTCCCGGTATTGGGGGTTGATGTCGCGGTTTGAACGGGTGGCCATCACCAGAAATCCTTGGCCAAGGTAGTCGAGAATTTCTGATTCGGATCAGTAGTTTCTCAGGTGGTGATGGGCTTCATACAGACACTAAATGTCGCGTTATTAGGGGTCTGACTTTATCCACCCCCTAGACTCGATATGCGATACTCATAGACGAACGGACCGGACTGTACTGGTATTGTCACTATCAGGCTCAGTAGGAGTTTCACGATGAGTTTGCTCGTCGGCCTCCCTTTCGCTCAATACCTGGGTAGCCGTTATGTACAGCTAGTGCCGCTGACGTGCTTGTGGTTAAACCTACTGCCAGCATATTGATGAGTCTTTAGAGTCCCACACAGAGGGTTTCACTGCTTCGTGCGAAATGTTGTAGAGGCCTATGGTGTTATGGCTGGGTTCGATCACATACGTGTACTTGTGCACGGATGATGTTCGGACGGATAATACTGGTGGTCTTTGTTTTAAACCTAATCCTAGTATTATATTGTTGGATTATTTTCGTCTCGTTGTATACGTATTCAGTCGGAATACGGATGCAGGTATGTATATACGGATGAGGGGTATTCTTGTAATTCGTTACAAGATTACTTTAGATAATGCCATTTCTTTTCTATTAAACATTTTGGTTTAAATGTTTATTGTGTGAAAAGTGTGACTCATTGTTTTGGCATGGTTCATGCATGCACTTTGTGACTCATGGTGGTGGGTCATGGTGGCATGATGAATTCTTTGTTTGTATTGTGAGATATTTGTAGTGAGCATGTTAGATATTTATTCTGAAGTTGCTCACAAGAAATATCTCACAACACACAACTCACAAGAAATGAGCAGCCACCATTTTCTTAACTTGCTCTTTTTTTTCTTTTGCTTTGCTTCACACTTCACCCATGGCATCTTCTTCAACCTCCACCCAAACCCTCTCATGAGTTGAGAATCCTTGGATGTATTGAGATAAAGTAATCACAAACTCTCTCTACTTCATCTTGGCTATCTAGGTTAGCAAATTAGTTACCCGAGCTGCTTCGGTTTTGAGGTCGGAGCCCGTATTACTAACCCTCGACGTGGATCGTCTTCGATGTGGGGAGACCGGAGATCAAGGTTGATCGAGGAACCCTCGAGGAGCTTAGGACAGAGGTTGAAGACCGGAGGACTCGGATCGTTTGGTATAACCTCACTAAACTCCTTTACAAACAACTAGTGTAGGGTTAATGGTATGATCTGGGAATCAGGTTCCGTTAGCGCCGGTTTCTAAAAGTTTTTGTTCCGCATTTGGCTACGGATTGAAGGCCGGTGCGCTGGCGTAACCCAACATAGACTTGTTGCAAAAGGTTTTTGTCAAAGACCTGGTTTGGACTATGATGAAACCTTTTCTCCAGTGGCTATGCTCAAATCCATTCGGATCCTTTTTTCCATTGCTGCCTTCCACGATTATGAAATTTGGCAAATGGACGTAAAGACCGCTTTTCTGAATGGAAATTTGGAAGAGTGTGTCTATATGGATTAGCCGGAGGGTTTCATAGAGAGTGGAAGCAGCGGAAGAGTGTGCAAGTTGCTTAAATCCATTTATAGATTAAAGCAAGCATCGCGGAGTTAGAACATCTGTTTTGATGAGACGGTCAAAGAATTCGACTTCATCAAAAATCTAGATGAACCATGCATCTATAGTAAGACCATAGCGAGAAGTGTGGTATTTCTCGTCTTGTACGTGGATGACATTCTCTTAATAGGAAATGACATTCCTATACTACAATCAGTCAAAGGATTCTTGTCACAAAGGTTCTCCATGAAGGACCTGGGTGATGCCTCCTATTGTAACATTTCAGAAAAATAAGATATTATTTTTGAGGAGTTAAATAATTAAAATAATAATTATTATTAATATTTTAATGTGTGGAGGTTAGTTTTAATGATATGGTGTAATTATATACCGATAAATTGGAAAATATTTGGAAATTTATATCAATTATTGATTTTAAAAGAATTTATGAAAATTGGTAATTTTACAATTTAGTGTACAATGATTTGTATATAAGATAGTATTACTAAACACGATTAGTATCTAATCATGCATTGATTGTGTTTTGTGCATGTGACATGCACCATATCATGCTACACACTTGTTACATTTCTTTTCTACCTTGACTTTTTATTTTTCCAAGAATGGCTTTGTTTTTAAAAAATGAGAAGAGAAGGATAAAGAAAAGGAAAAGGAAAAAGGAAAGAAATAGAATAAAGAAAGAAGTATGGGCATGAGAGAGAAGAGAGAGAGGTGAGGGTTCAAGTTGACCATGGTCAATTTCTTCCTTCATTTTTACTTCATCATTTTCCTCTCCCCTCACTTAGCTGCCCTCTTCCCTTCACCATCTCCACCTCCTCACACAACCTAAAATCCACACCAAAACACCATAATCCCTTCATTAAAAATGTGCACAAGCTCACTACAAGCACGGGGAACCAAGAAAGTTTAGATTTTGAGCACTTGGGGAAACTCAAGAAAATTCTTAAGTTGCCAAATGAGGTATTCCCTTCACCATTAGTGTAGTAATGCAATTCCTTTAGCTTCTAGTTTAGTTTAGAATTGATTTAGTGAGCTTTAGTGATCTTGGAAATTTCTAAGATGAGGTTTAGGGCATGAATTAGTGTGAAGGTGTATTTGAGGGTTAATCATGGCTACAACCCCTGTAGTGAATGTATATTGGACTAAACCAGAGACTAGAACCCCAAACCCCAAACTTAGAAATCCCCGATATCGGATTTATGTAGGAATTGTGGTGTAGTTTTGAGATCTGCTTTCACCCGGGGGCCCTGAAAATTATTTCGCAAAGACTGAGAGGTGTGTAGGCAACCTAGAAGCTATACCCAAGACCCGAGACCCCAATTCCACTTTTAGGCCGCAAATTTAATCCCTTGGGCCGCAAATTACGGCCTGGGTAGGTTAGAATTGGTTTTTGTTTGGTCTGTGGCTCCTATATCAGTTAATTAGACCCCCCTATATGCAAAATGTCCCAATTATCACCTGAGCTAAATCTGGAAGTGTTTTACATCGTTTCTGATTTCGGTTTTGCGAATTCTGTAACTTGAGCTTTGGGTATTTGTGTTTTGTCTCGATCGATTGGCGTTTGTACGTCGATGTCGAGGGTTATGGGTTCTTCTTGCATACGTAGACCGTAGGTTTTAACCTATGTGTGTTTCGTGTGCTGTTTTGGTTTTTATTCGCGATTTCGGTTTACGATATTATATGTTTATGTGTAGGCACCTTCAAGTGGACTTCGGACGACGAGGAAGAGAATGGCGATATCGACTTCGGCAAGCAAGGATCAAGGTGAGTAGATATATATCTACGGGGGTAGTCGGGTGGATGGCGTATAGCACCCCCGCGATATCGTAGTGTAGTATACGAATACGTTATATATGTATATAAATATTTGTATCGTGGTACGCGGATGATTATCAAGATAGGCTTTAGGTGTTCACGGGTTAGTTTTAGTGTAATGGTAAGATAGTGCTTAGTGTAATCTCTTAGTCGTGAAACCCTAGGATAAAGGTACACACACACATGCACACACGTGTTATATTTTTTTGGTGTATATGGTTATATGTATATATATGTGTGTGTATGTGTGTGTGTGTATGTGGATGTGATATATATATATATATATATATATATATACACACATATACGTATACACGGGTGATGAGGATAGTATATGATACTCGGAGGAGAGTCGATATGATCGGGCATGATGCCGTTAGATCGGTTATGTGATTTGGGTCGTGTTATGAGATATGACATATTATTTAGCAGATTGATGGGCGATGTGTTTTCATACACACGCGGATATATGTTGAGGGTATCGGTATGTACTAGACTTAGATCAGTACCCTAGTTCATGATATTATGATGATGATACCATATGGATATTGAGGTATATGTGATAGTCGACCCGTACCCCGATTTTGGGATGCCGTACGATGGATTTACCGTACGAGATATAATTATGATAATAGATCCGCACTCTTGACTCAAGGATGGCGTATTATATATTTTATCGTATGTGACTCTATTGAGGCGGGATCACCGACTACTAAATATATATATCGACTCAGACTTAGATGGTTTTCCTTACCCTTTTGATTAGTCTCTTAGCTTTGTCCTGTTGTTTACTTAGTAAATGTTAGACTGGGCTCGAGTCATACTTACTTTCAAAACTAACGAATCGTGAGTATTTTAAAGACATGCCCTATTTTCTAAAAGCCACGATTCGTGCTATTCCAAATGCCAAACCTGTATGACTCGTATATAAAAACGTATATCCTTAAATGTTGCGTTTACTAATCATCTACCGTTTAATTCATGTTATACTCATTGCATTGTATGCTTATACCTGGGTTTCTGTAGTCATTATAAACCCATGTTGTCAGGACACCAGCACCATTACCGATGATGCATATGTCTACGAACACTTGCTTGCCGGCTCACACACATCATCATCGGTAATTACCATGACACGTACACTTTAGAAGTATTACTTCATTGATATAACTTGCTAGCTGGTAGTTCCAATATGTTATTGCTTTTATATGCTAGTTTAATTATTGCATTCTTTGCTTGATATCTGATGCATTCATATATTCATTTGTCATGCAATATTATGGAGTTTTATGCCAGTAACTCATTGTTTATTTAATTTTGAGATTGGGATTTTGGATTTCCATAAGATTTCTGGATTTGGAGAAACCGCAAAGATTTTATAAACTTATTATCATTTTAAAGATAGAAAATTAGGGTTTTCTCGTGATATGATTTGAGAGGTGTCCACTATGAGTTTTCTCGGCTCTTGAGCGGTATCATACACCCGATTCAAAGAGGAGGAAGAACCATCTGCGGGTGTATGGTGGACCCGATGCGTTACCCCGGAGCAAGATAGTCGCAGATGATGGCGTTGAGCCTGGCAGGGGCGCACTACCGACCGGTTATTTATGACGCAGCGGATATCTGGAGGATAACGACGTAGTCATGAGATTTTATGATTTAGGCCAGTCCGGATTGCCGGAGCCCGAGATATTGAGACATTAAGATACCGAGAGTTTATGATCTGGGCCCGTCCGGACTGTCGGAGCCCGAGATATTTAGATATTGAGACATATGTTTTGTGTCAATGCTTGACACGGATTTCTCTATTGATTTCATTGATGATACTCGGTTTTTATACAGAAATCTCACTGAGAGATGAAAACAGTTTTCTCATTTAGATGTATTCTGTTTTCATACATCATATATATGATATGTTGCTATCTGAGGCGCTGACACGAGCACTTGATATTACACTTATGTGTAGATGTTTCAGGGTTATATTATTATGAGGAAATTATTGTATGACCTAGGATAGAGTCATACATGCAATTTTTGCTCGGTGATGTTTTCTACTCACGAGTTGGCAACTCACCCCCGTTCTGCCACAGTTTCTTGCAGGTTTTGCCGTACAGGTTTCCTTGGCGACTTTGCAGGCACACTACTTCATTCCGGGTGATTGCTTTGGTAGGTGGGTTCACTCGCATCATTACCACCATTGTACTTTATTTATATTCAGTTGTATCTAGTAAACTCCATCAACCAGACTTGTATTATTGACAGACTTAGAAGACCAGTGTATATTCTTTCGACCTTAGAGTAGTGCTTGTATTATTATGGTTTTCTGGTGGTTATTGGTTTTCTTCTGATTTTTTATCCTCGCCCTTCGGCATTGTATATTATATTAATTGCGTGGTTGTGTCCGCCAATTGGCGAAGAGCTAGCTCCCGCTTGGGGATGCCTTTATTCGTTATGTATATTACTCATGTTTGTACCCATTTGGGGCTAGTATTTACAAAGGAGACTGCCGAAATTTTTGGAAGAGACTTGATATTTTAAAAATGTTTATTATGACTTTCAAAGTGATTTATACGCAAACTTTTAAACAAGTTTTCCTTCACTTTCTTCTTTTAAATGGTTTAGATTTCTCGGCTTTTTGGCTTACTTGAATTAGGTGGGGTCCTGTAGACTTCACATGATTCAAGTGCCAGTCACGTGCTATTTCGGGTCGTAACAAAGTTGGTATCAGAGCGCTAGGTTTAACCTTGGTTCGAGTCTATGTTTAACTATGCGGAGTCTAGGGCCTATATATATATATTCGGAATCTAGGCTTGACCTTACGGAACTTAGACTTGGTCGAGGGGGCATTAGACCCGAACATTCGTCGTCGGTTGACCTTGGTTGGTGGAGTATGTGACTTAAGTAGAGTGACGTACCATGTATATGTTTCGCGGCATACTTACGATACGCTACTCCACTTAAGAAACCTTAGGATGTACATTTCTTTGCACAGTATTCTATTCGTTCATTGATCTATCCTCATCGATATCGGTTGGTGGTTTTGTTACCACGATTGCATAGGCAGAGAGAGCTGCGGCTAGAGTTGCAGTCAACATGAGCTAGTCTTGGACGAGGACTGACCAGGGCTCAATTCCGGTGACACACGATTGCATAGATGTGTCGTTTTATTGTGTTTTCGCGCCATGAGCGTTTGATGGATTATTTTTCTAAATTTCTCGAACGTGCAGATCAGCACCAGAGGATTGGGCCACTGCTAGAGACCGGCTAGAATGTGATGACTGTTAATGTATCGTCTATTCTTGAGGATTGAGGCACTGTTCAGCGTGCGGACGAATGAGCCAGTTGCTGCTGCGAATGACAAGATATCGCCCCAGATACTTGAAGCTGTTGCAGCACAAGTTGTTGTCACGACCCAAGTTTGGATGTGACCGGCACTTAGATTGTATCATATCAAAAGATATGCACACAGTCCAAGTAAGCCGAAAACCAAGATCAAAATCCTTTTTGCGGAATTCTTTATATAGAAAATTTAGTTTTTAAGTAAAAATCACATGTTATGAAGTTAAAATATTAAGCAAGTATAAGGTGTTAAGTTTGGTTGCATCCCTAGTTGGGATCAACAATATCAACAGAGACATCAATACTAATCCCAGACATAAAGAAATAAAATAACAATTTATAGAACTAAACGATCTCAACTGTCAAATAATATACATATCATCTATCACTCTAGTCAAAATACAGGTCTGATGGAGATTTTCTAGATACAACATACAATACCCAAAAGAGAAGGTTACTACATATGTAACCCACCTAGCAAAAGATGTGATAAAGCTGCAACGTAGATCTGCACCGCAGCTAACCGTCCACTCTACCCCTGTAAGGAACTGTGACACAACGGGGGTGAGTTGCCAACTCAGTGAATATAACTAACATATAACTGTTAATTATATAATATGACGATCATACTAACTGAAATATGAACAAGTATAATATATGATTGACTGTGGAAATCATGAATCTATAATATACCAATCTCATAATCAAAACTGAAATCTCATCATTTATTCCCAAAAAAATTTTCATTTCCCCGTGTCCATCATCGACACAAAACTTCCATTTCTCACAGGCATCATTCCTCGAATGATCCTGAAATCAACAAAGTCTACTATGTATCCGACTGTATTCCCCACCGACTCAGTCTCGATATAACTGTAAATCCATTACCGTATATCCACCGACTCGGTTCGGAATAATACTATAAATCCGTAACTGTATATCCAACGACTCGGTTCGGAATAAAACCAAATCATAAAAACATTTCAGGTATATATGTCACATCAATCATGAAAATCACGGGATTTATGTAATAGTATTCAAAACTCAAAACCATAAATCCTCAACAACCCCATTACCTTTTACATCAACATAGAATACTCAGATATTAAACATGATATTAATGATGCTATTTCCTACTATTATTAGGGTGTAAGATACGATATGAATCATTTTAACAATAAATTTGTTAAGTGTAAAAGTGACATGGCAATATCGATGAGGTGTGTGTAACATATAAGATGTGCACGTGGCATGACTCGTCGATACTTGTGTAGTGTTCTAGCAACTAAACAAGTATATGTGAATGATGAATGCATTTAGTTAAATAAAAATATAGGCGTATCACGCCATCTTTACACAATTCCCCGGTAGATTTTTAGTCTACTCACCGGAAACGTCGAATCTATTCAGGAATTGCCAATCCTTTCCCTTTCCTCGCTACCTCCGTTACTCCCGTATTCGAATCTAATATCACAATTTAATTTATATAAGGAAACGGCTACTCCGACATGACGGAAATGAAAAACACCCGTTCCCACGTACTAGTTATATTGTATACGACTATATCGAGCTATTAACCACTTAACCTTACTGGATTTTTAACTCAAATCTGTATCGCGATAGAAAACAGTTCGCGATACGCTTTAACTGTGTCGTATTTTGTGTTTTAAGATATCCTTTCCGATATACGCTTCCATATTCTATCTGTAGTGAATTTAATTTATTTAAACAATACCGAAATGGCCAAAATGATACACTGAAATACACCCAACCAACCAAAACTACCTAGCCACCTACAAAACCGGCGTCGCCGGAATTACCATATTGGTCGCCGGCCCAAATCCGAGTCCTCTGGTTCGTGATCCTATGGGTTGCTCTAGGTGTTACATACATCATTTTATCACTATTTTGTTAAGTTTATTCTTCTCTGAATGATAGCAGATTTTAACAGAGTCTATGATTAACTAAAATACGATATTATGGAACTTGTGCATTTCAAAATAATTTAAGTACAGAATCTAAATTCCTACTGTGATTAAGAATTTACCCACAATATGTTGTTGGAATAACCCCTCCAAGATGCTAAGCCCCTTGTCCTAGCTTGATGGTGATGAAAAACTAGAACTTAGCTTCCTTCTTCTTCTTCTTCCTCTTGTTCTTTCTTTCTCTCTTTAGTTTTTGTTTTCACTCAGAAATTTCAAAATTTTTTAATTAACTGTGATCTGAACAAGGTTTATATATGGCAATTGAAGGGATAAGGTGAAGGAGGAGGTGTGATCAAGCTAGAGTTAAGGGTTTCATGCAAGTAGGAGGTGTGAGGCGAGTGTTGTGCATGCAAGCAAGAGGTGTTCATGCCTTATCTTCATAATTTGTTTTAATTTGAATTTAAATTCTGAAGTAAATGCTTTTCCATCCCATTTTTATTTACACACTTAACAATTTTCCATTTGCACAATAATCCTTAACTTTACTTAAAACCCCTCACAACTTAGTTTATTATAACACACACATTTTATTAGAATGAAGCTAAAATTGTCACTAAAACCCTTATAACTTATTTATATTGCATACTAAAATTTTTATTTAAATTGTTTTACATAGAACTTATGAAAATTGACTTATTTGTTTTTAACAACTTTGCGATTTATCATATTATTATTAAATTAATTAATTTTATTTATTTCTAAATTTTCAGAATGCTACAATATCCCCCCTTAAGAAAATTCGGTCCCCGAATTTAAAATAATTAACTAGAAATACCTTCGAAAAGATGTGGAAATTTCTTCCGCATCGTATCCTCGGTCTCCTAAGTAATCTCCTCGCGATTCTTTCCTTGCCAAAGAACCTTTACAGACAGAAGTACTCTTGATCGTAATTTCTTTGCCTGCCTGTCAAGAATAGCGACTGGCTGCACTGTGTAGGATAAATTCGGCTCAAGCTGTAAGGTCTGATGCTGGATCGCGTGAGAAGGATCGTGAAGATACTTGCGAAGCATAGAAACGTGAAACACCGGATGCACATCGGGAAAACTTGGTGGAAGTGCTAAGCGATAAGCTACAGCACCCACTCTCTCCAGAATCTCGTAAGGTCTGACATATCTGGGGCTGAGCTTCCCCTTTTTCCCGAATCGCATCACACCTTTCATTGGAGATACACGAAGGAACACATGATCTCCCACTCCAAACTCGAGTCTACGACGTCGTCGATCTGCATACGATTTCTGTCTGCATTGAGCCGCCTTCATTCTATCCCGTATCAACTGATTCTTCTCTGTAGTCTCCTGTACTATTTGCGGTCCCAAGATGCAACTCTCACTCAGTTCCGCCTAGCAAATGGGTGATCCACATTTCCTCCCATACAAAGCTTCAAAGGGTGCCATCTGGATTGTCTCCTGAAAACTGTTGTTATACGAGAATTCTATCAAAGGTAGGTGACGATCCCAACTACCACCGAAATCAAGGCTACAAGCCCGAAGCATATCCTCTAGTGTCTGAATGGTCCGCTCCGACTGACCATCTGTCTGTGGGTGGAAAGCTGTACTAAAACTCAACCGTGTACCCAAAGCTCCTTGAAGTTTCTGCCATAGCCTGCTAGTAAACTGGGTACCCCTATCTGAAACTATGTACATCGGAACCCCATGCAGACGTACAATCTCATCGATATAAATCTGAGCATACTGTGCAAAACCATATGTCGTCTTCACTGGGAGAAAAGGAGCCGCCTTCTTCAATCTATCAACAATCTCCCAAATGGAATCGTACCCTCTGCTAGTCCTGGGTAGACCCACCACGAAATTCATGGAAATCTGTTCCCATTTCCACTCTGGAATGGGTAAGGGCTGCAACTCTCCGGCTGGCCTCTGGTGTTTTGCTTTGACTTGCTGACAAGTCAAGCATCTCGAAACATATTCAGCAACATCCCTCTTCATTCCTTCCCACCAGTAAACATCCTTCAGATCATGATACATCTTGGTGGAACTAGGATGAATACTGTATGCTGACCTATGGGCCTCCTCTAAAATCTCACGCCTCAATCCGTCAGAATCTGGCACACAGAGACGAGTCCTAAAACGTAATACTCCATGATCATCAATCACAAACTCCGTCGCCCTGCCCTGCCTAACCTGATCCATGATCTCCATCATATGAGTATCTGCGGGCTGTGCCTCTCGAAGGCGATCTAATAACTGAGGTCGGGTGCGAACATGTGCTAGCTGGCCTCCTGTCGCTGTGAACTCAAACTGTATACGACTATCACATAAAATCTTCCAGTCTGTAGAAGACTGTCTCTGTAAGATGCGCAAATGAGATAAGCTACCTCCAGGTCTCCGACTCAAAGCATCTGCTACAACATTCGGTTTGCCTGGATGATACAAGATCTCACAATCGTAATCTTTCACCAGTTCGATCCATCTACGCTGCCTTAGGTTCAGATCTCTCTGCTGAAAAATATACTTTAAGCTCTTATGATCTGTGAAGATTTGACACGACTCTCCATATAAGTAATGTCTCCAAATCTTCAATGCGAATACCACAGCAGCCATCTGTAGATCATGAGTGGGGTAGTTTTGTTCGTGCCTCTTCAACTGTCAAGAAGCATAAGCTACAACCCTGCCGTGCTGCATCAGCACACCGCCTAAACCCACTCTAGAAGCATCACAATACACAACAAAACCACCTGACCCGGAAGGTAAAGATAAGACAGGTGGAGTCATCAAGCGCGTCTTCAACTGCTGGAAACTCTGCTCACATGCATCTGTCCACTGAAATGGAACCTCCTTCCTAGTCAATCCGGTCAAAGGTGCAGCTATCCGTGAAAAATCCTGCACGAAGCGTCGGTAATAGCCTGCTAGACCTAAGAAACTCCGAACCTCTGTAACTGACACAGGTCTGGGCCAGTGCTGTACCGCTTCAATCTTCTTAGGGTCCATACATATACCCTCTCTCATAACTATGTGACCCAAAAACTCCACAATATCGAGCCAAAAAGCACACTTAGAGAATTTTGCAAACAGCTGATTCTCCTTCAAGGTCTGCAACGTATGACGCAAATGTTGCTCGTGCTCCGTCCGACTCCGAGAATAAACAAGAATGTCATCTATGAAAACTATAATAAACCGATCAATGAAGGGTGTAAAGATACGGTTCATCATATCCATAAAAGCTGCTGGAGCGTTTGTGAGTCCGAACGACATCACCAGAAATTCACAGTGCCCATATCTTGTACGAAACGCTGTCTTCGGAATATCGTCCTTCCGAACCCTCAACTGGTGATACCCCGACCTCAAATCAATCTTCAAGAAATAACCAGCTCCCTGCAACTGATCGAACAAGTCATCTATACGTGGTAGCGGATACCTGTTTCGCACAGTTACGCGATTCAGCCGTCGGTAGTCGATGCACAGTCTCATACTACCGTCCTTCTTCTTTACAAATAAGACAGGGGCTCCCCACGGTGATACACTGGGACGAACAAGCCCTCTATCTAACAACTCTTGCAACTGGGTTTTGAGTTCCTTCAATTCCGTCGGTGCCATTCGATAGGGTGGTATAGAAATAGGCCCCGCATCCGGAATCAAATCAATGCAAAATTCAATGTCACGATCGGGTGGCAACTGTTAGTTATATGTATGCCCTAGAGGCCATTATTGTACATTGGATGTATATTGTAGTGGATGCTGGGACATATATAGGGAGGACTTTCTTGCTCGACATGATAGCATGCTATCTGGTTACTCTTTACCTTAACGTGTACACTGATTGTCTCTCTGTTACATGTTGGTAAAGCCCTTAGGATGTGTACTTGACTACCTGGACTATGATGCGGATCATACTAGTGGGGACAGGGTAGTCCATAAGTACATCCTTCAAGGTCCCTAGTCATGGGTGTATCGAGACAGGGCATCGATATACCAGAGTAGACTAGTGTATACCTTCTCGACCCATACAGGTGGGCGATGGATGATCCCATATCCATTGGTGTTTGACATCAGAGATGATATACGGGTGCTCAGTGGAGACTGGGTACACTGGACGGACTCGTCGAGAACTCCCAGATGGTATTATACCTTATGTCAGATGGCAGTTCTCTGGTGACACTGGTACAGAGTAGTCTGTTGACCCGAGATCGTCATAGAGTCTTGTGTGGTTCCCACTGTGCTTTGATTTCCATCTTACCACGTCCAAGAGGGCGTGCAAAACGGTGGTTTTTAGGTACAGTCCCGAATCACATGGAGGCAATGAGCGATAGGAGGGGATTCGTCTCTCCCGGTATAGGGAGTTGATGTTGCGCTGTGTTCGATTGGCTATAACCGGAAATCCCTGGCCAGGGTTGCTGAGATTTACTGGTAAGTGTTACCTGTAGTTTCTCGAACTGTTATAGACCTCATATCGACACGACTTATCGGGTTATTGGGGTTTGACGTTTACCACCCCTAGACTTGATATGCGACATATCAGACGAACAGACCGGACTGTACGGTAAGTGTTACTGGTTGGATTCACAGGAGTGTGAGCGGGCTAGCTCGTCGATCTTCTGATCGCTCAATACCCGGATGGCCGTTACGTTTAGCAGACCGCTTGCGGCTTGTAGGTGCTTGATATGATCATCATCTGCTACCGGCGTGTTGACGAGTCTTTAGAGTCCTACACAGAGGTTTCCTGGCTCAAGCGAAACGAAATAAGAGCGCATATGAGATATGTGCAGGACCGAGAATAATGCGTGTATGTGATACCGTATTTCATTCTCGCGATGGATGTATCGATTGGTTATATTCGATATAACCTAGATATCGAATCAAGGATTGATTCGATAAGCCGATACATAGGATACTAGTCGTTTATATGCGATATGACCGGATCGTTAAATCAAGTGTTGATTTAATGATTTAATGTATAATTATATATTTGATATATTACTTTGCATTAGCTAGTATTAGTTCACTTTAAATGGATTTTCTCACTTGATGTGCAAGTTGTATATGTGATATACTTTTGTGCACATGTTTGTATCATGTTTGATGATGCTTGCTCATTTGGTTAAGTGTATAGAATTAAACCATGGTTAAGTTGATGATTAGGGTTTTGATTTTTCATTTATTTATTTATTTGTTTATTTATTTATTTGGAAAAGATAAAGATGAGAATGGTGGCTTTCTTTGTTTCTTATTGAAGCTTCATGAAGCTTTGACTTAGTCACCATTCTTGTCTCATGCTTAACCCTAACCATTTGAACTAACCCTAGTTCATACTCTACACTTAACTATGGTTAAGATTATGATAAGTATTCTTTTTCTTATTCATTTTAGAATACTCATCATATTCTTTCTTCTTCATCATCATCTTCTTCTTCAAGAAAAGCTTAAGTCCATCAATGGCAACTTGAGCAAAAGTGAGAGAAATCCAAATCTAAAGTGAACCCACCTCCTATTTCTTCACCCTCTACCTCTTGCCAAGTAGTATAGGGTGTTTTCTTCACAAGTTTCACAACTTGGTGAAGTCGGAGCTTGAATTTGTGAAGCCTCGACGTAGATCATCTTCGGCACGAAGCCGACGACCTTGCCCGCCCATTTCTCCGATGAAGCCGATGCTTGAGTTCGGGATTCGAGACCGACAGCGAGAGGATGTCTACGTGGAGCTAAGGAAGTGGATAACCGGATCTACAAAGGTTGTAGCTTCTTATCTTTAGTTAAGTTGTTAACTAGATTCGTATTTCGCCTAAACTTCTAGTCAACGATCCGTATTAGGGTTTCTCGGCACCCGTAAAATTTGAAATTGGCATGGTAGATGCCTTGTGAGACCTCTTGAGAGTGCCTAGGAACCCTACAGTGGTATCAGAGCCAGGCTAGAGCCTTAGGCGATGCGTAGACGAAGTTTGAAACCCGAACGAACCCGAAACCCTAATTTTTCATGCTCTCTGGACTTTTTTCAAATACTGGGTTTTTTCCAGATTAAAAATTGCTAAAAAATTCAGCAGGGAATTATAAGAATTACGGTGCAAAATTTGACTCATGATATGTTAATAGTGCGGCGGAACCGCGGCAGAAGCATGGCTTCTGCGGCGGTTCCGCGGCCAAATGATGAGTGTTGCCTGTAATGTTTAAACAGTAATTTATCTTTTCAGGTGCTGTATTTTCTGGGAATTTTTAATATTTATTCAAGAGTTGAATTTTCTGGGTTGCTTTGGGGATTCGATGATTCGATCGGATCATCAGATTTTGTCTATGTGGATTCCGGATAATTTTTGAATATGTTAAAAAGTTCGACCGGATATAAATACCCAACTTTTCCCCTGCCGGAAAATTTCCAAGTGTTGGATTTTTCCGAGATTTAAAGACGTTCTAAGTAGTGCAAGTAACGTGATGGACCCTCTGGAAGACAACAAACCTTAACTCGATTATGTGACCGTCTTGAACTGCCCTTTGAACCTTCGGGTTTGGGGCAGTACGGCGTGCCACATGTGAGGCGTTGGCTTGACCCTTCTACGGCTGGACCGTTGGTACTGAGGCATGAAGTGAATGTCTTTGAACTTATTTCATGTGTTGAACAGTTTCGGGAAAACTTGGGTGTTCGAATGTTCGATCGGAAAGTTTAATATTTTCTATTTATCCGGAATGGGATACAACATTTGGAATTCACAAATAGTTATGAGATAACTGAATGAATGTTATAAATCTAGCACTTTAGTCTCACTTGATCGGTTGCCACGGAATTTTGATGTGATCAAAAGTCCGTCGCAATCACGTAGCGTACGCGGATACTCGCCGGGTAAACTTAATAGATAGCCTCGCTCCATAGCCCCGACCAAGTGACTGTAGGAGAACCCCGTCGCCGAAAGCATCCGTTCGGGTGCTCGCGGCAGCGGTGTTCCGCCTTGGTGCACTTCATCGACGGTATCGGGGGTGCGGCCGTCTACTAAAGTTTTCGACGAGCATTCGATCAGGATGTCGGGAATCTTGTTGAATTGCCCGGCTTGATATTGAAAAGTGTTTTCGATAATGAGACTAAAATGCGGGGTTTATAATTGTTAGGCATGCGATGTCTAAGGAATTCATTTGATTAGGCATGCGATGTCTATGGAGGTTGCGGATTCCAACTGTTGTAGTTTTACACTTTCTTTTCTGTGACCGTAAGTGTAATATGTGATATCGCCGGTTTCGTTGCTATATGTCAACGACAATTGGGATGCGCATATTTACTTACGTTGATGACATGTGATGTTATATGTTGCTGGATATGTTATATTGGATCGTCATGTTTTGAATAGCCCGGGGGTTTTTATGTGAGATGAGTGTTTTTCATTTTCATTCATGTAAAAACTTGTATGTAATATTCTTTTATTGGGGCACATCCAGGTTGCGGAAGATGTCACCGTTTGTATATTATTTACTTTTCCGCACTAGGATAGACCCAAGGAGGGGAGCACAAGTAACCGGGTTCTGGAGTCCAGTGGGAGACCAACTCGAGGAGTCGAGTCCGGGTCTCCTAACTCTAGAATTGGTAGGGTTGCTTGCCGCTCTCGTAGGGGTCTAGGGGTATGGGTTTGGCTATTCATCGCGACCGTGGAATCCGTGTTTTATACTGGCTCATATTGAAAACACGGACGTCCTAGTATATCCAATATTTCATATGATTCTTCTGCTGCGATATCTGTGATGTGATCATGTGATATGTTCTATGATAGATACTGTATATAGTATATATGATATATTATATAGGCGTTACTTATGTTTTACACCCGCGCTAGCCCTGCCCCGCTCTGCCGTTAGTTACCTAACCTAACGGTGCACGAGGGGACATCGAGGCGAATGCGGATGGCATAAGTGTACGTCGTATTTATCTGTGATGTTTAGGTACTTAAATGATGGGACTTCATTAATAAGATTAATGAAATAAAAGAAACCTAAAGATGTTGTAGAATCGAATTTCAAAAATAAAAAGGGTAGCTACGGTTCTTGCTTTGCACAGAGGTATATGTGATATATCCTGCACCTTATTCGATGAGGAAAGGACCGAGATCCCTTCACCGGGAGTGACTCCTTTAGCAATAACTGGCTGATGCTACACACTCGGTTTGTCTTTTGATTGCTTTTAAGAGTTTTTGCTTTGCACAGTGATATATATGATATATCCCGCACCTCATTCGACGAGGAAAGGACCGACGATCCCTTCGCATGGGGTGACTCCTTTAGCAAAACTAGAAAAGCCTCAAAAACACTCCATTTCAAAATTCATTCGATCCTACAACGATATCAAGTTCATTACGCAATAGGTTTTCAGAAAAACCTGTCGTAGCCCTCCGTCATTTCAGATAAATACTAGTTAGTATTCGTGCTACGTTTGTTGACTATGTTAAGGCGTAGTGTGCGGTAGCTAATTAGTGCTTATCTGCATAAGCATATGATGTGATTGGATTAGGGTAGTCGTGCGACTTTGTTGACTATGTTAAGGGTCGTGCGGGTGGGTTTAATTCAATCGGGAAATGACGGGTTGAACTTGACTAGCACTTATGATTTGTTGACTATATTAAGGTCATATAGCTGCTAGGGGCAAAATAATTATCGGGAATTTCAAGTGTTGAAATTTGCAATGAGATTGCATACCTTCTATGAGATAGTTGGATCCCGATACCCGCTGCGAGTAAGAGTTACTCCTGGGAGAGTTTTATACATTACAATTAGCCGATCAAGTAGGTGTCTAGAAAGGTGTCAACGAGGTTACGCCTCTGGGAAAATGAGGTTTACATTAATTAGGTTCGTGCGAAAGCACGGGGCACCTCCCTCAAAGTACCGACACTGGCCTGGCTGAAAGATTGGCGAACTTGTAGTATGTAATTAATCCCGGCTAGTCTTTCCTTTTAGGGTTTGAAGGAAGATTTGATAAAAAATAGTGGGAGCCATCCTGATTAGATAAAATAATAACCAATCTGATCTTGCAAGAGCATACGCTGAGTGTTTTCTTCTCTCTCTCTCCAGGTAGCGACCATATCACGCCTTAATCAAGATAATAATACGGATTATTGACCGAACCCACTTGTTATACTGAGCTGGGGAACGTTGGTCCAGCTCCAACTTATAATTGTTATAAGACAGAGCAGGAAATTGGGGATTACCAGAATTCCCATGCCGCCCAAACGAAGAGAGTGCATGCTGATGCATCATCTTCGGGTATCTTCATTATACAGAACTGTTTCTCAGTATCCTTTACGTCCTGGGTATATGATATCGGATCAGGATCCCGCATATGTAATATGTTACATGGGCTACAGATAGGTAAAGAACTGAGAACGGGTGATAAGTTTCATGAGGCAGAAAACGGGGCAAGTGTTGCAGCCAAGTCTGTTGGTCACTGTCACCCTGTATTACCAATACATTGATTCTGAACGAATGTTATTAGATACCGAACCTGATATACAAAATCATATCAGTCTCTTTATTATTAAAGAAATGATAAAATTTTGTATTGTTGGATAATGTTTTGAACATTTCCTATATCAAAAGTTGATCGGTTCAGGCACGTTATCTAAAAGCATTGATGTTCTAAATCAAACTACAGTTCTTAGTATACAGAACACACACAAGAGAAAGAGTTCAGAACTGAACGAATCCTTCTTGAGGTATTGTAGACTAGGTCATATCAATGTGACCCGACTAGCTGAAGTTACATGTAGATGCACATTTAAATCAGTTTGAATCTACATCTTGTGAAACTTGCCAGTCATGTCACAAAGATATAATGACACTAGCTCTGTTTATTGGAAACAGAGAAAGAGTTAGTGAACTCTTGGGATGATACATGTTGATGTATGCAAGTCCCCAGTCTACATATGCCAAGACCGGTTCTTTATACTTCATTACATTCTCTGATGATCTTTCGAGATTCAGACCTATGTTCCTGTTGAAACACAAGTCCGAACCTTTTGAGATATTCACAGAATATAAGTTAGAAGTAGAGAATCAAAATACGGGTATAAGTATTATGTCCTATGATGAGATCAGGGAGGAGAATACTTGTGCATGGAATTCCTGGACTTTTCTAAAGGAGAATGAGATTCTCTCTCAGCATTACTCCTCCGTATACACCATAGCACGATGGTATATCGGGGCGGAGCAATCACACCCTATATAATAAGGTGTGCTCTATGATGAGTACTACTGAGTTACCTATTTCCTTTTGGGAGTTATGCACTTGAGAAGCTGTATACCTATTGAATTGGGTTCCGATCAAATCAGTTGCCTACCACTTCATATGTGATATGATAAGAGAAGAGCCCATATCTTAAGTTGGTTAAGATTTGGGGTTGTCCGGGCTATGTCTAAAAGCAAAATCCGGACAAGCTCGAGGCAAGGTCAGTTATGTAGAACTGGAAATGTTCCAGCTATACAAACTGCAGCTGATGATTTGAAAGAACCAAAGGATTCAATAGTTACCAACGAACCTCGGCCTCTCCGCCGATCTAGTAGGGTTCCTCACCCACCTGAGAGATATTTCGGTTTCTCTATGACAGTGGGAGCGAGGATTGCATCATAAGATGATGACCCAACTAGTTTCGAGCTGGCCATCAGGAGTGGGACTCTGTAAGAATGGCTGGATGCTTAGCGATCTGAGATGGAATCCATGTACACCGACAAAGTATGGACTTTGGTTGCTATATCTGAAGGGTTAAATCCCCATCAGGAGCAAGTATATCTTGAGAAGATTACTTGGTGTAGATGGAAAAGTTGAGACTTTCAAAGCTAGACTTGTTAAAGGTTTTCATCATCAACCAGGCGTGGATAATAATGAAACCTTTTCTAAGGAGCTATGCTTAAGTCCGTCCAGATCCTACTTGCCACGGCTACATACCATGACTACGATATCTGGCGGTTAGGTGTCATGACTGCTTTTCTAAATATTGATTTAGAAAAGTGCGTCTATAAGTACACAGTTAGAGGGCTTCGTAGACAGTGGGAGCAGCGGAAACGTGTACAAGATGCTTTATAGGATAAAGCAGGCATCGCGGAGTTGGAACGTCTGTTTTGATGAAGTAGTCAAAGAGTTTGACATCATCAAAATGGTAGATGAACCTTGTATAAACATAAAGGTAGTAGGGAGTATGGTGGTGATCCTCGTAGAGTACGTGGATGACATACTCTTGATAAGAAAGGAGTTTCCTATGCTACGCTCGGTCAATCTCCGCTTATCACAATGATTCTCCATATAGGATCAAAGTGATACCTCCTAAATCCTGGGTTTTGGATCTATGAGATAGATCTAAATGGATGTTAGGATTCTCACTAGTTGTAGTGAGACGGTATCAATCGACCCTGGGGAGAATCACTGGAATGGTTCCAGGGTGATAAAGACGACTGAAAGTCAGTCACGGGCATTGTCTTTACCCTCAGTAAAGGGACGGTATGTTGGAAGAGTTCTAAGCTAGATACCGTGGCATACTAGACGATAAAGGCAGGATACATCGCTACTTAACATGCTACCAAAGAGGATGTTTGGGTGTATATTGGTTCATGAGATGAACTACGTTCCAACCATTGTGAGACAATGGAGTTGTGGCTTATGCCAAGGAACGCCGGTCCCATCAGTGATCCAGACATATTCTAAGGCAGTATCACCTCATCATGGAGATGGTTGATCTCCAGGGTGATCAAGGTTAGGAGAGTAGACTCAGAGGAAAACACGGCGGATCCACTCACAAAGGCCTTTTCCCAGAGAGAGACTTTTATGGGATGGTTGAGTATGAGATACTACAACTACTGCTATCAGATGGCCCTAGTGCAAGTGGGAGATTGTTAGTTATATGTATGCCCTAGAGGCCATTACTGTACATTGGATGTATATTGTAGTGGATGCTGGGACATATATAGGGAGGACTTTCTTGCTCGACATGATAGCATGCTATCTGGTTACTCTTTACCTTAACGTGTACACAGATTGTCTCTCTGTTACATGTTGGTAAAGCCCTTAGGATGTGTACTTGACTACCTGGACTATGATGCAGATCATACTAGTGGGGACAGGGTAGTCCATAAGTACATCCTTCAAGGTCCCTAGTCGTGGGTGTATCGAGACAGGGCATCGATATACCAGAGTAGACTAGTGTATACCTTCTCGACCCATACAGATGGGCGATGGATGATCCCATATCCATTGGTGTTTGACATCAGAGATGATATACGGGTGCTCAGTGGAGACAGGGTACACTGGACGGACTCGCCGAGAACTCCCAGATGGTATTATACCTTACGTCAGATGGCAGTTCTCTGGTGACACTGGTACAGAGTAGTCTGTTGACCCGAGATTGTCATAGAGTCTTGTGTGGTTCCCACTGTGCTTTGATTTCCATCTTACCACGTCCAAGAGGGCGTGCAAAACGGTGGTTTTTGGGTACAGTCCCGAATCACATGGAGGCAATGAGCGATAGGAGGGGATTCGTCTCTCCCGGTATAGGGAGTTGATGTTGCGCTGTGTTCGATTGGCTATAACCGGAAATCCCTGGCCAGGGTTGCTGAGATTTACTGGTAAGTGTTACCTGTAGTTTCTCGAACTGTTATAGACCTCATATCGACACGACTTATCGGGTTATTGGGGTCTGACGTTTACCACCCCTAGTCTTGATATGCGACATATCAGACGAACAGATCGGACTGTACGGTAAGTGTTACTGGTTGGATTCACAGGAGTGTGAGCGGGCTAGCTCGTCGATCTTCTGATCGCTCAATACCCGGATGGCCGTTACGTTTAGCAGACCACTTGCGGCTTGTGGGTGCTTGATATGATCATCATCTGCTACCGGCGTGTTGACGAGTCTTTAGAGTCCTACACAGAGGTTTCCTGGCTCAAGCGAAACGAAATAGGAGCGCATATGAGATATGTGCAGGACCGAGAATAATGCGTGTATGTGATACCGTATTTCATTCTCGCGATGGATGTATCGATTGGTTATATTCGATATAACCTAGATATCGAATCAAGGATTGATTCGATAAGCCGATACATAGGATACTAGTCGTTTATATGCGATATGACCGGATCGTTAAATCAAGTGTTGATTTAATGATTTAATGTATAATTATATATTTGATATATTACTTTGCATTAGCTAGTATTAGTTCACTTTAAATGGATTTTCTCACTTGATGTGCAAGTTGTATATGTGATATACTTTTGTGCACATGTTTGTATTATGTTTGATGATGCTTGCTCATTTGGTTAAGTGTATAGAATTAAACCATGGTTAAGTTGATGATTAGGGTTTTGCTTTTTCATTTATTTATTTATTTGTTTATTTATTTATTTGGAAAAGATAAAGATGAGAATGGTGGCTTTCTTTGTTTCTTATTGAAGCTTCATGAAGCTTTGACTTAGTCACCATTCTTGTCTCATGCTTAACCCTAACCATTTGAACTAACCCTAGTTCATTCTCTACACTTAACTATGGTTAAGATTATGATAAGTTTTCTTTTTCTTATTCATTTTAGAATACTCATCATATTCTTTCTTCTTCATCATCATCTTCTTCTTCAAGAAAAGCTTAAGTCCATCAATGGCAACTTGAGCAAAAGTGAGAGAAATCCAAATCTAAAGTGAACCCACCTCCTATTTCTTCACCCTCTACCTGTTGCCAAGTAGTATAGGGTGTTTTCTTCACAAGTTTCACAACTTGGTGAAGTCGGAGCTTAATCTTGTGAAGCCTCGACGTAGATCATCTTCGGCACGAAGCCGACGACCTTGCCCGCCCATTTCTCCGATGAAGCCGATGCTTGAGTTCGGGATTCGAGACGGACAGCGAGAGGACGTCTACGTGGAGCTAAGGAAGTGGATAACCGGATCTACAAAGGTTGTAGCTTCTTATCTTTAGTTAAGTTGTTAACTAGATTCGTATTTCGCCTAAACTTCTAGTCAACGATCCGTATTAGGGTTTCTCGGCACCCGTAAAATTTAAAATTGGCATGGTAGATGCCTTGTGAGACCTCTTGAGAGTGCCTAGGAACCCTACAGCAACCTGGTAACTCAGCAGGAAACACCTCAGGAAATTCTCGTATGATCGAAACCTAGTCCAATGGAATCTCAGCGACCCCTAAGTCCTGAACAAAAGCCAAGAACCCATGACAACCCTTTTTCAAGTGTCGCCCTGCACAAAGAGCAGAAATCATGTTGGCAGGAGTTATTTTACAATCCCCCTGCACAACAAACACCGGTTCACCTGGAAAACAAAATCTAACCGCCTTTCCTCGACAATCTACATAGTCATGACATGCAGCTAACCAATCCATACCAAGATGTATATCAAAATCTAACATATCCAGGAGAATCAGATCAACTAGCGAATCTCTATCACCAATACGCACAGAACACGATCTGAATACGTGCCGAGCTATAAAAGAATCTCCTACCGGGGTAATCACTACTAATGGTAACTCTAACAATGAGGACTCTTTCCCCAAAGAAAGTGCAAATCGTGAAGATATATAAGAATGTGTAGAACCGGGATCAAATAAAACATGGGCCTCTAACGAGCATACTGTAAGAGTACCTGTCTCGACTGCATTTGATGCCTGGGCATCCTGTAGAGTCAGCGCAAATACCCGTGCCTGGCCCCTGCCCGCATCCTGTCATCCTCTACCTCTATCTCCTCGACCTCTCTGAGAATGTCCCACAAAGCCTCGACCCCGTGGTGCAACTGCCTGGCGTGTAGCGCCAACTGGGGGAGGAAGTAAAGCCATCGGCGTAGAAGGTGGAAGGGGTAAAGCAGCCTGTGGAGTAACAGTCCCACTATAACGTGTACACCCTCTAGCCGTATGCCCTGGACGCCCGCAATTATAACATGTAGGTGGGGTACCCTGATCATCGGGGTATGAACTGAACATCTGGCCCTGAGTCCAACCTTGCCCGAAACTGCGGCCTGGAGTATATCTTCCTCTACCTCCACCAAACTGTCTAGCCAGTGGCCCGATCGGCCTACTCCTCTTTGGCTCTGGAACAACCACTGCCTCGCTCAAACGCTCCTCTACTCGTATTGCTGCATCCATGTCATGCACATACGTATCAAAATACTGGGAGCCTATAGCCAGATACAACTGCGTGTCTAGACTCCTTAGGAACCTCTTCACCATAAGCTCCTCTGTAGGTACTAAGTATGGAGCATAGCGCGACAGCTGGGTGAATCGTAAATCATAATCTACCACCGACATACTTGTCGATTTCCGCAACGCTTCAAAACTGCTAGCTCTAGCATCCCTCATACTCTGGGGAAGAAATCTGGCAAGAAAAACCGTGGAAAACTCGGTCCACGACATCGGAGGAAGACTCGTGTCTTGCCCTCTCTACATCGACTCACACCACTCTTGTGCAAGTCCCTCCAAGCGAAAGCTAGTCAGCTCAACTGACCTCGCATAAGAACATCGCAATGATCTGCCAATCCTCGCCATCCTATCGAGAAAGGACTGAGGATCTTCCGCTACATCGGTCCCTGTAAATACAGGAGGTCTCAATCTCATAAACTTCGCAAGCGATACCTCCATCACCCTCGTATCTACCAGTGCCACCATCTGCGTAAGCAGTACCTCGGACTCTGCTACGGTCGGTGCCGGATCCTGTCTCAGTACTCGATTGGCCTCAGCTAACTGTCCTACCACTCGCTGCAATCCCAACATGCCCTCCTCAATCCTAGTCATGCGATCTGGAGGAGGAGGATCAACATGCTCATGCACCGCCGGAACGTCCGGTGTACCAGTCGCCGTCACAGGCGGACTCGCCCTAGCTGCATCTATGGCTGCGGCTTGCCTAGCACTCGTAGCCATAGCAACTGGATCAACAAACGAGAGTTGATAAGGCGTATGAATAGGAAAATCAATAACAGAAAATCAACGGAAGGATAGATCAAGATTTACATCCTAAGGTTAGTTAGGCTGAATACGATAACGTAAATAAGCCGCGGAACATACGTACGGTACTACATTCATCCTAATTCACTTACTCCATCAAACCAAAGGTCATCCTAACTCACGGACTCACGTCAACCTATTTTAATCCCCTACTCGATTCCGTAAGGTTATTCCTAAGCTCTGATACCAACTTTGTCACGACCCAAGTTTGGATGTGACCGGCACTTAGATTGTATCATATCGAAAGATATGCACACAGTCCAAGTAAGCCGAAAACCAAGATCAAAATCCTTTTTGCGGAATTCTTTATATAGAAAATTTAGTTTTTAAGTAAAAATCATATGTTATGAAGTTAAAATATTAAGCAAGTATAAGGTGTTAAGTTTGGTTGCATCCCTAGTTGGGATCAACAATATCAACAGCGGAAAATAAAATCTCAGTATATAGGACATCAATACTAATCCAAGACATAAAGAAATGAAATAACAATTTATAGAACTAAACGATCTCAACTGTCAAATAATATACATATCATCTCTCACTCTAGTCAAAATACAGGTCTGATGGAGATTTTCTAGATACAACATACAATACCCAAAAAAGAAGGTTACTACATATGTAACCCACCTAGCAAAAAATATGATAAAGCTGCAACATAGATCTACACCGCAGCTAACCGTCCACTCTACCCTTGCAAGGAACTGTGGCACAACGTGGATGAGTTGCCAACTCAGTGAATATAACTAACATATAACGATTAATTATATAAATATGACGATCATACTAACTGAAATATGAACAAGTATAATATATGATTGTCTGTGGAAATCATGAATCTATAATATACCAATCTCATAATCAAAACTGAAATCTCATCATTTATTCCCAATAAAAATTTTCTTTTCCCCGTGTCCATCATCGACACAAAACTTCCATTTCTCACAGGCATCATTCCTCGAATGATCCTGAAATCAACAAAGTCCACTATGTATCCGACTATATTCCCCACCGACTCAGTCTAGATAAAACTGTAAATCCGTAACCGTATATCCACCAACTCAGTTCGGAATAATACTATAAATCCGTAACCGTATATCCACCAACTCGGTTCGGAATAAAACCAAATCATAAAAACATCTCAGGTGTACATGTCACATCAATCATGAAAATCACGGGATTTACGTAATAGTATTCAAAACTCAAAACCATAAATCCTCAACAACCCCATTACCTTTTACATCAACATAGAATACTCAGATATTAAACATGATATTAATGATGCTATTTACTACTATTATTAGGGTGTAAGATACGATATGAATCATTTTAACAATAAATTTGTTAAGTGTAAAAGTGACATGGCAATATCGACGAGGTGTGTGTAACATATAAGATGTGCACGTGGCATGACTCGTCGATACTTGTGTAGTGTTCTAGCAACTAAACAAGTATATGTGAATGATGAATGCATTGAGTTAAATAAAAATACGGGCGTATCACGCCATCTTTACACAATTCCCCAGTAGATGTTTAGTCTACTCACCGGAAACGTCGAATCTATTCAGTAATTGCCAATCCTTTCCCTTTCCTCGCTGCCTCCGTAACTCCCGTATTCGAATCTAATATCACAATTTAATTTATATAAGGAAACGGCTACTCCGACATAACGGAAATGAAAAACACCCGTTCCCACGTACTAGTTATATTGTATACGACTATATCGAGCTATTAACCACTTAACCTTACTGGATTTTTAACTCAAATCTGTATCGCGACAGAAAACAGTTCGCGATATGCTTTAACCGTGTCATATTTTGTGTTTTAAGATATCTTTTCCGATATACGCTTCCATATTCTATCTGCAGTGAATTTAATTTATTTAAACAATACCGAAATGGCCAAAATGATACACTTAAATACACCCAACCAACCAAAACTACCTAGCCACCTACAAAACCGGCGTCGCTGGAATTCCCATGTTGGTCGCCGGCCCAAATCCGAGCGCTCTGGTTCGTGATCCTATGGGTTGCTCTAGGTGTTACATACATCATTTTATCACTATTTTGTTAAGTTTATTTTTCTCTGAATGATAGCAGATTTTAACAGAGTCTATGATTAACTAAAATACGATATTATGGAACTTGTTCATTTCAACATAATTTAAGTACAGAACATAAATTCCTACTGTGATTAAGAATTTACCCACAATATGTTGTTGGAATAACCCCTCCAAGATGCTAAGCCCCTTATCCTAGTTTGATGGTGATGAAAAACTAGAACTTAGCTTCCTTGTGCTTTCTTCTTCCTCTTGTGCTTTCTTTCTCTCTTTAGTTTTTGTTTTCACTCAGAAATTTCAGAATTTTTTTAATTAACTATGATCTGAACAAGGTTTATATATGGAAATTGAAGGGATAAGGTGAAGGAGGAGGTGTGATCAAGCTAGAGGCAAGGGTTTCATGCAAGTAGGAGGTGTGAGGTGAGTGTTGTGCATGCAAGCAAGAGGTGTTCATGCCTTATCTTCATAATTTGTTTTAATTTGAATTTAAATTCTGAACTAAATAATTTTCCATCCCATTTTCATTTACACCCTTAACAATTTTCCATTTGCACAATAATCCTTAACTTTACCTAAAACCCCTCACAACTTAGTTTATTATAAAACACACATTTTATTAAAATGAAGCTAAAATTGTCACTAAAACCCGTATAACTTATTTATGTTGCATACTAAAATTTTTATTTAAATTGTTTTACATAGAACTTATGAAAATTGACTTATTTGTTTTTAACAACTTTGCGATTTATCATATTATTATTAAATTAATTAATTTTATTTATTTCTAAATTTTCAGAATGTTACAGTTGTACTTAGAGATATGATAGAAGATCGCTAGTCACTCAAGGATGGATGACTAGGATATGTGGTTCGTTTGCACACCCCGATGCGAGGTCATCAGATTGATTGATATCAGCTAGAGAAGACTTCACGCAGGTACGTTGAGAGTCGAGAGAAACGATCGAAGGTCAGAAACCCATTTTTCCAAGTTTAAGGTATTCGGGAAAACATGCAAGTAAATCTGTGGACCCTCTAGAAGAATGAAACCCTAACTCGACATAATGACCATGGAAATGCCTTTCAATCTTAGGGTTTGCGGCAGTTCCGTGGTGCCATTAATGAGGCTTGGGTTGCCCTTCTACGGCTGGTCCATAGGTACTGTGGCATGTACGGGATATTATTAAACTGTGCACGAGTGTTGAGCTCTTGGGGAATTATAAGACTTTGATGAATCGATCGAAAGGTTCGATGTCGTCCGGATATCATGTGATCGGATACATTATTTGGGAGACTCTAGATATGAGTATAGCCGTTGTAGCGCAATCCATACAGCTATGAAGAGACGAGTCTGAATCAGTCGACTTTAGAGAAAAGTGGAGTAAGAGGTTCGTACGGGATTTTGACGAGATGGCGTTCCACTCCATTGACATCAGGGATGTGATACGCATGCAGAGGCGTTGAATATGGATATATTTTCCAGAAGGAGTCGTGATGAGTATGCAGCCGTTCCAGAACAAGAAATAGATTTAGTAAAGGGTGATAACTTCCAGGCAGTTCAGCAAAAACGAGATTTGGGAGAGACCCCGACAAGAATCTTCTGGAATACTAAATGAGAAGAGTTGGGCCCAGGATCGGTCGTATTACGCACACCCAGTAGGCCAGAGTTCGGCATCATCGACGAGACATATTATGAGCGACCATGATAGTTGGCCAGAGATCTTTTAGAGGATGTGCCAGAGCGGAACCGTTCTGTCATCATTTCCATATTGGGCCGCTGAGCCGAGGAGCTATGTAACTAGCACTTCGCAGTGAGAGACGAGAGCCTAAGGGCACCAGGAGCCAGGCCGTGAACAGGAAGCAAGTTGATATCTTGCTCTGCTAGCTTTGGATGCACCGACACCTTCTCGACTTTGAAGGGAGGACATATCGACGACAGTGTTTATGATTTGCGATTTGATGATTCGAATATCACGCATCCGTCATTTGGATTTCGGTGTTTTGGGCGATTTATTTGCATGATTCAATTTTGCGCACCACAGTTGCACATGATTCATGTTTCTATGTATCAGTTGTACTGATTTTCGTTTTTGTGCAGACCCATTGTACCTGATTTTGATTTCATACCCTCCGATATATTCGATTTTGAATTTATGCATAAGGGTTGCACACAATTTTTACTTATGTATTTAGAGTAAATTACACGAGCTTTCCGTACCTTGCTATGATTTTTTGCATGCAGATGCACGCGATTATGAGTTTATATACCACGGTATACCTGATTTGGATTGACGTATGTTGTATACCGTAGATTTCTTGCGATATTCGATATTTGTTTTGTGCACCTCGTGCATTTGATTTAGATTCTTGCGCATACTTGACGCGCTTGATGCGATTTTGGTGCACACTAGATACACTAAATCGGGATTCTTCGTGCATATCAGATACACCTGATATTGTTTTCAGACACACTCGTTGCCTTTGACAGGTGTTTTCGTGCACACCCGTTGCACATAGATTTTTGTTTCTGTGCACATGTATGGTACATACATTGATTTCAATTTCTGTGCGCACCAGACGCACGTGGCATCGTTACATGTACTGTTGAGTATGATTTCCTTCGAGCAGTACGTTTTTATGACATTTACTATTTGGTATAGTAGCTGAGCAGGACTAGTCCGAGGACAGTACCTGAATATGTTTTTGCATGCATTGATAGTTACCGAAGGGATTTCCAAAAAAAAGCTATAGTCTCAGTATTTACCTATGTGTCCGAGATGACACGAAACATTTTACAAAGGAAAACCCTTCTAAATTATTTTCAAAATGGCGGGACGTGTATGTTAAACAATGGATATATCTATATGTATATGGAATTATTTTCTTACAATAAACGTCCGCTACTTGTGCCGCGATACGCGCATCGCACAGTGATTTGAAAAAGGTTTGGCATGCATTTCTTTTCAGATGTTTTGACGAGTTTACAACGATACGTATTATGTACATGTTATAGTTTTGATGTATATCATGTTGGTTTTCGTATTGTACTTTTACATTGGTGTCTTCACCATAACTCCGATGATTGCGGGATGCTCGACGGAGTTTTGAATTTTGAGTTATATACCCGTTCTTTTTGCGCATGCATTGCACTACGATACGTTTTATGTATTTATGATTTTGGAGCCCCGACGACTTGATCATTTTACTGAAATGTTTTAATATTTTAGGAGTTTAAATTTAAATTCGGGGACCGAATTTATTTAAGGGGGAAAGACCGTAACATTTCAGAAAAATAAGATATTATTTTTGAGGAGTTAAATAATTAAAATAATAAATATTATGAATATTTTAATGTGTGAAGGTTAGTTTTAATGATATGGTGTAATTATATACCGATAAATTGGAAAATATTTGGAAATTTAAATCAATTATTGATTTTAAAAGAATTTATGAAAATTGGGAATTTTACAATTTAGTATACAATGATTTGTATATAAGATAGTATTACTAAACACGATTAGTATCTAATTATGCATTGATTGTGTTTTGTGCACGTAACATGCACCATGTCATGTTACACACTTGTTATATTTCTTTTCTACCATGACTTTTTATTTTTCCAAGAATGGCTTTGTTTTTAAAAAATGAGAAGAGAAGGATAAAGAAAAGGAAAGAAAAGGAAAAGGAAAAAGAAACGAAATAGAATAAAGAAAGAAGTATGGGCATGAAAGAGAAGAGAGAGAGGTGAGGGGTCAAGTTGACCATGGTCAATTTCTTCCTTCATTTTTACTTCATCATTTTCCTCTCCCCTCACTTGGCTATCCTCTTCCCTTCACCATCTCCACCTCCTCACACAACCCAAAATCCACACCAAAACACTATAATCCCTTCATTAAAAATGTGCACAAGCTCACTACAAGCACGGGGAACCAAGAAAGTTTAGATTTTGAGCACTTGGGGCAACTCAAGAAAATTCTTAAGTTGCCAAATAAGGTATCCCTTCACTATTAGTGTAGTAATGCATTTCCTTTAGCTTCTAGTTTAGTTTAGAGTTGTTTTAGTGATCTTGGAAATTTCCAAGATGAGGTTTAGGGCATGAATTCGTGTGAAGGTGTAATTGTGGGTTAATCATGGCTACAACCCCTGTAGTGAATGTATATTAGACTAAACCAGAGACTAGAACCCCAAACCCCAAACTTAGAAATCCCCGATATCGGATTTGTGTAGGAATTGTGGTGTAGTTTTAAGATCTGCTTTCACCCGGGGGCCCTGAAAATTATTTAGCAAAGACTGAGAGGTATGCAGGAAACCTAGAAGCTATACCCAAGACCCGAGACCCCAATTCCACTTTTAGGCCGAAAATTTAATCCCTTGGGCCGCAAATTACGGCCTGGGTAGGTAAGAATTGGTTCATGTTTGGTCTGTAGCTTCTATATCAATTAATTAGACCCCCCTATATGCAAGATGTCCCAATTATCACCTGAGCTAAATCTGGAAGTGTTTTACATCGTTTCTGATTTCGGTTTTGCGAATTCTGTAACTTGAGCTTTGGGAATTTGTGTTTTGTCTCGATCGATTAGCGTTTGTACGTCGATGTCGAGGGTTATGGGTTATTCTTGCATACGTAGATCGTAGGTTTTAACCTATGTGCATTTCGTGTGCCGTTTTGGTTTTATTCGCGATTTCTGTTTACGATATTATATGTTTATGTGTAGTCACCTTCACGTGGACTTCGGACGAAGAGGAAGAGAATGGCGACATCGACTTCGGCAAGTAAGGATCAAGGTGAGTAGATATATATCTATGGGGGAAGTCGGGTGGATGGTGTATAGCACCCCCGCAATATCATAGTGTAGTATACGAATACGTTATATATGTATATAAATATATGTATCGTGGTATGTGGATGATTATCAAGATAGGCTTTAGGTGTTCACGGGTTAGTTTTAGTATAATGGTAAGATAGTGCTTAGTGTAATCTCTTAGTCGCGAAACCCTAGGATAAAGGTACACACACACATGCACACACGTGTTATTTTTTTTGGTGTATATGGTTATATGGATATATATGTGTGTGTGTGTGTGGATGTGATATAATATATATATATATATATATACGTATACATGGGGGATGAGGATAGTATATGATACTCGGAGGAGGGTCGATATGATCGGGCATGATGCCGTGAGATCGGTTATGTGATTTGGGTCGTGTTATGAGATACGACATATTATTTGGCGGATTGAAGGGGGATGTGTTTTCATACACACACGGATATATGTTGATGGTATCGGTATGTACTAGACTTAGATCAGTACCCTAGTTCATGATATTATGATGATGATACCATATGGATATTGAGGTATATGTGATAGTCGACCCGTATGCCGATTTTGGGATGCCGTACGATGGATTTACCATATGAGATATAATTATGATAATAGATCCGCATTCTTGACTCGAGAATATCGTATTATATATTTTATTGTATGTGACGCTATTGAGGCAGGATCACCGACTACTAGATATATATATCGACTCAGACTTAGGTAGTTTTCCTTACCCTTCTGATTAGTCTTTTAGCTTTGTCCTATAGTTTACTTAGTAAATGTTAGACTGGGCTCGAGTCATACTTATTTTCAAAACTAACGAATCGTGAGTATTTTAAAGACATGCCCTATTTTCTAAAAGCCACGATCCGTGCTATTCCAAATGCCAAAACTGTATGACTCGTATATAAAAACGTATATCCTTAAATGTTGTGTTTACTAATCATCTCCCGTTTAATTCATGTTATATTCATCGCATTGTATGCTTATACCTGCGTTTCCATAGTCATTATAAACCCATGTTGTCAGGACACCAGCACCATTACCGATGATGCGTATATCTACGAACACTTGCTTGCCGGCTCACACACATCATCATCGGTAATTGCCATGACACGTACACTTTAGAAGTATTACTTCATTGATATAACTTGCTAGCTGGTAGTTCCAATATGTTATTGCTTTTATATGCTAATTTAATTATTGCATTCTTTGCTTGATATCCGATGCATTCATATATTCATTTTCCATGCAATATTATGGAGCTTTGTGCCGGTAACTCATTGTTTATTTACTCTTGAGATTGGGATTTCAGATTTCCATGAGATTTCTGGATTTGGAGAAACCGCAAAGATTTTATAAACTTATTATCATTTTAAAGATAAAAAATTACGGTTTTCTCGTGATATGATTTGAGAGGTGTCCACTGATTGAATGAAATTCTCGGTGTGTCGTGTTTTAGAAATGATGTTTCACAATCAAAGAAATTTGTAAACCGCAATCAATAACGGTGTCGTATGTAGCGCGTTAGCGAGTGCGGATCGTCCACAGGGAAAGTGAGATTTGCTTGTAATTGAATTAAATGAATTGAAAATTAAAAAGAAAAGAAAAGACAATTCAATTCAAGATTTAAAAGTAAATTTCAAGAATTATCTAGATCTAAATCTAATTATCAAGAAAACATTAAAAATCAAGAATCAAGAATTGATGATATCCAATCGAATTAGGTTTCAAGAATCGAAGTGAGGCTCATAGGAATCGATTGAATCTATAGAAGTGATGAAAACTAGTAATTACGTTTTCTTATCCATTAATGATTTGATACTAGATCGATGATGATCAATCGAGCTTTAAGGACCTTTTGAAGGAACTAGAGTTTCTTCATCTCATCTTTTGTCCTTTCGATGAATCTCATTCAAAAGCTAGTCTCTAGTAGATTGAATTACCGATCGTTGAACTCTAGTTACGAGCGAAAACATTCAAGAAAGCATCTCGCTCGAAACTAGATTGTCGATGATTCAATTTACAAGAGTTTACAAAACTTATAGGAATTATGAATCGTTTCAAGATTTGTAATATCATCATCTATTGATTCTCTCGACTCCTCCACGAGCGGAGTTTTTACTCGAGCATCATATCAAAGAACACAATTAAGAATCGAGATCTAATCATAATGCTCAAATATAAAAGTAAGCAAGATAAAGAAATTTCACCTTTTATTTATCAACAATTTTGTTATAATTCTCTCAAGATCTACAAGATTCGAGGAAAGAACTAGATCGTTGATTTTTGCTTCGCACGTCTTCATGAGTCGCGGATCGACTTGGACCACTTGCTCGGATGAAGATTGGCTTCGCTCCTAAAAGGTTGAAGGCTTCTTGCTTGAATTATAATCGGAGATCTTGAATTTAGCTTTGGTGATTGGATTAGGGTTAGGGTTTGAATGCACGAGTTGTGTCACTCAACTTGTGTTGGGAATTGATGGAATGATCAACAACTAACCAACAACCTTAGAATAGAAGGCTTAGGGTCCTTTTTATAGCTTTCATTAGCTTCCCTTGTAAGCTTGATTAGGATTAGCTTCCACCATAAGCTAGGTTTAGTTTAGCTTCCCTTGTAAGCTTGGTAGTTAGATAGAAGGCTCTCGAGTTAGTTAGTTAGGGTTAGCTTCCTTCATAAGCTTGGAGGTTAGGGAGAAGCTTCTAGACTTAGGTAGTTAAGTGGCTTACTTAAGAAGCTTGGAAGTGTTTAGCTTGAACAAAGAGCTTTGCTGTTCGAACAGAAGCTTCTGGAGTTCTCTAGAATTTCAGTGTATTGAAGAGGTGTACCAAGTGAAAGGAGAAGCCTGGAATGAAGCTATGCTGACGTCATGCTGACGTGGCCGCGGATCCGCTGCGGGAAGGGACTATTGGCCGCGGATCCGCGGCCCTTTGAAGGCTTCAATGCATGAAAATTCAGGATAATATTGGTACTGGGTTTAGTGTTGTTTCCTGATGTGTGGAATCTCATAATTCTTCCTTGATCACTGCCAGATCACAGGTCTTGGACTTGGCATATTTTTAACAGCACTTTTGACAATTTCGGCTCTTTTCCTGGAATTTCCTGCACAGATTCTCGGGACAAGTGTTGCGCTATACAAAGATTATACGATGCAATGATAAACACTCAATTTCCCTCAAAAATGCCGGTTTTAGTATACAACACAAGTTATTTGGTATTTTACAGATGTTTTGCTAATATGTGCTATATGTTAGTTATGTATATGCCCTAGAGGCCATTGTTGTACATATGATGTATATTATGATGGATGCTTGGATATATATAGAGAGGACTTTCTTGCTCGTCATGATAGTATTTTATTTGGTTTCACCTTATCTTAACATGTTGACTTGTATTGGTTTACTGTCTTTCTCTCACATGTTGATAAAACCCTTAGGATCTGTACTCGACTACTGGGACTATGATGAGATCATACTAGTGGGGCCACGGTAGTCGATGAGTACATCCTATAACTGTTCCTTGTCGAGGGTATATCGAGACAGGGCATCGATACACCAGAGTAGACTAGCGTATACGCATCTTCACCCATATGATGGGCGATGGATGATCCCATATCCATCGGTGTTTGACATCAGAGATGGTGTATGGGTGCTCAGTAGAGACTGGGTACACTGGACAGACTCGCCGAGAACTCCCAGATCGTGATATACCACACGTCAGATGGCAGTTCTCCGGTGACACTGGTACATGGTAGTCTGTAGACCCGAGATCATCATAGAGTCTTGTGTGATTCCCACTGTGCTTTGATTTCCACCTTACCATGTCTAAGAGGGCGTGCAAAACGGTGGCTTTTGGGTGCAGTCCCGAATCACATGGAGGCAATGAGCGATAGGAGGGGGTTCGTCTCTCCCGGTATAGGGAGTTGATGTTGTGCTGTGTTCGATTGGCTATAACTGGAAGTCCCTGGCCAGGGCTGATATAGAGATTTACTGGTAAGTATTACCAGTAGTTTCTCGGCCTATTATGAGCCTCACATCAACATGACTTATCGGTTACTGGGGTCTGACGTATACCACTCCTAGACTTGATATGCGACATATCAGACGAAGAGACCGGACTGTACGGGAGTGTTACTGATTGGATTCACAGGAGAACGTACAGGCTAGCTTGTTGATCTTCTGATCGCTCAATACCTGGGTGGCTGTTACGTTTAGCTGACCGCTTGCAGCTTGTGGGTGTTTGATATGATCATCACCTGCTACCGGCGTATTGACGATTCTTTAGGGTCCTACACAGAGGTTTCTTGGCTCAGGAAAAACGGAGTAGAGGCACATATGTGATATGTGCAGGACCGAGGATAATACGATATGAGATACTGTATTGTATTCTCGCGATATTTAGATATGAACCGGGTCATCAGATCAAGTGTTGATTCGATGAATCGGTACATGATATATTAGTCGGTTATATTCGATATAGCCGGATCGTCGGATCAAGTGTTGATTCGATGATTTAATGTATAATAATAAATATGATATATTGTATTACATTATCTAATATTGGCTCACTTTATTATTTCATTTTCTCACCGGATAATACATTGAAATATATGCTATATATATTAATTGTATTATCTTCTTATATTGCAAATATATAATATATATGTGATATATATTATAGTGACATGATATGATTAATAATGGAACATGATTAGTGGAGATTAAATAAGATTAGGGGTTGATTAGGGTTAGCTCCTTCTTGCACCATCTAGAAGCTTTCCTTTTGTCATGAGTTAGATATTATGCTTGATATTTAGCTATGACTCATTCCTTAACCTAACCAAACCCTGGCCCTAGTTTATTCTCTACAAAGGTTATCCTAGTCATTCTTGACCATGGTTCCATGATTAATCATATACTCTTTTCATTATTCATCACAAAAGGATTATTCTCATTATTCATCATCTTCTTCTCTCTTGAGCTTTGAGAAAGCTTGGTTGATTTTCCTTTTGTGATGATTTCTTGTTAGAATATGATATAAAAAGAAAGCATAAATACTACTCCATCATCCTCATCTAATCTAGCCCATTAGATTAGGGTGTTCACCTCATTAGAGTGAGAGAGCTTGAGTTATAGCAAGTTCGACGTAGATCATCGGAGAAACGGAACACTACAAGCTTGAATGGATCGTTCGAGTCGTGAAGCCTCTCTTGAGTCCGGGAGATCGTTGATCGCGGCGAAGGGACTTCTACTCGGAGCTTTTGAAGCGAAGGAGCAGACTGCAAAAGTTGTAATCCCTCACACTTAGTAGTAAAGATGTTTACTTGCATATTAAACCCTAATAATCTAGCAAAGATCCCGGCTTTGGGTTGTTCGGCACGTCTAAAATTTTATTCGGGCATGGTTGATGCCTTATGAACCCTCACTAGAGTGCCTAGGAACCCTACAGTGGTATCAGAGCCTAGCTAGAGCATTAGGCGACGTGTATACGAAGTTAAAACTCCGAACGAACCCCGAAACGACATTTTAAACCCCTCTCTGGATATTTTTTAAAAACTGTGATTTTTCAGAATTAAAATTGCTTAAAAATACCAGTAGGAAAATATAAGCATCTCTGTGAAACACGTGTCAATGATCCGTACAATCCGCCGCGGAACCGCGGCAATACCTTGCTCCTGCCGCGGATCCGTGGCCGTACAGGCATGTTGTTGACTCGTTTTTCCAGGGTTATATCCGTAGGTGTTTATGTATTTTTCTGGGTACTTTTAATCTGACTCAAGTGTTGAGTGTTCTGGGGTTTATTTTGTAATTGTTGATTCGATCGGAAAATTTAATTTTGTGATGTTTTCCGGATATTTAGAAACTGTTAAAATATTCGAGCGGATATCATTAACTCACTTTTTCCCGGCACGAAAAACTTTCAAGTGTTGAATTTTTATCGGGTTTAAATCTTTCAGAAAAATGTGCAAGTAACGCGGTAGACCCTCTAGAAGACAACAAACCTTAACTCGATTATGTGACCGTCTTGAACTGCCTTTAAACCTTAGGGTTTGGGGCAGTATGGCGTGCCACATGTGAGGCGTTGGCTTGACCCTTCTACGGCTGGATCATCGGTACTGTGACATATTCTAGGATTATTTGAACTCCGCTCAAGTGATTGAGCTATTTAGGAAATTTTGGGTATTTGATTATCTGTTCGGAAAGTTTAATACTGTCTATTTATCTGGAATGTGATACAATATGTGGAATTCATATAGTTAGGCATGAAATGCGAAGTATGTGATATTTCGGATTTACGATGTCTAAAATGATTGTGTATTCCAAATATTGTAGTTTTACAATTTCTTTTCTGTGACCGTAAGTGTAGTATGTAGTTGTATTGACGGTCTTCCTTGCTATACATCAACGACGATCGGTGTATGCATACTTACTTACGTTGATGATATGAGATATTATGTGTTGCTGTGATATGTTATATTGGATCGTCGTGTTCTGAATAGCCGGGGGTTTTATGTGAGATGAGGTTTTTTTTATTTTCATTCATGTAAAATTCATTTGTATGTAATATTCTTTTATTGGGGCACTTCCGGGATGAGGTTGATGTCACCAGTGTATATTATTTACTTTTCCGCATTAGGTAGACCCAAGGAGGGGAGCACAAGTAACCGGGTTCTAGGGTCCAGTGGGAGGCCATCTCAAGGAGTCGAGACCGGGTCTTCTAACCCTAGAATTGGCAGTGTTACTTGCCTCTCTCATAGAGGTCTTGGGATGTGAGTTTGGCTATTCGTCACGACCGTGGAATCCGTGTTTTATACAGTCTCGTATTAAAAACACGGACGTCCTAGAATATCCAATCTTTCATATATGTTCTTCTGCTGCAATGTTCTATGATGAGATCATATTACTGCCTGAGACGAATGCTTATACTATATATATATATATATATATGCTGATATATAAATATTACTGCTTTCGTTTCTTCTGTGATGCTTAGGAAGCATAAGCGGATGGGATTTTATTGATGAGATTAATAAAAAGAAAAGAAACCTAAAAGATGTTGTAGAATCAAAACTTTATAAAAAGGGCAGCTATAGTCTTGCTTTGCATAGCGGTATATATGATATACCCTGTACCTTATTCGATGAGGAAAGAGCCGAGATCCCTTCACCGGGAGTGACCTCTTTAGCGAAACTGGCAGATTCTACAAACTCACGGTTTAGTTTTTGACAGCTTATATAGTTCTTGCTTTGCACAACGGTATATATGATATATCCTGCACTTATTCGATGGGGAAAGAGCCAAGATCCCTTCACCGGGAATGACCTCTTTAGCGAAACTAGAAAAGCCTAAAAAACACCTTTTTCAAAAACCACATGATTCTACAACGATATCAAGTTCATTACGCTCATGGTTTTCTGAAAAACCTGTGTAGCCCTCCGTCATTTCAGATAAGTGCTACTTAGTATTCGTGCTGCTGTAGTTTCGCCTCCGTCAAGGCGTAGTGTATGGTAGCTAACTAGTGCTTATCTGCTAGCATACGATGCGATTGGATTAGGGTATTCGTACGGCGTAGTTTGGCCTCCGTCAAGGGTTGTACGGGTGGGTTTAATTCAATCAAGAAATGAACGGGTTGAACTTGACTAGCGCCCTATGGGTAGTTTGGCCTCCGTCAAGGTCATGGGACGCTAGGGGCAAAAGCATTATCGGGAATTTCAAGTGTTGAAATTTGCAATGAGATTGCATACCTCCTATGAGATAGTTGGATCCCGATACCCACTGCGAGTAAGAGTTACTCCTGGGAGAGTTTTACACTGGACAATTAGCCGATCAAGTAGGTGTCTAGAAAAGTATTAACGGGGTTACGCCTCTGGGAAAACGAGGTTTATATTAATTAGGTCCGTGCGAAAGCACGGGGAACCTCCCTCAAAGTACCGACACTGATCTGGCTGAAAGATTGACGAAATTGTAGGGTGTAATTAATCCCGGCTAATCTTACCTTTTAGGGTTTGAAGGAAGATTTGATAAAAACAGTGGGAGAAATCCTGATTAGATAAGATAATAACCAATCTAATCTTGCAAGAGCATACGCTAAAGTGTTTTCTTCTCTCTCTCCTGGTAGCAACCATGTCAGGCCATAATCAAGATAATAATATGGATGTATTGACTGAACCCGCTTATCATACTGAGCAGGGGATTGTTGGACCCGTTCTTTCTTATAAGAGTTATAAGACTGAACAGGGAATAGTAGAATATCTGGATTCTCACGCCGCCCAAACGGAGAACATGCATGTTGATACACCTTCTTCGGGTGTGTTAGTTATTGAGAACTGTTTCTCAGTTCACCCTACGTCCTGGGTATTAGATACCGGATCAGGATCCCACATATGTAAATTGTTACATGGGCTACGGAAAGGTAGAGAACTGGGAAAAGGTGATCATTCCGTTCAAGTAGGGAATGGTACAAGTATTGCAGCCAAAGCAGTTGGCGAATATCACCTAGTATTACCAAGTCGTAATACACTGATTCTGAACGAGTGCTTTTATATACCGAACATGATGTGCAACATTATATCAGTTTCTTTATTAAGTAAAGAAGGATATAATTTTGTAGTACTGGATAATGTTATGAACATATTCCTAAATCAAAAGTTGATTGCATCAGGCTCGTTACATAATGGCATATTCATTCTTAATCAAAATACAGTCCTCAATATACAAAACACACATAAGAGGAAAAGTTCAGAAATGAACGAATCCTACTTGTGGCATTGTAGACTTGGTCATATCAATGCGACACGACTGGCTAAGTTACATAAGGATGGATATTTGAACCCGTTCGAATTATCATCTTATGATACTTTCCATTCATGTCTCAAAGGAAAAATGACCAAAACTCCATTTAGTGGACACGGAAAAAGAGTTACCGAACTCTTAGGACTGGTACATAGTGATGTATGCGGTCCCATGTCTACGCATGCCAGGAACGGTTCTTCCTACTTCATTACATTCACTGACGATCTCTCAAGATTCGGATATGTGTTCCTGATGAAACACAAGTCTGAAGCTTTTGAGAAATTCAGAGAATATAAGCACGAAGTAGAGAACCAAACGGGCAAAAGTATTAAGATCCTTCGATCTGATCGAGGAGGAGAATACTTGAGCAATGATTTTCTGGATTATCTAAAAGAGAATGGGATTCTCTCTCAGCTTACTCCTCCTTATACACCACAGCACAACGGTGTATCGGAGCGGAGGAATCCCACTCTATTAGATATGGTCCGCTCTATGATGAGCACTGCTGAGTTACCTATTTCCTTCTAGGGATATGCACTGGAGACAGCTGCATACCTATTGAATAGAGTTCCAACCAAATCAGTGCCTACCATTCCATATGAGATATGGAATGGTAAGAGACCATGTCTTAATTTTATTCAGATATGGGGTTGTCCGGCCTATGTTAAAACACAAAATCTGGACAAGCTCAAGGCAAGATCTGCCCTATGTAAGTTTATTGAATATCCCAAACATTCGCGAGGGTATATCTTCTACCACTCCGAGGAACAAAACGTGTTTGTTTCTCGACATGCCACTTTCTTAGAAAAAGGTTTTCTTATGAAACAGATTAGTGGCATTGAGGTAGAACTGGAAGAAATTCCAGCAGAACAAACTACAACAGATGATTTAGTTGAACCAGAGAATTCGGTAGTACCCAACGAACCCCGGCCTCTCCGCCGATCTAGTAGGGTTTCTCATCCACCTGAGAGATACTATGGTTTTCTCATTGATGGTGGAAGCGAGGATTGCATCATGGAAGATGATGACCCGACTAGTTTGGACCAGGCCATCACGAGTGGTGACTCTGTGAAATGGCTGGACGCAATGCGATCTGAGATGGAATCCATGTACACCAACAAAGTATGGACTTTGAAAAATGCTCCTGAAGGGGTAAAACCCATTGGGAGCAAGTGGATCTTTAAAAAGAAATTTGGTGTAGATGGAAAAGTTGAGACTTTCAAAGCTAGACTTGTTGCAAAAGGTTGTCGTCAACGACCAGGTGTGGATTATGACGAAACCTTTTCTCCAGTGGCTATGCTTAAGTCCATCCGGATCTTACTTTCCATTGCTGCATACCATGACTATGAAATCTGGCAAATGGATGTTAAGACCGCCTTTCTAAACGGTGATTTAGAAGAGTGCGTGTACATGACTCAGCCAGAGGGCTTCGTAGATAGTGGGAGCAGCGGAAAGGTGTGCATGCTGCTTAAATCCATTTATAGGTTAAAGCAAGCATCGCGGAGTTGGAACATCTGTTTTGATGTTGTAGTCAAAGAGTTTGACTTCATCAAAAATATAGATGAACCTTGTATCTATAAGAAGGTAGCAGAGAGTAAGGTTGTCTTCCTCGTATTGTACGTGGATGACATACTCTTGATAGGAAATGATATTCCTATGCTGCAATCAGTCAAGCTCTTCTTATCACAAAGATTCTCAATGAAAGATCTAGGTGATACCTCCTGCATATTGGGAATCATGATCTATAGAGATAGATCTAAACGGATACTGGGATTGTCCCAATCCAGGTACATTGACACCATACTAAAGAGGTTTAGTATGGAAGAATCCAAGCGTGGGAACCAACCCACGATCTCTGGACTCACTCTCTCCAAAGAGATGTCTCCCAAGACTGATTTGGAGAGAGCTCGCATGCAAGGGATACCCTATGCTTCGGCAGTAGGCTCTATCATGTATGCGATGCTATGTACCAGACCCGATGTAGCATACTCACTAAGTGTAGTGAGTCAGTATCAAGCAGATTCTGGAGAGAGTCACTGGACAGCTGTGAAGAACATTCTCAAGTACTTACGAAGGACTAAAGAGATGTTCTTGGTGTATGGTAACGGAGAACTCCGGGTGGAGTCCTTTACCGATTCAAGCTTCCAAAGTGATAAGGACGACTCTAAGTCGCACTCGGGATTTGTCTTTACCCTCAATGGAGGGGCGGTATGTTAGAAGAGTTCCAAACAGGATACCGTTGCAGACTCAACAATGGAGGCTGAATACATCGCTGCCAACGATGCTGCCAAAGAGGCTGTCTGGATAAAGAAGTTCATTAGTGAACTTGGTGTGGTTCCATCCATTGAACATCCAATACCTCTGTATTGCGATAACAATGGAGCTGTGGCGTTGGCCAAGGAACCCAGGTCCCATCAAAAGTCCAGACATATTCTGAGGCGGTATCACCTGATCAGGGAGATAGTTGATCGCCGGGAGATCGAGGTCAGGAGAGTAGATACGAAGGACAACACTGTGGATCCACTCACGAAGGCCATTCTCCAGATACAGTTTGAGAGATTATTCGGGATGCTAGGTATGAGATACTACAGCAGCTGGCCTTAGTGCAAGTGGGAGATTGTTAGTTATGTATATGCCCTAGAGGCCATTGTTGTACATATGATGTATATTATGATGGATGCTTGGATATATATAGAGAGGACTTTCTTGCTCGTCATGATAGTATGCTATTTGGTTTCACTTTATCTTAACATGTTGACTTGTATTGGTTTACTGTCTTTCTCTTACATGTTGATAAAGCCCTTAGGATCTGTACTCGACTACTAGGACTATGAGGAGATCATACTAGTGGGGCCACGGTAGTCGATCAGTACATCCTATAACTGTTCCTTGTCGAGGGTATATCGAGATAGGGCATCGATACACCAGAGTAGACTAGCGTATACGCATCTTGACCCATATGATGGGTGATGGATGATCCCATATCCATCGGTGTTTGACATCAGAGATGGTGTACGGGTGCTCAGCAGAGACTGGGTACACTGGACGGACTCGCCGAGAACTCCCAGATGATGATATACCACACATCAGATGGCAGTTCTCCGGTGACACTGGTACAAGGTAGTCTGAGTAAGTACACGGTAGTGCCCCGGCCGTCAAACGGACGCCAAATGCAGAACAAAAACTTTTTACAAACTGGCGCTATCGTGTACCGTAACCCGGATCTGCCATTAAAGCTGAACTAACAAACTACAAAGTGGGTAGAAGAGTTATACCGAATGATCCGAGTCCTTCGGTCTTCAACCATCATCCCACACTTGTTGCGGCTGCTCCGATCTCCTCGATCTCCAGTCTTGTCCTCCATGTGGCACCACATCGACGGATCTTTAAACGGGCTCCCGCCTCTGAACCGAGGCAACTCGATCGTCAAGTTTGCTAAAAGAGACGACCAAGATGAAGTAGAGAATGAGTAGAACACTTTGTCTCGTTACGTCCAAGGTCACGGACGAACGGTTATGGAAGTTTGCCTTTTGGATCGGGTGAAATGAGAAAGAGGCTATCTAATTTTCATGAAACCGAATCTATCATAATCTTTTTCTAGTGAACAACAACCATGAGCTATGAGAGGGGGGAGGCCGGCCACTTATAGAAGGTAGGGGGTGAGTGTAGGAGAGGGGAAGGTGACCACAAGAACAAAGCTTATCATGACACCAAGTATGAACACAATAATGTAAAGCATGACTCATTAACCTTAGTCACCAAAACATTAATGGAACAATTAATGCTAACAATGAATCATCAAGCCTTGTCACCAAATCTAGAACCTTCTAGAACCATGACTCACCCTCATTAAGAAAAGATAAATCCGCATTTAACCGAATGTCAAAATACGGCTGATAGAAAACTGGAAACTGGCAACTTCCAAAAGTGATCCTGAAACGAATTTCAGGATAACCCCGTATCGGTATAAATATACCCGCATTTGTATTACGACCGAATACAAATGCAACTGAGACAAAGATATTATATCTACACAGTATAATACTGGGTTCCGGCTTAAACCAAAGCCTACCAGTATTATCTGCCCGAAAAACGACACGTGCGAAAATGCACGTGCTTTTTCCGAACCTTGCCATAAACCCATACGGCCTCTACAATGTTTCGCCCGAACTTGGGAAAGTGTCTGTGGGGGACTCTAATGACTCATCAACACACTGGCATTGGGTATAACCCCTAGCACGTCAGAGGTACAAGCTATACGTAACGGTTTGCCTATGTATTGATTGGAAGGGAAGCTGATGAGCGAACTAATCTATAAACCCTACTGAGCCGGACAGTGACAATGTATATACAGTCCGGTCCATTCATCTAAAGAGTATCGCATATCGAGTCTAGGGGGTGGATAAAGTCAGACCCCTAATAACGCAATAAATCGTGTCGGTATGAAGCCCATCACCACCTGAGAAACTACTGATGTCAATCAGTAATTCTCCACTACCTCGGCCGAGGATTCCTAGTGATGGCCGCCCGTGCACTGCGCGACATCAACCCCCAATACCGGGAGAGACGAATCCCCGACGATCCGCTCACTTGCCTCCAATGTGGCTCGGGACTGTACCCAAAAAAGACCTGTTTGTACGACTCCTTTGAGCCGCGGTAGGGTAGTAATCAAAGCACAGTGGGAACTCACATGAGATAAATGACGACCTCAGGTCGATGAACTAACCTGTACACATGTCACCAGGGAATTGCTATCTGACGATATGTATAATACCAACTAGCAGATTCCCGGCGAGTCCTGTCCGGTGTACTCATAACTCAATGAGCACCTGTATACATCTTAGGTGATCCAACTGACACCAGTGGCTTGTGAGACCGGCCACCGCCCCTCGTCGGGGTCTCGACTGTATACACTAGTCTACTCTGGAGTATCGATGCCCTGTCTCGAAACTCCCACGACTAGGGACACTTTTAAGGATGTGCTTACAGACCCCAGCTCCCACGTATATGATCAACATCATACTGCTGGTAGTCAAGAAAGAATCCTATGGGCACTATCGTCATGCAATAGTGAACTAAAGCATATATACGATGATAAAGACAAACCAGATAGCATACTATCATCTTGAGCAAGACTGTGATATCGGTATAGGTCTTACCTCAATCATTGCAATCACGTACCTGCGATCCAATAATTGACTTTGAGGGCACTATGTCAAACAATCTCCCACTTGCACTCTAGGCTAATTATTGCGATGTCGCATACTCACAGCCCGTGTGATACTGAACACCCAACTCCTCTACTAATCAGTTTCACAAAGCTAGTTTGTAAAACTCTTGTGTTCAAGAAATAGCCTCAGTGAGTGGATTCGCCCTGATGTTTTTTTCTATATCTCTCTAAATCTCAAGTTCGCGGAGAAAGCCATCTCCCGAATCGAGTAATACCTGTCTTAGAATATTTTTGGATCTTTGATGGGACCTAGTTCATAAATGAACTCCAAATCCAAACTTCTTAGACTGTATTGATAACTGAACCTAATCAGTATCCAGCACCATGCCTCCCACAGTATCCTCTTGGACCACCTGTCCATAATACTGTCCCTCGTCAAAGGGAAAAAATATAACTCTGACAATCACTCTGTCATTCATGTCACCTTGGAAGCCTGGAATGATAACTGTCTCCCGAAGGAGGCTGCCGTCATCAAATCCATAGAACATGCACCTTATGTTCTAAAACTGCTTCCTTACGTTTCTTCAGGATTGGATTAATATAAACTTATCGCATCAAGTGCAAAAACTACATCTGGTGTGGTACTTGATATCCCATGATTGACTCAATTGCCTAAGCAAGTGATCTGCCAATCATGCACATCCCTCTCTCCTTTAGTCTCTAAGACACCTTTAGAGAGGGTGACTCCATCACCTGCAGGTACACCACCATGCAAGGAGTCATCTATTCTAAAATACTATTAGAATACAGTCAAAGTACCTACATTGGGAAATTACCCAAATCCAGATCTAAAACCATAGATCTAGAAACCAGAATGTCTGATATTATATCCATATCCTTTTTGGAGAAACAACTGTGTGACGACCACAGTACAACCGATCGTAGTATAGGAATTTTACTGCCTACTCTGTGTATGTCATCCAAATACCAGGACATCACACCCTACTACCTTCTTTAACAGATCCATCCCCTATTCTGATGAAGTCAAACCTATGACTGTCACATCAAAATTAGATGATCTTATCTCCGCTATATCTGCTCAAGTCTATAAATAGACATAAGCTTCTTGCCCACTATGCTTCCGCCGCTCCCACTGACTACGACAACCCTCTGGCAGAATAATATCTACGTACACTTCTAAAGATAGTTTAGAACGACGTTATACTTATCCTCTTGCCGGGTCTCATAGTCTGGAACAACAATAGTGTCAAGTCTGGGTAAACAAGAACCTCCCTGTCACCGTCCTTGAGGCTACCGGAGTACCTCTCGGGTGTCTGAGGTTACCCACTATATCTGCGGAGTGGCTATTGGAATGTCAAACCTGCTTGAATATATAGGTCCGATTAAATTTTCCGTAATCGTTTGCGGTTCTGGAATTACTTCTAGTTCTACCACACTCCCACTACTGTTTTATGAAAAAATCCATTTTAATAAAACTGTGGCGAGTCAAGAACAATATCACTATTGATCTTCCAGATGGTAGAAATGTTAACCCTCGTCAAAGCCAGGGTCAACCCACAAACAGCCATTACAGAAACGTGCCTTGAGTTATCCAGTGTCTGGTTTTAAGCATAAGCTGGACAACTCCCCGTATCTTAACATAGTTAAGATATGAACCATTCTATATCTAATATAGAAACAGAGGCACTAATTTAATTGGAACCAGATTCAAATCATGCAGCTGTCTCCAGTGCATAACAACTTAATGGAAAAAGGCTAATCAGCAATACTCAACTTAGGAATCCATCCAATTATGAGTAACCTGAAAGAGAAACAAGTTTCTCAAAACCATTATTATCATCTGAATACTAATCACAAGAATCTACATCTTCGATTCTTTTGAAGAATCCTGATACTTGCGACATCTGGTTCTCTACTTTATTCTTATACCCATAATTTCTCAAAACTTAGACATTGTATTTCTATGAAACACTTGTCTAAAAACTAGAGAAGTCGTAAGTAAACAGAACATAGTACGAGGACCTGCCCCTTTGTCCTGACGGACACTGGACAACATACAATACTCTGTATAAGTCCGCTGAGTTGAATAACTCAAAACCTGCGCATCGTAGGTTGAAAACTGTACCCAGGCGATTTCCTAAAATATCACCAATTACAACGAATTCCGATATAATGAGGATGATCACCTTATTCCCAATAACTTACTCCCATTCATTATCTATAAAACTGTACAGATATGAGAATGAAACCTGGTAAATACATACCCTGGAGTAAGTATGTAATCGGGAAATCAGTTTACAATTAACAATGCACAATGAAACTGAAACATGAAAATGTTTCGTAGGGGTATTCTGGTATTCTTAGTAATGCCTCTTCCATAATCCAATTCATGACTATAACCGTATATTTCTTTGCCATCTCTCCAAATCCCTTTATTTGTCTTTAGTCGTTACCTTCTGTACACCTTCGTTAGGCTAAATGGTTTTCTTCCTTCCCTACCGTTCGGCACCAGCCTATGGTTTGGATGAAGACTATCCAGTAAACATAATAGGTGTACCCTCCTAATCCTAGGAGTACTCGCAACTTGAGAGAATGTGATAATAAAAGACAACTGAATAATACCTTATTCTATTTTTCCCGAACTGGAAAAAATCAAAGGTGAAATAGTAGTGGCGATGAAGTACGCGGTTTGGTCGTGAATGATAACAGTCGCAATTTACTTTGCCCTCTTTCTAATCCCTTTATCTTGTCTTTATATATTACCTTGTGCACACCCTACTTAGGCTAATTGGTTTTCTTCATTCCTTAACTTTCGGCACCAGCCTATGGTTTGGAATTAGACTATCCAATAAGCGTAATAGGTGTTCTCTCCTAGACTAAGGAGCCCTCGCAACCTGAGAGAAGGTGATAATAAAAGACAACTGAATAAACCAATTCTATTTCTCCTGAACCTGGATTCATCCTCGAAGAAGTCCCTTCGAGTTCGTATATAACCATACGATGGATCTATCCAATGGAAGTGGATATCCGTAGTAATACGGGGTGTTCTGAGAAAAACAAAGGGTAAAAGAAGGAGCAGCAATGACTTATGCAATTAGGACAATCCAAAAGTCTGTATTTTAAGAAGGTTCGGTCAACTTGGTCATTGAGTCATAGTCTAGGGTCGGTCAAAAGTCGCTGCCAAAGAGAGAGAGAAAAGAAACACTCTGCGTGCACTCTAACCTAGATCAGAATGGTTATCACTTTATCTAATCAGGAAACCTCCCACTGTAATCTCAAATTCTCCTCCAAACCTGAAAGAAGAATTAGTCGGGATCACCCGAAGAGTAAACTAACTCATCAGTGGGAATCGGGATCCAACTATCATCGCATGATAACTTGATGGAAGCCACTCAAGTTATCACACTCCAGAAGGTATGCGCATATCTGGCAAGTTTGCTTTATGTTTGAAACCCCCGACGTGATTTTTGCCCCATGCTCTTATGACCTTGGCGTTGGTCAAAATATCATAAGTCACATGTCAAGTTCTGCCCGTCACTATCCAGGTCAATTTGAACCCATCCGCACATGCCCTTGACGTTGGCCAAAATGGCAGAACGACTGTCCCAAACCAACTCATCTATCTATGCGACAGATGAATACCCAGCAGCTACCAAACACTATGCCTTGGCGTTGGTCAAAATACATAGCTTGAATACTACTGACCATCCATAAGAAATGACGGAGGGCTACGCTGGTTTTTGGCGAAAAACCTTTAACGTAATGAACTTGATCTCGTTGAAAGAAACTGATAGCTTTTTATAAAAATATAGTGGCGAAAACGTTTTGCTAAAGAGGTCACTCCCGGTGAAGGGATCTCGGCTCTTTTCTCGTGGAATGAGGTGCAGGATATTCCAACTGAATACCGCGATGCAAAGCAACTTGTAATCGACTATATTGAAGTTATTACCCTGACGTAAACTTCTGCCCAAGGGATCACTCCCGGTGAAGGGATCTCGGCCCTTGCCTCGTCGAATGAGGTGCTGGATATTCTAACTGAATATCACCATGCAAAACAAAAGGAAACATCTTTGTAATAACACCTTTTAAAATTTGTTCCAACAACATCAAATATAGGTTTGTTTTATCTTTGCATTGATAAGAATCAATGCAGTCCCATCAATCAATCACAACAGAAAAGAACGAAAATAAAATGTACGTATATGCCATCCGCATTCGCCACTGGGTCCCGTCATCACCCATTAGGTTACTTAACTAACGACAGAGCGGGGCTGGACTAGCGCGGGTGTAAAACATATACAACATCTAATAGTATATATACCAATATACAATAATCGCTCCAGGTGTGATAATATGCAACATTACAGAAAAGTAATAAGCATCACAGAACAATACAGATAATCTGGGATCCCCGGGTTTCACAGAGCCGCTGCTGAAACCTGGCGTTCCCCTGGTCGTGTGGATAGCATGTGCAATGAAACCTAGACCCCTACGGGTGCGGCAAGTTACCCGCCAAAACCTGAAGCGAGGTGGTCCCCACAGCATAGTGAATGGAACACTCGGCACTTCACGGAATCCGATAAATTGAGCACCCTTCCTTGGGCCAAACTATACCCCCTACGAGTGCGGCGAATAGTCTGCCAATTTTAGAGTGAGGTCTCTTTGCCTCTCAAAGGCATGAGATACGGACCCGTTGCCCTCCAGAACCCGGCTATCCGTGCACTCCTTCGCGGGATAAACCTAGTACAGAATATAAAAATATGTACAACGGATACATCGACCTCGACCCAGTCGTGCCCCAAAAGAATATTATACAAACAGGCAGTAACGGCAGTCCACATGTTGGATGCTCGCCCCGCAATATCAAATGTACAAATAAATCCAAACTGCACTATCATTGCACCCTGCTATCCACCACGACATATCCGCAACATCACAGTACAACACAGAACATCAACGCGAATGTCACGTTCGCAAACCCGTCTAAAAAGAACTATAGCAATCAGACGTGGTTTACCGATCAAATGACATTCCCGGTCGGAGATATAATGTAAATACTGCATACTAACAAGTTTAAAATTTCGATCGATAAAATTTCCCGAAGTGGGCCCCACGTACATCTGCTATACAGTAACAAATTCTGGGCCTAAAAGAAATATTCCAGAAACCACAATTCACTGAGTAGAAACAACAGAAGAAATCTGACCCTCTGAAGCTCCAATATGGCCGTGGATCCGGGGCCAAAGCATGGCTTAGGCGGCGGTTCCGTGGCCGTACGGACGAATCAGAGAATCAAATTTCTGGTGTTTTCTTCAAAAAGCCTGCTTGTTTTTCTTTGATACTCAAAATAATTTTTAGAACCTTTTAAAAATCGACAGAAACCTGTGTGCCAGAAAATTGCGATTTCGGAAATTCGTTCGATCGATGTTTTAAACACGTTAGCACAAATTAGTATAGCTTAATGGTGAGGCTCTGATACCACTGTAAGTCCACGGTAGCGCCCCGGCCGTCAAACAGACGCCAAATGCGGAACAAAAACTTTTTACAAACTGGCGCTATCGTGTACCGTAACCCGGATCTGCCATTAAAGCTAAACTAACAAACTACAAAGTGGGTAGAAGAGTTATACTGAATGATCCGAGTCCTTCGGTCTTCAACCATCATCCCACGCTTGTTGCGCCTGCTCCGATCTCCTCGATCTCCAGCCTTGTCGTCCAGGTGGCACCACATCGACGGATCTTTAAACGGGCTCCCGCCTCTGAACCGAGGCAACTCGATCGTCAAGTTTGCTAAAAGAGACGACCAAGATGAAGTAGAGAATGAGTAGAACACTTTGTCTCGTTACGTCCAAGGTCACGGACGAACGGTTATGGAAGTTTGCCTTTTGGATCGGGTGAAATGAGAAAGAGACTATCTAATTTTCATGAACCCGAATCTATCATAATCTTTTTCTAGTGAACAACAACCATGAGCTATGAGAGGGGGGGAGGCCGGCCACTTATAGAAGGTGGGGGGGTGAGTGTAGGAGAGGGGAAGGTGACCACAAGAACAAAGCTTATCATAACACCAAGTATGAACACAATAATGTAAAGCATGACTCATTAACCTTAGTCACCAAAACATTAATGGAACAATTAATGCTAACAATGAATCATCAAGCCTTGTCACCAAATCTAGAACCTTCTAGAACCATGACTCACCCTCATTAAGAAAAGATAAATCCGCATTTAACCGAATGTCAAAATACGGCTGATAGAAAACTGGAAACTAGCAACTTCCAAAAGTGATCCTGAAACGAATTTCAGGATAACCCCGTATCAGTATAAACATACCCGCATTTGTATTACGACCGAATACAAATGCAACTGAGACAAAGATATTATATCTACACAGTATAATACTGGGTTCCGGCTTAAACCAAAGCCTACCAGTATTATCTGCCCGAAAAACGACACGTGTGAAAACGCACGTGCTTTTTCCGAACCTTGCCATAAACCTATACGGCCTCTACAACGTTTCGTCCGAACTTGGGAAAGTGACTGTGGGGGACTCTAATGACTCATCAACACACTGGCACTGGGTATAACCCCTAGCACGTCAGAGGTACAAGCTGTACGTAACGGTTTTCCTATGTATTGATTGGAAGGGAAGCTGACGAGCGAACTCATCTATAAACCCTACTGAGCCGGACAGTGACAATGTATATACAGTCCAGTCCATTCGTCTAAAGAGTATCGCATATCGAGTCTTGGGGGGTGGATAAAGTCAGACCCCTAATAACGCGATAATCGTGTCGGTATGAAGGCCATCACCACCTGAGAAACTACTGATGTCAATAAGTAATTCTCCACTACCTCGGCCGAGGATTCCTAGTGATGGCCACCCATGCACTGCGCGACATCAACCCCCAATACCGGGAGAGACGAATCCCCGACGATCCGCTCACTTGCCTCCAATGTGGCTCGGGACTGTACCCAAAAAAGACCTGTTTGCACGACTCCTTTGAGCCGCGGTAGGGTAGAAATCAAAGCACAGTGGGAACTCACACGAGATAAATGACGACCTCAGGTCGATAAACTAACCTGTACACATGTCACCAGGGAATTGCTATCTGACGATATGTATAATACCAACTAGCAGATTCCCGGGGAGTCCTGTCCGGTGTACTCATAACTTAATGAGCACCTGTATACATCTTAGGTGATCCAACTCACACCAGTGGCTTGTGAGACCGGCCACCGCCCCTCGTCGGGGTCTCAACTGTATACACTAGTCTCCTCTGGAGTATCGATGCCCTGTCTCGAAACTCCCACGACTAGGGACACTTTTAAGGATGTGCTTACAGACCCCAGCTCCCACGTATATGATCGCCATCATACTGCTGGTAGTCAAGCAAGAATCCTATGGGCTCTATCATCATGCAATAGTGAACTAAAGCATATATACGATGATAAAGACAAACCAGATAGCATACTATCATCTTGAGCAAGACTGTCATATCGGTATAGGTCCTACTTCAATCATTGCAATCACGTACCTGCGATCCAATAATTGACTTTGAGGGCACTATCTCCAACAGTCTGTAGACCCGAGATCGTCATAGAGTCTTGTGTCATTTCCACTGTGCTTTGATTTCTACCTTGCCACGTCCAAGAGGGCGTGCAAAACGGTGGCTTTTGGGTGCAGTCCCGAATCACATGGAAGCAATGAGCGATAGGAGAGGATTCGTCTCTCCCGGTATAGGGAGTTGATGTTGTGCTCTGTTCGATTGGCTATAACTGGAAGTCCCTGGCCAGGGCTGATATAGAGATTTACTGGTAAGTGTTACCTGTAGTTTCTCGACCTGTTATGAGCCTCACATCGACACGACTTATCGGTTACTGGGGTCTGACGTATACCACCCCTAGACTTGATATGCGACATATCAGACGAAGAGACCGGACTGTACGGGAGTGTTACTGATTGGATTCACAGGAGAACGTGCAGGCTAGCTTGTTGATCTTCTGATCACTCAATACCTGGGTGGCTGTTACGTTTAGCTGACCGCTTGCAGCTTGTGGGTGTTTGATATGATCATCACCTGCTACCGGCGTATTGAAGATTCTTTAGAGTCCTACACAGAGGTTTCTTGGCTCAGGCAAAACGGAGTAAAGGCACATATGTGATATGTGCAGGACCGAGGATAATATGATATGAGATACCGTATTGTATTCTCGTGATATTTAGATATGAACCGAGTCATCGGATCAAGTGTTGATTCGATGAATCGGTACATGATATATTAGTCGGTTATATTCGATATAGCCGGATCGTCGGATCAAGTGTTGATTCGATGATTTAATGTATAATAATATATATGATATATTGTATTACATTATCTAATATTGGCTCACTTTATTATTTCAATTTCTAACCGGATAATATTCTGATATATATATGATATATGTTAATTGTATTATTTTCTTATGTTGCAAATATAAAATATATATGTGATTTATATTATAGTGACATGATATGATTAATAATGGAACATGACTAGTGGAGATTAAACAAGGTTAGGGGTTGATTAGGGTTAGCTCCTTCTTGCACCATCTAGAAGCTTTCCTTTTGTCATGAGTTAGATATTATGCTTGATATTTATTTATGACTCATTCCTTAACCTAATCAAACCCTAGCCCTAGTTTATTCTCTACAAAGGTTATCCTAGTCATTATTGACCATGGTTCCATGATTAATCATATACTCTTTTCATTATTCATCACAAAAGGATTATTCTCATTATTCATCATCTTCTTCTCTCTTGAGCTTTGAGAAAGCTTGGTTGATTTTCCTTTTGTGATGATTTCTTGTGAGAATATGATATAAAAAGAAAGCATAAATACTACTCCATCATCCTCATCTAATCTAGCCCATTAGATTAGGGTGTTCACCTCATTAGAGTGAAAGAGCTTGAGTTATAGCAACTTCGACGTAGATCATCGGAGAAACGGAACACTATAAGCTAGCATGGATCGTTCGAGTCGTGGAGCCTCTCTTGAGTTCGGGAGATCGTTAATCGCGGCGAAGGGACTTCTACTCGGAGCTTATGAAGCGAAGGATCGGACTATAAAGGTTGTAATCCCTCACACTTAGTAGTAAAGATGTTTACTTGCATGTTAAACCCTAATAATCTAGCAAAGATCCCGGCTTTGGGTTGTTCGGCACGTCTAAAATTTTATTCGGGCATGGTCGATGCCTTATGAACCCTCACAAGAGTGCCTAGGAACCCTACACTATATTCATACCGAACACCTTTAGATGAGTGCAAATGGCAGGGAAATTGTCGTGTTAGGAATGCAATATTTTCGGCTGATCAAATTCCCCCAAACTTAGTTTTGGTCGTCTCGAGCAAACTGTTTTATTAAAAAGAGAAGGAGAAAATAAAGAAAGAGAAAAACTAACTAGCAAACTTTCATAGGCAACACGATTGCACTGAGCACGTGCAACAAGCCTTTAAACCTCTAGGTGTCCCTAGTAGGAGGAGTGTTGTCTCCTAAGGGTTTTCAGCGGATTGCACCCACAAAATCCAATAATAAAAGGAAGACCGTGAAAGTTACATATAAAGATAAGAATTGTAAAAGAAAGAATTTGAAAATTAGAGTTTCCAACTATACTAGCTTTTCGGTTATCATGAGCCTTATCTTAATAGTCATGAAAAGATGTCAGAAATCATATCATCCCTCAAGAAAACATCTTCTTTATTCTTCATTCCTATCTTTCTTCCAAACATCGATCATATACCCCTAAGTGTGTGTAAAGAACATCCCTACACTCGGAGAATTCAATTCAAGCTATCATACTCTTGTCCATCTACCTCAGTACTTTTTAATCTGATGAATATTTAGATGGATTTGCTCACACATTTTTCATGCGACCGTTAATACTTCTTGAGGTACTAACCGATCGATTACTTATGTGCTTGCTTATACAGTGTATTTTCCTCGTCTCGCACCACCTAAGGCTTAGCAGTGACTCCCAGACCAGTTGGTCTAGGGCACTAGGTGATGAAGCACCCTCGCTATATTTTTTTATTGCTGTCTTGGCGATAACAAAACCAGTGTTCATTTTTTTCTTCACCATTTTATATTTTATTCATTTTTTTATTTCCTTCATAGTTTGGCTTTTAGACAAGAGCATTTCAAGGTATCCTCTACTATCCCGAGCTTCAAGATGTGTGTAAGTGCATATAGTAGGGTATCAACGTTCCAATGTTTGGCTTCGAGAATAGGAACTATTTTTCAGACTTATTTTTATCATCAGATTAGTGACTTCTTTCATCTTACTAACCCTTGGGACAACGGCTCATAACTACTTATTATTAGTTCGTTTAAGAAAACTTCTAATTTTCTTGGTTTTCTTAAATTTTTCCAATCTTTTGGAAGTAATTTTTCACTATCTAATCTTTTATTATCTTATTTATGTACAAAAATTTTTTATTTTTTGAAATTTTTTAAATTTTTATAAGTTTTCAAATGTTTTATGCTTATGCAAAGTATATGCAAATGATGCGAAAATAAGCACAAACCTCCCCCAAACTTGTTTTCAACAGTGTCCTCACTGTTGCCATCCTCTAGATCACAAAAACCTGTAAGCTTGGGAGGAAATTTATTAACGAGGGCAATAAATATGATCGTGAAAATCTTCCCCCAAACTTATTTTTGGCTCACAATTTTTGAGTAAAAATTTCATTTTCAAGAGCCAGATTATACCCCCCCAAACTTGAGTTAAGCAATGTTAATCTTTTGAAAATCATAAGAGGGGGTCAAGATCATTGGTCGATGCCAAGCTTTGCAAAGACCGAAAGTTAACACCAATCATTCGAAAATTTTATCAATGTAGTGCATCGGTTGGTGGAAAGACATGTTATATGGAGCCAGAAAGAAGTGGGGAAAAGGTAAGCGGTGGAATAGAATTTGTTTGCATCTCGTTTTGGAGAGATGATGCAGTGATTGTGATGGATTACTCGCATTCTTTTTACAGTCCAGAAGAAGGGGTGGAGGTTCAATTTCATTGTTTGAGAGATGATTCATCTCAACACCCGTGTTATTCAAAAATGCGAGTTCATCAGTGAAAATTTTCTCAAAAGTTTCATCATACCCCGAAGAATAATATCATCACAAAGCGCGGGGTGATCTTCAGACTCCAAAAACGGTTCATAATCAGTGTTAGTTGTTGACCCGGACAACTCGGTGGAAGAGTCCGTATGTGTATGATACATTATTGAGTCAAACAACAACGTATGAAAAGAGTCAAGATCAGTATCATGAGGATCGTCAAATTCGCTGCTGTGAACATCCATTAATTCGACAGTACAGACCTGAGCAGTAGGTTCGGAGGGTACACTTCCCAACTTGTAAATGTTCAGCTCAATTGACCTATTCCCGAAAGATAGGGTCATAGAACCATTACGACAGTTGATGATAGCATTGGAAGTGGCCAAGAAGGGGCGACCAAGAATCACCGGAATTTGATTCCGTGGGTTCGCTACAAGCTGTGTATCAATTACAATAAAGTCAACAGGGAATACAAATTCCCCGATTTTTATTAACACATCCTCTAGTTCACCCCTAGGTTTGGTGATTGATCGGTCAGCCATCTGGAGAGTGCAGTGGGCTGGTTTCAACTCTCCGATCCCTAACTGCTCGTAAACTGAGAAAGGAAGCATGTTAACACTTGCGCCAAGGTCAAGTAGAGCACGGTTAATGTGTTTTTCCACAATAGAAATAGAAATAATAGGATATCCAGGATCCTTACGTTTCCTCGGTAATTGTTAGGGAAAAACTGTGTCTACAGTCTTTGACATGATTATCTTCTTAGGCACTTGAGTCTTCCTCTTTCTAGTGCACAAGTCCTTAAGAGTTTTCGCGTAAGTGGGGACTTGTTGAATTGCATCTAGAAAAGGGATGTTGATGTTAACTTGTTTCAAGATTTCAGTGATCTTCTCCATTTGTGGACTTGGTCTGTTTCCCCTTAACCGATTCGGGTAAGGAGCTTGGGCAATAAGGTCGGGGTCCAACATTGGAGAAGATCGTGTGGGTGGAAACGATCTAAGAATAGGAGTGGGGATCGTTTTCGGTGGACTAGAAGAGGTGGGCTGAGGTGTCGAGCCTTGGGGAAAACGAGAATAGGCTCGGAAGAAAATGGTGGGGTAGATGAACTGGGGTTAGAATTAGAAGTGTGTGTGTAAGGAAAGGTCTCAGCCAGGGAATCATTGATTGATTTTTCATTATTATCAATCTCCTCACAAACATGATTGTCAAGCACTCTTCCAGATCTCGACGTGGTGATTGCATTCACATCATGTGAATAGCCAGGATTGGGTAAAGGTTGAGCTGGAAGTTTCCCTTTCTCTCTTGCACTCATTTCGACTTTTAATTGTGCAATTTGTTCTTCCATCGATTTAATATTTTCATTTTGAGAGACAATGATCTTCATCACATTATCGAAGGAAGATTGCATTTTTGCCGTCCCTTGGATGGATTGTTTCATGAAAGTATCCAAGGTTCGTTCGAGTGCAGAGGTATTATCTGTACCGGTCAATTGCAAAGAGTATTCATGTGGTGCAAAAGTGTTGGACGGATTTTGGAAGTTTTGTGATTGGTAGGGGTGCTGACTCAATTGAAGTGGTTGTTGTTGCGGTGGAAGAGCCCTTTGGAAATTGTTTTGATTTGGAACCGTGTTTTGAGTTTGTGATTGGTTCCAAATAAAGTTAGGGTGATTCCTCTAACCCTGATTATATGTAGAAGAATACGGATCATTTCTAGGTCTTTGAAAAGAAGCATTGGTATGCTCGTGACCTTGAAACGGAGAATTTAGTGGACATTCTTCTGTGAGATGAGACGGATCAGAACAGCATCCACATACAGTTTTGGAGAGTGACATTTGATTTAGGGCGGCAGCTAAAAATTTATTTTCCATAGTCTCGAGTTTCTTTTGCATTGCTGACATTTCAGCTCTAACTCCTATGGAAACATCAGACTGGTTATTGCCCCTCCTAGACGATTGACTCACACCCTCCCACTGTAAAGATCTTTCAGCGAAATCTTCTAAGAATTTCTAAGCTTCTCCATCATCTTTGGTCATGAAAGTGCCTTGACACATGGATTCAAGGGTCTGTTTTGTGGTAGGATTAATGTCCTCATATATGATTCTGCACATATCCTATCTAGGGATTCCGTGATGTGGACATTGAACTAACAGATCCTTGAAGCGTTCAAAACACTTCGAGAATGTTTCATTTGGAAGTTGGGTAAATTGATTTATTTCGCTACGGACTCGAGCTGTTTTATGATTGGGGTAGAATTTCTTTAGGAATGATTTTACGAATTCTTCACGGTTTGAAATGGAATGTGCAGTTGTGTTATAAAGCTACTTCTCGGCTATATCGCACAAAGTAAATGGGAGAAGACGAAGATGCATAGCATCCACAGAAAGCTGTGAAGTACCCATCATTGCGCATACATTTTCAAATTTGGTAATAAAGACATATGCGTCTTCAGACTCGAGACCGTGATATTTGGGTAGAAGATTGATGTATTGGGGTTTTATTTCAAAATTATCCCCGTTGGCTGGTGGAATAGTGAGACAGGTCCAAAGAGGACCTCGCATAGGATAGCATCTCTCTTGGAGAGAGATGCGGGGTGGATTCTGCGCACCTGCGGACGGCGGCAGAGTAGTGGTAAAGAAGTTCGATGGTGAACCGCCAATCGATGTGGGTGTGGTGGTGAGTAAAGAAGAAGTAAATGTAGAATTACCGACTTCGGAGTCGATCGGGGGAACGCGGAAAAGACGGGCACTAGAATCCCGTGTCCAGCCTATCTTGCACTAAAGGGTTTAGTACAAGTGGCAGCGTTGATATAATTAGGGAAAGATGAAGTGGTGTATACTTTCAAAAAGATACGGATTTTTGAAAAAATGCAAATCACAACAAATGCACACACAACCCTAAGTATAATGGTCACCTAGGTCAAGTCTCTAGACCGCTCCTAACTGCCAGAAGACAAATCGCAGGATCAATCCTCTACTGCCTCTTTGTCTCTTCTGTGGCCAGGTAAGTGCCAGGTAAGTGGGAGGTTCTCCACTACGTAAGTAGTGGGCCTAATTAAGTAACCGCTTTTCATAGACACACTTGCCTTAGACACCACAAAAGAAACGCGGATAAGCAATAGATTACCCACGACCTTCTCTTTTCCTATGTGAGCGCGACGGTCCTTAGAGTCATGTCTAGATTTATTTTAATTAATGAGGGTAATGCGGATGCAGTTTTGTGATTTTTGGGGCTTAGGAAGGATAATGAACTCCCCACCTAATTTGAATTTTGTCTTTGCCCCTTAATTTCCGTATTAGAAATGCAAACAACCAAGATCAAACACGCATAATTTTTGCTTTTTGCGGCGCTGCGAATTTTTGCAAAGAAACCTGCAGAAAATGGTTATTGGAGCAGATGAGGGAGGAGATAAGAAAGTGAGAATTTCACCTGAAAAATTTGGAACAGTAAACCGCTAGCCCCGCCATGTAAACGCCGCAAGAAGTGCCCTATAGCCGCGGAAACGCGGTGCAATAATGAGGTCTCTGCACAAAATTTTGTGCAGCATCTCCTGTTCACTCACCGAGCTTTGCTTTCTGGAGTGCTCTGAAAATTTTTCCTATCGCTCCACAGATTCCAGATTTCCTCGCAACAAATCACAATGAATCGTTTAGTGTTTGCGCGAATTTTGATCTAAAAATTCTGATGGAATAAATTTTTCAACTCAAATTTCAAAAACGAACAAATTAGCACACGATCTCAGGCAACGGCGCCATTTGATTGAATGAAATTCTCGTTGTGTCGTGTTTTAGAAATGATGTTTCACAATCAAAGAAATTTGTAAACCGCAATCAATAACGGTGTCGTATGTAGCGCGTTAGCGAGTGCGGATCGTCCACAGGGAAAGTGAGATTTGCTTGTAATTGAATTAGATGAATTGAAAATTAAAAAGAAAAGAAAAGACAATTCAATTCAAGATTTAAAAGTAAATTTCAAGAATTATCTAGATCTAAATCTAATTATCAAGAAAACATTAAAAATCAAGAATCATGAATTGATGATATCCAATCGAATTAGGTTTCAAGGATCGAAGTGAGGCTCGTAGGAATCGATCGAATCTATAGAAGTGATCAAAACTAGTGATTACGTTTTCTTATCCATTAATGATTTGATACTAGATCGATGACGATCAATCGAGGTTTAAGGAACTTTTGAAGGAATTAGGGTTTCTTCATCTCATCTTTTGTCCTTTCGATGAATCTCATTCAAAAGCTAGCCTCTAGTATATTGAATTACCGATCGTTGAACTCTAGTTACGAGCGAAAAAATTCAAGAAAGCATCTCGCTCGAAACTAAATTGTCGATGATTCAATTTACAAGAGTTTACAAAACTTTTAGAAATTAAGAATCGTTTCAAAATTTGTAACATCATCATCTATTGATTCTCTCGACTCCTCCACGAGCGGAGTTTCGAGCATCATATCAAAGAACAAAATCAAGAATCGAGATCTAATCATAATGCTCAAATATAAAAGTAAGCATGATAAAGAAATTTCACCTTTTATTTATCAACAATTTTGTTACAATTCTCTCAAGATCTACAAGATTTGAGGAAAGAACTAGATCGTCGATTTTGGCTTCGCACGTCTTCGTGAGTCGCGGATCTACTTGGACCACTTGCTCGGATGAAGATTGGCTTCGCTCCTAAAAGGTTGAAGGCTTCTTGCTTGAATTGTACTCGGAGATCTTGAATTTGGCTTTGGTGATTGGATTAGGGTTAGGGTTTGAATGCACAAGTTGTGTCATTCAACTTGTGTTGGGAATTGATGGAATGATCAACAACTAACCAACAACCTTAGAATAGAAGGCTTAGGGTCCTTTTTATAGCTTTCATTAGCTTCCCTTGTAAGCTTGATTAGGATTAGCTTCCTCCATAAGCTATGTTTAGTTTAGGTTCCCTTGTAAGCTTGGTAGTTAGATAGAAGGTTCTAGAGTTATTTAGTTAGGGTTAGCTTACTTCATAAGCTTGGAGGTTAGGGAGAAGCTTCTAGGCTTAGGTAGTTAAGTGGCTTGCTTAAGAAGCTTGGAAGTGTTTAGCTCGAACAAAGAGCTTTGCTGTTCGGACAGAAGCTTCTGGAGTTCTCTGGAATTTGCAGTGTATTGAAGAGGTGTACCAAGTGAAAGGAGAAGCCTGGAATGAAGCTATGCTGACGTCATGCTGACGTAGCCGCGGATCCACCGCGGGAAGGGCCTATTGGCCGCGGATCCGCGGCCCTTTGAAGGCTTCAATGCATGGAAATTCTGGATAATATTGGTGCTGGGTTTAGTGTTGTTTCCTGATGTGTGGAATCTTATAATTCTTCCTTGATCACTGCCAGATCACAGGTCTTGGACTTGGCGTATTTTTAACAGCACTTTTGACAATTTCGGCTCTTTTCCTGGAATTTCCTGCACAGATTCTCGGGACAAGTGTTGCGCTATACAAAGATTATACGATGCAATGATAAACACTCAATTTCCCTCAAAAATGCCGGTTTTAGTATACAACACAAGTTATTTGGTATTTTACAGATGTCTTGCTAATATGTGCTATATTCATACCGAATAGCTTTAGATGAGTGCAAATGGCGGGGAAATTGTCGTGTTAGGAATGCAATATTTTCGACTGATCATCCACCATGAGTTTTCTCGGCTCTTGAGCGGTATCATAAACCCGATTCGAAGAGGAAGAGGAACCGTCTGCGGGAGCATGGTGGACCGGGTGCAGTACCCCGGGACAAGATGGTTGCAGATGATGGCGTTGAGCCTGGTAGGGGAGCACTACCGACCGGTTATTTGTGACGCGGTGGATATCCGTAGGATACCGACGTAGTCGTGAGATTTGATGATTTTGGCCAGTTCGGATTGCCGGAGCCCATGGCCAGTCCGGATTGCCGGAGCCTGAGATATTGAGACATTGAGATACCGAGACTTTATGATCTGGGCCAGTCCGGATTGCCGGAGCCCGAGATATTTAGATATTGAGACATATGTTTTGTGTCGATGCTTGACACGGATTTCTCTGTTGATTTCATTGATGATACTCGGTTTTTATACAGAAATCTTACTGAGAGATGAAAACAGTTTTCTCATTTAGATGTATTCTGTTTTCATGCATTCATACATCATATATATGATATGTTGCTATCTGAGGTACTGACACGAGCATTTGATATTACACTTATGTGTAGATGTTTCAGGGTTATATTATTGTGAGGATATTATTGTATAACCTAGGATAGAGTCATACATGCGATTTCTGCTCGGTGATATTTTCTACTCACGAGTTGGCAACTCACCCCCGTCGTGCCACAGTTTCTTGCAGGTTTTGCCCTACAGGTTTCCTTGGCGACTTTGCTGACACACTACTTCATTCCGGTAGATTGCTTTGGTAGGTGGGTTCACTCGCATCGTGACCACCATTGTACTTTATTTATATTCGGTTGTATCTAGTAAACTTTATCAACCAGACTTGTATTATTGACAGACTTAGAAGACCAGTGTATATTCTTTCGACCTTAGTGTCGCGCTTGTATTATTATGGTTTTCTGGTGGTTATTGGTTTTCTTCTGATTTTTTATCCTCGCCCTTCGGCGTTGTATATTATATTGCTTGCGTGGTTATGTCTGCCAATTGGCGAAGAGCTAGCTCCCGCTTGGGGATGCCTTTATTCATTATGTATATTACTCATGTTTATACCCGTTTGGGGCCAGTATTTACAAAGGAGACTCTGCCGAAATTTTTGGAAAAGACTTAATGTTTTAAAAATGTTTATTACGACTTTCAAAGTGATTTATACGCAAACTTTTAAACAAGTTTTCCTTCACTTTCTTCTTTTAAATGGTTTAGATTTCTGGGCTTTTTGGCTTACTTGAATAGGTGGGGGTCCTATATACTTCACATGATTCAAGTGCCAGTCCGCGTGCTATTTCGGGTCGTGACACCTACATTCTTGGGATCCAGATCTATCGTGATAGATCTAAGAGGATGTTGAGACTTTCACAGTAAAGGTACATCGACACCATACTGAAAAGATTCAGTATGGAATATTCAAAGCATGATAATCTACCGGCTTGTCACGGACTCACCCTCTCCAAAGAGATGTCCCCTCAAGACTGATTTGGAAAGGGATCGCATGTCTATTATACCCTATGCTTCTGCGGTAGGCTCTATAATGCATGCGTTGTTTTGTACCAGACCAGATGTAGCTTACGCACTGAGCGTTGTAAGCAGGTATCAGTAAAACCCATGAGAGAAGCACTGGACAACAGTAAAGAATATTCTCAAGTACCTGAGAAGGACTAAGGAGATGTTCTTGGTGCACGGCAGAGAAAACCTCCAGGTCGAGGCCTTCGCCGACTCCGGCTTCCAGAGTGACAAGGATGACTCCAAGTCCATGTCGGGTTATGTTTTTACCCTCAATGGAGGGGCGGTCTGTTGGAAGAGCTCCGCGTAGGACACCGTTGTTTACTCTACTATGAAAGCGGAGTATATCGCTGCATGTGGCGCCGTGAAAGAAGCATTCTGGATCAGGAAGTTCATGACAGAACTTAAGGTGGTTACGTCCATTGTTGATCCAATACCGCTGTATTGTGACAACAACGGCGCTATAGGTTTAGCGAAGGAACTAAGGTCCCATCAGAAGTCCAGACATATCTTGAGGTGGTACCACCTGATCAGAGAGATCGTTGATCGCCGGGCGATCGAGGTGCGGAGAGTAGACACGGAGAACAACACTGCAGATCCACTCACAAAGGCCATCTCTCAGACGCAGTTCGAGAGGCGGATCGAGATGATAGGTCTGCGATATGCCAATACATGACCTTAGTGCAAGTGGGAGATTATTAGTGAGATATGCCCTAGAAGCCATTATTGTATCATGGATTGTTTATTACATTTTGGAAGCTTGGGATATACACGGATTTTATGACAGTTTTGCTCAACATGGTAGTATGCTACTTGGTTTGTTTCTATCCTAATATGTGTATATGTATCTTTTAGTGTATCTCTAATACATATTGGTAGAGCCATTAGGATCTTTGCTTGACTACCAGCATTGTGATGGCTGTCACACTAGTGGGAGCTGGGTAGTCTATAAGCATATCCTTATACTGGTCCCTAGTCGTAGAATTATCGAGACGGGGCATCGATACTCCAGAGTAGACTAGTGTATACGCTTCTCATCCCAGCAGGGGAGATGGTCTGTCCCACAGCCATTAGTACGTCATACTGGAGACAGTATACATGTGCTCATTAGGTTATGAGTTATACTGGACAAGACTCGTTGGGAACTGCTGGTTGGTATTATACCTATCGTCAGGTAGCAGTTCCCAGGTGACATGAGTGCAGCTTAGTCTGTTGACTTGACATCGCTATTTCGCCTCGAGTGTGTTCCCACTGTACTTAGATTACTACCCTACCACGGCTCAAAGGAGTCGGGCAAACAGGTAGTAGTTGGGTGCAGTCCTGAAGCACTTGGAGGCAGTAGCGGTTATATAGGATTCGTCTCTCCCGGTATTGGGGATTGATATCGCACTATGTTCGGAAAGCCATTACACAAAGTCCCTTACCAGGGCAAGCAAGATTTACCGGTAGGCACTCCAATAGTTTCTCAAGGTGTATTGGGCTCTGCTCCGGCACGACTTTTTGTGCTATTAGGGGTCTGACCTTTACCATCCCCCTAGGCTCAATATGCGAGTATCTCAGACGAACAGACCGAACTGTGCGGAGATTGTCACAGATAGGCTCAGTAGGAGTTTGGATGAGTTTGCTCATCGGCCTTCTTATCGACAGATACCTGGGTAGCCGTTGTGTACAGCTAGTACCGCTGACATGCTTATGGTTAAACCCACTGCCAGCGTATTGTCGAGTCTTTAGAGTCCCACACAGAGGGTTTCCCTGCTTCGGGCGAAACGATGTAGAGGCTGTATGGTTTTACGGCAGGGTTCCAATCACATACGTGTACTGGCTACACGGATGCTGTTCGGGCGGATGATACTAGTGGTCTTTGGTTTAAGATGGATCATAGTATTGTATTATTGGATTGTTATCATCGTATTGTATTCGTATTTTTCGGAATACGAATATTGGTATGTATATACGATGAGGGCATTCTTGTAATTCTATAAGAGATGCTTCTAGAAGGGGACACCTCATTATTGCTTGATCTATTTTCATAAATAGATTAGTGAGGTGGAAAATGAAAGATATTTGTGGCATGGTGTGAGGCATGGTTTAGGTATTATTTTATTGGTTTGGCATTACTATTGAAGCATGGTAGGAATTTTATATTGTGAGAAATTCCATACCTCAATGAGTGAAAGACTTGAGCCATTCATCACACTTTGATACACTAGCTCATTTTCAACATTTCATTCTCTCTCTTCATTTTCTTTCCTTCTTCCTCCAAGGTCCTAACCTTCACATGTGTTGTGAACCCTAGGACCTAATGAGATAAAACACTCTTTTAGCTGCTTTACATCACCGAGGCTACTTAGCTTAGCAATCTAAGTACCCTAATTACCTCGGTTTAGAGATTGAAGCTTGAAGCACATACTCTCGGGTGGATCATCTTTGACGTGAGGAGGCCGACGTCGCAAACTCGATCCATTCTTCTAGGAGCCAAGGAGAGGAGGAAAAGAAGACCCGAAGGACTAGTTCACGGAGGTATAACTATCTATCATAGTAGTTAAACCTCCTAGTTAGTTTAGCTAGTTAAGGTTCCGTAAAGATTCAGGAGTTTAGTCGGTGTTGTGAAGCTCATAAAAATCATTTTTGAAAATTCCGCCTCTCCGCGAACCTGCGGGGTGCACGACATCGACTTGCAGATCATATATGTGGGAGCTGGAATGTCCATAAGCACATCCTTAAATGTCCCTAGTCATTGGAATATCGAAATTAGGCATCGATATTCCGGAGTAGACTAGTGTATATGCTTCTAGACCCTGACGAGGGGCGGTGGCCGGTCTCACAAGCCATTGGTGTTGTGTTACCTAAGATAGTATACAGGTGCTCACTGGAGGTGAGTACACTAGATGGACTCACCGAGAACTTCTAAATGGTATTATATCTATCGTCAAATAGAAGTTCTCAGGTTGCATGAGTACAGGTTAGTCCTTTGACCTGAAGTCATCATTTGTCTCGTGTGAGTTCCCACTGTACTTTGATTACTACCTTACTACGGCTCAAAGGAGTTGTGCAAACAGGTTGTAGTTGGATACAGTCCCGAGCTACATGGAAGCAGTGGTCGACAGTCATGGATTCGTCTCTCCTGGTATTAGGAGTCGATGGCATGCTGTGTTCAGTTAGCTATCAGCAGAAATCTGTGGCCACGGTGGATGATATTTACTGATAGTTGATCAGTAGTATCTCTATTAGTAATGAGCTTGACTCAGACATGACTTATCGGGTTAGTAGGGGTCTGACGTTATCCACTCTCTAGACCCGATATGCGATACTCTTTGATGAAGAGACCAGACTGTATAGAGATTGTCACATTCAGGCTCAATAGGGTAAGGACGTACTTGATTATCGACTCCTCTTTCGACAAGTATCTGGGTAGCCGTTACGTACAGCTAATACCGCTGACGTGCTTATGGTTAAACCCACTGCTAGCGTATTGTCGAGTCTTTAGAGTCCCACACAAAGGGTTTTCCTTGTTCAGGCGACAGATGTAGGAGCCGTACGTTGGTACATTCAGGGGTCCGATTAAATACGTTTACGGAATACACGGACTTTAATCTGGGGATTGATAATACTAGCCGTCTTAGGATTAAGCTGGATTATTAAATTAGGCTTTGATTTAATAATTTTTGTATGTATTTTGATACATATATTTTAGTATTATTGTTCACTATTTATTTTCTCTCTTTGGTGCTATCCGTATTTTTATACGGATACGCGTATATGTAGCGATACATATACTGGGTGAAGTATTCCGTATTTATACGGGAATGTTTCTAGAAGAGGAACACCTCATATTTGATTTTCTATTTTAGAAAACTAAATGGTAATGAGGTGGAAAGGAGGTGGCATGAGGCATGGGCGCAAACATGTAGAGAGGTATGGCTTAAGGGTTTTTAAATGATAAAATCATTTGTGTGCATTATTGATGCATGGTTGATAAATGCAAGCCATTCTCATTTTTCTACACTTGATGTTCTTTCACTTAAGCTTCATGCTTCATGTTTTCATGCTCATATCTTCTCATTCTTCTTCTTCTTCTTGCTCTCTTTTTTAGCATGGTTCATGAGAGAAAAATTTAGTGATATATTCCTACATCACCGACCATCCAAACCTAGCGAGCTTGGATCATGGATTAGAGCCTCCTCCAGTTTCCCTCGGGTGGATCGTTTTCGGCAAGGATAGTCGATTCTCAAGCACGATCACGGTGGCTATGAGCTTAGAGGGGTCTTCTACAATTGGGTGGACACGCGACAAATGTTGTGGTTTCAACCCTTGCACTTTTAGTTAGCTAATTTAGGTCTATGGACCGTATCTTGGTTTTTACGGGTGTTCGGTGTTCGCTAAAATTTTTGTTTTCGCTTCCGGCTCGGCCGCGGTTTCCGCGGCGCGGGCACCGAAACCCAGCATATGATTGCCATCATAATGCTGGTAGTCAGGTAAGAATCCTACAGGCTTCATCATTTTGTATTAGCGACACGTAATAGCAGGTAAAACGTATATACATGAATGATAAAGACAAACCAGATAGCATACTATCATCTTGAGCAAGATTGTTCTACCTGTATAGGTCCTCCTTCAATTATCATAATCGCCTACCTGCAATTACAGTGATTGCCTTGAGGGCACTATATCCAACATATTTAACCGCTACTTAAAATAACGGTTATATTTTGAGCTCACTCTAGAAACATAGAGCATACTATGTAACTGTTGCTTTAGGTAGCGGTTATATTTTGACCTAGTAATATTTTGAGCTCGCTGACTATTTAAATGGTACTTAAAGTAACAGTTATATTTTGAGCTCACTCCAGTAGAAGATAGCACACTATGTAACCATCGGTTTAAGTAACGGTTATATTTTCTGCACAAACAACTTTAACAACGGTATTGATTGACACAACAAATATCAACACATTTAACATCATTTATTGACACAACCAATATCAACAACTAATATTGCATCAAGTATCATTCATTTATATCAAATATCATTCATTTATAATAAATATTATTCATTTACCAAAAAATCAAAAAATATGTTATAGTTTATCAAATATCATTCATTTACATCAAACATCATTCATTTACATCAAATATCATTCATTTACAAAAAACTATTCTGACCAATCAGAAGGATGGTTTATATCTCATGACGGCTCAAGACACATGAGATTCGATTAATCAGGATGTATGTCTTCTACATATTGTGTTTGTCTCATCGGGCTAGTTCTTTTGTTATGAAATGTTAATTGGTTACATCCTGTGCAGAATCTCTTCTTCTTTTTCTCATCACTATTTTTATTATCGATCCAAAATTTAATTTCGATTCTTTTTACGACCCCTAGGGTTAGATTATAAAGGATTTTGTTTGAAATATAATCTTTCACGGATTTCAAATCATCTATTGCTTTATTAACCAAGTCTTCTTTCACATTCAGTATTCAACTGGAAGTTCAGATATTCGTATCGCAAGTTTGAACAATTCCTCAAGCATAATTTTGTATCCATTTTCTGACACAGCACCTTTCACGGCAATTAGATTGAACTCGTTGTGTAAATGATTATACCGCGACGTTTCAGTCATCTGTACTGAAGGTGGTACGATACTCGTCATAACAACGTTTTGATTAAAATTTCTCATCCATCTTGACAAAATATATTGAGACGATATATTATTCACACTTTTAGATACAAAAACTATGAATATATGTCTATATAATAGTCCGGTTGATTTAAAATGATTGCAAATACACTTAGAAAATTTCCCTTTCGTCGTAAATTGGACATAAAATACTATTCGCTTGTCATTCTTCGGACCGAGTATGTTGTGAACTTTATATCTGGTTGTCCCATCGACTTTTGAAACTTTCTGGATATTAAATGATTGAAATTTTTGGAGCTCTACTTGAATCTTTTTTAAAAACTTTTGGTGTTAATTTTGGAAGAGACTAATTCTAGTGGCATATTTATTGCGCACATACGATTTTTGCATAGCGAAATAAAATCCATTCTTTTGTCGCGCTCGTAAAGCATTTGTAATGCACTTCTCATTTTCATAACAAACTCTTTAATTGTGGTGTTCCAATTAAGATAAGCATAAAAAAGGCAGTTATGCTCTCACCTTGTCCCGTTATTCGCATTTCTGCAAAAAAGTTTCTTGTTATATAAACCGGTATTCATTTCTCCCTTATACCGTACATTATTGAAAACTATTTAGACCTGCTAACTTAGTAATTTTCATCTGGTGCAGACCACTTATCTTCGAATTGCTCAACTGTCAAACTTTTATCTACGCAACATTTGAAATCATTTTGAAAACTTGTTTACTGATAATATAAACTCTGCAATTTCTTAGGATAGTTCTGAATAATATGTTGTAAGTCGATATCGCACACCCCATGAGTTCGTGGGGAGGTGGAATTAGCAAAAAAACAATTTTTATTTGCATTGCAACATCGACTTGAACCAAGGATCGACTATAAACCCTAGCTAGCACAAAACTGTGAGGTTTAACTACTATGTGAGAGTGTTATACCTCACGATACAATTCCTACGGGTCTTCTCCGCTGTCCTCCTCGTCATTGTAGGCTCCGAGGATCGATTTGGATCGTAGCTTCCTCGTCGGCTTCCTCAAGTCAAAGACGATCCACCCGAGAGTCTATAGTCCGAGCTCCCACCTCAAATCCGAGGTAACTAAGGCACCTAGTTTGCTAGACTAGATGACCTAGGTGATGTAGAGAAAGAAGATGGATTTATTTGTCTCTTGGAACCCTAGTTTACTCAACTCATGAGACCTTAAGGGTTGAGAGGAAGAAGAAGATGGAACTTGAGGAAAGATAAAGTATTTTCACAAATAATAATTGTGATGGCTCTCTTGATATGACCATGAGCATGTCAAGTAAAAATATCTCTCCCAAAATATCTAGTGCTAAAAATATCTCACAAAATATCTAAGTCAAACCATGCTTGAATGGTCAAACCAAGTAGCCATGCTTAAATTATCATATATCAATATAACAATATATTTCCTCAACCTCATAATTGTTTTAATTATATAAATAATCAAAACCCTAATAAGGTGTCTCCTTCTATAAGAAATCTTGAGTAATTACAAGAATGCCCTCTCAGCTGTATATACATACCTGCATCCGTGTTCCGAGAAACACGAATACTAAGAGATGAAACTAATCCATCAATATAATACTAGTACCCGGCTTAAACCAAAGCTCACTAGTATTATCCGCCCGATCATCATACGCGCACAAGTATACGTACATGATCGAAGCCCTACCGTAAAACCATACGGCCTCTACATCTTTTGCCCGATGCAGGGAAGCTCTCTATGTGGGACTCTAAACACTCGACAATACGCTGGCAGTGGGTTTAACCACAAGCCGCAAGCGGTACTAGCTGCACGTAACGGCTGCCCAGGTATCTGTCGATAAGAAGGTCGATGAGCAAACTCATCCAAACTCCTACTGAGCCTGAATGTGACAATCTCCGTACAGTCCGGTCTGTTCGTCTAAGAGTATTGCATATCGGTCCAAGGGGGCGGTAAACGTCGGACCACTAATAGTGCAATAAGTCGTGAAGGAGTGTAGCCCAAAACACCCTGAGAAACTATTGGAATACCTACCAGTAAATCTCGCTTGCCCTGGTCAGGGACTTTGAGTAATGGCTCTCCAAACACAGCGCGATATCAACCCCCAATACCGGGAGAGACGAATCTTATCTAACTGCCACTGTCTCTAAGTGCTTCGGGACTGCACCCAACTAATACCTATTTGCACGACTCCTTTGAGCCGTGATAGGGTAGTAATCAAAGTACAATGGGAACACACTCGAGGCGAAGTAGCAGAGTCAAGTTGACAGACTAAGCTGTACTCATATCACCTGGGAACTGCTACCCGACGATAGGTATAATACCCACCAGCAGTCCCCGACAAGCCCTGTCCAGTGTACTCATAACCTAATGAGAACCTGCATACTATCTCCAGTACGACGTACGAATGGCTGTGGGACAGACCATCTCCCCTGCTGGGATGAGAAGCGTATACACTAGTCTACTCTGCAGTATCGATGCCCCGTCTCGATAATCCTACGACTAGGGACCTGTATAAGGATGTGCTTGTAGACTATCCAGCCCCCACTAGTGTGACTGCTATCACAACGCTGGTAATCAAGCAAAGATCCTAAGGGCTCTACCAATATATATAAGCGATATGCTAAAATAAACACATGCACATATTGAGGTAGAAACAAACCAAGTAGCATACTATTATTTTGAGCAAGACTGTCAATACAACTGTGAATATCCCAAGCTTCCATTAAGTAATATACAAACCAGTATGATACAATAATGGCCTCTAGGGCATATATCACTAACAATCTCCCACTTGCACTAGGGCCATGTATTAGCATATCGCAGACTTATCATCTCGATTAGCCTCTCGAACTGTGTCTGAGGGATGGCCTTCGTGAGTGGATCTGCAGTGTTATTCTCCGTATCTACTCTCCTCACCTCGATCTCCCGGCGATCAACGATCTCCCTGATCAGGTGGTAACGCCTCAAAATGTGTCAGGACTTTTGATGGGACCTGGGTTCCTTCGCAAAGGCTATAGCGCTGTTGTTGTCTCAATATAGAGGTATTGGATCTACAATGGACGGAACCACCTGAAGTTCTTTCAAGAACTTCCTCATCCAGGCTGCCTCATTCACGGCGTCACAAGCAGCTATGTACTCTGCTTCTATCGTCGAGTCAGCAAAGGTGTCCTGCTTGAAACTCTTCCAACAGACCGCCCCTCCATTGAGGGTAAAGACATAACCCAACATGGACTTGGAGTCATCTTTGTCACTCTGGAAGCCGGAGTCAGCAAAGGCCTCGATCTGGAGGTCTTTTCCTCTATACACCAAGAACATCTCCTTATTTCTTCTCAGGTACTTGAGAATGTTCTTTACTGCTATCCAGTGCTTCTCCCGTGGGTTCGTCTGATACCGGTTTACCATGCTGAGTGTATAAGCAACATCTGGTCTGGTACACAACATCGCATATATTATAGAGCCTACCGCAGAGGCGTAGGGTATATATGTCATACGAGCCCTTTCCAAATCAGTCTTGGAAGACATCTCTTTGGAGAGGGTGATTCCGTGACAAGCCGGTAGATAACCGCGCTTTGAATCTTCCATACTAAATCTTTTTAGTATGATGTCGATGTACCTGGACTGCAAAAGTCCCAACATCCTCTTAGATCTATCACGATAGATCTAGATCCCCAGAATGTAGTTGGCATCACCCAGGTCTGTCATGGAGAACCTCTGTGACAAGAATCCTTTGACTGATTGTAGCATAGGAATGTCATTTCCTATCAAGAGAATGTCATCCACGTACAAGACGAGGAACACCACAGTTCCACCTACAATCTTACTATATATGCATGGTTCATCTAGATTTTTGATAAAGTCGAATTCTTTGACTGTATCATCAAAAAAGATGTTCCAACTCCGTGATGCCTGCTTTAGTCCATAGAGACTTAAGCAACTTGCACAGTTTCCGGCTGCTCCCACTCTGAATGAAACCTTCTGGCCGATCCATATAGGCGCACTCTTCCAAATTTCCATTTAGAAAAGCCGTCTTTACGTCCATCTGCCAGATCTCAAAATCGTGGAAGGCAGCAATGGTAAGAAGGATCCGAATGGATTTGAGCATAGCTACTGGAGAAAAGGTTACATCATAGTCCAAACCAGGTCTTTGACGAAAATCTTTTGCAACAAGTCTAGCCTTATAGGTTTCAACATGTCCATCTACACCAATCTTCTTTCTGAAGATCCATTTGCAGCCTACGGGTTTTACCCCTTCTAGAGCAATGTCCAAAGTCCATACTTTGTTGGTGTACATGGACTCCATTTCGTCTCACATTGCTTCCAGCCATTTTTCTGAGTCGCCGCTCTGAATGGCTTGCTGGAAGCTAGTAGGCTCATCATTATCAATGATGCAATCCTCTCGATCCCCATCTATGAGAAAACCGTAGTATCTCTCGGGTGGATGAGACTGCCTGCTAGTTCTGCGGAGTGGTGCGGGGACGTCCGGTTCTTCTAAAACCCCTGGTTCTACCAAGCTTTCAGTAATACCTTGTGATTCTGGAATTTCTTCCAGTTCTATTGCGCTCCCACTTATCTGATTTTCTAAAAATTCAATTTCCAAGAAGCGGGTATGACGAGAAACAAAGACTTTTTGCTCCTCTGCGTAATAGAAAAGATACCCCTTGGAGTTCATTGGGTATCCCACAAACTTACACTGTAATGAGCGTGCCTCGAGCATATCTGTATGCTGCTTTTTGACAAAAGATGGACATCCCCATGTCTTAAAGTGTTTAAGACAGGGTTTCTTCCCACTTCACTTCTGATATGGTGCGGTAGGCACTGACTTAGTAGGAACCTGGTTCAAAAGATATGCACCTGATTCTAGTGCATAACCCCTGAAGGATCGCGGAAACTCAGCCTTACTCATCATTGAACGAACCATATCCAATAGGGATCTGTTCCGCCTTTCCGATACATCATTGTGTTGTGGTGTGTATGGAGAGTAAGCTGAGAGAGAATTCCATTCTTTTTTAGGTAATCCAGAAACTCAGCACTTAAGTATTCACCACCTCGATCAGATCTCAGTGTCTTGATACTTTTCCTGTTTGTTTTTCCACTTCATTCTTATATTCCTGGAATTTCTCAAAGGCTTCGGATTTATGTTTCATCAGGAAGACATGTCCATACCTAAAGAAATCATCCGTAAAAGTAATGAAATAGGAATAACCACTTCGCGCATGTGTAGACATTGGACAACACACATCGCTATGTATAAGTCCCAAGACCTCGCTCGCTCTTACTCCGTGTCCAGTGAATGGAGTCTTTGTAATCTTTCCCATAAGACAAGACTGATAAGTTGCATAAGTCTGATATTCGAATGGATCCAAATATCCCTCTCTATGTAACTTCGTCAACCGTGTTTCATTGATGTGACCCAGTCTACAATGCCATAAGAAAGCATGATTTAATTCCGGAGACTTTCTTTTAAGTGTGTTCTGGACACTGAAAACTGTAAGTCCGTGTCACGCACCCCATGAACTTGTGGGGAGGCGGAATATATGAAAAACAATTATCAAAGCTTCGTAACACGGACTTGAGCGCATGAATCGTATCTAAACCGTTACTAGCAAACTACGAGAGGTTTAACTACTCAGATTCTAAGTTATACCTCACGTTACTTGTCCTTCGGGTCTTCATCGCTGTCCTCCACTCCTCGTAGGCTCCTTGGAACGTCGGCACCTCAACGGCCTCCTCGAGTCAAAGACAATCCACCCGAGAGCTCCTACTCCAAGCTTGATCTCTAACTTGAGATAACTAGGTTTCTTTAGTTGCTAATCAAAGTGACCTAGGTGATATAGAGTAAGGTTATGGATTAATTAGTCTATCTAATCCTTGATCTCAACACATGAGAGGGGAGGATTAGGGTTTCAAGAGAGAGCTTGAGGAGAGAGAAGGTGAGCATAAGTTATGAATGAAAAAACTTCTCACTTCTAATATATTATGAAGCATAAGAAAATCAGAATGAATAAATCAAAATGCATTATCATCATGCTTCATTAAATATATGCAATGAATCATCAAGTGAGTTATTAAGCAATAAATGCTTTATTAACTCACTTGAATGATTCATCTAAGTGAGTCACAAATACATTAAATGTAAATGCCACCTTAACCCTGAAGTCACCACTCTTCTAGAAGCTTCCCATCAAATTACGAGAACGCCCCTCCTATCCGTGAAAACACGGAAAAACTTTAGACTGTATAAATCCAATAACCCGATACTAGAATCTGGCTTAAACCAAAGACGGCTTGTAAAAACTGTACGAACGTCGTACGGGCATTTAAACGCGTATGCGTCCGAACCCTTGTCGTAAAACCATACGACCTCTATATCGTTTCGCCTGGAGCTGGGAAACTCTCTGTGTGGGACTCTAAAGACTCGACACTACGCTGGCAGTGGGTTTAACCACAGACCGCAAGCGGCACTAGCTGTATGTAACGGTCCCCAGGTAGATGTCGATAAGAAGGCCGATGAGGAAACCCATCCGAACTCCTACTGAGCCTGTCCGTGACAATATCCGTGCAGTCCGGTCTGTTCGTCTAAGAGTATCGTATGTATGGTCTAGGGAGGTGGTAAGCGTCAGATCCCTAATAACCGTACAAGTCGTGCCGGTATGGCTCAAAACCATGCGAGAATCTACTGATCAGTCCACCAGTAATTCTCAATCAGCCCTGGCCAGGGACTTATGGTATTGACCAACCGATCACAGTGCGATATCAACTTCCTATACCGGGAGAGACGAATCCCTAACAGTCGCTCACTGCCTCCATATGGCTCGGGACTGTACCCAACTAAAACCTGTTTGCACGACTCCTTTGAGCCATGGTAGGGTAGTAATCTAAGCACAGTGGGAACTCACACGAGACAAATGACGAACTTAAGTCAACTGACTATCTGTACACATGTCACCTGAGAACTGCTATCTGACGTTAGGTATAATTCCATCCAGTCAGTTCTCCTGCGAGTCCTGTCCGGTGTACCCGTAACACAACAAGCACCTGTATACTATCTCCAGTACGACGTACTGATGGCTGTGGGACAGACCATCTCCCTAACTGGGATGAGAAGCGTACACACTAGTCTACTCCGGAGTATCAATGCCTTATCTCGATAATCCTACGACTAGGGACAAGTATAGGATGTTGCTTATAAACTACCCAGCCCCCACTAGTGTGACTGCCATCACAATGCTGGTAATCAAGCAAAGATCCCATGGGCTCTACTAATATGTATAAGTGATACGTTACAAGAAACATATGCACATATTAAAGTAGACACAAAATAAGTAGCATACTACCATTTTTAGCAAGACTTTTATATGACTGTGAATATCCCAAGCTTCCATTAAGTAATATACAACCTAGTATGATACAATAATGGCCCCTAGGGCATATACACTAACATTCTCTCACTTGCACTAGGGCCATGAGCTGGTATATCGTAGACCTATCATCTCGGATAGCCTCTCGAACTGCGTCTGAGGAATGGCCTTTATGAATGGATCGGCAATGTTATTCTCCGTCTCTACTCTTTTCACCTCGATCTCCCGGCGTTCTACGATCTCTCTGATCAGGTGATACCGCCTTAAGATGTGTCTGGACTTCTGATGGGTCCTGGGTTCCTTCGCTAAAGCTTTAGCACCGTTGTTGTCACAATACAGAGGTATTGGACCAACACTGGTAGGAACCACCTGAAGTTCTGTGAGGAACTTCTTCATCCAGACAGCTTTTTTTGCGGCATCGCAAGCAGCTATGTACTCCGCTTCCATTGTTGAGTCAGCAACGGTCTCCTGCTTGGAACTCTTCCAACAGACCGCCCCTCCATTGAGGGTAAAGACATAACCCGACATGGACTTGGAGTCATCTTTGTCACTCTGGAAGCCGGAGTCGGTAAAGGCCTCGATCTGGAGGTCTTTTCCGCCATACACTAAGAACATCTCCTTAGTCCTTCTCAGGTACTTGAGAATGTTCTTTACTGCTATCCAGTGATTCTCCCCTGGGTTTGCCTGATACCGGCTTACAACGCTTAATGCGTATGCTACATCTGGTCTGGTACATAACATCGCATACATTATAGAGCCTACCGCAGAAGCGTAGGGTATAATTGACATGCGATCCCTTTCCAAATCAGTCTTGGGAGACAGCTTTTTGGAGAGGGTGATTCCGTGACAAGCTGGTAGGTTACCACGCTTAGAATCTTCCATACTGAATCTCTTCAATATGGTGTCTATATACCTGGACTGCGAAATTCCTAACATCCTTTTTGATGTATCACGATAGATCTGGATCTCCAGAATGTAGGTGGCATCACCCAGGTCCTTCATGGAGAATTTCTGTGACAAGAATCTTTTGACTGACTGTAACATAGGAATATCATTTCCTATTAGGAGAATGTCATCCATATACAAGACGAGGAATACTACAGCTCTCCCTACAATCTTTCTGTATATGCATGGTTCATCTGGATTTTTGATAAAGTCAAATTCTTTGACAGTATCATCAAAACAGATGTTCCAACTCCGCGAAGCTTGCTTTAGTCCATAAATGGACTTAAGCAACTTGCATACTTTACCGCTGCTCCCACTCTGATTGAATCCCTCTGGCTGATCCATATAGACGCTTTCTTCAAAATTACCATTTAGAAAGGCCGTCTTTTTCGTCCATCTGCCAGATCTCATAATCGTGGAAGGCAGCAATAGCAAGAAGGACCCGAATGGATTTGAGCATAGCCACTGGAGAAAAGGTTTCGTCATAGTCCAAACCAGGTCTTTGACGGAAACCCTTTGCAACAAGTCTAGCCTTATAGGTTTCAACCTGTCCATCTACACCAATCTTCTTTCTGAAGATCCATTTACATCTTACGGGTTTTACCCCATCTGGAGCAATGTCCAAAGTCCATACTTTGTTAGTGTACATGGATTCCATTTCGGTCCGCATTGCAACCAGCCATTTTACCGAGTCGCCGCTCTGAATGGCTTGCTGGAAGCTAGTGGGTCATCATTATCAATGACGCAATCTTCTCGATCCCCGTCTATAAGAAAACCTTAGTATCTCTCGGGCGGATGAGACTGCCTACTACTTCTGCGGATAGGCACTGGTATGTCCCTTTCTTCTAAAACCTCTGTTTCTACCATACTTTCAGTAACAGCTTGTGGTTCTGGAATTTCTTCCAGTTCTACTGCGCTCCCATTCTTCTGATTTTCTAAAAATTCAGCTTCTAAGAAGTGGGCATGACGAGAAACAAAAACCTTTTGTTCCTCTACGTAATAGAAATAATATCCCTTGGAGTGTTTTGGATATCCCACAAACTTACACTTTACTTAGCGTGCCTCGAGCTTGTCCACATGCTGCCTTTTTACAAAAGCTGGACATCCCCATGTCTTAAAATGTTTTAGACGGGGTTTCTTCCCACTCCACATCTGATATGGTGTGGTAGGCACAGTCTTGGTAGGAACCTGGTTCAAAAGATATGCAGCTGATTCTAGTGCATATCCCCAGAATGATCGCGGTAACTCAGCGTTACTCACCATGGAACGAACCAAATCCAATAGGGTTCGGTTCCGTCTCTCCGATACACCGTTATGTTGTGGGGTGTATGGAGGAGTAAGATGAGAGATAATTCCATTCTCTTTTAGGTAATCCAAGAACTCGGCACTCAAGTATTCACCACCTCGATCAGATCTCAGTGTCTTTATACTCTTGCCTGTTTGTTTTTCCACTTCATTCTTATATTCTTGGAATTTCTCAAAAGCCTCGGATTTATACTTCATTAAGAAGACATATCCATACCTAAAAAAATCATCCGTAAAAATAATGAAGTAGGAATAACCACCTCGTGCATGTGTAGACATTGGACCGCATACGTCACTGTGTATGAGTCCTAAGAGCTCGCTTGCTCTTTCTCCGTGTCCAGTGAACGGAGTCTTTGTCATTTTTCCTTTGAGACAGGATTGACAAGTTGCATATGATTGATATTTGAACGGATCCAAATATCCTTCTATATGTAACTTAGTCAACCTTCTCTCATTGATGTGACCCAGTCTGCAATACCATAAGAAAGCCTGATTTATTTCCAGAGACTTTCTTTTAAGTGTGTTCTGGACACTGAAAATCTGAGCTTGATTTAATACGTATATTCCGTTTTCTAATGTACCTGACCCAATCAGAACTTGATTTAGGTGGATGTGAACCACATCGCTTACAAAAGTAAAATCATATCCTTCCTTAGAAATTAAGGATACAGATATGATATTACAAGTCGTACCTTGTATATAAAAACAGTTACACAGAATCAATATCTGCCCAGTTGTCAGTCCAAGATGATATTCCCCTATGGATTCAGCGTTCATGCTCATTCCGTTAGCAACCGTGAGGGTCATATCACCTATCCCGATAACCCTACGGTTTCTCAGAGCCTGTAATGAATTTCAGATGTGAGATCCTGACCCGGTATCCAATACCCAGGAAGTAGGGTTAACTGACATACAGTTCTCTATCACAAACACACCCGAAGCCGAAGTCACAACATGCTTCGAATCCTGGCTACTGGCTTTGCTAGCCCTGCAATCCTTCTGCCAATGTTCATTCCTGTAACAATAGGAATGTCCCTCTTTTACTATATCCAGTCCCGAAACATTTGCCCTTCTCTTTCCTTCTACTTCCCTGGTTTCCTTCAGGGTAGAAGGCAGAGACTGTAGAATCAAGTCAGTATCTGACCCGTTCTCCAACGTGGTCTCCAGGTCCTTGAGCTCATCAATATAGCTAGTCATTGTAAGGACGTTGTCCCCTATAGATGACCCGAAAGCCAACCTCGCTTGAATTAATTCGTTCGAGGTTTCATATCTTGTGATATGAGATTGCTCTCCATATAAATCTTTGTTATAGAGAAAGATGGAAACTAAGTCTATCTTCTCGTGATGCTTCTGGTATACACCATCAAGTGAAGCCAACACGAGGCACTTGGCTTTCGCTTTATCCTTTTCCCTTGTTTTACGGATATCCATATCCGCGACAGTGGAAACTGGACCTGGGACGGTGTGATCTAGTGTAGTAATAGGGTGGTCCAGCTTGTCATAGGCAATGGACATCTGGACAGACCTTTTCCAGTCATATCAGTTAGATTCAATCAATTTTTTATCTAGATGTAACCTAGTCGTGGTCACAAGGTCGCTGCAATTAAGAGAGAGATAAGAAAACACTTTAGCATGATGCTCTTGCAAGTTTAGAGTGGTTTTTAATTTATCTAAACAGGATGGCTCCCACTGTTTCTCGAATCCTTCCTCAAACCATAAAAGAAGAATTAGCCAGGACTATTCTTACCGTACAATACTTGCTTAACCGTTCAGCCAGGCCAGTGTCGATACTTCGAGGGAGGTTTTCCAACGCTTTCGCGAAGTTCCTTAATTAAAGAACCTCTTTTCTCTGGGGGCGTAGCCCTGCTGACACCTTTCTAGGCACCTACTTGGTTTATAGCATTGATCGTTAAGTGACGAATCTCCTGATAAGTAGTATATACTCACGGTAGGATCGGGATCCAAATATCATCGTATGATAATGTTGAAGGAATCCTACCAACATTCATCAAACTCCCAATGGTATGCAACACTAGCAAATTTCAGTTTCTTTAGAAACTCCCGATGTGGATTTTTGCCTCATGCTCTTATGACCTTGACTAAGGGCCAACAAATCATAAGTCACATGTCAAGTTTTACCCGTCATTATCTAGGTTAATTTGAACCCACCCGTACATACTCTTGACTAAGGGCCAACAAAGTAATACGACTGTCCCAAACCAACGCATCTATCTATGCAAGAAATGAATACCCCAGCAGCTACCAAACACTATGTCTTGACTAAGGGCCAAACAAACATAGCTTGAATACTACTGACCATCCATAAGAAATGACGGAGGGCTACGACTGGTTTTGGCAAAACCATGAACGTAGTGAACTTGATATAATCGAAGGAACCTGATACTTTTTAAAAGGAGTGGTTAAAGCTCCGCAATAAAAAATTCTGATCTTTTAAAATAACCGAGTGGTTTCTTTGTTCCAACGACTTAACTTTGGTTTATTTTCTTTGCATTATAATAATGCGTCCCATCATTTATCCTATCATTGCAGAAAACAACGAAAAATACCACGTCCTCTTATACCATCCGCATTCACTACGGGGTCCCGTCATCACCCGTTAGGTTACTTAACTAACGACAGAGCGGGGGCTGGGCTAGCGCGGGTGTAAAACATAAGTGACGTCTAATAGCTATCATATATAGATATTGTACATTCGTCGGACGCAATAATAGGCATTCCAGATCACAGATGAACTTTATTGGATATACTAGCAATCCGTGTTTGCTTTGAGCCTGCAACAAAAGACGGATTACACAGTTGTGATGAATAGCCATTATCCCCCCTAGACCCCTACGGGTACGGCAAACTACCCGCCAAGTACCCGAAGTGAAGCGGTCTCCCTCAACAACGTGAGTAGGCCACTAAATACTTCAAAGTACCCGGTAGTTTGTGCACCCCACCTTGGGTCTATCCTAGGAGCAAAAACAGTAAAAATGAAATAATACAACGGTGGCTACAACCGCAACCTGGATGTGCCCCGCAAAATAATATTACATCATATTACAATTACATTGAATGAATGAATATAAAACACATCTCAAACCCCGGCTAATCATCACAACATTCCAATCAAGTCCATATACACAAACAGTAAACATTACAGAAATGTGCAACCCCCTGCCAACCGACATACTAGTAGTTAGGGGAGGTTTACGAACACATTAAACATTACAGATAAAAGCCCAATTAGCAAAAAACTTAGAACATCGATCGACTACCTTTTTCCGTGTCTACCCCAAAAGCAAACCAGCACAGAAGTAACCAGGGCAGAAACAGAATATACTGGAAAACAAAACACCAAAAAACATGAATAACAGAGCAAATCCGAGTCAACTCGGGGTTGACTCCGTGGCGGATCGGCGGCCAAAAGCACCATTTGGCCGCGGATCCGCGGCCGTCTTGTCGAGTTGAGTGCTCGTATTTTCCCAGTATTCTTATAATTCCCTGCCGTGAATTTTAAGGCATATCAAATATTTTTTTCGACACGTTTAAAATTAACAGAATTCTCGTTTTTCCGACGATCGAAGTTCTAATTAGTTGCTAACATGCTAGTAATGGTTTAGTTGGCTCTGATACCACTGTAAGTCCATGACACGCACCCCACGAACTTGCGGGGAGGTGAAATATATAAAAAACAATTATCAAAGCTTCGTAACACGGACTTGAGCGCATGAATCGTATCTAAACCGTTACTAGCAAACTACAAGAGGTTTAACTACTCGGATTCGAAGTTATACCTCACGTTACTTGTCCTTCGGGTCTTCATTGCTGTCCTCCACTCCTCGTAGGCTTCTTGGAACGTCGGCACCTCAACGGCCTCCTCGAGTCAAAGACGATCCACCCGAGAGCTCCTACTCTAAGCTTGATCTCTAACTTGAGATAACTAGGTTTCTTTAGTTGCTAATCAAAGTGACCTAGGTGATATAGAGTGAGGTTATGGATTAATTAGTCTATCTAATCCTTGATCTCAACACATGAGAGGGGAGGATTAGGGTTTCAAGAGACAGCTTGAGGAGAGAGAAGGTGAGCATAAGTTATGAATGAAAAAGCTTCTCACTTCTAATATATTATGAAGCATAAGAAAATCAAAATGAATAAATTAAAATGCATTATCATCATGCTTCATTAAATATATGCAATGAATCATCAAGTGAGTCATTAAGCAATAAATGCTTCATTAACTCACTTGAATGATTCATTTAAGTGAGTCACAAATGCATTAAATGTAAATGCCACCTTAACCCTCAAGTCACCACTCTTCTAGAAGCTTCCCGTCAAATTACGAGAACGCCCCTCCTATCCGTGAAAACACGGAAAAACTTTAGACTGTATAAATCCAATAACCCGATACTAGAATCTGGCTTAAACCAAATCCGGCTAGTAAAAACTGTCCGAACGTCGTATGTGCGTTTAAACGCGTATGCGTCCGAACCCTTGTCGTAAAACCATACGACCTCTATATCGTTTCTCCTGGAGCAGGGAAACTCTCTGTGTGGGACTCTAAAGACTCGACACTACGCTGGCAGTGGGTTTAACCACAGACCGCAAGCGGCACTAGCTGTACGTAACGGTCCCCAGGTAGATGTCGATAAGAAGGCCGATGAGGAAACCCATCCGAACTCCTACTGAGCCTGTCCGTGACAATATCCGTGCAGTCCGGTCTGTTCGTCTAAGAGTATCGTATGTATGGTCTAGGGAGGTGGTAAGCGTCAGATCCCTAATAACCGTACAAGTCGTGCCGGTATGGCTCAAAACCATGCGAGAATCTACTGATCAGTCCACCAGTAATTCTCAATCAGCCCTGGCCAGGGACTTATGGTATTGACCAACCGATCACAGTGCGATGTCAACTTCCTATACCGGGAGAGACGAATCCCTAACAGTCGCTCACTGCCTCCATGTGGCTCGGGACTGTACCCAACTAAAACCTGTTTGCACGACTCCTTTGAGCCATGGTAGGGTAGTAATCTAAGCACAGTGGGAACTCACACGAGACAAATGACGAACTTAAGTCAACTGACTATCTGTACACATGTCACCTGAGAACTGCTATCTGACGTTAGGTATAATTCCATCCAGTTAGTTCTCCTGCGAGTCCTGTCCGATGTACCCGTAACACAACAAGCACCTGTATACTATCTCCAGTACGACGTACTGATGGCTGTGGGACAGACCATCTCCCTAACTGGGATCAGAAGCGTACACACTAGTCTACTCCGGAGTATCGATGCCCTGTCTCGATAATCCTACGACTAGGGACAAGTATAGGATGTTGCTTATAGACTACCCAGCCCCCACTAGTGTGACTGCCATCACAGCGCTGGTAATCAAGCAAAGATCCTATGGGCTCTACTAATATGTATAAGTGATACGTTATAAGAAACATATGCACATATTAAAGTAGACACAAACCAAGTAGCATACTACCATTTTTAGCAAGACTGTTATATAACTGTGAATATCCCAAGCTTCCATTAAGTAATATACAACCTAGTATGATACAATAATGGCCCCTAGGGCATATACACTAACAATAACCCGAGCTTGATTTAATACATATATACCGTTATCTAATGTACCTGACCTAATCAAAACTTGATTTAGGTGGATGTGGACTACATCGCTTACAAATGTAAAATCATATCCTTCCTTAGAATGTAAGGATACAGATATGATATTACAAGCTAGACTTGGTACATACAAATAGTTACGTAGAATTAATATCTGCCCACTCGTCAATTAAAGATGATATTCCCCTACGGATTCAGCGTCCACGCTCATTCCGTTCGCAACACTGAGAGTCATATCACCTACCTTACGGTTTCTCAAAGCATGTAATGAATTACAAATATGAGATCCTGATCCGGTATCTAGTACCCAGGAAGTAGAGTTAATTGACATGCAGTTTTCGATTACAAACACACCCGAAGTCGAAGCCACAACATGCTTCGGATCCTGGATTCTAGCTTTCAAATCCCTGCAATCCGTCTGCAAATTCCCGTTCCCGTGACAATAGGAACATCCCTCGTTCCCTACTGTTAGCCCCGAAACTTTTGCCCTTCCCTTTCCTTTTACCTTACTGACACCGCCTATCGGCTTTGTGGAGGCCTTCTTCTTCTTACCCTTGGCTTTCGCCTTGGATCCAGAAGAGGAAGATTCCCCATTAAGCAGAGCATGTGTCTCCCTGGTTTCCTTCAGGGTGTAAGTAGAAGTTAGGGACTGTAGAATCAAGTCAGCATCTGACTGGTTCTCCAACGTGATCTCCAGGTCCGTGAGCTCATCAATATAGCTAGTCATTGTAAGGACGTTGTCCCCTATAGATGACCCGATAGCCAATCTCGCTTGAAGCAATTCCTTCGAGGTCTCATATCTTGCGATACGAGATTGCTCTCCATATAAATCTTTGTTATGGAGGAAGATGGAGGCTAAGTCCATATTATCGTGCTGCCTCTGGTTTTCACCATCTACTGAGGTCAACACGAGGCACTTGGCATTCGCACTATCCTTTTCCCTTGTCTTACGGATATTAATATCCGTGACGGTGGAAACTGGACCTGGGACGGAGGGGGCTTGATTAGTAATGAGGTGGTCCAGCTTATCACAGGTAATGAACATCTGGACAAACCCTTGCCAGTTAATATAGTCTGGCCCAGTCAATTTATTAGCCAGTTGTAACCTATGTGTGGTCAACTGGTCGCTGCAATTAGGAGAAAGAGAAGAAACTCTTAGCATAACGCTCTTGCAAGTTTAGATAGATTTTTAATTTATCTAAACAGGATGGCTCCCACTGTTCCTCGAATCCTTCCTCAAACCATAAAAGAAGAAATAGTCAGGATTAATCTCACCGTACAAATCTTGATTAACCATTTAGCCAGGCTAGTGTCGGTACTTCGAGGGAGGTTTTACGACACTTTCGCGAAGTTCCTTAATTAAATAACCTCTTTTCTGTAACACCTTAGAACGCGATTAGTGTTAATTAAGCGATAATGCGGGTTTTCTGTAAAAAGTTTACCAATTTGGTTTCTTCACATTTTATAACAAATAATTAATATTTTATTATTATTTGGTTTGGGATTGCACACACGTATGCACGTTAATGTGAGGGTTTGTTTATGTTAATCTCGTTAGTGACCATGACACCTTTAACCTAATCCTAATCCTTGCTTAACCTTAACCCCTTGATATTTGTGTGAGGGGAGATATTTCTTTGCTTGTTTTGGAATGGAGAGGAGGTGGCAAGATGACTCATGGAGGGCATTAATGAGAAGAGGGAGAGAGTGAGAATAAGGGTTAAGCTTACCCTACACTCACCTCACTCTCTCATTATCACCTCACACTCTCATTCTCATTTCACTTATCTCTTTCTCATTATTTCTTCATCTCCTCTTCCCTCAAACTGAACCCTACACTACCCCTTAACTAATCTTTCACAAACTTCATTAAATCTAACCAAAATCACTTCTCAAGACTTATTTTGCCTCTAGGATTCCTTGGAGCCTGGAAAGCTAGGATCTTTGAGCTTGTGGGAGTAGGTAATGATCTTTATCTGTTAAGTAGGTGCTTTTAGTGTTGCGTAGCTTATTAGTTTCAGTTTAGAACGCGTAAAGTTTCTTTTCGTGCAAATATCGTAGTTTTAGTGTAGTTTTGGGTCTCGGATGATCTGCTGTCAAACCAGGTGTTTGTTGGAAAAGTTCCCATCACAGTGACCTAGTGTTATGACCTAGAACCCACCATAAAAACTTGAGATCCATCCTTTGCAACTTGGCCGCAGATTTATTGGTTCTGGCCGCAAATTGTGGCCAGAGTGGGGGTTGGGGTTTTGAGTTTTGGTCTAGGGGTCTCTGGGGTTATATGTGGTCTCGTGGCACTTGCAACTTTTACCAATTGTTTGTGTAGAAAAATATGGGATCACTTTGCTTGTTTCTAGTATTTCGACTACGCGCGTTATGTTATCCGACACGGTTCGTGTTCTTGTGTTGCCGTTGCTCTTGGGTTGGTTTCGTAGTGTCGCTACGCATGTTAGCCACTAGACGAACACTTGAGAGTATGTTTGGAGTTGGTGCGTCGGTCAAACATAGTGGATACGTGTTATTGGTTGATTGCTAATGTGAACTTGTTGTATTGTTGTTTTATGATCTTAGGGTCGCAGACGGGGACTTCGGACGCTGCGAGCCCAAGATCATTTGTGAGTAGATTTAACATCTACAGGGGAATCGCCCGCATGGCGTTATGCGTCAGGGCTAGATATGATATGATATTAGCCGCATGTTTATATTGAACATATAGAGTTTGTGCATAAACTTCATTGCATATCATTACTTGTTGTGCTTGGACTTGTACCCATTGGACACTGCACTATTATTGACGGTTCATAGCGCACGAGCACTGATTGTATGCCACACACACCGTCGATAATTTCCATGACACGCACAACACACATACATATGTGATATTGTATGGTTAGTGACATTGAGACATAGATTCATATTCCATTGTGCATATGACATATAGCATACCTATATACCTATATGCTTACACATATGCCTTGCCATGCCTACATGCTAGCTACCCATATACCTACATGGTAGTGTACCATTAGTGACAAATATATACACATATGAGACATAGCTACATGTACATCTTGCATACATTTTTACATGTACACCCATATATACCACGCTATAGCTACACATACACCCGTATGGTATTACATCATTATTAATAGGTACATACCCATATACCTTGCTATATCTACTTGTTCACCTTTATATGATGCTGCGTTGGATTTTGGAGAAATTAGGAACCACATGATATATTTAATAACTTGTTGCAGTTAAATAGCGGTTTTTCCTTTATATGCTCATATTACTGTTTCATGTTGCATGTATTATATTTCATGGATTTTCGCATTGAGATATGGATTTCTTATGATATTTTCTGGATGTTTTACTCCTGATGATATATATCAGTGGTATGGGACACTGTTATATATGTTTATATATATAATATATCATCATAATGATCTATGCAAGTATTCTTATTCTTTACTTGATATTTGAATGGATCCACTCTGAGACTTGTGTTAGAAAACCGATACGTGGATCACGAGTGTCGATATTGGACACTTAGGTTCCGAGGAATGTATGGATATTAGAAAACCGATACGTGGATCACGAGTGTCGATATTGGACACTTAGGTTCCGAGGAACGTATGGATATTAGAAAACCGACACGTGGATCATGAGTGTCGATATTGGACACTTAAGTTCCGAGGAACGTATGGATATGAGTATTTATATGTCGATGCTGGACACTAGTTTTCATGACGTTTTTATGTGTCGATGCTGGACACTAGTTTTCATGATGTTTTCGGGTGTCGATATTGGACACTCAGGTTCCATGAGACTTACAGGTTATGAGGGCCGATCTGAGGGTCGATATGAGGGCCGATCTGAGGAATTTGGGATTTAGATTGTCTTGATGGACACTGGTCCTGCCACGATGAGGATTCCGTGAGGATGACATGTTTTATCCCACACTCCGCATTTATTTTTTATGCATTGATTCATGTATTAGTAGTACCTGATAGAGTACCTTTCATGACTGTTGCATACATATTCCCATTTATTGCTACCAGCTTGCATGTGATAGATTAGCGCAGTACGTGCATACTTGCGATTACCTGCATATGTTATTTACTATTCACGAGTTAGGAACTCACCCCCGTTGTGCCACAGTGTTTTGCAGGTAGTCCCTCAGGGCAGTCGAGGCAGGGCTTCTTCTTCCTATCGTATCATCTTTTGCAGCGGATACCGCTACGGCTGACTGTATGCAGTTTTGCTATATGTGGGTTTTGCGGTTATCCGATGTTGCTCATTTTATATTCGTTTTATCCAGTACTCTCCATCTACTACGTCATGTATTGACTTAGAGATGAGTTTGTGAGGACGATATTGTATATTATTTTGTGACTTGGAGGTCTTTTATGCCGTTGTCACTTTATATCGTCTTTTTCTTCGCTACGGCGTCGTATATCTGTTGTGGCGTTGTTTTTCGCCTTTGGACGTGGATTTGCTCCCGTTGGGGATGCTTTACTTATATCTTTTGTTGTGCCCTTTTTGGGGCTTGTTTTACAAAGGAGGTGCTGCCAAATTTTTAAAGAAGGTAAAATTTGGACTTTAAAGGATTTTTACTTGAGATTCTCAAAAGCTTTAAACAATGTTCTTACTACTTTGATGGTTTAGATTTGCTGGGTTTTCGGCTTACTTAGATTGTGTTACGCCTGTGGACGTTATGTGGTTTAAGGGCCGTCATGTGCCAATTTCGGGTCGTGACAAAGTTGGTATCAGAGCGCTAGGTTTTACCTTTCGGAGTGTAGGATGACCTTGGTATGATGGAGTAGGTAGCTTAAGCAGAGTGATGTAGCGTGTGTATGTCCGCGACATACTTACGACATGGTACTCCGCCTAAGTGACCTAAGTACTAATTGCTTGAAATTCCTTCCTTGATGATACATATCTTTGTGATTCGATTTCCGTGTTCTTATCGAATGCTATTTCCATTTATAGCCTTTATGCCGCCAATGACTATGAGGGCTCGGAGAGAGGCAGCGAGAGCCGAGGTTAGAGTTGACTCGTGTGGGACGAGGACTGACCGGGACAGGACGCTCGTTGTACAGGAGCAGATTGATCCGCCTTCGATAGATCGTATCGCTAGGCTTGAGGAAGATATGCAGGACTTACGCCAGACGATGAGGTCGTTGGTTGAGGCCAGTCGAGCGCAGCAACAGGAGGTTGCCACCCCTGTTACCCAGTTATTCCTTGCTATCAGCACATGGCATTGTGTCACGTATACAGCAGTAGTGGATGCAACCCTATTAGTTTAGGAGCGTCTTCCTGAGACTTTGGGAGTTCCGGAACCGATGAGGGCTTGTACAGGTGTATCAGCCCAGAGACAGAGGCTTAGTCGCCACGACAGATTTCGTTTGCGTCGTGGGAGTAGCAGAGGCTTGGGATGAGGACAGTCGTTTAGCTCTTATCCCCAGGAGTGTCAGCAGCCATCGCATGGATGTTTCCGGTGTGGGAGTTTCCATCACCTCGTCAGAGATTGTACCTTGGTATGCCAGAGGAGGGCAGCGGTACCATATGTTACCGTATCACCTTCGCCTCAGGGAGAGTCGCCTCTTGCGCCTGTTGTTGCTCCACGTCAGACTTTTGTTCAGAGAGGTCGTGGTCGCGGAGGATTTGTTCCGAGTGTACAGGATGGCAGAGGAGGAGGACTGCCTGTTGCAGGTAGAGGACAGGCACGAGCGTTTGCTTCGACTCATCGGGACGCGCGGGCATCCAATGCAGAGTTTTCAGGTATTCTTAATTCGTATGTCCTTTTGATGCATTTTTGTTTTATTCGGGATCTATGCACTTGTTTGTTTTACTCACTTCGTGCCGTGGTTGGGCCGGGAGTCGTGTATGCTAGATCAGCCGTTTGTTGTGTTTACTCCTATTAGCGATTCCTTAGTTGCGCGACACGTGTTTCAGTCGTGTGCCAATCGGATAGGAGATAGAGATTCGTCCATTGATTTGATCCTTCTAGAAATGTTGGACTTTGATGTTCTTCTGGGCACGGACTGGTTAGCTACGTGCTATGCGTCTGTGGACTGCCGTGAGAAAACAGTCAGGTTTTGTTTTCCCGGCGAGTCAGTTCTTGTTGTGCAAGGGGACAGTGTGCCGCCCCTCACAGCTTGATTTCAGCCTTTTACGCTAGTCGGTTTTTGAGGAGAAGATGTCAAGGATTCTTGGCTTTCATTGGTGATACCGGAGACACAGTGGTTTTCGTTGGACCGGGTTCCTATCGTGCGAGAGTTTTCCGACGTTGTTCCAGATTAGCCGGCGGAGCTTAGGGAGCATAAGGATTAGCTGCAGAGTTGTTAGATAAGGGGACTTGTACGTCCAAGTATTTCGCTTTGGGGAGCTCCTATTCTGTTCGTCGAGGAGAAGGACGACAGTTTGAGGTTGTGCGTTAATTTCGTCAATTGAATCGAGTTACGGTGCGGATTGGGCATCCTTTACCTCGCATTGACGATTTCTTTGATCAGCTCCAAGGTGCGGGACATTTTTCTAAGTTTGTTTTGGGATCTGGTCATCATTAGTTGCGGGTTCGGAGTGATGACATTCCGAAGACTGCTTTTTGTGCGCGCTACGGGCTTTATGAGTTTTTGGTGGTGTCGTTGGACTCACCAATGCCTTAGGAGCATTCGTGGACGTGATGAACCTGGTTTTTTAGGCCGTTCCTCGACCAGTTATTGTTGTGTTATTGATGACATTCTGGTCTATTCCAAGAGTCGTGAGGAACATGTGTAGCACTTGAGGATTTCCTTGCAGACGTTGAGAGAGCACTAGCTGTCTGCTAAATTCTCGAAGTGTTTCCTTCAGGCTTGATAGTGTTGACTTCCTAGGTCATAGGGTTACGGGAGACGGTATTCGTATGGACCCGAGGGAGATCGAGGCCGTACAGCTTTGGCCCAGACTTGTATCAGGGACAGAGGTCCGCAGCTTTTGGGCTTAGCCAGTTTTTACCGCGGTTTCGTGCAGGATTTCTTGTGTATTCGCTGCACCGTTGACCGGACTGACCAGATAGGAAGGGGGTTCCTTTTTATTTAGACTGAGGCATGCGTGCTGAGTTTTCAATGGTTGAAGACTTGGTTGATGACTGTACCAGTTCTATCTTTGTTTTCTGGATCGGGGGACTTTGTTGTTTATTGTGATGTTTCGCGAGTGGGGCTCGATTGTGTACTGATCTAGCATGATAGAGTTATCGCTTATGCTTCCCGACAGTTGGAGGAAGTACGACCATATTTGTCCCACTCATGATCTGGAGATGGCCGCGATGGTCGTGCGCTGGAGATTTGGGGACACTACTTGTACGGAGAGTCATGTCAGATTTTCACGGACCACCAGAGCTTAATGTACATCTTCCTGCAGAGGGATCTGAGTTGAGACAGTGATGTGGGATAGAGCTTGTGAAGGATTGTGATTGTGAGATCCTTTATTTACCCGTGGCGAGGCGATTGTGGTAGCTGATGCTTTGAGTCGTAGGCCCAGGGGTAGCTTATTCCAGTTGTGCGCAGTTCAGAGATAGTCTTATGCAAATTTACAGTTCTTGTGCAACAGATGAGTACGGTTTAAGTTCACCTCTACTTGGGGACAGCTTGCTCATGTCCGCGCCCGTCCACTTTTACTTAATCTTTTTCGTGAGGCACAGCCCGCCGATGCTCGTTTGTATGAGATTCTTGAGCATGTTCGGCAGGGTAAAGATTCGGAGTTCTTTATTTATGACCAGGGTGTGCTACGTATAAGGACTCATCTGTGTGTACCAGATACTGATGGGTAGAGACGCGAGGTCCTTGAGCAGGCACATTAGTCAGCTTTTAGTGTTCACCCAAGTGCCACCAAGATGTAACGTGACTTGTGAGTTAGTTACGGGTGGGCAGGGTTGAAGAGCGAAATTTCGGATTTCGTTTTGAAGTGCTTGGCTTGTCAGCAAGCTAAGGTTGAGCATTGAGACCGGCTAGAAAGTTGCAACCTTTAACCGTTCCGGAGTGGGAATGAGAGCAGATCTCCATGAATTTCGTAGTGAGTCTACCCAGGTCTTGTCGAGGGTATGACTCCATTCGGGTGATTTTGTCCGGTTATGCTCAGTTGTTCTTTGTTAAGTTTGTGCGTTTGCACGGAGTTCCTTCATGCGTTATATCCAATAGAGGCATCCAGTTCTCTAGCCGTCTTTGGCAGAAACTTCAGGAAGCCTTAGGTACTGGTTGAGCTTTAGCACCGCTTTCCATCCGTAGGCCGATGGTCAGACAGAGCGGACTATACAGACTCTGGAGGATATGCTTGTGCGTGCGTGCTTAATGTTTGTTGGCAGTTAGGATCGTCACTTGCCATTATTGGAGTTCTCCTACGATAACGGTTATCAGGAGACATTTCAGATGGCAACTTTCAGGCCTTGTGTGGTAGGTTGTGTCGATCGCCAGTCTGTTTTACTGACTCCGCAAGAGCAGGATTTTTGGACCCTAGCTAGTCTAGAGACTTCGGAGATGATCCAGTGGTTCAGGTCAGGATGAGAGCAGCCCTATGCAGACGGAAGTCTTATGCCGACCGTGGTGGTCACAGACTTGAGTTCGCAGTGAGAGATCATGTATTCCTATGGATTTTTCCGATGAATGGCGTGTTGAGTTTTGGGAAGCTTAGTCCTAGAATTGTAGGTCCTTTTGAGATCCTTGAAGCGAGTTAGTTCCGTTGCCTATAATTTGGCACTTCTGCCCAGATTTTTGAGTATTCACCCCGTATTTCTTGTGTTGATACTTTTCAAATACCTTCATGACCATTCTCACATGATTCAGCATCAGACCATTTAGCTTGGACGCGATCTTTTCGTTCACCGGCAGCCGATAGTGTTAGTGGATCGGCAGGTGGAGAAACTTCGGTCAAGGGTCTTACCATCTGTGGAGGTTTCTTTGGCGCAGCCGTATAGTGAGGAGATGACTTAGGAGGCTGCGAGCGAGATTAGGGAGTTTTGCACTCATCTCTTTGAAGGTATGCATAGTTAGAATTTTAATTCGGGGACGAATTTTCTTTAAGGGGGGAGATTGTAACAGCTTAGAACGCGATTAGTGTTAATTAAGCGATAATGCGGGTTTTCTGTAAAAAGTTTACCAATTTGGTTTTCTCACATTTTATAACAATTAATTAATATTTTATTATTATTTGTTTTGGGCTTGCACACACGTGTGCACATTAATGTGAGGATTTGTTTGTGTTAATCTCGTTAGTGACCATGACACCTTTGACCTAATCCTAATCCTTGCTTAACCTTAACCCTTTGATATTTGTGTGAGGGAAGATATTTCTTTGCTTGTTTTGGAATGGAGAGGAGGTGACAAGATGACTCATGGAGGGCATTAATGTTGCATTAATGAGGAGAGGGAGAGAGTAAGAGTAAGGGTTAAGCTTACCCTACACTCACCTCACTCTCTCATTATCACACACTCTCATTCTCATTTCACTTATCTCTTTCTCATTATTTCTACATCTGCTCTTCCCTCAAACTGAACCCTACACTACCCCTTCACCAATCTTTCACAAACTTCATTAAATCTCACCAAAATCACTTCTCAAGACTAATTTTGCCTCTAGGATCCCTTGGAGCTTGGAAAGCTAGGATCTTTGAGCTTGTGGGAGTAGGTAATGATCTCTATCTGTTAAGTAGGTGCTTTTATTGTTGTGTAGCTTATTAGTTTCAGTTTAGAACGCGTAAAGTTTCGTTTCGTGCAAATATCGTATTTTTAGTGTAATTTTGGGTCTTGGATAATCTTCTATTAAACCAGGTGTTTGTTCGAAAAGTTCCCATCACTGTGACCTAGTGTTCTGACCTTGAACCCACCATAAAAACCTGAGATCCATCCCTTCCAACTTGGCCGCAGATTTATTGGTTCTGGCCGCAAATTGCGGCCAGAGTGGGGGCTGGGGTTTTGAGTTTTGGTCTAGGGGTCTCTGGGGTTGTATGTTGTCTCGTGGCACTTGCAACTTTTACCAATTGTTTGTGTAGCAAAATCTTGGATCACTTTACTTGTTTCTAGTGTTTCGACTACACGCGTTATGTTATCCGACACGGTTTGTGTTCTTGTGTTGCTGTTGCTCTTGGGTTGGTTTCGTAGTGTCTCTACGCGTGTTAGCCACTAGACGAACACTTGAGAGTATGTTTGGAGTTAGTGCATCGGTCAAACGTAGCGGATACGTGTTATTGGTCGATTGCTATTGTGAACTTGTTGTATTGTTGTTTTATGATCTTAGGGTCGCAGGCAGAGACTTCGGACGCTGCGAAGAAGGGAAAGCGAGTGGTTGGCTTTACTTAGCCCAAGATCATTTGTGATTAGATTTAACATCTATAGGGGAATCGCCCGCATGGTGTTATGGGTCAGGGCTAGATATGATATGATATTAGCCGCATGTTTATATTGCACATATAGAGTTTGTGCAAAAACTTCATTGTATATCATTACTTGCTGTTCTTGGACTTGTACCCATTGGACACTGCACTATTATTGATGGTTCATGTCGCACAAGCACTGATTGTATGCCACACACACCGTCGATAATTTCTATGACACGCACAACATACATACATATGTGATATTGTATGATTAGTGGCATTGAGACATAGATTCCTTTTCCATTGTGCATATGACATATAGCATACCTGTATACCTTTATGCTTACACATATGTCTTGCCATGCCTACATGCTAGCTACCCATATACCTACATGGTAGTGTACCATTAGTGACAAGTATCTACACATATAAGACATAGCTACATGTAGGCATGGCAAGGCATATGTGTAAGCATATAGGTATGCAGGTATGCTATATGTCATATGCACAATGGAATAGGAATCTATGTCTCAATGTCACTAACCATACAATATCACATATGTATGTTGTAGGGTTCCTAGGCACACACATGAGGTTCTACAACTGATCAACCATGCCAAAATCAAATTTTTAACATGTGCCAAGAAACTCTAAGCAAGATCGTTACTAGAGGTAAAGCGAAACTAAGCTAGTTAACAACTTTAACTAAAAGTGAAAGTGACTACAAGCTTTGTAGATCCGGTCCTCCACCTCTTTAGCTCTGTGATGACGTCCCTCCGCTGTGATCATCGGATCCCGGACTCTAGCGATGGTTTCGTCGGAGAAATGATCGGGCTTGGTCATTGACTTCGATGCCGAAGATGATCTGCGTCGAGGCGACTCAAACTCAAGCTATTCCTTCACTTGGTCAAAAACTTTGTGAAGAAAACACCCTATACAACATGGCAAGTGGTAGAGGATGAAGAAATAGGAAGTGGGTTCACTTTAGAATTGGATTTCTCACTCTTTTTCTCATGGCACCATTGGAGCTAGCAAGCTTTCATGAAGCTTGATGAAGATGAAGAAGAAGAAAGAATAAAAAGATAATCAAATAAGAATGAAACTTATCCTTTTAATTATGGTACCATGGTTAAGTTAAGCCCTCATGCTTAACTTGTGTAGAGAATTAACCAAAGACTTGGGTTAAGGGTTGGGTTAACTAGTATCTTAAACAAAATGATAAAATGGTTGACTTTGTCTATGTTTATCAAGCTTCATGAAGCTTGATAATTTTGACCAATGTCTCACTACTTTTGTTATTTGTTAGGAAAATAGTAAACCCTAATTTAACCTTGATTTGGTTTAAGTCTCATACACACAACTTGTATGTATCATCAAGCATGATACAAACATGTACATTTGCATATATCACATATAAACAATGTGCACATTCAAGTGAGAAAATCAATCTTAAATGAACCAATATTAGTTAATGTAAAGTAATATATCAAATATATAATTATACATTAAATCATTAAATCAACACTTGATTTAATGATCCGGTCATACTGCATATAACCGACTAATATCAAGTGTATCAATGTATCGAATCAACACTTGATTCGGTAACCCGGCTATATTTTATATAACCGTCCGATGATACAAATCGCGAGAATAGAATTCAGTATCTCATACTGGTATTATTCTCGGTCCCGCACATATCTCATATGCGCTCCTATTTCGTTTCGCTTGAGCCAGGAAACCTCTGTGTAGGACTCTAAAGACTCGTCAATACGCCGGCAGCAGGTGATGATCATATCAAACACCCACAAGCCGCAAGCAGTCTGCTAAACGTAATGGCCACCCGGGTATTGAGCAATCAGAAGATCAACGAGCAAGCTCGCTCACACTCCTATGAATCCAACCAGCAACACTTACCTTACAGTCCAGTCTGTTCGTCTGATATGTCGCATATCTCGCCTAGGGGTGGTAAACGTCAGACCCCAATAGCTTGATAAGTCATGCCGATGTAAGGTCCATAACAAGCGTGAAACTACTGATAACTCTTACCAGTATATCACTGCAACCCTGGCCAGGGATTTCCAGTTATGGCCAGTCGAGCACAGCGCAACATCAACCCCCAATACCGGGAGAGACGAATCCCCTCTTATCGCTCATTGCCTCCATGTGAATCGGGACTGTACCCAAAAACCACCTGTTTGCATGACTCAGTAGAGCCGTGGTAGGGTGGAAATCAAAGCACAGTGGGAGACACACAAGACTCTATGACGATCTCGGGTCAACAGACTAAGCTGTACCAGTGTCACCAAAGAACGGCCATCTGACGTGAGGTATAATACCATCTGGGAGTTCTCGGCGAGTCCGTTCAGTGTACCCAGTCTCCACTGAGCACCCGCATACCATCTCTGATGTCAAACACCAATGGATATGGGTCATCCATCGCCCATCATATGGGTCGAGAAGATATTCGCTAGTCTACTCTGGAATATCGATGCCCCGTCTCGATATTCCCACGACTAGGAACATTGAAGGATGTACTCATGGACTACCCAGGCCCCACTAGTATGATCTACATCATAGTCCTGGAAGTCGAGTATACATCCTAAGGGCTTTATCAACATGTAACAGAGAGACAAAAAGTATACATGTTAAGATAAAGAGCAACCAGATAGCATATTATCATGTCGAGCAAGAAAGTCATACCTATATATGTCCCAGCATCCACTACAATATACATCCAATGTACAGTAATGGCCTCTAGGGCATACATATAACTAACAATCTCCCACTTGCACTAGGGCCATCTGTAGCAGTGGTTGCAGTATCTAATACTCAACCATTCCCATAAAAGTCTCTCTTTGGGAAAAGGCCTTTGTGAGTGGATCCGCCGTGTTGTCCTCTGAGTTTACTCTCCTAACCTCGATCACCCTGGAGATCAACTATCTCCATGATCAGGTGATGCTGCCTCAGAATATGTCCGGGTCACTGATGAGATCGGGGTTCCTGGGCCAAAGCCACACTTCCATTGTCACACAATGGTAGGAACCTAGTTCATCTCATGAACCAATATACACCCAAACTATCTCTTTGGTAGTATCTTTAATAGCGATGTTACCAGCCTTTATCGTCTAGTTTGCCACGGTATCTAGCATGGAACTCTTCCAACATACCGTCCCTCCACTGAGGGTAAAGACATTGCCTGCGACTGACATTCAGTCGTCCTTATCACCTTGGAACCTTTCCAGTGATTCTCTCCTGGATCCATTGATACCATCTTACTACACCTAGTGAGAACCCTAACATCCATTTAGATCTATCTCATAGATCCAAAACCTAGGATTTAGGAGGTATCACTTTGATCCTATATGGAGAATCCTTGTGATAAGAGGAGATTGACCGAGGGTAGCAAAGGAAACTCTTTTCCTATTTCGAGTATGTTATCCACGTACTCTACGAGGATCACCACCTTTACTCTCTACTACCTTTTTGTATACACAAGGTTCATCTACCATTTTGATGAAGTCAAACTCTTTGACTATCGCATCAAAACAGATGTTCCAACTCCGTGATGCCTGCTTTAATCCTGTAAAGCACCTTGTACATGTTTTCGCTGCTCCCACTGTCTACGAAGCCCTCTGGCTATGTACTTATAGACGCTCTCTTCTAAATCAATATTTAGAAAAGTAGTCATGGCACCCAACCACTAGATATCGTAGTCATGGTATGTAGTAATGGCAAGTAGGATCTGGATGGACTTAAGCATCGTCCCTGGAAAAGGTTTCATCATTATCCACGCCTGGTCGATGACGAAAATCTTTAACAAGTCTAGCTTTGAAAGTCTCAACTTTTCCATCTACACTAAGTAATCTTCTTAAGATATACTTGCTCCTGATGGGGATTTAACCCTTCAGATATAGCAACCAAAGTCCATACTTTGTTGGTGTACAAGGATTCCATTTTAGATCGCTAAGCATCCAGCCATTCTTACAGAGTCCCTACTCTTGATGGCCTGTTCGAAACTAGTTGGGTCATCATCTCATGATGCATTCCTCGCTCCTACTGTCATCGAGAAACCGAAGTATCTCTCAGGTGGATGAGGAACCCTACCAGATCGGCGGAGACTATTGAATCCTTTGGTTCTGTCAAATCATCTGCTGCAGTTTTGTATAGCTGGAACCTTTCTAGTTCTACAGAACTGACCTTGCCTCGATCCTGTCCGGATTTTGCTTTTGACATAGGCCGGACAATCCCAAATCTTAACTTACTTAAGAGATAGGTTCTTCCCATACCATATCTTATATGGAGTGGTAGGCACTGATTTGATTCGAACCCAATTCAATAGGTATGCAGCTTCTCAAGTGCACAACCCCAAAAGGAAATAGGTAACTCAGTAGTACTCATCATAAAGCACACCATATCTAATATGGTGCGATTGCTCCGCCCCGATACACCATTGTGCTGTGGTGTATTCAGAGGAGTAACACCGAGAGAGAATCTCATTCTCTTTTAGAACAGTCCAAGAATTCCATGCACAAGTATTCTCCTCCCTGATCTCATCATAGGACATAATACTTATACCTGTATTTTGGTTCTCTACTTCTAACTTATATTCTGTGAACATCTCAAAAGCTTCGGACTTATGTTTCAACAGGAACATGTGACTGAATCTTGAGAGATCATCAGAGAATGTAATGAAGTACTAAGAACCGGTCCTGGCATGTGTAGACAGGGGACCTTACATACATCATCATGTATCAGTCCCAAGAATTTACTAACTCTTTCTCCGTTTTCAATAAACAGAGCTATGGTCATCTAATCTTTGTGACATGACTGGCAAGTTTCACAAGATGTAAATTCAAAATGATTTAAATATGCATCTAAAATGTAACTTAAGCTAGTCGGGTCACATTGATATGACCTAGCCTACAATACCTCAAGAAGGAATCGTTCATCTCTGAACTCTTCCACTTGTGTGTATTCTGTATACTAGGAACTGTAGTTTTATTTAGAACGTCCATGCTTTTAGATAACGTGCCTGAACCGATCAACTTTTGAAATGTTCAAAACAATATTCAACAATACAAAATTATATCCTTTCTTTACTAATAAAGAGACTGATATGATTTTGTATATCAGGTTCGGTATCTATTAGCATTTGTTCAGAATCAATGTATTTGGAAATACAGGGTGACAGTGACCAACAAACTTGGCTGCAACACTTGCACCGTTTTCTGTCTCATGAAACTTATCACCCGTTCTCAGTTCTCTGCCTTTCTGTAGCCCTATGTAACAGATTACATATCTGGGATCCTGATCCGGTATCAGATACCCAGGACGCAGAGGATATTGAGAAAAATTTTGTGTAACAAACACACCCGAAGAAGATGCATCATATGCACTTTCTTCGTTTGGGCGGCATGGGAATCTTGGTATTCCCCTATTTCCTGCTCGGTCTTATAACAATTATAAGTTGGAGCGGGACCAACGTTCCCCAGCTCAGTATAACAAGCGGGTTCGGTCAATTCATCCATATTATTATCTTGATTAAGGCGTGACATGGTCGCTACCTGGAGAGAGAGAGAAGAAAACACTCTGCGTGCGCTCTTGCAAGATTAGATTGGTTACATATTTTATCTAATCAGGATGGCTCCCACTGTTTTTATCAAATCTTCCTTCAAACCTTAAAAGGAAAGACTAGCCGGGATTAATTACACTCTACAAGTTCGCCAATCTTTCCGCCAGGCCAGTGTCGGTACTTTGAGGGAGGTTCCCCGTGCTTTCGCACGGACCTAATTAAAGTAAACCTCGTTTTTCCAGGGGAGTAACCCCGTTGACACCTTTCTAGACACCTACTTGATCGGCTGATTGTAAAGTGCACAACTCTCCCAGGAGTAACAATTACTCGCAGTGGGTATCAGGATCCAACTATCATATAGAAAGTATGCAATCTCATTGCAAATTTCAACACTTGAAGCTCCCGATAGTGGTTTTTACCCCTAGTACCTATGACCTTAACTATGGTCAACAAATCATAAGTACTAGTCAAGTTCTACCCGTCATTTCGTGGTTAATTAGACCCACCCACATGACCCTTAACTAAGGTCAACAAAGTCACACGACTGTCCTAACTAATCGCATCATATGCGGTGTAGGAAGACATCACTTAGCTACCGTACACTGTGCCTTGACTATGGTCAACAAACACAGCACGAATATTAAGTACTCTACTTCCTAAAATGATGGAGGGTTGCGAATGGTTTTTAATAAAACCTTTAACGCTTTGAACTTGATCTCCTTGCGGAATCAAATGGTTTTTAAATGGAGTGTTTTTGAGGCTTTTCTAGTTTTGCTAAAGGGGTCACTCCCGGTGAAGGGATCGTCAGCCCTTTCCTCATCGAATAAGGTGCAGGATATATCATATATACCGCTGTGCAAAGCAAAAACTATAGAAGCAATCAAAAGACAAACCGAGGGTTGTAGCATCTGCCAGTTACTGCTAAAGGAGTCACTCCCGCTGAAGGGATCTCGGTCCTTTCCTTATCGAATAAGGTGCAGGATGTTCTACAAGGAACACCGCGATGCAAAGCAAGAACTGTAGCTACCTGTTTTTATTTTTGAAATTCGATTCCACAACATCTTTTAGGTTTATTTTCTTTCATTAATCACATTAATTAAGTCCCATCATTTAAGTCCACCTAAACATCACAGATAAATATAACGTACGCTTATGCCATCCGTATTCGCCTCGATGTCCCGTCTGCACCGTTTAGGTTAGGTAACTAACGGCAGAGCGGGGCAAGGATAGCACGGGTGTAAAACATAAGCAACGTCTATATAATATATCATATATACTATATACAATATCTATCTGAACAAATCACATGATCACATTACAGATAACGCAGCAGAAAATATCATATGAAATATTGGATATACCAGGACGTCCGTGTTTTATTTTGAGCCTGAATAAAACACGGATTCCACGGTCGTGATGAATAGCCATTCCCACACCCCTAGACCCCTACGAGAGCGGCAAGCAACCCTACCAATTCTAGAGTTAGGAGACCCGGACTCGACTCCTCGAGTTGGTCTCCCACTGGACCCTAGAACCCGGTTACTTGTGCTCCCCTCCTTGGGTCTATCCTAATGCGGAAAAGTAAATAATATACATCAACGGTGACATCTTCCGCAACCTGGAAGTGCCCCAATAAAAGAATATTACATACAAGTTTTTACATGAATGAAAAAGAAAAACACTCATCTCACATAAAACCCCCCCGGCTATTCAAACACGACGATCCAATATAACATATCCAGCAACACATAACATCATATGTCATCAACGTAAGTAAATATGCCCATCCTAATTTTCGTTGACATATAGCAATGAAACCGGCGATATCATATATTACACTTACGGTCGCAAAAAAGAAAGTGTAAAACTACAACAGTTGGAATCCGCAAACTCTTTAGACATCGCATGCCTAAACAAATGAATTCCTTAGACATCGCATGCCTAACAATTATAAACCCGGCATTTTAGTCTCAACATCGAAAACACTTTTCAATATCAAGTCGGGCAATTCAACAAGATTCCTGACATCCTGAACGAATGCTCGTCGCAAACTTTAGTAGACGGCCGCACCCTCGATACCGTCGACGAAGTGCACTAAGGCGGAACACCGCTGCCGCGAGCACCCGAACGGATGCTTTCGGCGACGGGGTTCTCCTACTGTCACTTGGTCGGGGCTATGGGGTGTAGCTGTCTATTAAGTTTACCTGGCGAGTATCGGCGTACGCTACGTGATTGCGACGGACTTTTGATCGCATCAAAATTCCGTGGCAACCGATCAAATAAGACTAAACTGCTATATTTATAACATTCATTCAGTTATCTCATAACTACTTGTGAATTCCAAATATTGTATCACATTCCAGATAAATAGAAAATGTCAAACTTTCCGATCGAACAATCAAACACCCAAGTTTTCCCGAAACAGCTCAACACATGAAACAAGTTTAAGAACATTCACTTCATGCCACAGTACCAACGGTCCATCCGTAGAAGGGTCAAGCCAACGCCTCACATGTGACACGCCGTACTGCCCCAAACCCTAAGGTTCAAAGGGCAGTTCAAGACGGTAACATAATCGAGTTAAGGTTTGTTGTCTTCTAGAGGGTCCATCGCGTTACTTGCACTACTCAGAACGTTCTCAAACTACGGAAAAATCCAACAGTTGGAAATTTCCCGGCAGGGGAAAAATTGGGTATTTATATCCGGTCGAACTTTTTAACATGTTCTAAAATACCCGGAAAAACACATAGACGAAGTTAAACTTTCGATCGAAACAACGAACTCCCAATACAACTCAGAAAACTCAACTCTTGAGTATAATTTAAAATTTCCCAGAAAACTCAGCAATTACAGAAAGAAAGTACTGTACAAACCACGTGTGAAGATTCTGTATTATGGCCGCGGAACCGCCGCGAAAGCTAGGGTGGGGCCGCGGTTCCGCGGCGCAATAGTCGATACAGGGGCACGTGCGGCACAGTATTTCCTAAAAAACCCTGCTGATTTTTCTGCATATTTTTAATTCACAAAAATCCCAGTTTTGAAAAATTGTACGGAGAAGGGTTTTCAATTAGGGTTTCGGGTTCAATCGGACTTCTAACATCGTCTACACTTCGCCTAAAACTCTAGCTAGGCTCTGATACCATTGTAGGGTTCCTAGGCACACACATGAGGTTCTACAACTGATCAACCATGCTAAAATCAAATTTTTAACATGTGCCAAGAAACTCTAAGCAAGATCGTTACTAGAGGTAAAGCGAAACTAAGCTAGTTAACAACTTTAACTAAAAGTGAAAGTGAATACAACCTTTGTAGATCCGGTCCTCCACCTCTTTAGCTCCGTGATGACATCCCTCCGCTGTGATCATCAGATCCCGGACTCTAACGATGGTTTCGTCGGAGAAATGATCGGGCTAGGTCGTTGACTTCGATACCGAAGATAATCTACGTCGAGGCGACTCAAACTCAAGCTATTCCTTTACTTGGTCAAAAACTTTGAGAAGAAAACACCCTATACAACATGGCAAGTGGTAGAGAATGAAGAAATAGGAAGTGGGTTCACTTTAGAATTGGATTTCTCACTCTTTTTCTCATGGCACCATTGGAGCTAGCAAGCTTTCATGAAGCTTGATGAAGATGAAGAAAAAGAAAGAATAAAAAGATAATCAAATAAGAATGAAACTTATCCTTTTAATTATGGTACCATGATTAAGCTAAGCCCTCATGCTTAACTTGTGTAGAGAATTAACCAAAGACTTGGGTTAAGGGTTGGGTTAACTAGTATCTTAAACAAAATGACAAAATGGTTGACTTTGTCAATGTTTATCAAGCTTCATGAAGATTGATAATTTTGACCAAAATCTCACTACTTTTGTTATTTGTTAGGAAAATAGTAACCCCTAATTTAACCTTGATTTGGTTTAAGTCTCATACACACAACTTGTATGTATCATCAAGCATGATACAAACATGTACACTTGCATATATCATATATAAACAATATGCACATTCAAGTGAGAAAATCAATCTTAAATGAACCAATATTAGTTAATGTAAAGTAATATATCAAATATATAATTATACATTAAATCATTAAATCAACACTTGATTTAATGATCCGGTCATACTGCATATAACCGACTAATATCAAGTGTATCAATGTATTGAATCAACACTTGATTCGGTAACCCGGCTATATCTTATATAACCGTCCGATGATACAAATCGCGAGAATAGAATTCAATATCACATACTGGTATTATTCTCGGTCCCGCACATATCTCATATGCGCTCCTATTTCGTTTCGCTTGAGCCTGGAAACCTCTGTGTAGGATTCTAAAGACTCGTCAATACACCGGCAGCAGGTGATGATCATATCAAACACCCACAAGCCGCAAGTAGTCTACTAAACGTAACGGCCACCCGGGTATTGAGCGATCAGAAGATCAACGAGCAAGCCCGGTCACACTCCTGTGAATCCAACCAGCAACACTTACCGTACAGTCCGGTCTGTTCGTCTGATATGTCGCATATCTCGCCTAGGGGTGGTAAACGTCAGACCCCAATAGCTTGATAAGTCATGCCGATGTAAGGTCCATAACAAGCGTGAAACTACTGATAACTCTTACCAGTATATCACTGCAACCCTGGCCAGGGATTTCCAGTTATGGCCAGTCGAGCACAGCGCAACATCAACCCCCAATACCGGGAGAGACGAATCCCCTCCTATCGCTCATTGCCTCCATGTGAATCGGGACTGTACCTAAAAACCACTTGTTTGCACGAATCAGTAGAGCCGTGGTAGGGTGGAAATCAAAGCACAGTGGGAGACACACAAGACTCTATGACGATCTCAGGTCAACAGACTAAGCTGTACCAGTGTCACCAGAGAACTGCCATCTGACGTGAGGTATAATACCATCTGGGAGTTCTCGGCGAGTCCATTCAGTGTACCCAGTCTCCACTGAGCACCCGCATACCATCTCTGATGTCAAACACCAATGGATATGGGATCATCCATCGCCCATCACATGGGTCGAGAAGATATACGCTAGTCTACTCTGGAATATCGATGCCCCATTTCGATATTCCTACGGCTAGGAACATTGAAGGATGTACTCATGGACTACCCAGGCCCCACTAGTATGATCTACATCATAGTCCTGGAAGTCGAGTATACATCCTAAGGGCTTTATCAACATGTAACAGAGAGACAGAAAGTATACATGTTAAGATAAAGAGAAACCAGATAGCATACTATCATGTCGAGCAAGAAAGTCATACCTATATATGTCCCAGTATCCACTACAATATACATCCAATGTACAGTAATGGCCTCTAGGGCATACATATAACTAACATATGTGTGTTGTGCGTGTCATGGCAATTATCGACGGTGTGTGTGGCATACAATCAGTGCTCGTGCGACATGAACCGTCAATAATAGTGCAGTGTCTAATGGGTACAAGTCCAAGCACAACAAGTAATGATTTGCAATGAATTTTATGCACAAACTCTATATGTGCAATATAAACATGCGGCTAATATCATATCATATCTAGCCCTGACGCATAACGCCATGTGGGTGATTGCCCTGTAGATGTTAAATCTACTCACAAATGATCTTGGGCTAAGTAAAGCCAACCACTTGCTTTCCCTTCTTCGCAGCGTCTGAAGTTCCCGCCTGCGAACCTAAGATCATAAAACAACAATACAACAAGTTCACATTAGCAATCGACCAATAACACGTATCCACTACGTTTGACCGACGCACCAACTCCAAACATACTCCCAAGTCTTCGTCTAGTGGCTAACACGCGTAGCGACACTACGAAACCAACCCAAGAGCAACAGCAACACAAGAACACGAACCGTGTCGGAAACGTAACGCGCGTAGTCGAAACACTAGAAACAAGCATAGTCATCCCAGATTTTGCTGCACAAATAATTGGTAAAAGTTGCAAGTGCCACGAGACCACATACAACCCCAGAGACCCCTAGACCAAAACTCAAAACCCCAGCCCCCACTCTGGCTGCAATTTGCGGTAAGAACCAATAAATCTGCGGCCAAGTTGGAAGGGATGGATCTCAGGTTTTTATGGTGGATTCTAGGTCATAACACTTGGGAACTTTTCCAACAAACACCTGCTTTGATAGCAGATCATCCGAGACCCAAAACTACACTAAAAATACTATATTTGCACGAAACGAAACTTTACGTATTCTACACTGAAACTAATAATCTACGCAACACTAAAAGCACCTACTTAACAGATAGAGATCATTACCTACTCCCACAAGCTCAAAGATCCTAGCTTTCCTAGCTCCAAGGGATCCTAGAGGCAAAACAAGTCTTGAGAAGTGATTTTGGTGAGATTTAATGAAGTTTGTGAAAGATTAGTGAAGGGGTAGTGTAGGGTTCAGTTTGAAAGAAGAGGAAATGAAGAAATAATGAGAAAAAGATAAGTGAAATAAGAATGAGAGTGTGAGGTGATAATGAGAGAGTGAGGTGAGTGTAGGGTAAGCTTAACCCTTACTCTTACTCTTTCCGTCTCCTCATTAATGCAACATTAATGCCCTCTATGAGTCATCTTGCCACCTCCTCTCCATTCCAAAACAAGCAAAGAAATATCTCCCTCACACAAATATCAAGGGGTTAAGGTTAAGCAAGGATTAGGATTAGGTTAAAGGTGTCATGGCCACTAACGAGATTAACACAAACAAACCGTCACATTAACGTGCACACGTGTGTGCAAGCCTAAAACAAATAATAATAAAATATTAATTAATTGTTATAAAATGTGAGAAAACCAAATTGGTAAACTTTTTACAGAAAACCCTCATTATCGCTTAATTAACACTAATCGCATTCTAAGGTGTTACAATAAATGTACATCTTGCATACATATTTACATGTACACCCATATATATCTTGCTATAGCTACACATACACCCGTATAGTATTACATCATTATTGATAGTTACATACCCATATACCTTGCTATAGCTACTTGTTCACCTTTATATGATGTTGCGTTGGATTTTGGAGAAATTAGGAACCGCATGATATATTTAATAACTTGTCGCAGTTAAATAGCGGTTTTTCCTTTATATGCTCATATTACTGTTTCATGTTGCATGTATTATATTTCATGGATTTTCGCATTGAGATATGGATATCATATGATGTTTTCTGGATGTTTTACTCCTGATGATATATATATCAGTGGTATGGGACACTGTTATATATGTTTATATATATAATATATCATCATAATGATCTATGCAAGTATTCTTATTCTTTACTTGATATTTGGATGGATCCACTCTGAGACTTGTGTTAGAAAACCGATACGTGGATCACGAGTGTCGATATTGGACACTTAGGTTCCGAGGAACGTATGGATATTAGAAAACCGATACGTGGATCACGAGTGTCGATATTGGACACTTAGGTTCCGAGGAACGTATGGATATTAGAAAACCGACACGTGGATCACGAGTGTCGATATTGGACACTTAGGTTCCGAGGAACGTATGGATATGAGTATTTATATGTCGATGCTGGACACTAGTTTTCATGACGTTTTTATGTGTCGATGCTGGACACTAGTTTTCATAATGTTTTCGGGTGTCGATATTGGACACTTAGGTTCCATGAGACTTACAGGTTATGAGGGTCGATATGAGAGCCGATCTGAGGGTCGATATGAGGGCCGATCTGAGGGCCGATATGAGGGTCGATCTGAGGGCCAATTTGAGGAATTTGGGATTTAGATTGTCTTGATGGACACTGGTCCTACCACGATGAGGATTCCGTGAGGACGACATGTTTTATCCCATACTCCGCATTTATTTGTTATGCATTGCTTCATGCATTAGTGATACCTGATAGAGTACCTTTCATGACCGTTGCATAAATATTGCCATTTATTGCTATCAGCTTGCATGTGATAGATTATCGTAGTAGGTGCAGACTTGCGATTACCTGCATATATTATTTACTATTCATGAGTTGGCAACTCACCCCCGTTGTACCACAGTGTTTTGCAGGTAGTCCCTCAAGGCAATCGCGGCAGGCTTCTTCTTCCTATCGTATCATCTTTTGCAGCGGATACCGCTGCGGCTGACTGTGTGCAGTTTTGCTATAGGTGGGTTTTGCGGTTATCCGATATTGCTTATTGTATATTCATTGTATCCAGTACTCTCCATCTACTACTTCATGTATTGACTTAGAGACGAGTTTGTGAGGACGATATTGTATATTATTTTGCGACTTGGAGGTTTTTTATGCTGTTGTCACTTTATATCGTCTTTTTCTTCGCTACGGCGTCGTATATCTGTTGTGGCATTGTTTTCCGCCTTTGGGAGTGGATTTTCTCCCGTTGGGGATGCTTTACTTATATCTTTTGTTGTGCCATTTTTGGGGCTTGTTTTACAAAGGAGGTGCTGCCAAATTTTTAAAGAAGGTAAAATTTAGACTTTAAAGGATTTTTATTAGAGATTCTCAAAAGCTTTAAACAATGTTCTTACTACTTTGATGGTTTAGATTTGCTGGGTTATCAGCTTACTTAGATTGTGTTACGCCTATGGACGTTACGTGGTTTAAGGGTCGTCACGTACCAATTTTGGGTCGTGACATTTTCCCTAGAGGCGTAGCTCCGCTAACACTGTTCTAGACACCTACTTGGTTTATAGCATTGATCGTTAAGTGAAAAATCTCCCGAGGAGTAGCATATACTCACAGTAGGATCGGGATCCAAATATCATTGTGTGATAAAGTCGAAGGAATCCTACCAATATTATCACACTCTAAATGGTATGCAACACTAGCAAGTTTCAATTTTCTTAGAAACTCCCGATGTGGATTTTTGCCCCATGCTCTTATGACCTTGACTAAGGCCAACAAATCATAAGTCACGTGTCAAGTTCTACCCGTCATTGTCTAGGTTAATTTGAACCCATCCGTACATACCCTTGACTAAGGCCAACAAAGTAGTATGACTGTCCCAAACAAACGCATCTATCCATGCAACATATGAATACCCAGCAGCTACCAATCACTATGCCTTGACTAAGGCCAACAAACATAGTTTGAATACTATTGAATATTCATATGAAATGACAGAGGGCTTGATTGGTAGATGTTTTTTTGCTTATATGCGTTTTGTGAAATCAAAGAATTAAGAATACCGCAATCAATAACGGTATCGCTTGGTAGCTAGCCGGTTGAGTACGGGTCGGTCCACAGGGAAAACGTGTATTTTCTAGTTGTTCTAACGAGTTAATTCCTATTTGTGGTAGGTTTTGATTTTCTATAAAAATTGAGATTGAAATTGATTTGGATTAAAACTTTGCTAGGGTTAGGATTAGGTTAGTTTGGAAAGTCAATTATTCTCACCGCTTTCTTTGCCCTAATTAAGAACTTTTAGGTGTTAAGGTAATAGTTAACAAAGGGGATTAGAACGACCGGGAAGAAACTAGGTTTCTCCCCTTTGGTCCTTGTCCGTCCTTTCTTAACTCTTATCCCTAACCTTTATGGAAATCAACCACACCCGGTCTTTAACTAGGGAATCACCACTACCTCGTGGAATAGGGTGCCGTAGTGAGCGGTGTGTGGTTGTTTGCATAGAGCCCTTATTTTAAAGAATTGAACGGGCAAGAAAGGGGTGAGAGATTTTCATCTCTCAAACCTTCCCCAAACCTAACCCTAACAAGTAAAGAACAACTCATTCATTAGGGAATTAAAAAACGAATTCATTTTTGTTTTATTTTTAATAACCTAATTAACTAGCGGAAAATAACTACGGCAGATAAAAAAATTGCAGAGAAATAAAATTTCAGAAAATAACTACGGCAAGATAAAAAACTTACTTTTTATTGATGCACTCTTTGACAATTACAAGGAATGAAATTTTAAGCTGGGAAAATAGAAAGAGGCATGCTCCAAAAAGAGCCGTAGGCTTCCTATTTATATATAATAGAAACCCTAGGGTTTACATCTGATCCTCATCTAGAATTACAAAACTACCCTCAGAAGCCTGGTCAACACACCGACTCCACCGACACGCGCCGACACGGGCTCTGCACGGCCGCGGATCCGCGGCCATAAGCCTGGTTTGGCTGCGGTTCCGCGGCCGTTTAATGGGCTTTCTGGCTCATTTCTTCAGGTATATTTCATGTTGCATTTTAATTCTGGTTTCTTCACTTGGTTCCTCAGAATGTCTTCTAGTTTCTTCCAGATTTCCATAGTGCAGAATGTTGTGGACTTTTACTGTTCGTTTCGTGTTGAAGTCTTGAATTTTGTGCTGCCGTAGTACGTTGTGCAATCGAACTGTTCATTGATCTTCATATATTCCTTAACTGTAGGCGGCATCTTGCAGATTCATCTATTTGTTGGCCGTAGTCTTATATTTGTAGCGTCTTTTCACCATTTTCAATGTATTGTTCCGAGAACCTGTAACCTGCAACTATTTAGCAGACATGGATCAAAAGCACATATTTATTTGAAATATGATTAAGAATAGGGAATATAATAATGCAAAATTCTGATATGAACAAATACCCCCAAACTTATCTTTTGCTCGTCCCGAGCAAAACTAGTTTATTCTCGAAAAAAAAAACCCAACCTCACTTTCGCAGGGAAACGCGATTGCACAGAGCTCATGCAACAAGCCGTTAAACCTCTAGGTGTTCCTAGTAGGAGGAGTGTTGTCTCCTGAGGGTTTTCAGCGGATACTGCCCACAAAATCCGATCAATTTGGCCTATCGACTTTCATTCTTCAATTCGGTGTTCTAGCAAGAAATTCTATTATCTTCAACTCAGAAATTATCAACCCATATTTTTCACGCTTCCTTATCATTTAACTTAAGATTGTATATGTTCATGATAACTTAAGATTGTATATGTTCTGTAAATTTACTTAGCTTTTAGCATCTTTTGAATTTTCCTTCTAAGGTTTCATCTCAACTTAGGAATTTTTATCATCTCTACTGAAGATATAAGTCCCATTTTTCATTCCTATCTCTCATCCAAACCCCAATCATATACCCCTACGTGTGTGTATGTATCACCCCTACGCTTGAAAATTCAATTCAAGCTATTATACTCTTGTCCATCGTCCAAAATACTTTTAGTTGGTGAATTTTTAGATTAAGTTGCTCACACATCCTTCATGCGACCGTTAATACTTCTTGAGGTACTAACGACCGATTACAAAATGTGTTAGCACATTAAGACGTAATCCCTCGTTTTGCAATACCTAAGGCTCAGCAGTGACTCCCAAACCAGTTGGTCTAAGGCATTAGGTGATAAAGCACCCTTGCTATATATTTTTTTATTTTACGCAGCCTTAAGTAATTACAAAACCAGTGTTTATTTTTTTTTATATCTCTTTATTCACACTTATAATTTTATTTTCCTTCATACTAAGAATTTTAGACAAGAGCATTTCAAGGTATTCCCTACTATTCCAAGCTTCAAGGTGCGTGTTTGTGCAAGTTGTAGGGTATATATTTTTAGAATTTAGACTTAATGTTTGGAATTATTTTTCAGACTTACACTTCAATAAAAATTTCAATACTCTTCCCTCGTTTTGACTTAGCCCGAGAAGTGAACTCAAAATTTGCCTATTTCTAAGTAAAACACAAGGACATATATTTTCTATCGTTAAATTTTAAGAAAGGTTATTTTTAGGGTTCTTAACTTACTAAGTTTAGGATCTAGTTTTTCCTAGCTAGTTAACCATCTTGTCAAACTTAAGTCAATTATGGCCAAAATTGAATTTTTCAATTTTTATTTTTTTAAAAAAAAATTTCAATTTTTTTATGTGATTTCTTATATATATATTTTTTCAATTTTTTCAATTTTTATAATTTTTTATAAATATGCAATGCAGAATTAAACATGCAAAAGAAAAAGAAAAAAATATGTATAAAAATTAAAAATATGCAATGCAATGATAACTATTTACAACCACCTCCTCCCCCAAACTTACCGAAAGCAGTGCCCTCACTGCTCGGCCCCATACCGTCCCCTTGAGCGTGAACGGGAACGCTCCTCCCTAGCTAGCAGGGTTCTGACCCCCTGCTCTACTTCCGTCAGACGCCGATCATGTTCCTCATCATCCCCCTCAACTCGTCAATCCCCCTAACGGCTCTTCTCATTAAACGTGCATGTTCTAAGGGGGTGAGCTCTTCCCGCTCGCGGTCGAGCTGGAGCTAGGTGTTCTGGCGGGCACGTGTTCTGCCGGTTCTGTTCGTGACCAAATATCAGCCAACCGTGTATAGGACGTAGATACGCCCTCAATGAGAGGCCTGATGGGTATACCTCCATGCATGTAAAATTCAAATTCCTCCACAGGGAGGAAATGGCGACACAGTTGTGTCACTAACATGGGGCATGAGTAGTTCGCGGCCCTTTTGCCCGCACCAATTGAGTTAAGCAGAACTGTGCAATGTCGAATCTAAGCTTCCTAGTCATAAGTGTGTGCACGATGTGAAGTGACGGGGTGAAAAATGTGGTATTATGGGAACTCCCAAAAATATTGTTTTGTGCCCATCGGCACACAGTTAAAACATTAGCGAAAAGGGTACTTTCTTGTATTCCTTTTCTTGGTTCCCTTGAGCAATCATTACCTATTAAGGGCATGTAATCTTCAAACTGAAGGGGTTGATCGTGTACAGGTAACCTAGGGATCAAAGTGACTTCATGGATGAAGTCTCTGTCAATAATTATCAACCTATCGCCCCACATTAATTTGATAAAGCCATATTATGCAAGGCAGCCGTCTTCCATGCACTCGTAAAAACGAGTGACTAGATCTGGAAGGGCGTAACCATTTGGGTGATTATATATTAAAAAATTCCAGCCCCTACGTGCGATTTCATCAGCAAAATAACTCCCATATATCGTGTGTGAAAAAATTTGTGAGAAATCACGCTCTAACTGCATATTTGGTACCATTACAGAGGGTTAACAGATCTAAAATATTTAACAGAGAGGAGTTTTAGAAAACGAACTACCTCTGAGAATTTCAGAGGGAGAAGTGGCAGACACGCGGCGGCAACAGCGTTCTGGCGGCGGAAGCGTGGCACGGCGGAGAGATCTCCCTGACTTTGCTGCGGCGGCGGCTAGGGTTTGAGGAGATGAAAATTTAGGGTTGTGGAAAAAGGGCAAGAGGGTCGGGTGCTATTTAAAGGGGAGGTTGTGTTGGTTATTTGTAAAAAGCCCCTCTTAAAGAGAGGAAATTATTTGCAATTAAAATTTTAAATTTTATTTTATTAAATCTGGAAATTTACAAAAATACCTAAAAAATTTCAATTTTTATTTTAATTTTCAAATTTTTTTATGTTATTTTGTTTTTTTTTATATAATTACAAATGATACATACCCCCAAACTTGTTTGAAACGGTGTTTTTGGCTAGATAATCAAAAAAATTAGGGGTAGATGGAGGAAGATCAGTCAATATAAATCGGCTTCTGTAAAAACAGGAGCTCCTTCGAAGGGTCCACAGTGAGGAACGGTTTAAATCGATGTCCATTTACTTTAAATGTTGTACCGTCCTCCGGGTTTTCTAGATCTACCGCACCGTGCGGATATACGGTGCGTATCATAAATGGCCCTTTCCATCGAGATTTGAGCTTGCCGGGATGGAAATGTAACCGAGTATCATAAAGCAAAACCTGTTGACCAGGTTTGAAAGTCTTGCGCATAAGGTGTTTATCGTGGAACACCTTCGTTCAGTTTTTAACGATTACTGCGTTCTCATAGGCCTCATCCCGCAACTCATCTAATTCATCCAATTGCAGCTTTCTATTGCTGCCCGCATCTCTCAAAGATAGGTTCAACTCTTTAATTTCCGAAAATTCTTTGTGCTCTATTTCAACAGGAAGGTGGCAAGCCTTTCCATAAACAAGCCTGTATGGAGACATGCCAAGATCAGTCTTATAGGCAGTACGGAATGCCCATAATGCATCAATCAGTTTTGATGACCAATCATTATGGTTTTTGGAAACCGTTTTCTCCAATATTTGTTTAATCTGCCGATTTGAAATATCGGCTTGCCAACAAGTTTGGGGATGATATGGTGTTGACAGCTTGTGAGTAATGGAGTATTTGCGCATTAAGGACTCGAAAGTCCTATTACAAAAGTGAGATCCATTATCACTGATAATCGCGCGAGGATGCCGAAACCGTGAAAAAATGTTTTCTTTGAGAAAGTTAACGACAAGCTTGTTGTCATTAGTTCGGCTGGACACAGCCTCGACCCATTTTGAAACATAGTCAATAGCCAGTAGAATATACATGTTCCTAAAAGAGTTGGGAAATGGTCCCATAAAGTCTATTCCCCAAACATCAAAAATTTCAACAACCAAAATTGGTTGGAGCGGCATTTCATTTCTCCGAGATATCCGGCCCAAGTGTTGGCACCGGGAGCATGTCTTGTAGTATTCGTATGCGTCTTTAAAATGTCGTGGCCAGTAGAAGCCACAATGCAAGATTTTTTCTGCTGTCTAGGGCCAAAATGCCCGCCACACACTTGATCGTGGCAGAATGACAGCACGCTCTTAAACTCGTTGTCGGGGAAAAACCGACGAATGATTTTGTCGGAACAGTATTTGAAAAGATACGGTTCATCCCAGTAAAAATGTTTTACTTGGGACAGGAATCGGAGTCTGTCCTAATTCGACCAATCGTTTGGTATCAGTCCGGTGGCCAAATAATTTACGATATTAGCGAACCAAAGTTCGCTTGACACGGTTAAGAGCTGCTCATCTGGAAAAACGTCTTTAATAGGAATTTGAAGTGTAGGCGAAGAAGGGATTCATGAAAGATGGTCGGCGACTACGTTTTTACATCCTCTCTTGTCTCTTATGACAAAGTCAGACTCTTGTAACAAGAGGATCCAACGTATTAGCCGAGATTTAGCATCCTTCTTCGCGAAAGATGGCGAAGAGCTGAGTGGTCCGTGTAAACAATGACTGGAGAGCCGATTAAATAGGGCCTGAATTTTTCTAGTGCAAACACAACGGCTAAGAATTCTTTTTCAGTTGTTGTGTAATTCAATTGGGCCTCGTTTAATGTTCGGCTAGCGTAATAAATTACGTGCGGCATCTTATTTATGTGTTGTCCAAGGACTGCACCAATGGAGAAATCAGATGCATCGTACATAATTTCAAATGGATGCGTCCAGTCGGGAGATGAAAGAATGGGCGCAGAAATAAGTGGGTGTTTCAATGACTCGAATGCCTTCATGCAGTTTGAGTCAAAATAAAAAGTGGTGTCCTTGGAAAACAAAAGGGTCAAGGGTCTAGCAATCTTGCTAAAATCCTTGATGAACCGTCTATAAAAACCGGCATGGCCAAGGAAGGCTCGAATGTCTTTGACGCACTTGGGAGGAGGAAGATTAGAAATGACTTCAATTTTGGCCTTATCCACCTCGATGCCATTTTGCGAGATGATATGTCCTAAGATAATACCTTCTCGCACCATAAAGTGACATTTCTCCCAATTTAAAGTGAGGTTCTTATCCCTACAACGGGTAAGAACTGCGTCTAAATGTAATAAACACTCATCAAAGGAGTTGCCGAAAATGGAGAGATCATCCATAAAAATCTCCAAGAATTTCTCAACCATGTCTGAAAAAATACCCATCATACACAGCTGGAAAGTAGCGGGTGCATTGCATAACCCAAAGAGCATGCGACGGTAAGAGAATGTACCGAAGGGACAAGTAAAGGTGGTCTTATCTTGGTCCTTTTCGGCGATGGAAACTTGATTATAGCCGGAGTAGCCATCCAAAAAGCAATAAAATTCATGCCCAGCTAATCGTTCTAGCATTTGGTCAATAAAAGGGAACGGAAAGTGGTCTTTCCGTGTCGCGGCGTTGAGTTTTCTATAATCAATGCAAACTCGCCACCCAGTTTGGGTGCGAGTAGGTATTAACTCATTCGCCTCATTAGTTATGACCGTTATGCCCGATTTCTTTGGGACAACGTGAATGGGGCTAATCCATTGGCTATCAGAGATAGGGTAAATGATACCATTATTAAGACATTTTACAATCTCCTTTTTGACAACCTCCTTCATGATTGGGTTGAGGCGTCTTTGTGGATCCCGTACTGGCTTGGCATCATCCATCATATGTATATGATGTTCAACTATGAGGGGACTAATCCCCTTGATGTCCGCCATAGACCAGCCAAAAGCTTGCCGATTATTTTGTAAGACCATTAAAAGGGCTTTCTCTTGCTCGAGGGCTAGAGATGCCGATATGATAACAGGAAGGGTCTCATTGTCACCTAAGTAAGCATATTTAAGGTGAGACGGCAATAGCTTAAGTTTGAGTTTTGGAGGTGAAACAATTGAAGGTAAACTTGGTGAAACTATCTCGAACTCGAAGGATTCCAACAATGGTTCAAAGCGAGTGTAAGCAACCGAGTCGGATGGTTCAGTTAACTCATCCGAAAATTCAAAGGACTCAAACTCGGGTGGAGATTCTTCAAAATCATCTGAAAAAGTGAAACACTCGTAATCGTTATCGGGTATGAAAGCTGTGTCAGAATCAAGGAGGAACGCACTATTGGCGTCAAAATTGTTGTGATCGAACAGAATTTTTTTGAGCTCACAGTCCTCCTGCGTGATCTCTTGGATCGAGCAAACATCAAGTATATTAGCATTAGGTTCGGAAGGTTAACTCCCCAACTTAAAAATGTTGAGCTCAATTGTCATGTTACCAAAAGATAGGTTCATTGAACCATTTCGACAATTGATCACAGCATTAGAAGTTGCAAGGAATGGTTGACCAAGTATCACTGGAATTTTATTCCGGGGGTTAGCTACAGGCTGTATGTCCATAACGATGAAATCAACGGGGAATATGAAGTCTCCTACCTTGATCAACACATCCTCTAACTCACCCCTAGGATGGGTGATGGATCGGTCGGCCATTTGGAGAGTACAATGTGTGGGTTTCAACTCTCCAACACCCAATTGCTCATATACAGAATAGGGAAGCAGGTTTACACTGGCACCAAGATCTAATAGTGCGCGATTGATATTCTTATCCCTAATAGTTATTGAAATTGTAGGACAGCCAGGGTCCTTTTGCTTTTGAGGTAAGGATTGGGTAAGAGCATCACTCACTTCATTAGCCAAGAAAACTTTCTTGGGTACCTGTGATTTCCTCTTCTTGGTTCATAAGTCCTTTAAGATTTTAGCGTAAGAAGGGACTTGTTGGATTGCATCCAAGAGAGGTGTATTTATGCTAACCTGTTTAAATAACTCCACAATCTTCTCCATTTGTGGAGTTGGTTTATTGGATCTCAACCTGTTTGGAAATGGAACATTTTGAAAATTTGTTGAGTCCAATGTTTATGGAGTAGATTGCAGAGTTGGAACGGATCCCAATGTTGGTGTTTTCGTGAAGTGAGATGTAGGTCCGTTCGAATTAGAAGAAGTAGAGCCTTATGAAGAATGAAGAATAGGCTTTGAAGATGATGATGATGATGAAGAAGAAGAAGAAGAAGCGGCGGCCGGGGTGTCATCATTATTACCAACGTTGTTGTGCAATACCTTTCCAGATCTCAATGTAGTCACGGCACTCAAATTATGATTTTGTTGTTCATGAGCAACATATGTATTTTGTGTGTGACCGGGATTTGGCAGTAGTTGAGATAGAAGTTTCCCCTTCTCTCGCTCGCTTAACGCAGCATTCAGTTATGCAATTTGGGCTTCAATTGCTTTGAGTCTCTGATCATGTGAAGAACTGTGTTGCACCAAAGACTAAATGGATGATTGGATGCTGGCTGAAGATTGCGTAGATAGTTTTAAAAACGCATCAAGACTTCGTTCTAGCTAGGAAACCATATCGTTATTCGGCTGAACAAAATTGTTTTGAGGATAAGCATTGTTTGGTACAAAATTGTTCATTTGGTTTTGGTTTTGGTAAGGTTGGGGTTGGAAAGGTTGCTGATATTGAGTTTGTTGAGGGGCTTGTTGTTGTGGAGGAGGACTTTGTAAATTGTTATTGCCTTGGAATTGTTGTTGATTTTGGTTCCAAGCAAAATTTGGGTGGCTCCTCCAACCAGGATTATAAGTTGAAGAGTATGGATCATTTCTTTGTCTTTGCTGAAATGCAGTATTGACTTGATCTTGTCCTTGAACAGGTGGTTTGTAAGGACACTCTTCGGTTAGATGGGACGGATCCGAACAACAAGCATAAATAGTGCGTGGGGGTAAAGCAGGGGCAGGAGAAGGCGATGAGAATTTGCTCTCAATTGCTTCTAGCTTTTTCGTGAGTGCAGCCATTTTGGCCTTCATTTCAATCGACATATCAAGTTAATATATGCCTGCCCTAGACTGACCTGATGAAGTAGATGAAGTGGTCTTAGTGCTTTCTTACTGAAGTGTTTGTTCAGCAAGATCATCGAGAAATTGCCAAGCCTCCTCGCTCGATTTTGTAAGAAAGTGATCTTGACAAATGATTTCCAACAACTGCTTAGTTGCTGGGTTCAGTTCTTCGTATAAAGTTTGGCAAAGTTGCCAATTCTCGATACCGTGGTGAGAGCACTGAACAAGAAGGTCCTTAAATCTTTTGAGGCATTTCCAAAAAGGTTTGGAAGGAAGCTGGGAAAATTGAATAATTTCATTTTGAATTCTCGCGGTCTTGTGGTGTGGGTAAAACTTTTTTAGAAAGACCTTAACAAACTCTTCCCATTTTTTTATGGAGTGTGATGCTGTGCTACATAACCATTTTTCAGCTAGGTCACATAAAGTGAATGGAATGACACGTAGCCTTATAGCATCATCGAAAAGTTATGTGGTCTTCATCATTGCGCAAACATTCTGGAATTTGTTAATGAAGATATAGGCATTTTCGGATTCCAGCCCATGAAATTTAGGCAACATAATGATGAAGTGGGGTTTAATTTCAAAGTTATCCCCATTAGCCGGTGGAAGTGAAAGACAAGTGTGAAGTGCGGTGCGGATAGCATAGAAAAGATCCTGGAGCGCGATTCGTTGGGGCGCTTCAACAGGCGGTGAAGGGTTGTTAGGATCGAATCCTGACATCTCTTTAGAAAATGGTGAATGTGAAGATGAAGATGAAGAAGTGGATGGAATTTCGACTTCGGAGTCAAAAGCGTCGTATGTAGGCACTAACGAGACACGGACTAAACAGGCGCTAGTGTCCCTAGTCCAACTGGACATACACTAAAGAGGTATAGTGTAGTCAAAAAAGTAGAAACAGAAGGTGGGGGTAAGAAAACGTCAATGAGAGAAAGTGGGGTGCAATGGATTTCTAGCGACAAAATGGTAAGTTTTGTAAAAAAATTTGTTTTGTGGGTTTTTTTTATAAAGATTTTTTTTTTGCAAAATATTTTATACGGAACTACGACACAGTTTCAAGCAATCACAATTTGAATATGCACAATCAAGCCTAGAGCTAAGGTCTCCTAAGTCAACTAGACCGCTCCTAACTGATCCAAAGGACAAGTTGAGAGATATATCCCTCGAGTCGCCTCTTCACCGCCAATTGTGGCCAGGTAAGCACAAGTAAAGAAAGGAGGGATCCGCTCATGAATCACCGTGAGGCGGGCTTTTTAAAATTATCTTTCCTACTTGTCTAGCCTAGGCACCAAAAAGTCTGGTTTAGATAAACGACCGATTGCTCTCAACCTTCCATTGTCCTAATGAGCGCGACGGTCCTTATTGGCTGTCTAATATTTTTTAATTAACTCGAGGGTTTATGTAAAATGCTTTTTGTGGTTTTTGGGGTCCTAGGAAGGGTAATGAAATCCCCCACCCAATCTGGATTGGTGTTATAGCCTCTTGAAAGTCCGTTTTAAAAAATGCAAAGCAAAAACACACAAAAATCCAAAACACTTGCCAAATTTTTTTTTTATTGCGGCGCAAAGAATCCTGCACAAAATCAAGTTATTGGAGAAGGGGGAGAAATTTTTGCGCAAAGAACCCTGCAGGAAAATTTTACAGAGGACTACAGAGGGCAGAAGAAAAGAAAAGAATGCTTACAGAGAAGTTTTGGAAAGCTGACGTCAGCAAGGCGCGGCGGATCCGCGGCCGTTTGCACAGTATTGCTGCGGTTCCGCGGTTGAAGAGATGACTCAGGCCTCCAAATTGCTTCTATTTTCTGTTGTGGTTCTCCTCTATTTGTTCAGATCCGCTGTTTGCTATTTTATTCACTGGATCTTTCCAGATCTGAATCTGCTCGTCTTTCCGATCCTGCACAATTCGCACGAAAACCCTTCAAAAAATAACAAGATGATAATTTTTTGTTTGTTTTTATATTTTTTAGTTTTTATGATTTTTTTTAAATTTTTAACTAACCCGAAATTACAAAAAGAAAATAACTACGCCATCCCCGGCAACGGTGCCATTTGATTGGTAGATGTTTTTTTGCTTATATGCGTTTTGTGAAATCAAAGAATTAAGAATACCACAATCAATAACGGTGTCACTTGGTAGCTAGCCGGTTGAGTACGGGTCGGTCCACAGGGAAAACGTGTATTTTCTAGTTGTTCTAACGAGTTAATTCCTATTTGTGGTAGGTTTTGATTTTCTATAAAAACTGAGGTTGAAATTGATTTGGATTAAAACCTTGCTAGGGTTAGGATTAGGTTAGTTTGGAAAGTAAATTATTCTCACCGCTTTTTTTGCCCTAATTAAGAACTTTTAGGTATTAAGGTAATTGTTAACAAAGGGGATTAGCACGACCGGGAAGAAACTAGGTTTCTCCCCTTTGGTCCTTGTCCATCCTTTCTTAACTCTTATCCCTAATCTCTATGGAAATCAACCACACCCGGTCTTTAACTAAGGAACCACCACTACCTCGTGGGATAGGGTGCCGTAGTGAGCGGTGTGTGGTTGTTTGCATAGAGCCCTTATTTTAAAGAATTGAACGGGCAAGAAAGGGGTGAGAGATTTTCATCTCTCAAACCTTCCCTAAACCTAACCCTAACAAGTGAGGAGCTACTCACTCATTAGGGAATTAACAAATGAATTCATTTTTGTTTTATTTTTAATAACCTAATTAACTAGCGGAAAATAATTACGGCAGATAAAAAAATTGCAGAGAAATAAAATTTCAGAAAATAACTACGGCAAGATAAAAAAACTTACTTTTTATTGATGCACTCTTTGACAATTACAAGGAATGAAATTTTAAACTAGGAAAATAAAAAGAGGCATGCTCCAAAAAGAGTTGTAGACTTCCTATTTATAGATAATAGAAACCCTAGGATTTACATCTGATCCTCATCTAGAATTACATAACTACCCTCAGAAGCCAGGTCAACGCACCGACTCCACCGACACGCACCGACACGCGCCGACACAGGATCTGCACGGCCGTGGATCCGCGGCCATAAGCCTGGTTTGGCCGCGATTCCGCGGCCGTTTGATGGGCTTTCTGGCACATTTCTTCAAGTATACTTCATGTTGCATTTTAATTCTGGTTTCTTCACTTGGTTCCTCAGAATGTCTTCTAGTTTCTTCCAGATTTTCACAGTGCAGAATGTTGTAGACTTTTACCGTTCTCTTCGTGTTGAAGTCTTGAATTTTGTGCTGCCGTAGTACGTTGTGCAATCGAACTGTTGATTGATCTTCATTTATTCCTTAACTTTAGGCGGCATCTTGCAGATTCATCTATTTGTTGGCCGTAGTCTCATATTTGTAGTGTCTTTTCACCATTTTCACTGTATTGTTCCGAGAACCTGTAACCTGCAACTATTTAGCAGACATGGATTAAAGGCACCTATTTATTTGCAATATGATTAAGAATGGGGAATATAATAATGCAAAATTCTGATATGAACAGGGCTACGAATGGTTTTGGCGATACCGTGAATGTAGTGAACTTGATATAATCGAAGGAACTTGATAGCTTTTAAAAGGAGTGGTTTAAGCTCCACAATTCAAAAGTTTTGCTGTTTTGAAAAAACCGAGTGGTTTTAAAATTGTTCCAACGATTCAGCTTTGGTTTGTTTGCTTTGCACTAATGTAATGCAGTCCCATCAATTAACCTACCATTGCAGAAAACAACGAAAATACAACGCACGCTTATGCCATTCTCATTCGCCACGGGCCCCGTCATCGCCCGTTAGGTTACTTAACTAACGACAGAGCGGGGGCTGGACTAGCGCGGATGAAAAACATAAGCAACGTCTATTATATAATATATATAATAATAATATCCATTCGTCAGACGCAATGATAGGCATTCCAGATCACAGATGAACACATTGGATATACTAGGAATTCCGTATTTCGTCTGAGCCTATAACGAAAGATGGATTCCACGGTCGTGATGAATAGCCAAACCCCACCCTACACCCCTACGGGTGCGACAAACTACCCACAAAATTCTCAAAGTGAAGCAACCTCCCTCAACAAGGTGAGCAGACCACTCAGCACTTCAAAGAACCTGGTAGTTTGTGCACCCCACCTTGGGTCTATCCTAGGAGGAAAAACAGTAAAAGAAATAATATACAACGGTGGCTACAATCTCAACCCGGATGTGCAACCGAAAAATAATATTATATCAATTTACAATTTACATCGAATGAAAGATAAAACACTCATCTCACATCCCGGCTATTCATCTACGACAATCCTATTAGTTATATGTATGCCCTAGAGGCCATTATTGTACATGTCATGTATATTATAGTGGATGCTTGGACATATATATATAGAGTACTTTCTTGCTCGACATGATAGTATGCTATCTGGTTACTCTTTATCTTAACATGTTGACTGGTATTCTTTACTGTCTTGCTCTCACATGTTGATAAAGCCCTTAGGATATGTACTTGACTACCAGGATTATGATGAGATCATACTAGTAGGGCCAGGGTGGTCCACAAGTACATCCTTTAATCAGTTCCTAGTAGTAGGAATATCGAGACCAGGGCATCGATATTCCAATGTAGACTAGTGTGTACGTTTCTTGTCCCTCATAAGGCGATGGTTGTTCCCACAACCATTGGTGTGTGACATCAAAGATTGTACACATGTGCTCATTGGAGAATGGGTACACCGAACAGGGCTCGCCAAGGACTCCTATATGGTAGTATACCTAACGTCAGATAGCAGTCCTCTGGTGACACTAGTACAGGTTAGTCTGTAGACCCGAGATCGTCATAGAGTTTTGTGTGGCTTCCACTGTGCTTTGATTTTCTCCCTACCACGGCTCAAAGGAGTCATGCAAACAGGTGGATTTTGGGTACAGTTCCGAGTCATATGGAGGAAATGAGCAATAGGAGGGGTTTCGTCTCTCCCGGTATTGGGGGTTGATGTTGCGCTATCCTTGATTGGCTATAACTGGAAGTCCCTGGCCAAGGATGCTGCTGAGATTTACTGATAAGAGTTATCTGTAGTTTCTCAAACCGTTATAGGCCAGACATCAGCATGACTTATCACGTTACTGGGGACTGACGTTTACCACCCCTAGACATGATAAGCGACATATTAGACGAAGAGACCGGACTGTACGGTAGTGTTACTGATAGGATTCATGGAGAGTATGGATGAGCTTGCTTATTGATCTTCATATCGCTCAATACCCGGGTAGCCGTTACGTCCAGCTAGTACCGCTGACGACTTGTGGGTGACTGATGTGATCATCACCTACTATTGGCGTATTGACGAGTCTTTAGAGTCCCACACAGAAGTTTCCTGGTTCAAGCGAAACGAAGTAGGACACATATGCGATATATGTGTGGGCCTGATTAAATACATGTATGTGATACCGTATTGTAATCTTGCAGTTATCTGTTATCGGTTCGGTTATATGTGATATAACCAGATTGTCGAATCAAGTGTTGATTTGATAATGTGATATACAGATGAATGATATTAGTCGGTCATATGTTATATAACCGGATTATTAAATCAAGTATTGATTTAATAATGTGATATAATTATATCTTAACTAATATCATTAGCTCACTAATTATTCTTCATTATATATATATTAATATATATGATATATATATATATATATATATATAATGAACCATGGCATGATTTCTATTTTTGAGAAAAATAGAAAAGAGGTGGAAAATGAGAGCATGGTTGCAAGCATGGGCTTTATTCATAGTTTATTCATCTTGACTCACTATTCAAGCATGGTTGCAATTTTATATTGCAAAATTCCATGCTTGAATGAGTGGGGGTCAAGAGTTTCCATTGATTCTACTCTCATTCTCAATACTTAGGCATTTTTCTTGAGTTGCTCCCATGATTGCTCTCTAGCTTCATCTTCCTCCTCAATTGTCATGGTTCAAGCTTCAACCCTCACATGAGATGTGAATCATAAAGCTTGAACACAAACAAGTGAGAAAAATAAACCCCTACTTCACCATCTCACATTAGATTAGCAATTTGATGTGGAGTGTTGCCTTCACTAATGAGATTAGTGGAGGATTAGCTTGAGCTAGTGGACTTCGGGTGGATCGTCTTTGGCGCGAAGATCACGAAGGAGGTTCGTTCAACTCGAAGAAGAGCCTAGTGGAGTCGCCTGGACCACAACCCGGAGCTATTAAAGAGAAGGACTCGAACGACAAAGGTTGTATGCTCTTTTCTTCTCTTTAAGTTAATCACATCACAAAGGAAAACCCTAATAATCTTGTTAGTCTAACATAGCACCCAATAAAAATTAAAATGTAGCATGCTTGATGAATATAGAACCTCATGGAGGTGTTAAGGTAGAATTTCATGGTATCAGAGCCAAGCTAGAACATTAGGGTAACTTGTCGCGACATTAGAAATCCGTTGTTTTTATCGCGCAAAAACTGCAGATAAAACAGTTTTCAAAATTGATGTTTTAAGTTGCTTGCATACCCCGCGGGCTCACGGTTTGAACTGAGAAGCCATGGGGTGGAGCGTTCGCATCCCGGGGACACCCCTGGGGGGACCAGAGGCCGGACCCACAGCCCAAGACCACCACTTGGTGGCCTTAGGGTGGGTGACCCGAGAGCACCCCAAATGGGTGCTCTCGGGTCTGCCAACTTCTGGGGGCCACCTCGAGGTGGCCCCAGGGGTGCGTACCCCCCCTAAGGCCCCCCAATCGATACTTTTTTTGGGTCATCGCCCCCGCGAAGATTCGGGCGGGTTTCGAGTTCGTTTCGACTCCCGGATTGGCTTAAAACGATCGGTTTTAGAACTTTAGCTCACTGGTTTTTTCAAGTGTTGAAAAAAATTGGTTTAGTTTTCTAATTGCGTGTGGAATTCTAATGTCGCGGTTACTTTACAAGACTTATATGATGTGTGTGATATAATTATTACAATCCGAATTAATTAGTTTTATGAAAACTAGTTAGTATATTATAAACCTAGCCGTTTAGTCTCAATTGATCGATTGCCACGAAGTTTTGATTCGGATCAAAACTCTGTCGTAATTGCGTATTGTACGCAATCTCTAAGTCGGGAATCTAATTGAATTATCCGACAACCAATTGAAAAGAGTTTTCAATTTGAGACTAAAATGCAAGTTTTATAAGTTAGGCATGAAATCCGGAATATGAGATATTCCGGGTTTATGATGTCTAAGGATATTGCGGATTCTAATCATTGTAGTTTTCTGTTTCTTTTCTGCGACCGTAAGTGTAATTTGTGGGGTATCCCAATCTCGTTGCTATATGTCAAAGAGTTTTCGGGATACACATATTTACTTACGTTGATGACATGAGATGTTATGCGTTGCTGTTGATATGATTCATAGGATCATCGTGATTGAATAGCTGGGGTTTTTATGTGAGATGAGAGTTTTTATATTGTCATTCATGTAAAATTCAATGTAATATTCTTTTATTGCAGCACTTCCGGGTTGAGTATGATGCCACCATTGTTTTATATTATTTACTTTTCCGCATTAGGATAGACCCAAGGTGGGGAGCACAACTAACCGGGTTCGAGAGTCCAGTGAGAGACCATATCAAGGAGTTGAGACCGGGTCTCCTAACTCTAGAATTGGCAAGCTTAATTGCCGCTCTCGTAAGGGTATAGGGATGTAGGTTTGGTTTTTCATCACGACTGTGGAATCCGTGTTTTATATTATTGGCTAAATTTAAAACACGGACATCCTAATATATCCAAAATTTCATATGTTGCTTCTACTGCTTGATTCTGTGATGTTGATCATATAACTGCATGAGACGAATATAATATTATATATATATGATATATAATAAACGTTGCTTATGTTTTGCACCCGCGCTAGTCCAGCTCCGGCTCTACCGGTAGTTAATTAACCTAACGGTGCATGACGGGGCCCCGTGGCGAATGCGGATGGCATAAGCGTACATTCTATTTTCGTTTTATTTTTCTGTAATGTTTAGGAAACATTAATTGATGGGACTTCATTAATGAGATTAATGAAAAAAAGAACCAAAAGATGTAGAATCAAATTTTCAAAAAGGGTAGCTCTAGTTTTTTCTTTGCATAGTGGTATTCCTCGATGAATATCCAGCACCTCATTCGATGAGGAAAGAGCCGAGATCTCTTCACCGGGAGTGACCTCTTTAGCGAAACTAGCAAATACTACAACTCTCTCGGTTTTGTTTTTGATAGTTTCTCTAGTTCCTTTTTTGCATAGTGGTATTCCTGAATATCCTGCACCTCATTTGATGAGGAAAGAGCCGAGATCCCTTTACCGGGAGTGACCTCTTTAGCAAAACTAGCAAAAGCCTCAAAAACACTCCTTTTCAAAAACATTAGATTCTACAGCGATATCAAGTTCATTACGGTCATGGTTTTCTTAAAAACCTGCGTAGCCCTCTGTCATTTCAGATAAGTGTTATTTTAGTATTCGTGCTACGGTAGTTTGGCCTCCGTCAAGGCGTAGTGTACGATAGCTGATTAGTATTTATCTGTAGCATGAGATGTGATTGGATTAGGGTATTCGTACGGCGTTGTTTGGCCTCCGTCAAGGGTCGTGCGGGTAGGTCTAGTTCAATCAAGAAATGAACGGGTTGAAGTTGACTAGCGCCCTATGGCTAGTTTGGCCTCCGTCAAGGTCATAGGACGCTAGGGGTAAAAACTATTATCGGGAATTTCAAGTGTTGAAATTTGCAATGAGATTGCATACCTTCTATGTGATAGTTGGATCCCGATACCCACTGCGAGTAAGAGTTACTCCTGGGAGAGTTTTGCACTTTAGAATTAGTCGATCAAGTAGGTGTCTAGAAAGGTGTCAACGGGGTTAAGCCTCTAGGGAAACGAGCTTTATTTTAATTATGTCCATGCGAAAGTACGGGGAACCTCCTTTAAACTACCGTCACTGGCCTGGCCGAACGATTAGCTAACTTGTAGGGTGTAATTAATCCCGGCTAATCTTACCTTTTAGGGTTTGAAGGAAGATTTGATAAAAACAGTGGGAGCCATCCTGATTAGATAAGATAATAACCAATCTAATCTTGCAAAGAGCGCACGCTAACGTGTTTCCTTCTTCCTCTCTCCAAGCAGCAACTAATGTCACGCCTTAATCAAGATAATAATATGGATGTATTGGCCGAACCCTCCTTTTATACAGGGCTAGGGAACGTTGGTCCTGCTCCATCTTATGAGTGTCATAAGTCTGAGCAAGGGATAGAGGAATATCAGGATTCCCGAGCCATCCGTACGAAGAAACGGAATGTTGATGCATCTTCTTCGGGTGTGTTCATTACCGAGAACTGTTTCTCAGTTTGTTCTACGTCCTGAGTATTGGATACCGGATCAAGATCCCACGTATGTAATTTGTTACATGGGCTAAAGAAAGGTAGAGAACTGGGAATGAGTGATAAATCCCTAACAGTAGAGAATGGTGCAATTGTTACAGCCAAGACAGTTGGCGATTATCACCTTGTATTACCAACTGGTAATACATTGATTCTGAACGACCGTTACTACATACCAAAGATGATGTGCAACATTATATCGGTTTCTTTGCTAACTAAAGAAGGATATAATCTCACATTAAAGGATAATGTTATGGACATTTTCCAGAATCAAGTGTTGATTGGATCTGGTATGTTATGTAATGCTATATACGTTCTTAATCAAAGTACAGTTCTTAATGTACAGAACACAAACAAAAGGAAAAGTTCAGAAATGAACGAAGCCTTCTTGTGGCACTGTAGAATAGGTCATATCAATGCGACAAGACTGGCTAAGTTGCATAAAGATGGATATTTGAATTCATTCGAATTTTTATCTTATGAAACTTGCCAGTCATGTCTCAAAGGCAAGATAACCAAAACTCCGTTTACTGGACACAGAGAAAGAGCTACCGAACACTTGGGACTGATACATAGTGATTATGTGGTCCTATGTCTATACATGCCAGGAATGGTTTTTCGTACTTTATTCATTCACCGATGATCTCTCAAGGTTCGGACATGTGTTCTTGTTGAAACACAAGTCTGATTCTTTTGAGAAATTCAAGGAATATAAGTGCGAAGTAGAAAACCAGACGGGCAAAAGTATTAAAATCCTATGATCAGATCGGGGAGGAGAATACTTGAGCGGGGAATTCCGTGATTATCTAAAAGAGAATGGGATTCTCTCTCAGCTTACTCCTCCGTATACGCCACAGCACAATGGTGTATCGGAGCGGAGGAATCGCACCCTATCAGATATGGTGCGCTCTATGATGAGTACTGCTGAGTTGCCTATTTCTTTTTGGGGTAATGCGCTTGAGACAGCTGCATATCTATTGAATAGAGTTTTGACCAAATCAGTGCCTACCACTCCATATGAGATATGGAATGGGAAGAGGCCATATCTTAATTTTATTCAGATATGGGGTTGTCCGGCCTATGTGAAGACACAAAATCCAGACAAGCTCGAGGCAAGGTCGGTTCTGTGCAAATTTATAAGATATCCAAAACATTCACGAGGGTATATCTTCTACCGCTCTGAGGAACAAAAGGTGTTTGTTTCTCGACATGCCACCTTTTTAGAAAAGGGTTTTCTTATGAAAGAAATTAGTGGCAATCAGGTATAACTGGAAGAAGTTCCAGCAGTACAGACTACAACTGACGATTTGGTGGAACCGGAAGATCCAATAGTACCCAACGAACCCCAGCCACTCCGCAGATCTAGTAGGGTTCCTTATACACCTGAGAGATGCTACGGTTTTCTCATAAATGGTGGGAGCGAGGATTGCATCATGGAAGATGATGACCCTACTAGTTTCGAGCAGGCCATCACGAGTGGGGACTCTGTGATATGGCAAGATGCAATGAGATCCGAGATGGAATCCATGTACACCAACCAAGTATGGACTTTGGAAGTTGCTCCTGAAGGGGTAAAACCCATTGGGAGCAAGTGGATCTTCAAAAAGAAGATAGGTGTAGATGGAAAAGTCGAGACTTTCAAATCTAGACTTGTAGCAAAAGGTTTTTGTCAACGACCTGGCGTCGACTATGATGAAACCTTTTCTCCTGTCACTATGCTTAAGTCCATCAGGATCCTGCTTGCCATTGCTGCATACCATGACTACGAAATCTGGCAGATGGACGTCAAGACTGCTTTTCTAAATGGTGATTTAGAAAAGAGCGTGTACATGACACAGCCAGAGGGCTTCGTAGACAGTGGGAGCAGCAGAAAGGTGTGCAAGCTGCTTAAATCCATCTACGGGTTAAAGCAGGCATCGCGGAGGTGGAACATCTGTTTTGATGAAGCTATCAAAGAGTTTGACTTCATCGAAAATATAGATGAACCTTGTATATATAATAAGGCTGTAGAGAGTAAGGTGGTCTTCCTCGTATTGTACGTGGATGACATACTCTTGATAGGAAATGATGTTCCTATGCTACACTCGGTCAAGCTCTTCTTGTCACTCAAGTTCTCCATGAAAGACCTTGGTGATGCCTCCTACATTCTGGGGATAAAGATCTATAGAGATAGATCTAAACGGATGTTGGGATTTTCCCAATCCAGGTACATAGACACCATACTAAAGAGGTTTAGTATGGAAGATTCCAAGCGAGGTAATGTACCCGCTTGTTCAGGAATCACTCTCTCCAAAGAGATGTCTCCCAAGACTGATTTGGAGAGGGCTCGCATGCAAGGGATACTCTATGCTTCGGCAGTAGGCTCTATCATGTATACGATGTTATGTACCAGATCGGATGCAGCTTACTCACTAGGTGTAGTGAGCAGGTATCAATCAGATCCTGGGGAAAACCACTGGACAGCTGTAAAGAACATTCTTAAGTACTTGAGAAGGACTAAAAAAATGTTCTTGGAGTATGGTAACGGAGAACTCCAGGTGGAGTCCTTTACCGATTCGAGCTTCCAGAGTGATAAGGACGATAGTTAGTCGGTCTCGGGTTTTGTCTTTACCCTCAACGGAGGGGCGGTGTGTTGGAAGAGTTTCAAGCAAGACACTAAAGCAGACTCGACGAAGGAGGCTGAATACATCGCTGCCAACGATGCTGCCAAAGAAGCTGTCTGGACTAAGAAGTTCATTGCTGAGCTTGGTGTGGTTCCATCCATTGAGCATCCAACACATGTGTATTGTGATAACAATGGAGCTGTGGCTTTGGCAAAGGAACTCAGGACCTATCAGAGATCCAGACATATTCTGAAGCGGTATCACCTGATCAGGGAGATAGTTGATTGCCGGGAGATCAAAGTCAGGAGAGTTGACACAGAGGACAACGTAGCGGATCCACTCACAAAAGGCCCTCCCCCAGATACAATTTGAGAGACTTTTTGGGATGTTGGGTATGAGATACTACAACACATGGCCTTAGTGCAAGTGGGAGATTGTTAGTTATATGTATGCCCTAAAGGCCATTATTGTACATGTGATGTATATTATAGTGGATGCTTGGACACATATATATAGAGGACTTTCTTGCTCGACATGATAGTATGCTATCTGGTTACTCTTTATCTTAACATGTTGACCGGTATTCTTTACTGTCTTGCTCTCACATGTTGATAAAGCTCTTAGGATATGTACTTGACTACCAGGATTATGATGAGATCATACTTGTGCAGGGTTCCGTAGGACGGCAGCAAGGTTTCGGGAGGCATCGTCCATGCCATTTTCAAATTTTTGCTGTACTAAAGAACCCTAAATCTAGAATCTTAACTAGAGATTTAGATGAACAAGCAATGCAAACAACTTTACATACAAAGTGAATGAGGAATACAACCTTTGTAGACCGGTCCTTCACTTCTAAAGCTCCGTGTAGTAGTCCCTTCGCTCCAAGTAGTGAACACCCGAACTCTAGTAAGGGTTCACATGAAGAAATGAACAAGCTTGCTCAAAGTCTTCGAGGCCAAAGATGATCTACATTGAGGAGACTCAAGCTCATGCTACCTCTTCACTAATTGTAGATTAGTGAAGCAAACACCCTAAACTAAATGGCTAATATAGTTGAGGGTGATGAAGTAGGAATTGGGCTCACTTTAGATTTATTTTTCTCACAATATTTCTTCACCATTTCAAAAGCTAGCAAGCTTTTTCATGGGGAAGAAGAAGATGAAGTGGACATGAGAATGAAACTCATGAGGTGAGAATAGCAACCATGGGTGAGTTAGTGTCATACACTAACTCATGTAGAGATTAAACCATGGCTAACTATAATGGTTAGGTTAATAAATATCTACAAATAAAACAAAATTAGTGGACTTGGTCAATGGTTCCACAAACCTCTACAAACTTGAACCATGTGACTAATTACCATTAATTTTGATTAAATTTAAATAAATAAAACCATTCAGTATATCAAGCATGGTGTGAGTCTCATACACCCATATAGCATGTGGCATCTAACATGACACAAATTAATGTACATTAATATATATCACATATATACTATATGCACACAAGTGAGAAAAAGAAATGTTTAGCGAGCAAATATTAGTTAATGTAAGTTAATATATCAAATATATAATTATACATTAAATTATCAAATCAACACTTGATTTAATAATCCGGCTATATCGCATACAATCGACTAATATCAAATGTAACAACTTATCGAATCAACACTTAACCCGATAACTCGGCTATATCACATATAACCTACCGATATCACATGTCGTGAGAATAGAATGTGGTATCATATACGCGCATTAATCTCGATCCCGCACATATCACATAAGTGCTCCTACTTCATTTCGCATGAACCAGGAAACCTCTGTGTAGGACTCTAAAGACTCGTCAATACGCCGACAGTAGGTGATGATTATATCAAACACCCACAAGCCTCAAGCGATCTGCTAAACGTAACGGCCACCCGGGTATTGAGCAATCAGAAGATCAACAAGCAAGCCTGCTCATACTCCTGCGAATCCAATCAGTAACAATACCGTACAGTTCGGTCTCTTTGTCAGATATGTCGCATATCACAGCCTGGGGGTAGTATAACGTCAGACCCCAATAGCCTGATAAGTCATGTCGATGCAAGGTCCATAATGGTTCGAGAAACTACTGATAACACTTACCAGTAGATCTCAGCAACCCTGGCCAGGGATTTCCTGTTATGGCCAATCAAGCATAGCGCAACATCAACCCCCAATACCGGGAGAGACGAAATCCCCTCCCATCTCTCATTGCCTCTATGTGACTCGGGACTGTACCCAAAAACCACCTTTTTGCACGATCTCTTGAACGTGGTATGGTGGAAATCAAAGCACAGTGGGAATCGCACAAGACTCTATGACAATCTCGGGTCGACAAACTAATCTGTACCAGTGTCATCAGAGAACTGCTATCTGACGATAGGTATAATACCATCTAGGAGTTCTCGGCGAGTCCGTTCAGTGTACCCAGTCTCCACTGAGCACCCGTATACCTTCTCTGATGTAAAACACCAATGGATGTGGGATCATCCATCGCCCATCATATGGGTCAAGAAGCGCATACGCTAGTCTACTATGGAGTATCGATGCCCTGTCTCGATACTCCCACGACTAGGACCATTTGAAGGATGTACTTACCGACTACCCTGTCTCCACTAGTATGATCTGCATCATAATCCTGGTAGTCAAGTACTCATCCTAAGGGCTTTATCAATATGTAATAGAGAGACAATATGTGTACATGTTAAGATAAAGAGCAACAAGATAGCATACTATCATGTCGAGCAAGGAAGTCCTCCCCATATATGTCCAAGCATCCACTACAATATACATCACATGTACAGTAATGGCCTATAGGGCATATATATAACTAACAATCTCCCACTTGCACTAAGGCCATTTGTTGCAGTATCTCATACTCAACGTCCTATAGAAGTCTCTCTAGGGTAAGGCCTTTGTGAGTGGATCCGCTGTGTTTTCCTTCACGTCAACTCTCCTGACCTCGATCCCTGGGAGATCAACCATCTCCCTGAACAGGCGATACTTGCCACAAAATATGTCTGGAACGCTGATGGGACCAGCGTTCCTAGGCCAAATCCACAACTCCATTGTTGTCACAATAACAGTTATTGGACGCTCAATGGTTGGAACCATGTTCATCTCATGAACAAGAAATGCCCCAACAGCCACTTTGGCAGCATCGTTGGTAGCAATGTATTCAGCCTTTATCGTCTAGTATGTCACGGTATCTTTCTTGGAACTCTTCCAATATACCGTCCCTCCACTGAAGGTAAAGACAATGCCTGTGATTGACTTTCAGTCGACCTTATCACTCTGGAAGCTCGAACCAAGAACATTCATTTAGTGCTTCTCAAGTACTTAAGAATGTCTTCCACAGCTGTCCAGTGATTTTCCCAAGATCCGATTGATTCCTGATCACTACATCTAGTGAGTTAGCTACATCTTGTCTGGTACAAAACATCGCACACATGATAGAGCATACTGCCGAAGCATAGAGTATCCCTTGCACGCGAGCTCTCTCCAAATCAGTCTTGGGAGACATCTTTTTGGAGAGAGTGATCCATGAGTAAGTGGGCGAACCACCATGCTTAGAATCATCCATACTAAACCCCTTTAGAATGGTGTTAATGTACCTAGATTTGGGACACTCCCAACATCCACTTAGATCTATTACCATAGATCATAAACAACAAGATGTAGTAGGTATCATCCAGATCTTCTATGGAGAATCCCCGTGATAAGAGGAGCTTGACCGAGTGTAGCATAGGAAACCATTTCCTATCAAGAGTATGGTATCTACGTACAATACGTAGAAGACAACCTTACTCTCTACAACCTTTTTGCATATACAAGGTTCATCTACCTTTTTGATGAAGTCAAACACTTTGACTGCCACATCAAAACAGATGTTCCAACTCCGCGATGCCTTCTATAATCTTGATGGAGTTAAGCACAGCTTTGAAAGTCTCAACTTTTCCATCTACACCAAGAATCTTCTCAAGATCCATTTGCTCCAAATGGGTTTTACCCCTTCAGGTCCAACATCCAAAGTCATACTTTGTTGGTATACATGGATTCCATCTTTGATCACATAGCATCCAGCTATTTCACAAAGTCCCCACTCATGATGGCCTGCCTGAACCTAGTTGGGCCATCATCTACCATGATGCAATCCTCGCTCCCACTGTCACCGAGAAGATCGTAGTATCTCTCAAGTGGATGAGGAACCCTACCAGATTCGTGGAGAGGCTGAGGTTCGTTGGAGACTATTGAATCATTTGGTTTCACCAAATCATCAGCTGTTAGTTTGTCCAGCTGGAACTCCTTCCAGTTCTATCTCATGACCACTAATTTCTTCATAAGAAATTCCTTTTCTAAAAATGTAGCATGCTGAGAAACAAAATACCTTTTGCTCCTCAGTGTGGTAGATGATATTCCCTCACAAATGTTTGGAATATCCAACAAACTTACAGAACTGACCTTGCCTCGAGCTTGTCCGGATTTTGCTTTTCAACATATGCCGGACAACCCCATATCTTAACTTGTTTAAAACATGGTCTCTTCCCATTCCATATCTTATATGGAGTGGTAGGCACTGATTTGGATGGAACCCCATTCAATAGGTATGTGTAACATTTCATAAAAATAAAATATTATTTTTGGGAATTTTTATAATTAAATAATAAATATTATGAATATTTTAATAATGCGGTATATTTATATACCGATAAATTGGGAAATGTTTGGAAATTATGTTAAATAGTGAATTTGAAAGAAATTATAAGAATGGAGCATTCATAAATCTTATATAATTAATTATATTCCATTTTTATGTTAATCATGATTAAATATCACTAATCGTGCATTAAACTTGTTTTGTGCATGTGACATGCACCAAGTCATTTTTCACATTTGCTACATTTTTCTACCATTGCTATTCTTTTTCCTCATGCATGGTTTGTTTTCAAAAATGAGAAGAGAAAAGAATAGAAAAGGAAAAGAAAAAGAAAAGATTAAAGAAAGGGAGGTATGGGCAAGAGAGAGAAGAGAGGGTGAGGGGTTTGTGTTAACTTGGTCATTGTTCTCACTTCATCATCTCCATCATTTCTTCTTCCCTCCCTCAAAGATGGCTTCCTTCTTGTTCCTCCCTCCTCTACCACCTCACAACACCACCAAAAACAACTCAGAACATCATTTCCACTTCATTAAAAGCATGCACAAGCTCACTACAAGCATTTTGGACCAAGAAAAACTGGATTTTGATGACTTGGGGCAACTCAAGAAATTTCTTGAGTTACCAAATGAGGTAATTCTTGCACCATTAGAGTAGTATTGCATTTACTTTAGCTTCCATGAAAGTTTAGAAGTGTTTAGTGTTGTTTTGTGAACTTAGAAAATTCCTAGAAGAGGGTTGTGGGATTCTTGAATTGAGAAAGTGTAATTGAGGTTAGTAGAGACGATACAACCCCTGTAGTGATTGTATACTGGACTAAACCTGAGAGTAAACCCCCAATTCCCAAACCTAGAAACCCCGATATCGTATTTTGTAAACTTTGGTGATGGTATATTGACATCTGCTATGACCTGGGGCACCTGAAAATTTTATAGCAATCACAGTAAGTCATGCAGGCAACCTAGAAGCTATCCTAAAGACCCGAGCCTAAACCCATCAATCCAGGCCGCGGATTTATTCACTTAGGCCGCAAATTGCGGCATGGGTACTTCCAAACTGGTTCGTGTTTGTTTCAGGGCTTTATCTCCAGTAAATTAGACCCTCCACATATGCAAAATCGGCTAATTCACCTAGGGTAAAATCTGGGACCATTTTCATGAGTTGCTGCATTGTTTTGCGACTTCGTTTTAATTTGGGATTTGGTATTTGATATTGTGTTCCATCGTCTGATGTTTGTACGTCAGCGACGGGGGTTGTTTGGTGGTTTTGCAGGCGTAGGCTATAGGTTCCAACCTATAAGCGATTCACATGCCGTTTTGGTTTTCATGCGTGATTTCGGTTTACGATATCTTGTGTGTAAATATGTTGGTACCCTCGAGTAGACTTGAACGACAAGGACGAGCGTGGAGTCATCGACTTCGGCAAGCGATGATCAAAGTGAGTAAATATATATCTACGGGGGAAGTCGGGTGGATGGCGTATAGCACCCTCGCAGTTCGTAGTGTAGCCTATGGTATATCTTATATATATACGATACCATGTGTTATGTGAAATGTTTATGATTCTCTAGATAGACCTTAGGAGTTCATGGATAAACTTTAGTATAATTGGATGATAGTGTCGTTAGCAAGTTTAGTCGCTAGCTAGTTTATTCGCGAACCCTAGTAAGGTTTACACCCACACGCGCACACACACGCTTACATTGTTTTACTTGTGCGTATATGGGGATATATACATATATATATAAACATATAGGTATGTGAATATATATATATATATTTATATGTATACATATACATGGATGATGAGGATAGTATTTGATACTTGAAGATGAGTCAATGAGATTGGGCACGATGCCACGAGATCGGTGATGAGTTTTGGTTCGTATTATGAGATACGACATGATATTATAGCGGGTCCTTAGGCGATGTGTTTTCATACACACGCATATATGTGTGTGTGTGTGTGTGTGTGTGTGTGTGTTGATGGTATCAGTTTGTACTAGACGTTAGATCAGTACCCCCAGTTCACGATATGTGATGATAAGGATACCAGATGAGAAACGAGATAAATGTGATATTTGACACGTATCCAGATTTGGGATGCCGTACGATGGATTTACCGTACGTGATATGATTAAGATGATAGATCCGCACTCTTAACTCGAGGATGTCATATGATATATTGTATCGTACATGATGCTATTGAGGCAGGATTACCGACTACTAGATATGGATATCGAATCAGACTTAGGTGGTTTTCCTTACCCTTTCGATTAGTCTGTTAGTTTAGACCTCTAGTTTACTTAGTAGATGTTAAACTGGACTCGAGTCATAGTTATTTCAAAACTAATGAATCATGAGTATTTTAAAGACAGGCCAAGGGATTCTACGGATATTTCAAAGGACGTACATTTTCTTAAAAACACCGTAGCCCTATTTTCTAAACACCACGATTCATGTTATTTCAAATGACAACTGTATGACTCGTATGCATAATGTAGATTCCTTATTGTTACATTTATTATTTATCCTGTATACTCATGCTGTTCATATCGCATCGCATTGCATGTTTAAATATACTTTTATTGTTATTATGAAACCATGATGTCAGGACACCAGCAACTAATGAATCGTGAGTATTTTAAAGACAGGCCAAGGGATTCTACGGATATTTCAAAGGACGTACCTTTTCTTAAAAACACCGTAGCCCTATTTTCTAAACACCACGATTCGTGTTATTTCAAATGACAACTGTATGACTCGTATGCATAATGTAGATTCCTTATTGTTACATTTATTATTTATCCTGTATACTCATGCTGTTCATATCGCATCGCATTGCATGTTTAAATATACTTTTATTGTTATTATGAAACCATGATGTCAGGACACCAGCACCATTACCGATGATGCGTATGTCTACGAACACTTACTTGCCGGCTCACACACATCATCATCGGTAATTGCCATGTCACGTATACTTTAGAGAATATTAGTTCATTGTTATCGCTTGTTAGCTGATAGTTCCGATATATCATTATTGTGCTAGTTAGATGTTGCATTTATTACTGTGATTTTTTCATGTATTTTATATATTCATTGCCATGATATTAGGGCCCAGTTCAGATTGCCGGAGCCCAGTGTTCACTGTTATTGACCCTTTATTTTGAGATTTATGGATTTGGAAAAACCGCAAGTATTTTATAAACTGATTATCATTTCTAAAGATAAAATTGCGGTTTTCTCATGTTATGATTTGAGATATGTCCACCATGAGTTTTCTCGGCTCTTGAGCGATATCATACACCCGATTCGAGGAGGAGGAGTAACCGTCTGTGGGTGCATGGTGGACCCGGTGCGGTATCCCGGGGCAAGATGGTCGCAGATGATGGCGTTGAGCCTGACAGGGCAGCACTACCGACCGATGATTTTATTGTGACTCGACGGATATCCGGAGGATACCGATTGGAGTATAGGCCAGTCCGGATTGCCGGAGCCTGAGGTTTTGAGATTTGATGTTATGGGCCAGTCCGGATAGCCTGAGCCCCAGATATTGAGATTCGAGGATACAGGCCAGTCCGAATTGCCGGAGCCTGAGATATTGAGATATTGGGATATATGTTTTATATCGATACTTGACACTGATTTCATGTTGATTTCATTGATGATACCTCAATTTATATATACAGAAATCTCACTAAATTAAGAAAACAGTTTTCTCATTCATGATGTATTCTGTTTTCATTATATTGCATTCATACCTCATATTTATGATATGTTGCTACCTGAGGCGCTGACACGAGCACTTAGTATTATACTTATGTATAGATGTTTACCCTTTCCACCTTATCATGCTTCAGGCTTTATCATTTTGAGGTTTAATATATTTGATCGTATTGACCTAGAATTGAGTCATACATATGATTTCTGCTCGGTGATGTTTTCTACTCATGAGTTGGCAACTCACCCCCGTTGTGCCACAATTCTTGCAGGTTTTGCCGTACAAGTTTCCTTGGCGACTTTGCTGGCACACTGCTTCTTTTCGGGTGATTGCTTTGGTGGGTGGGTTCACTCGCATCGTGACCACCATTGTACTTATTTATATTCAGTTGTATCTAGAAACTCTATCAACCAGATTTGTATATTATTTCAGACTTAGAAAACCAGTTGTTTTTATTTCGACCTTAGAGTCGCGTTGTATTATTATGGTTTTCTTGATGTTTTTGAGTTTCCTTTTGAGTTTGATCCTCGCCCTTCGGCGTTGTATATTATATTTCTTGCATGGTTGTGACCGCCAATTGGCGAAGAGATAGCTCCCGCTTGGGGATGCCTTTATTCATATTATGCATGTTGTACCCTTTTTGGGGCCAGTATTTACAAAGGAAACTCTGCCGAAATTTTCAGAAAAGACTTGAGATTTTTAAAATGCAATACTTCGGCTTATGTTATTAAAACCACTTGTTTAAAATAAGTTTTCTTGACTTCTTCCTTAAAATGGTTTAGATTTCTGGGATTTTTGGCTTACTTGAATGAGATGGAGTCCTATAGACTTCATATGATTCAAGTGCCAGTCACGTGCCATTTCGGGTCATGACAGTATGCAGCTTCTCAAGTGCATAACACCAAAAGGAAACGGGTAACTCAGCAGTACTCATCATAGAGCGCACCATATCTCATAGGGCGCGATACCTCCACCCCGATACACCGTTGTGCTGTGGTGTATACGAAGGAGTAAGCTGAGAGGGAATCCCATTCTCCTTTTAGAAACTCCAGGAACTCCAAGCGCAAGTATTCGCCTCCTCGATCACATCAAAGGACTTTAATACTTCAACCCGTCTGGTTCTAAACTTCAAGTTTATATTCATTGAATTTCTCAAAAGTTTCAGACTCGTGTTTCAACAGGAACATATGTCTAAATCTCGAGAGATGATCAGTGAATATAATGAAGTATGAAGAACCAATCCTGGCATTTGTAGACATAGGACCGTATACATCATCATGTATCTGTCCCAAGAGTTCACTAACTCTTTCTCTGTTTCCAGTAAACGGAGTGTTGGTCATTTTACCTTTGAGACAAGACTGGCAAGTATCATAAGATGAAAATTCGAACAGATTCTCATATTCATCCTTATGTAACTTAGCAGGTCGTGTCGCATTGATATGACCTAGTCTACAATGTCTCAAGAAGGATTCGTTCACTTCTAAACTACTCCACTTGTGTGTGTTCTATATATTTTGAACTGTGGTTTGATTTAGAACGTATATTCCATTACATAACGTGCCTGATCCAATCAACTCTTGATTCAGGAAAATGTTCACAACATTATCCTCCAATACAGAATTATATCCTTCTTTAACTTAATAAAAGATCTGATGTAATATTGTATATCATGTTCGGTATGTAATAACATTCGTTCAGAATCAATATATTTACCATTTGGTAATACAAGGTGATATTTGCCAACAGACTTGGCTGCAACACTTGCACCATTCTCTAACACTTAGAGACATATCACCCAATCCCAGTTTTCTACCTTTCGTAGCCCATGTAACAGATTACATATGTGGGATCCAAATCCGGTATCTCATACCTAGGACGTAGAGGATACTGAGAAACAGTTCTTGATAATGAACACACCCGAAGAATATGCATCAACATGCTCATTTCACGATTGGATGGCATGGGAATCCGGATATTCCCCTATTTCCTGCTCGGACATATAACATTTATAAGATAGAGCGGAACCAACGTTCCCTAACTCAGTATAATAAGCTGGTTCGGTCAATGCATCCATATTATTATCTTGATTAAAGCATGTTATGGTCGCTACCAGGATAGAAAGTAGTGAAAAAATTATATCAAGAGAAGAAAATTTTCCCACTAAAATATCCTAACACAAACAAAAACAACAGCCCCATCCCTCACACCTCACCACAAGCATGGGCAACAATAATTGCCATCAATGACTCACCATGAGTGCACACAAGCAAGCACCACACAAAAGCCCACAGCCAAAATATTCACTCACCAATTCCACACAATTCCAAGGCCTATGAAATTAGCCACTTGCTCACAAATTCCATCACCTGATATGGCCACGAATTTGGCAGCCCTAAAATTAAACCAAAAACCCATTACTCACACTTCACATAAAATTAGCCAAAATTCCATGATCACACTTCTCACTAATAATTAAACATTAAACCAAATATTTAAACAAAAAAAGAAATGGCAACTCCAAAAGTAATCTTGTAACGAATTACAAGAATACCCATCACTCGTATATACATACCCGCATCCGTATTCCGATTGAATACGAATACTACGAGACGAAAATATTCTATCAATCTAATACTAGGATCCGGCTTAAAACAAAGCCCACTAGTATGATCCGTCCGATCATGATCCGCGCACAAGTGCACGTATATGATCGAACCCTGCAATAAAACCATACGGCCTCTACAACGTTTCGCCCGAACTAGGGAAACCCTCTGTGTGGGACTCTAAAAACTCGTCAATACGCTGGCAGTGGGTTTAACCACAAGCACGTCAGTGGCAATAGCTGTACGTAACGGCTGCCCAGGTATTGAGCGAAAGGGAGGCCGACGAGCGAACTCATCCTGAAACCCTACTGAGCCTATCTGTGACAATCTCCGTACAGTCCGGTCTGTTCGTCTAAGAGCATCGCATATTAGGCCTAGGGGGATGGTAAACGTCAGACCCCCAATAGCGGTATAAGTCGTGTCGGAGTGTAGACCAGAATACTTTGAGAAACTACTGGAATACCTACCGGTAAATCAAACTTGTCTTGGCCAAGGACTTTGTGTAATGGCTCTCCAAACACAGCGCGATATCAACCCCCAATACCGGGAGAGACGAATCCTATCTAACCGCCACTACCTTTAAGTACTTCGGGACTGCACCCAACTACTACCTATTTGCACGACTCCTTTGAGCCGTGGTAGGGTAGCAATTAAAGAATAGTGGGAACAAACTTGAGGTAAAGTAGCAGTGTCAAGTCAACGGACTAAGCTACACTCATGTCACCGGGGAACTGCTACCTGACGATAGCTACCATTTTTATACCGCTATGCAAAGCAAGACTGTAACTACCATTTTTATAAAGTTTTGATTCTACAACACTTTTAGGTTTCTTTTCTTTTATTAATCTCATTAATAAAATCCCATCAATTATGCTTCCTAAGCATCACAGAAGCAACAAAAGAAGTAATATTTATATATCAACATATATATATAGTATAAGCATTCGTCTCAGGCAGTAATATGATCTCATCACAGAACATTGCAGCAGAAGATAACATATGAAATATTGGATATTCTAGGACGTCCGTGTTTTATTTCGAACCTGTATAAAACACGGATTTCACGGTCGCGATGAATATCCAAACCCACATCCCTAGACCCCTACGAGAGCGGCAAGCAACACTGCCAATTCTAGGGTTAGGAGACCCGGTCTCGACTCCTCGAGATGGCCTCCCACTGTACCCTAGAACCCGGTTACTTGTGCTCCCCTCCTTGGGTCTACCTAATGAGGAAAAGAAAATAATATACAATGGTGACATCATCCTCAACCTGGAAGTGCCCCAATAAAAGAATATTACATACAAATGAATTTTTCATGAATGAAAATAAAAAAAACCCTCATCTCACATAAAACCTCCGGCTATTCAGAACACGACGATCCAATATAACATATCACAGCAACACATAATATCTCATATCATCAATGTAAGCAATTATGCGTATCCCGATTGTCGTTGATGTATAGCAACGAAGCCGGCGATACCCCACATACTACGCTTACGGTCACAGAAAAGAAAGTGTAAAACTACAACATTTGGAATCCACAATCTCTTAAGACATCATAAATCCGAAAGATCTCATACTTCGCATTTCATGCCTAACTATATGAATTCCACATATTGTATCACATTCCCGATAAATAGACAAAGTTAAACTTTCCAATCGAATAATTAAATACGCAAGATTTCCCAAATAGCTCAACACTTAAGCGGAGTTCAAAAAATCCCAGAAATGTCACAGCCCCAGTGAACCAGCCATAGAAGGGTCAAACCAACGCCTCACATGTAGCAACGCCAAACTACCACAAACCCAAGGGTTCAGTGAAAGTTTTGACGGTCACATAATCAAGTTAAGGTTACGTTCTTCTAGAGGGTCCACAGATATGCTTGCATGTTTTTCCAAAAGTTTTAAACTCAAGAAAAATTCAACACTTGAAAGTTTTTCGTGTCGGGAAAAAGTGAGTTATTGATATCCGTTCGAACATTTTAACACGTTCTAAATTATCCGGAAAACTAAACGAAATTAAACTTTCCGATCGAATCAACGAATCCAAAAGAACTCCAGAAAACTCAACACTTGAGTAAGATTAAAAATACCCAGAAGCACTGTATAAATACCTACCGATGAACCCTAAAACACGTATCGCTAATACCAAAGTTCGGCCGCGGAACCGCCGCGAGAAGCAGGTTCCTGCCGCAGTTCCGCGGCGACTTGAGGGTATTGGGGGCTCGTGTTTCACAGTAATCCTTAGAATTCCCTGCTGATTTTTTTGAGTATTTTTAATGCAGAAAAAATCACATTTTTAAAAAATTTCCAGAGATGGGTGAAAATACGATGTTTCGGCGTTCGATCGAACTTTTAACTTCGTATACAAGTCGCCTAATACTCTAGCTTGGCTCTGATACCACTGTAGGGTTACTGTCACAAGGGTTTATAAGGCATCAACCATGCCCGATTCAAATTTTAGACGTGCCGAACAACCCAAAGCGAGGATCTTTGCTAGATAATTAGGGTTAAACATGCAAGTAAACATCTTTACAACTAAGAGAGAAGGATTACAACCTTTGTAGTCCGCTCCTTCACTTCATAAGCTCCAAGTAGAAGTCCCTTTGCCGCGATCCATGATCTCCCGATCTCAAAAGAAGCTCCACAACCCGAATGATCCATGCTTGCTTGAAGTCTTCCTTTTCGAAGATGATCTACCTTGAAGTTTCTTTAATTCAAGCTCTCACTCACTAATCAAGTATTAATGAAGTGAACACCCTAATCTAATTGGCTAGATTAGATGAGGATGATGAAGTAGGATTTATGCTCTCTTTTATTATCAAAATCTCACACTAATCCATCACAAAAGAAAAACCTAGAAAGCTTTTCAAGAGCTCAAGGAAGAAGAAGAAGAATGAATCAATCCTTTTGTGATGAATAATGAATTGTTATATCATTACAATTGCAACCATGGTTAAGTCAAGAAAGACTTAACCATTGTAGAGATTTAACTAGGGTAAAGGGTGTGGTTGGGTTAAGAAAATATCTCCAAAAATATCAACTCATAATATCTTTGCAAGAAACAAAACAAAAGCTTCTAGAAGGTTCTAGAAAAGATTAACCCAAATCAAACCCTAACCATGTTTAATCTCCACTAATAATGTTGCATTTGTAATCATAACTTGTTACAATATTATATATCACATATATAATATATTTTTGTAACAAAAGAAAATAATACAATTAACATATATCGCATATATATCAATATATTATCCGGTGAGAAAATGAAATAATAAAGCGAGCCAATATTAGATAATGTAATGTAATATATCACATATATAATTATACATTAAATTATTGAATCAACACTTGATCCGACAATCCGGCTATATCGAATATAACCGACTAATATATCATGTACCGATTCATCGAATCAACACTTGATCCGATGACCCGGCTGATATCAAATATCGCCGGCCGATATCATATATCGCGAGAATAGAATACGATATCTCATATCGTATTATTCTCGATCCCGCACATATCACATATGTGCTCCTACTCCGTTTTGCCTGAGTCAAGAAACCTCTGTGTAGGATTCTAAAGAATCGTCAATACGCCGGTAGCAGGTGATGATCATATCAAACACACACAAGCTGCAAACGGTCAGCTAAACATAACAGCCACCAAGGTATTGAGCGATCAGAAGATCAACAAGCAAGCCTATACATTCTCCTGTGAATCCAATCAGTAACACTCCCGTACAGTCCGATCTCTTCGTCTAATATGTTGCATATCTAGTCTAGGGGTGGTATACGTCAGACTCCAGTAACCGATAAGTCGTGTCAATGTGAGGCTCATAACAGGTCGAGAAACTACTGATAACACTTACCGGTAGTATTCAATATCCGCCCTGGCCAGGGACTTCCAGTTATAGCCAATCGAACACAGCACAACATCAACTCCCTATACCGGGAGAGACGAAACCCCTCCTATCGCTCATTGCCTCCATGCGATTCGGGACTGTACCCAAAAGCCATCGTTTTGCACGCCCACTTGAATGTTGTATGATGGAAATCAAAGCACAGTGGGAATCACACAAGACTCTATGACAATCTCGGGTCTACAGACTAACCTGTACCAGTGTTACCAGAGAACTGCCATCTGACGTGAGGTATAATACCATCTGGGAGTTCTCGGAGAGTCCGTCCTGTGTACCCAGTCTCCACTGAGCACCCGTACACCATCTTTGATGTCAAACACCAATGGATATGGGATCATCCATCGCCCATCTTATGGGTCAAGATGCGTATACGCTAGTCTACTCTGGTGTATCGATGCCCTGTCTCGACACACCCTCGACTAGGAACAGTTATAGGATGTACTCGCTGACTACCCTGGCCCCACTAGTATGATCTCATCATAGTCCCAGTAGTCGAGTACATATCCTAAGGGCTTTATCAACATGTGAGAACAAGACAGTAAACTAATACAAGTCAACATGTTAAGATAAAGTTAAACCAAATAGCATACTATCATGACGAGCAAGAAAGTCCTCTCTCTATATATATCCAAGCATCCATTATTATATACATCATATGTACAACAATGTCCTCTAGGGCATATACATAACTAACAATCTCCCACTTGCACTAAGGCCAGCTGTTGTGGTATCTCATACCCAGCATCCCGAATAGTCTCTCAAACAGTGTCTCGGGAATGGTCTTCGTGAGTGGATCCGTAGTGTTGTCCTTCGTATCAACTCTCCTGACCTCGATCTCCTTGCGATCAACTATCTCCCAGATCAGGTGATACCGCCTCAGAATATGTCTGGACTTCTGATGGGACCTGGGTTCCTTGGCCAAAGCCACAGCTCCATTGTTATCGCAATACAAAGGTATTGGATGCTCAATGGACGGAACCACACCAAGTTCAGTGATGAACTTCTTTATCCAGACAGCCTCTTTGGCAGCATCATTGGCAGCGATGTATTCAGCCTCCATCGTCGAGTCTGCAACGGTATCCTGTTTGGAACTCTTCTAACACACCGCCCTCCATTGAGGGTAAAGACAAATCCCGAGTGCGACTTAGAGTCGTCCTTATCACTTTAGAAGCTCGAATCGGTAAAGGACTCCACCTGGAGTTCTCCGTTACCATACACCAAGGACATGTCCTTAGTTCTTCTCAAATACTTGAGAATGTTCTTCACAGCTATCCAGTGACTCTCTCCAGGATCTTCTTGATACCTACTCACTACACTTAGTGAGTATGCTACATTGGGTCTGGTACATAGCATCGTATACATGATAGAGCCTACTGCTGAAGCATAGGGTATCCCTTGCATGCGAGCTCTTTCCAAATCAGTCTTGGGAGACATCTCTTTGGAGAGAGTGAGTCCAGAGATCATGGGTAGGTTCCCACGCTTGGATTCTTCCATACTAAACCTCTTTAGTATGGTGTCAATGTACCTGGATTGAGACAATCCCAGTATCTTTTTAGATCTATCTCTATAGATCATAATTCCCAGTATGCAGGAGGCATCACAAAGATCTTTCATTGAGAATCTTTATGATAAGAAGAGCTTGACCGATTGCAGCATAGGAATATCATTTCCTATCAAGAGTATGTCTTCGACGTACAATATGAGGAAGACTACCTTACTCTCTGCAACCTTTTTGTAAATACAAGGTTCATCTATGTTTTTGATGAAGTCAAACTCTTTGACTACAACATCAAAGCAGATGTTCCAACTCCGCGATGCTTACTTTAACCCATAAATGGATTTAAGCAGCTTCACACCTTTCCGCTGCTCCCACTAAGCCCTCTGGCTGAGTCATGTACACGCTCTCTTCTAAATCACCATTTAGAAAGGCGGTCTTAACATCCATCTGCCAGATTTCGTAGTCATGGTATGCAGCAATAGCAAGTAAGATCCAGATGGACTTAAGCATAGCCACTAGAGAAAAGGTTTCGTCATAATCCACACCTGGTCGTTGACGAAAACCCTTTGCAACAAGTCTAGCTTTGAAAGTCTCAACTTTTCCATCTACACCAAGTTTCTTCTTAAAGATCCACTTTCTCCCAACGGGTTTTACCCCTTCAGGAGCAACATCCAAAGTCCATACTTTGTTGGTGTACATGGATTCCATCTCAGATCGCATTGCATCCAGCCATTTCACAGAGTCCCCACTCGTGATGGCCTGCTCGAAACTAGTCGGGTTATCATCTTCCATGATGCAATCCTCGCTCCCACCATCAATGAGAAAACCGTAGTATCTCTCAGGTGGATCAGAAACCCTACTAGATCGATGGAGAGGCTGGGGTTCGTTAGGTGCTACTGAATCCTCTGGTTCCAATAAATCATCTGTTGTAGTTTGTTCTGCTGGAACTTCTTCCAGTTCTGCCACTAATTTGTTTCATAAGAAAACCTTTTTTTAAGAATGTAGCATGTCGAGAAATAAACACTTTTTGTTCCTTGGGGTGGTAGAAGATATACCCTTGTGAATTTTTGGGATATCCTACAAACTTGCATAGGACAGACCTTGCCTCGAGTTTGTCCGGATTGTGCCTTTTGACATAGGCCGGACAACCCTATATCTTAACATACTTAAGAGATGGTCTCTTCCCCTTCCATATCTCATATGGAGTGGTAGACACTGATTTGGTAGGAACCATATTCAATAGGTGTATGGCTGTCTCAAGCGCATACCCCCAGAAGGAAATAGGTAACTCAGCAGTGCTCATCATAGAGCGCACCATATCTAATAGGGTGCGATTCCTCCGCTCCGATACACCGTTGTGCTGTGGTGTATAAGGAGGAGTAAGATGAGAGAGAATCCCATTCTCTTTTAGATAATCTAGAAACTCATTGCTCAAGTATTCTCCTCCTCGATCAGATCAAAAGACCTTAATACTTTTGCCCGTTTGGTTCTCTACTTCGTGCTTATATTCTTTGAATTTCTCAAAAGCTTCAGACTTGTGTTTCATCAGGAACACATGTCCGTATCTTGAGAGATCGTCAGTGAATGTAATGAAGTAGGAAGAACCGTTCCTGGCATGTGTAGACATGGGACCGCATACATCACTATGTACTAGTCCTAAGAGTTCCTCAACTCTTTCTCCGTGTCCACTAAATGGAGTTTTTGTCATTTTACCTTTGAGACATGAATGGAAAGTATCATAAGATGATAATTCGAACAGATTCAAATATCCATCCTTATGTAACTTAGCTAGCCGTGTCGCATTGATATGGCCAAGTCTACAATGCCACAAAAAGGATTCGTTCATTTCTGAACTTTTCCTCTTGTGTGTGTTTTGTATATTAAGGACTGTATTTTGATTGAGAATGGATATGCCATTATGTAACGAGCCTGATCCAATTAACTTTTGATTTAGGAAGATGTTCATAACATTATCCTGTATTACAAAATTATACCCTTCTTTACTTAATAAAGAAACTGATATAATGTTGCACATCATGTTCGGTATATAATAACACTCATTCAGAATCAATGTATTACTACTTGGTAATACCAGGTGATATTCACCAACTGCTTTGGCTGCAATACTTGCACCATTCCTTACTTGTACGGAATGATCACCCTTTCTCAGTTCTCTACCTTTACGTAGCCCACGTAACAATTTACATATCTGGGATCCCGATCTGGTATCTAATACCCAGGACGTAGGGTGAACTGAGAAACAGTTCTCAATAACTAACACACCCGAAGAAGATGCATCAGCATGCTTGTTCTTCGTTTGGGCGGCATGAGAATCCAGATATTCTCCTATTTCCTGCTTAATCTTATAACTCTTATAAGAAAGAACGGGACCAACGATCCCCTGCTCAGTATAATAAGCGGGTTCAGTCAATACATCCATATTATTATCTTGATTAAGGCCTGACATGGTCGCTACCTGGAGAGAGAGAGAAGGAAACACTTTAGCGTATGCTCTTACAAGATTAGATTGGTTATTATCTTATCTAATCAGGATGTCTCCCGCTGTTTTTATCAAATCTCCCTTCAAACCCTAAAAGGTAAGATTAGCCGGGATTAATTACACCCTACAATTTCGTCAATCTTTCAGCCAGATCAGTGTTGGTACTTTGAGGGAGGTTCCCCATGCTGTCGCACGGACCTAATTAAAATAAACCTCGTTTTCCCAGAGGCATAACCCCGTTAACACCTTTCTAGACACCTGCTTGATCGGCTAATTGTCTTGTGTAAAATTCTCCCAGGAGTAACTTTTACTCGCAGTGGGTATCGGGATCCATCTATCTCATAGAAGGTATGCAATCTCATTGCAAATTTCAACACTTGAAATTTCCGATAATATCTTTTGCCCCTAGCAACTCATGATCTTGGCTAAGGTCAACAAATCATAAGTGCTAGCCAAGTTCAACCCGTCATTTCCCGATTGAATTAAACCCACCCGTACGACCCTTGACTAAGATCAACAAAGTCGTACGACTACCCTAACTCAATCACATCTCATGTTTTAACAGATAAATACTAATTAGCTACCGTACACTATGCCTTGGCTAAGGTCAACAAACGCAGCACGAATACTAACTAGTGTCTATCTGAAATGACGGAGGGCTACACAGGTTTTTCAGAAAACCATGAGCATAATGAACTTGATATCGTCGTAGAATCGAGTGATTTTGAAAAGGAGTGTTTTTTAGGCTTTTCCGGTTTCGCTAAAGAGGTCACTCCCGATGAAGGAATCTCGGCTCTTTCCTTATCGAATAAGGTGCAGTATATCATATATACCGCTGTGCAAAGCAAAGCTATAGAAGCAATCAAAAAACTAATCCGTGACTTTGTAGCATCTGCCAGTTCTGCTAAAGAGGTCAGTCCCGGTGAAGGGATCTCGGCTCATTCCTCATCGAATAAGGTGCAGGGTATATCATATATACCGCTATGCAAAGCAAGACTGTAGCTACCTTTTTTATAAAGTTTTGATTCTACAACATCTTTTAGGTTTCTTTTCTTTTATTAATCTCATTAATAAAATCCCATCAATTATGCTTCCTAAGTATCATAGAAGAAACGAAAGCAGTACTATTTATATATCAACATATATATATAGTATAAGCATTCGTCTCAGGCAGTAATATGATCTCATCACAGAACATTGCAGCAGAAGATAACATATGAAATATTGGATATTCTAGGACGTCCGTGTTTTATTTCGAGCCTGAATAAAACACGGATTCCACGGTCGCGATGAATAGCCAAACCGACATTCCTAGACCCCTACGACAGCGGCAAGCAACACTGCCAATTCTAGGGTTAGGAGACCCGGTCTCAACTCCTCGAGATAGCCTCCCACTGTACCCTAGAACCCGGTTACTTGTGCTCCCCTCCTTGGGTCTACCTAAAGCGGAAAAGTAAATAATATATAAAGGTGACATCATCCTCAACCTAGAAGTGCCCCAATAAAAGAATATTACATACAAATGAATTTACATGAATGAAAATAAAAAAAACCCTCATCTCACATAAACCCCCCGGCTATTCAGAACACGACGATCCAATATAACATATCATAGCAACACATAATATCTCATATCATCAACGTAAGCAAGTATGCGTATCCCGATTGTCGTTGATGCATAGCAACGAAGCCGGTGATACCCCACATACTACGCTTACGGTCACAGAAAAGAAAGTGTAAAACTACAACATTTGGAATCCACAATCTCTTTAGACATCATAAATCCGAAATATCACATACTTCGCATTTCATGCCTAACTATATGAATTCCACATATTGTATCACATTCCAGATAAATAGACAAAGTTAAACTTTCCGATCGAATAATCAAATACGCAAGATTTCCCAAATAGCTCAACACTTGAGCGGAGTTCAAAAAATCCCAGAACATGTCACAGCCCCAGTGAACCAGCCGTAGAAGGTTCAAACCAACGCCTCACATGTGGCAATGCCAAACTACCACAAACCCAAGGGTTCAGTGGAAGTTTTGACGGCCACATAATCGAGTTAAGGTTACGTTCTTCTAGAGGGTCCACAGATATGCTTGCATGTTTTTCCGAAAGTTTTAAACTCAAGAAAAATTCAACACTTGAAAGTTTTTCGTGTCGGGAAAAAGTGAGTTAATGATATCCGTTCGAACATTTTAGCACGTTCTAAATTATCCGGAAAACTAAACGAAATTAAACTTTCCGATCGAATCAACGAATCCAAAAGAACTCCAGAAAACTCAACACTTGAGTAAGATTAAAAATACCCAGAAGCACTGTACAAATACCTACGGATGAACTCTAAAAACACGTGTCGCTAATACCAAAGTTCGGCCGCGGAACCGACGCAAGAAGCAGGTTCCTGCCGCAGTTCCGCGGCGACTTGAGGGTATTGGGGGCTGGTGTTTCACAGTAATCCTTAGAATTCCCTGCTGATTTTTTTGAGTATTTTTAATGCAGAAAAAATCACATTTTTAAAAAATTTCTAGAGAGGGGTGAAAATACGATGTTTCGACGTTCGATCGGACTTTTAACTTCGTATACACGTTGCCTAATACTCTAGCTTGGCTCTGATACCACTGTAGGGTTACTAGGCACTGTCACAAGGGTCTATAAGGCATCAACCATGCCCGATTCAAATTTTAGACGTGCCAAACAACCCAAAGCGAGGATCTTTTCTAGATAATTAGGGTTAAACATGCAAGTAAACATCTTTTTAACTAAAAGAGAGGGATTACAACCTTTGTAGTCCGCTCCTTCACTTCATAAGCTCCGAGTAGTAGTCCCATTGCCGCGATCCATGATCTCCCGGACTCAAGAGAAGCTCCACAACCCGAATGATCCATGCTTGCTTGAAGTCTTCCTTTTCGAAGATGATCTACCTTGAAGTTTCTTTAACTCAAGCTCTCACTCACTAATCAAGTATTAATAAAGTGAACACCCTAATCTAATTAGCTAGATTAGATGTGGATGATGAAGTAGGATTTATACTCTCTTTTATTATCAAAATCTCACACTAATCCATCACAAAAGAAAAACCTAGAAAGCTTTTTAAAAGCTCAAGGAAGAAGAAGAAGAATGAATCAATCCTTTTGTGATGAATAATGAATTGTTATATCATTACAATTGCAATCATGGTTAAGTCAAGAAAGACTTAACCATTGTAGAGATTTAACTAGGGTAAAGGGTGTGGTTGGGTTAAGAAAATATCTCCAAAAATATCAATACATAATATCTTTGCAAGAAACAAAACAAAAGCTTCTAGAAGCTTCTAGAAAAGATTAACCCAAATCAAACCCTAACCATGTTTAATCTGCACTAATCATGTTGCATTTGTAATCATAACTTGTTATAATATTATAAATCACATATATAATATATTTTTGTAACAAAAGAAAATAATACAATTAACATATATCGCATATATATCAATGTATTATCCGGTGAGAAAATGAAATAATAAAGCGAGCCAATATTAGATAATGTAATGTAATATATCACATATATAATTATACATTAAATTATCGAATCAACACTTGATCCGACAAACCGGCTATATCGAATATAACCGACTAATATATCATGTACTGATTCATCGAATCAACACTTAATCCGATGACCCGGCTGATATCAAATATCGCCGGCCGATATCATATATCGCGAGAAAAGAATACGGTATCTCATATCGTATTATTCTCGATCCCGTACATATCACATATGTGCTCCTACTCCGTTTTGCCTGAGTCAAGAAACCTCTATGTAGGACTCTAAAGAATCGTCAATACGCCGGTAGCAGGTGATGATCATATCAAACACACACAAGCTGCAAGCGGTCAGCTAAACGTAACAGCCACCCAGGTATTGAGCGATCAGAAGATCAACAAGCAAGCCTGTACATTCTCCTGTGAATCCAATCAGTAACACTCCCGTACAGTCCGGTCTCTTCATCTGATATGTTGCATATCTAGTTTAGGGGTGGTATACGTCAGACCCTACTGATAAGTCGTGTCGATGTGAGGCTCATAACAGGTCGAGAAACTACTGATAACATTTACCAGTAATACTCAATATCCGCCCTTGCCAGGGACTTCCAGTTATAGTCAATCGAACACAGCACAACATCAACTCCCTATACCGGGAGAGACGAAACCCCTCCTATCGCTTATTGCCTCCATGCGATTCCGGACTGGACCCAAAAGCCACCGTTTTGCACACCTTCTTGGACGTGGTATAATGAAAATCAAAGCACAGTGGGAATCACACAAGACTCTATGACGATCTCGGGTCTACAGACTAACCTATACCAGTGTCACCAGAGAACTGTCATCTGACGTGAGGTATAATACCATCTGGGAGTTCCCGGCGAGTCCGTCCAGTGTACCCAGTCTCCACTGAGCACCCGAACACCATCTTTGATGTCAAACACCAATGGATATGGGATCATCCATCGCCCATCATAAGGGTCAAGATGCGTATACGCTAGTCTACTCTGGTGTATCGATGCCCTGTCTCGACACACCCTCGACTAGGAACAGTTATAGGATGTACTTGCTGACTACCCTGGCCCCACTAGTATGATCTCATCATAGTCCCAGTAGTCGAGTACATATCCTAAGGGCTTTATCAACATGTGAGAACAAGACAGTAAACTAATACAAGTCAACATGTTAAGATAAAGTGAAACCAAATAGCATACTATCATGACGAGCAAGAAAGTCTTCTCTATATATATATCCAAGCATCCATTATTATATACATTATATGTACAACAATGGCCTCTAGGTCATATACATAACTAATAACTGACACCAATGGCTTATGAGACGAGCCACCGCCCCTCGTCGGGGTCTCGATCCGTACACACTAGTCTACTCATGGAATATCGATGCCCAGTCTCGAAACTCCCACGACTAGGGACACTTTAAGGATGTGCTTATAGACTACCTAACTATCACGTATATGATCGCCATCATACTGCAGGTAGTCAAGCAAGAATCCTATGGGCTCTATCAACGTGTAATAATGATCTGTAATGTCACCTGAAGCATGTACACGATGATAAAGACAAACCAGATAGCATACTATCATCTCGAGTAAGACTATTCTATCCGTATAGGTCCTCCTTCAATCATTGCAATCACGTGCCTGCGATCCAATAATTGACTTTGAGGGCACTATAGCCAACAATCTCCCACTTGCACTTAAGGCTAATTATTGCGATGTCGCATACTCACATCCCGTATGATACCGAACACCCAACTCCTCTACTAATCAGTTTCACAAAGCTCGTTTGTAAAACTATTGTGTTCGAGAAATAGTCTCAGTGAGTGGATCCGCCCTGATGTTTCTTTCTATGTCTCTCTTTATCTCAAGTTCGCGGGGAAAGCCATCTCCTGAAATGAGCAATACCTGTCTTAGAATATATCTGAATATCTTATGTGACCAAGTTCACAAATGAACTCCAAATCCAGCAAACTTCTTAGACTGTATCGTCAACTGAATTTAATCAGTATCCAGCGCCACACCTCCCTCAGTATCCGCTTGGACAACCTGTCCAAAATACTGCCCCTCGTCAGAAGGAAAACTATAACTCAGACAGTCACTCTGTCATCCATGTCACCTTGGAAGCCTGGAATGATAACTGTCTCCCGAAGGAGGCTGCCGTTATCAAATCCCTAGAACATTCACTTATGTTCACAAACTACTTCCGAACGTTTCTCCAGGATTGGATTAATATATCAATTATTGCATTTAGTGCAAAAACAACATCTGGTGTGGTACTTGACATCTCATGATTGACTCAATTGTCTAAGCCAGTAATATGCCAATCATGCACATCCCCCTCCTCTTTAGTCTGTAAGACACCTTTAGAGAGGGTGACTCTATCACCTGCAGGTACACCACCATGCCAGGAGTTGTCCATTCTAAAACACCTTTAGAATACTGTCTAAGTACCCAGATTGGGAAACTACCCAAATCTAGATCTACTAACCAGAATGCCAGATATAATATCCAGATTCTATATGGAGAAACAACTGTGTGACAACCACAGTATAACCGATCGTAGTATAGGAATTTCACATCCTACTCTGTGTATGTCATCCAAATACCAGGACATCACACCCTACTACCTTCTTAATAGATCCATCTCCTATTCTGATGAAGTCAAAGCCTATGACTGTCACATCAAAGATAGATGATCTATCTCCGCTATATTTGCTTTAGTCTATAAATAGACAATAAGCTACTTGTCCACTATACTTCCGCTGCTCCCACTGACTACGACAACCCTCTGGGAGAGTTATATACACGTGCACTTCTAAAGCTAGTTTAGAACGACGCTATACTCATCCTCCTGCCGGTTCTCATAGTCTAGGACAACAGTAGTGTCAAGTCTGGGTAAACAAGAACCTCTCTGTCACCGTCTTTTAGAATAAAAAAGTACCTCTCGAGCGCCTGAGGTTACCCACCATACCTGCAGAGTGGCTAATGGAATGTCAAACCTTATTGAATCTTTTGGTCCTATTAAATTTTCAGTGATCGTTTGTGGTTCTGGAATCTCTTCCAGTTCTACCATACACCCATTACTGTTTTCTGAAAAAGTCCATTTTACTAAAGCTGTGGCGAGTCAAGAACATTATCACTATTGATCTTCCAGATGGTAGAAAGTTAACCCTCGTCATAGCTTGGGAAAACCCACAAACTGCCATTACTGAAACGTGCATTGAGTTATCCAGAGTCTGGTTTTAAGCATAAGCCGGACAACTCCATATACCTTAACATCGTCAAGATATGATCCATTCTATATACAATATAGAAACAGAGGCACTGATTTAATTGGAACCGGATTCAATTCATACAGCTGTCTCCAGTGCATGCCAACTAAATAGAAAGAGGCCGATCAGCATTACTCAACTTAGGAGTGTATCCAATTATGAGTAACATGAAAGAGAAGCAAGTTCTCAAAATCATTACTATCGACTGAATACCAAACACAAGTATCTACATTCTCGATCACCTTGAAGAATCCTGATACTTGCAACACATGGTTCTCTACTTTATTCTTGTACCTATAACTTCTCAAAACATGGACCTTGTATTTCTACGAAACACTTGTCTAAAAACTAAAGAAGTCACAAGTAAACAGAATATAGTACGAGAACCAACCACTCTGTCCTAATGGACACTGGACAATATACAATACTTTGTATAAGTCCCCTGAGTTGAATAACTCAAATTCTGTGCGTCATAGATTGAAAACTGTATTATGGTTAAGAAGAATTACACCGCTGTTTAATACTCCTTACCTAACCATCAACTGATATAGGTAAATGTCATGGACATAATTTCAAAAAAATATATCTCACTTTATAAAATAAACATACAGATATATCAGTTTGAAATTGGTGCATAACAACGGATATTCAAAACCAAATATTTGCCGTCCGGCAAAAACCCAGGCGATTTCCTCAAATATCACCAATTACAACGAATCCCAATATAATGAGAAGAATCACCTAATTCCCAATAACTTACTCCCACTCATCATCTGTAAAACTATACAGATGTGAGAATCATACCTGGTAAATACATACCCTGGAGTAAGGATCTAATTGGAAAATCAGTTTTCAATTAACAATGCATAGTGAAACTCAAACATGAATATGTTTCGAAGGGGTATCCGAATATTCCTAGTAATTCCTCTTCCATTATTAGATTCTTGACTGTAACCGTATATATGCGGTTTGGTCGTAAATGATAGCAGTCGCATTTTACTTTGCCCTCTTTCTAATCCCTTTATTTGTCTTTACTTATTACCTTCTGTACACTACACTTAGGCTAATTGGTTTTCTTCATTCCCTATCTTTCGGCACCTGCCTATGGTTTGGAAGAAGACTATCTAATAAGCGTAATAGGTGTACCCTCTCCTAATCCTGGAGCCCCCACATCCTAAGAGAAGGTAAAGGGAAAAGACAACCGAATAATCCTATTCAATCTCTCCAGAACCAGAATCCATCCTCGAATCTGGAACAAGTTCCTTCGAGTTCGTATGTAACTATACGATGGATTTATCTAATGGAAGTGGATGTTCGTAGTGATACGGGGTGTTCTGGAGAAATGCAAAGGGTAAAAGAAGGAGTGGCAATGAAGTATGCAACTCTGACAATCCAAAAGCCGGTGTTTTAAGAAAGTTCGGTCAACTTGGTTACTGAGTTATAGTCTATGGTCGGGACATGGTCGTTGCCAAAGAGAGAGAGAAAAGAAACACTCTGCGTGCACTCTAACCTCGATCAGAATGGTTAATCACTTTATCTAATCAGGATGTCTTCCACTGTATCCTCAAATTCTCCTCCAAACCTGAAAGAAAAATTAGTCGGGATCACCCGAGGAGTAAACCAACTCATCAGTGGGAATTGGGATCCAACTATCATGGCATGATAACCTGATGGAATGCACTCAAGTTTTCACACTCCAGAAGGTATGCGCATCCCTGGCAAGTTTCAGTTTCTTTAGAAACTCCCGATGTGATTTTTACCCCATGCTCTTATGACCTTGACGAAGGCCAACATATCATAAGTCACATGTCAAGTTCTACCCGTCATTATCCAGGTTAATTTGAACCCACCCGTACATACCCTTGACGAAGGCCAAAATAGTAGTACGACTATCCCAAAGCAACGCATCTATCTATGCAACAGAAAAGTAACAAATAGCTACCATACACTATGCCTTGATGAAGGCCAACATACATAGCATGAATACTAAGTGCTACCTGTCTAAAATGACGGAAGGCTACGAATGGTTTTTGGCGAAAAACCTTTAACGTAATTGTAACGCTTTGAAACTCGCTTAGATTAATTTCGCGTTAGTTAGTAAAGATGCGTGTTTTTCATAAAAACCCGTAAAACTTATTTCTTTTGTTGACTAGTTCAAATTGGGATGAGAGGAGTTTTTATATATAAATAGGTTTATTAATTTAAATTAACTAGTGTTCTTTTAATTAGAAATTACTTCCCTTTATCACTTTTCCTAATGAGGATTAGTGAAACTTGCTTGCACACTTAGCACATTTTGGTAACATAAGTTTTCTTTCTCACCTCTTTCAATTTAGCATTTCCTTTCTTTTAAAAAAAATCCATAAAGAAATTTGAAATTTGATAGAAAAGAGAGAGGCATGGAGTGCAATTAATGAAGCATGGTGAACCCTTGACTTTAACAATTTTCTCTCTCTTTCTCCCTCTCTTTCTCTCTCCCTCTCTTGCTGAAACATTCAGCAGAGAAAGCAGCAGCAACAACAATATTTTCATCATCTTTTGCTCTTCTTTCATTTCTCTTTGAAGCCATACACAACCCTACACAAAAACCTCCCATTCCTTCACTCAAAACCTTGGAAAATGGCTCCTTTATGGACTTTGGAAGAAAATCTGTGCATGTGAGGGTTAAGGCTGGGAAATTGAGTTCTCTTGGATCTTTTGAAGGTATCAAAACTCACCCATATCACCCTAGATCATAAATTTTAGTTTTGTTAGCTAAAACTCATATTTTTATGTGTTTTTTTTGTGATATTGAAGGGAATTTGTGAAGTTTATGTTAAATTGGTATTATTATGGCTTGGTTAACTCTTTTAAGTGCTATTAGAGCTGTCTAAACCAATTTTTTTATTTCAGTTTACACTAAAATACCCTTAGGTACCAAATTAGTGTTTTTAAAACGTATTTAAGCTTGTTATTAGGATACGGTGATCTGCTTTGTCTGCGAGTGTTTTCTGGAGTTACAAACAACTTCAGAATAGTGTGCAGGGTTTTTGGGGTGTTGTGTTGAAGTTCGAGCCCTTTTCACCTTAGGAAAACCGGCGGCTCCCTCCTGCAGGTCCGGCGACGCCGGCCCCCCCTCCTATGTTGGGTCAGGTGTTGTGCAGGGTGGTGTCTGTGTGTGTTTTGCAGTGTTTGGTTTTGTTTACTTATGGGGATTTCTTCCAGGTAAAAATCTTGGAGTTGTTTCCCTTAATTTGGAGTTTGTGTTTAGCGCGACACGTACGCTTCGTTGTGGTCTGGTGAGTTCTGTGCATCGCTGCGCATCGGGGTGGTACAGGGCTTAGCACACGCGCGTTTTAGTGTATCGAGTTCACGCGTTTAGCTTGTGACGCTATTTTCCGTGCTGCCTTAGTATCACGTTTTATAGGATTTTTGCTTATGCTTATTCCTTGGGTAATTCTAGGTTCGCAGGCGAGTACGACGGACGCCGCGAAAAAGGGGAAACAAGTCATCGGCTACACTTAGCGCGAGACTACGGTGAGTAGATTTAACATCTACGGGGAAATCGCCCACATGGCGTTATGCGTCAGGGCTGATAGGACCTTGTAGCAGCATATTGCATTTACCTACATTGACAGTTCATGGATACTGTTTGTTGCATACCGCATTCCCTGCTATATGTATATGAACTTAGAATTGTTAAAACATCGCACTGTTACTAACGGTTCATGTTGCACGAGCACTAATCTGCATGTTACACACCGTTAGTAATTGCCAGGACACTCACACTGTAGAATTGCCATGATCATTATACCGTAGTTCATCTCACATATGATTCGATATGATTATGATACTTGTGCACGTACTCCTTTACATGTTCATACTTGTGCACGTACTCCTTTACATGTTCATACTTGTGCACGTATTCCTTTACATGTTCCCACTTGTGCACGTACTCATTTACATATTTATGCATATTCAAACTGTACCTACCTGGATAAGCTGATTTTGGTAGAAACTGGTAGCCGCATGATGCCTTTTGAAAAACTGGAACTATTTTAAGGAGCAGTTTCTCCCATTTACTTATAGTATGACTTGATGCACATATCACATCGCATTGACTTACACATTGGTTTTGGATTTCATGTGATTTCTGGTTTTGAGGACCGTGGAGTTATTTAAGAAAATATGCACTATTTGAAAACCCGGTTCCTCTTGATATGATATTTTGGTGCATCCACCACGCGTTTTCTCGGTTCTGAGGCCTGTGCTTGAAACCCGATTCGAGCAGTTGGATGATCCGTTTGCGGGTTCGTGGTGGACCCGGTATGGTTCCCCGTGGCGAGAAATGTTTTCGTGGAGTAGACGATGAGCCTGGCAGGGTAGCGAGTACCTACTGGTGATTGGTTGGAACTGGCGGTTATCCGGAAGATACTGAACAGAGTCGATAGATAGATACGGGACGACTCGTACTGCCGGGGCCGAGGGCCGATACCGCATACGGAGCCCGTGGGCTGATCTGGACTGACGGAGCCCGATTTATGAGGATTTGCGTGTCAATGCTGGACACGATTATTTTATGATATTTTGAGTGCCGATGTTGGGCACTCGTGATTCTCAGAGGTTTACAGGATTTGAGGGCCGATGGGAGTGCCGGCGCCTGAGTTTTATTGGGATTCGGGTGCATTGATGGGCACCGATTATTTTTCCACGTTGACATTCCGTGTAGATGTTGTATTTCCCATGCTCAGCATTCATTATTATGCATCTCATCCTATAGTTATTTTACCTGATAGAGCACTTGCATGATTATTGCACATACTGCTTATCGCATATGATACATCTGCTGGCATATGATAGAGTAGCGCAGTACGTGCATGCTCGCGATTACCTTTATATGTTATCTTCTATTCACGAGTTGGCAACTCACCCCCGTTGTGCCACAGTGTTTGCAGGTTGCCCCTCAGAGTAGTCGCGGCAGGCTGCCTTTTGTATCTTTTTGGCTACGGATACCACTGCAGTTGGAGCGTGAGGTGTTTTGCCGTTAGGTGGGTTGTGGTATTCCGGTTATTTACATTGTACACACTTTTGTATCTAGTACTCTCCATCTATATTTATGTATTGACTTAGAGACCAGTGTGAGGACGATGATGTATATTATTTGTATTCTGGGGTCAAGCTCGTGTGAGTCGTCTTTACTTATGCAGTTATCATTATGTGATGTTTTTCACTTATTGCTCATTCTTCGCTTCGGCGTCGTATATAACTCTTGTGGTGTCTGTCTCCACCGTTGGGCATGATTGCTCCCGTTTAGGATGCTTTATTTCATTGTATATCATTTTTACTCATATATTGTTGTGTACCCGATTTCGGGGTCAGTTTTGCAAAGGAAATGCTGCCAAAATTTTTAAGATAATAACTTAAACTTTAAAGAATGTTATTAAACTACTTAAGGTTTTTTTTCCAAAACGTTTTTAAACAAATGTTTTCAACACTCACTACTTTTAATGGTTTTGATTTCTGGGTTTCGGCTTACTTAATCGCGTTACGCCTGTAGACGTGACGTGGTTAAGTGCCGGTCACGAGTCGAACTTCGAGTCATGACAAAGTTGGTATCAGAGCGTAGGTTTTACCTTTCGGAGTGTAGGATGACCCTGGTATGATGGAGTAGGTAGCTGAAGCAGAGTGGCGTAGCGTGTGTATGTTCCGCAGCATACTCACGACACGGTACTCCGCCTAAGCGACCTTAGGACTTATTGATTTAAATTCCTTCTTGAGTATTGCGATTCGATTTCCGGATTCTTATCGAATCCTGTTTCCTTTTCAGCCATTATGCCGCCAAAGACTACGAGGGCCGAGATTTGAGTTGACTCGTCCGAGACGAGGACTGATCCGGGTAGTACACCGGTTGTGCCTGAGTAGGCTGTTCCTTCTACGACAGATCAGATCACCATGTTAGGGGCTGGTATGCAGGAGATGCGCCAGACGATGGGATCCAGTATGCAGGAGATGCACGAGATGATGGGATCACTAGTTGAGACACTTCGAGCACAGCGACCAGAGGTAGCTCCACCCGTTACGGGGACCGTGATGGTACCTACAGTACAGGCAGTTGCCCCTACAGCTACAGAGGTCATTACGGTATCGCTATCAGAGTTTATGAGGCTGAAGCCTCTGGTCTTCATAGGCACCGATGCAGCCGAGGACCCACAGTCTTTTATTGAAAGGATGGCCCAGATATGCCATTCACTCATATGCGCAAATGCGAGATGGGTAGAGTTCACGAGTTTTCGCCTGGAAGGTCTTGCGCAGAAATGGTGTGAATCGGTCGAGAAGGGCAGAGCAGCAGGTCTTCCTCCTATGATCTAGACAGAGTTCGTGACGATATTCCTTGCCCGCTTCCTTCCACTGAGTGTCAGAGATGCTAGAGCGCGCAGGTTCGAGTCCTTACGTTAGACTTCGGAGATGACAGTGGCCGAGTACGAAGTATTATTTACCGAGCTATCAGTTTATGCCCCATATCTAGAGGCTACTGAGGAGATGCGAGTCAAGAGATTTGTCCGAGGCTTGCTTAAACCACTGTTCCTTGCGATCATCACCCAGCATTACGAGACATATGCAGTAGCTGTAGATACAGCCTTATTAGTTGAGGAGCGCCTTGCTGAGACTTCGGTAGTTCCAGGGCCGAAGAGAGTTCATACTGGTATATCAGCACGTAGACAGACATTTAGACGCCACGACAAGTTTCGTTCAGGTACGAGGAGTAGCAGAGATTCGAGACGAGGCCAGATGTTTAGCTCGTATCCACGGGAGAGTCAGCAGCCATCACAGAGGTGCTTTAGGTGCGGCAGTCTACTTCACCACGTTAGAGATTATCCCGAGATACACCGGAGGGAGGCAGCAGTACCGCATGTCACCTTACCACCTTCACCACCACAGAAGGTGTTGGAGATAGTGCCCTCAGAGTCAATTATTGGGTCACAGGTGCGTGATTGCAATGATTGATGGAGGACCTATCCCGGTAGGACAATCTTACTCGAGATGATAGTATGCTATCTGGTTTACCTTTATCATCGTGTACTGCTTTAGGTGACCTGACAAGTCGCTATTACACGTTGATAGAGCCCCTAGGATTCTTGCTTGACCACCAGCAGTATGAGGGCGATCATATAAGTGGGAGCTGGGAGTCTATAAGCATATCCTTAAATGGTCCCTAGTCGTGTGAGTTTCGAGAAAGGGCATCGATACTCCATAGTAGACTAGTGTATACAGTCGAGACCCCGACGAGGGGTGGTGGCCGGTCTCACAAGCCATTGGTGTCAGTTGGATCACCTAAGATGTATACAGGTGCTCATTGTGTTATGAGTACACCGGACAGGACTCGCCGGGAACATGCTAGTTGGTCATATACCTGACGTCAGATGGCAGTTCCCTGGTGACATGTGTGCAGGTTAGTTCATCGACCTGGGGATCGTCATTTGTCTCGTGTGAGTTCCCACTGTACTTTGATTACTACCCTACCACGGCTCAAAGGAGTCGTGCAAACAGGTTTTAGTTGGGTACAGTCCCGAGCCACATGGAGGCAGTGAGCGTATCTTCAGGGGTTCGTCTCTCCCGGTATTGGGGGTGAGGTCGCGCTGTGTCTAGGAGAGCCATTACACGAAGCCCTCGGCCGAGGCAAGGAGATTTACCGGTAGGTATTCCAGTAGTATCTCAGGGTGTTCTGGGCTACACTCCGACACGACTTGTACCGCTTTTGGGGGTCTGACTTTTACCAACCCCCTAGGCCCGCCATGCGATGCTCATAGACGAACGGACCGGACTGTACGGATATTGTCACTGACAGGCTCAGTAGGGTTGTCGGGCTGAGTTCGCTCACAGACGTCCCTTTTAGTCAATACCTGGTAGCCCGTTACGTATTGGCTTATACCTCTGACGTGCTAGTGGTTAAATCCACAACCAAGGTGTTGACGAGTCTTTAGAGTCCCCCACATTCAGTTACTCAGCTTTCGGGCAAAAAGTTGTAGAGGCCGTATGGAGATATGGCAAGGTCCGATCAGATACGTGCGGTATTGCACGGATCAGGATAGGACAGTTTGTACTATAGGCCGTATGGTTATATGGCAGGGTTCGATCAGATACGTGCGGTATTGCACGGATCAGGATCGAACAGATATTACTAGCCGGTTTTGGTATAAGCCGGATCCTAGTATAGTACAGTGGAGATTTTGTCTCATTGCATTTGTATTTCGGTCGAAATACAGATGCGGGTGTGTATGCACAGTATTGGGGTTTTTCCTGTAATTTATTACGGGACCAGTTTTCTGGAGTTGCCAGTTTGCTTTTCGTTTCGGCCGATTTCCATTGTTCCGTTCATTGGCCGAAGATTGGTGGAGGAGGGCTTATTTGCATTGTTGCAAATAGGCAATTGTGGAGGGGGTCTTTTACATATTGGTTGGATCATGATGGTTGCTCCATTGACCTTGACTTCTTGACTTCTTCATGATGGCTTGACCATTTGGAGTCATCATGGTTTCTTTGGAGTGTTTGTTTTTGTTTGTGATGATATTGTTTTGATCATCACTCATTATTCTTCCTTGCATGATGGCTCACCTACTCCCTTGTCTTTCATTTGACTTCACTCCATTCCCACCTACCACCATCATGCTTGGCCGGCCACTAGTGAGGGTGGGGGCTTTTTCTTTTGGTAGTGAGAAAAATGTCACTCTAATTCTTTGCATGATACATTTTTCCCTCACCTCTCTCCAAGTCATTTTTCCTCCACCACAAAAGGCAATCTCCATGAACCCCAAATGAGACTTGCTCACTAGATGTTCTACAGCAAATCTTGGGCACGTCGAGTAGCCGGCTTCGTGCCCGAGTTGCCTCGGCATTGAGGTGGGAGCCCGTAAACGATGTAGGCGATGTGGTGCACTTCCGGCGACGAGGAGAAGACGGGACATTCCGCAGGAGATCGGGACGACGAGAAGACCGGAGGACTCGGATCTGTCGGTATACTTCTCTTCCCTATCTTGTAGTTAGCTAGGACTAATTAATGGTTCGATCCGGGTATTAGTGCGCGGCGGTTTGCCAGTTCAAGTAAAAATTAAAGTTTATCACCGCTTCCGCATTTGGCCGTCGGATTGACGGCCGGGGCCCCGCCATGCACTTACAGAAGGCGATGCCTATTGTACCTACTGTTGCTCCGCGTCAGACTCATGCACATAGAGGTCGTGGTCACGGAGGATTTGCTCTTAGAGGACGAGGTGACCGAGGCAGAGGACAGCCAGCTGTCGGCAGGGGAAAGTCAGTCGCGGGTGGAGGACAGGCATGGGTTTTTGCTTTGACGCATCAGGACACGCAGGCGTCCAATGCGGTGGTCTCAGGTATCCTTCCAGTATATTCTGTTGATGCACACGTGTTGTTCGATCCCGGATCCACGCACTCGTACGAATCCACACACTTTGTGCCGAGTTTGGGTAGAGAGTCCAGTTTGCTTGATCAGCCGCTTGTTGTGACCACTCCTGTGGGATAGTCATTTGTTGCTAGACACGTGTTCCGATCCTGTATTGTCCGTATTGGCGAGAGAGAGTTTCCTGTCGACTTGATCCTTCTGGAGATATTGGACTTCGACGTTCTTTTGGGCATGGATTGGTTAGCCACGTGCTATGCGTCTGTGGAATGCCGCGAGAAGAAAGTTAGATTTTGTTTTCTCGGTGAGTCGACTTTTGTTGTGCTGGGGGACCGTGGTGCCGCCCCTCACAGTTTGATTTCTTCTTTTCACGCTGGACAGCTGTTGAGGAAGGGATGTCAGGGATTTCTCGCCTATGTTTGCGATACTAGAGCTACAGAGGTTCTGTTGGATCAGGTTCCGGTTGCTAGCGAGTTCCCTGATGTGTTCCCTGACGAGCTTCCTGGTCTACCGCTCGAGCGCGACATTTCTTTCTGTATTGACTTGATTCCTGGCATGGGGCCTATTACTATACCGCCTTATCGGATGGCCCCGGCAGAACCTAGAGAGTTGAAGGGTCAGTTGCAAGATTTGCTGGATAAGGGACTTATTCGACCCAGTGTTTCTCCTTGGGGTGCTCCGGTCCTGTTTGTTAAGAAAAAGGACGGCAGTTTGCGTCTGTGTATCGACTACCGCCAGCTGAACAGGGTTACTGTGCGGAACAGGTATCCTTTGCCATGCATCGACGACTTGTTCGACCAGCTTCAAGGGGCAGGGGACTTTTCGAGGATCGATTTGCGATCAGGCTACCATCAGCTGCGGGTTCGACAGGAGAACGTTTCGAGGACAGCTTTTCGCACACGCTACGGCCATTATGAGTTTTTGGTGATGTCGTTCGGACTCACCAATGCGCCAGCAGCATTCATGGACTTGATGAACCGTATTTTCCGGCCGTATCTTGATCTGTTCATCATCGTATTCATTGACGATATCTTGGTGTATTCCCGGAGTAGAGAGGAGCACAAGCAGCACCTGCGGATTACACTGCAGATCTTGAGGGAGCACCAGCTTTTCGCCAAATTCTCCAAGTGTGCCTTCTGGCTGGACAGCGTAGACTTCTTAGGTCATGTGATTACACGAGATGGTATATGTGTGGACCTGAGGAAGATCGAGGCCGTTCAGGGTTGGCCCAGACCCACATCAGTTACGGAGATCCGCAGCATTCTAGGGCTGGCCGGCTACTACAGGCGATTTGTGCAGGACTTCTCCCGTATTGCTACACCTTTGACCGGGTTGACTCGGAAGGGAGTTCCTTTCTATTGGACGGAGGAGTGCGAGCACAGTTTTCAGCAGCTACGGACACGACTGACTACGGCGTCGGTGTTATCATTGTCTTCGGGATCGGGCGGATTTGTGTTCTTTTGTGATGCTTCTCGAGTAGGGCTAGGGTGTGTATTGATGCAGCATGATAGGGTGATCGCGTATGCTTCACGGCAGTTGAAGAAACATGAACGAAACTACCCCACTCACAATTTAGAGATAGCTGCAGTGGTCTTTGCACTTAAGATCTGGCGACATTACCTATACGGCGAGTCGTGCCAGATATTCACTGACCACAAGAGCTTAAAGTATATATTTCAGCAGTGAGACCTGAATCTTAGACAACGCCGTTGGATGGAGTTAGTGAAGGACTACGACTGTTAGATCCTTTACCACCTGGGCAAGGCAAATGTAGTGGCGGATGCTTTGAGTAGGAGGCCCGGGGGTGGTCTATCTTGTTTGAGCGCAGTACAGAGACAGTCATCGGCAGATTGGCAGATTTTATGCGACAGCCGAGTGCAGTTCGAGTTTACGCCGATCGGAGGACAGATTGCGCATGTTCGTGCACGCCCACAGTTGCTTGACCGTATACATGAGGCACAGAACAGTGATGACCGTTGTTCAGAGATCATGGAACAGATAGGACAGGGCAGATTTTCCGAGTTCGTGATCGATGATCAAGGGATACTGCAATTTGGGACTAGACTATGCATACCAGATGCTGAGGGACTGCGGCGCGAGATTATTGAGGAGGCACATCGATCGGTGTACAGTGTTCATCCGGGTTCCACCAAGATGTACCATGATATGAGACATGTTTACTGGTGGGACGGAATGAAGAGGGACGTCACGGATTTCGTGTCGAGATGCCTGACTTGTCAGCAAGTCAAGGCCGAGCACCAGAGGCCCGCGGGAGAGCTACAACCGTTACCCATTCCGGAGTGGAAATGGGAGCAGATTTCTATGGACTTCATTGTGGGTCTACCCAGGACTAGTCGAGGGTATGACTCCATCTGGGTGATCGTAGATCGTTTGACGAAAGCGGCACACTTCCTGCCAGTGAAAACGATTTTCGGTTTTGCTCAGTATGCCCAAATATACATCGACGAGATTGTACGACTGCATGGAGTCCCGACGTGTATCGTGTCCGACAGAGGCACCCAGTTTACCAGCCGACTATGCCAGAGGCTTCAGGAGGCTTTAGGCACCCGCTTGAGTTTCAATACAACATTTCATCCGCAGACCGACGGACAGTTAGAGCGGACAATTCATACTCTCGAGGACATGCTCCGAGCATGCGTCTTAGACTTCGGAGGTAGCTGGGATCATCATTTACCGTTAGTAGAGTTCTCCTACAACAACAGTTTCCAGGAGACCATTCAGATGGCACCATTCGAGGCTCTATATGGTAGGAGATGCAGATCGCCCATCTGTTGGACAGAGCTCAGCGAGAGCAGTATCTTAACCCAACATACATAGCATGAATACTAAGTGCTACCTGTCTGAAATGACGGAAGGCTACGAATGGTTTTTGGCGAAAAACCTTTAACGTAATTGTAACGCTTTGAAACTCGCTTAGATTAATTTCGCGTTAGTTAGTAAAAATGCGTGTTTTTCATAAAAACCCGTAAAACTTATTTCTTTTGTTGACTAGTTCTAATTGCGATAAGAGGTGTTTTTATATATAAATGGGTTTATTGATTTTAAATTAGCTAGTGTTCTTTTAATTAGAAATTACTTCCCTTAATTACTTTTCCTAATGAGGATTAGTGAAACTTGCTTGCACACTTAGCACATTTTGGTAACATAAGTTTTCTTTCTCACCTCTTTCAATTTAACATTTCCTTTCTTTTAAAAAAAATCCATAAAGAAATTTGAAATTTGAGAGAAAAGAGAGAGGCATGGAGTGCAATTAATGAGGCATGGTGAACCCTTGACTTTAACAATTTTCTCTCTCTCTTTCTCCCTCTCTTTCTCTCTCCCTCTCTTGCTGAAACTTTCAGCAGAGAAAGCAGCAGCAGCAACAATATTTTCATCATCTTTTGCTCTTCTTTCATTTCTCTTTGAGGCCATACACAACCCTACACAAAAACCTCTCATTCCTTCACTCAAAACCTTGGAAAATGGCTCCTTTGTGGACTTTGGAAGCAAATCTGTGCATGTGAGAGTTAAGGCTGGGAAATTGAGTTCTCTTGGATCTTTTGAAGGTATCAAAACTCACCCATATCACCTTAGATCATAAATTTTAGTTTTGTTAGCTAAAAATCATATTTTTATGTGTTTTTTTGTGATATTGAAGGGAATTTGTGAAGTTTATGTTAAATTGGTATTATTATGGCTTGGTTAACTCTTTTAAGTGCTATTAGAGCTGTCTAAACCAAGTTTTTATTTCAGTTTACACTAAAATACCCTTAGGTACCAAATTAGTGTTTTTAAAACGTATTTAAGCTTGTTATTTGGATACGGTGATCTGCTTTGTCTGCGCGTGTTTTCTGGAGTTACAAACAACTTCAGAATAGTGTGCAGGGTTTTTGGGGTGTTGTGTTGAAGTTCGAGCCCTTTCCAACTTAGGAAAACCGACGGCTCCCTCCTGCAGGTCCGGCGACGCCGCCCCCCTCCTCTGTTGGGTCAGGTGTTGTGCAGGGTGGTGTCTGTGTGTGTTTTGCAGTGTTTGGTCTTGTTTACTTTTGGGGATTTCTTCCAGGTAAAAATCTGGGAGCTGTTTCCCTTAATTTGGAGTTTGTGTTTAGCGTGACACGTACGCTTCATTGTGGTCTGGTGAGTTCTGTGCATCGCTGTGCATCGGGGTGGTACAGGGTTTAGCACACGCGCGTTTTAGTGTATCGAGTTCACGCGTTTAGCTTGTGACGCTATTTTCCGTACTGCCATAGTATCACGTTTTATAGGATTTTTGCTTATGCTTATTCCTTGTGTAATTCTAGGTTCGCAGGCAAGTACGACGGACGCCGCGAAGAAGGGGAAACAAGTCATCAGCTACACTTAGCGCGAGACTACGGTGAGTAGATTTAACATCTACGGGGAAATCGCCCGCATGGAGTTATGCCTCAGGGCTGATAGGACATTGTAGCAGCATATTGCATTTACCTACATTAACTGTTCATGGATACTGTTTGTTGCATACCGCATTCCTTGCTATATGTATATGAACTTATAATTGTTAAAACACCGCCCTGTTACTAACGGTTCATGTTGCACGATCACAAATCTGCATGTTACACACACACCGTTAGTAATTGCCATGACACTCACACTGTAGAATTGCCATGATCATTATACCGTAGTTCATCTCATATATGATTCGATATGATTATGATAATTGTGCACATTCTCATTTACATGTTCATACTTATGCACGTACTCCTTTACATGTTCATACTTGTGCACGTACTCCTTTACATGTTCATACTTGTGCACGTATTCCTTTACATGTTCCCACTTGTGCACCTATCACATCGCATTGACTTACACATTGGTTTTGGATTTCATGTGATTTCTGGTTTTGAGGACCGTGGAGTTATTTAAGAAAATATGCACTATTTGAAAACCCGGTTCCTCTTGATATGATATTTTGGTGCGTCCACCACGCGTTTTCTCAGTTCTGAAGCGTGTGCTTGAAACCCGATTCGAGGAGTTGGATGATCCGTTTGCGGGTTCGTGGTGGACCCGGTATGGTTCCCCGGGGCGAGAAATGTTTTTGTGGAGTAGACGATGTGCCTGGTAGGTTGGCGAGTACCTACCGGTGATTGGTTGGACCTGGCGGTTATCTGGAGGATACTGACCAGAGTCGATAGATAGATACGGGACGACTCGTACTGCCGGGGCCGAGGGTCGATACCGCAGACGGAGCCCGTGGGCTGATCTGGACTGACGGAGCCCGATTTATGAGGATTTACATGTCGATGCTGGACACGATTATTTTATGATATTTTGAGTGCCGATGTTGGGCACTCGTGATTCTCAGAGGTTTACAGGATTTGAGGGCCGATGGGAGTGCCGGCGCCTGAGTTTTATTGGGATTCGGGTACATTGATGGGCACCGATTATTTTTCCACGTTGACATTCTGTATAGATGTTGTATTTCCCATGCTCAGCATTCATTATTATGCATCTCATCCTGTAGTTATTTTACCTGATAGAGCACTTGCATGATTATTGCACATACTGCTTATCGTATATGATATCATCTGCTGGCATATGATAGAGTAGCGAAGTACGTGCATGCTCACGATTACCTTTATATGTTATCTTCTATTCATGAGTTGGCAACTCACCCCAGTTGTGCCACAGTGTTTGCAGGTTTCTCCTCAGAGTAGTCGCGGCAGGCTGCCTTTTGTATCTTTTTGGCTACGGATACCACTGCAGTTGGAGCGTGAGCTGGTTTGCCGTTAGGTCGGTTGTGGTATTCCGGTTATTTACATTGTACACACTTTTGTATCTAGTACTCTCCATCTACATTTATGTATTGACTTAGAGACCAGTGTGAGGACGATGATGTATATTATTTGTATTCTGGTGTCGAGCTCATGTGAGCCGTCTTTACTTATGCTGTTATCATTATGTGATGTTTTTCACTTATTGCTCATTCTTCGCTTCGGCGTCGTATATTACTCTTGTGGTGTCTGTCTCCGCCGTTGGGCGTGATTGCTCCCGTTTGGGATGCTTTATTTCATTGTATATCATTTTTACTCATATATTGTTGTGTACCCGATTTCGGGGTCAGTTTTGCAAAGGAAATGCTGCCAAAATTTTTAAAATAATAACTTAAACTTTAAAGAATGTTATTAAACTACTTAAGGTTTTTTTTCCAAAACGTTTTTAAACAAATGTTTTCAACACTCACTACTTTTAATGGTTTTGATTTCTGGGTTTCGGCTTACTTAGTCGCATTACGCCTGTAGACGTGACGTGGTTAAGTGCCAGTCACGAGTCGAACTTCGGGTCGTGACAGTAATGAACTTGATATCGTTGAAGGAACCGGATAGCTTTTTACAAATATATAGTGGCGAAAACCTTTGCTAAAGAGGTCACTCCCGGTGAAGGGATCTCGGCTCTTTTCCCGTAGAATGAGGTGCAAGATATTCCAACTGAATACCGTGATGCAAAGCAAAAGGTAATCGACTATAGTGAAATTATTACCCTAACGCAAACTTCTGTCCAAGGGGTCACTCCCGATGAAGGGATCTCGGCCCTTGCCTCGTCGAATGAGGTGCTGGATATTCATAACTGAATACCTCTGTGCAAAACAAAAGAGAATGTCCTTGCAATAACAGCTTTTTGAAAAATGTTCCAACAACATCGAATAGGTTTGTTTTCCTTGCATTGATCTGAATCAACGCAGTCCCATCAATTAATTACACCATAAAAGAACGAAAATATGATGTACGTATATGCCATCCGCATTCGCCACTTGGTCCCATCATCACCCGTTAGGTTACTTAACTAACGACAGAGCAGGGACTGGACTAGCGCGGGTGTAAAACATATACAACATCTACTAGTATATATATCAATATATAATAATCGCTCCAGGTATGATAAATACAACATCACAGAAAAGTTATAAGCATCACAGAACAATACAGATAATCTGGGAGCCCCGGGTTTCCTCTGAGCCGCAAGTGAAACCCGACATTCTCCTGATCGTGTGGATAGCCTGTGTAATGAAAACCTAGACCCCTACGAGTGCGGCAAGTTACCCGCCAAAACCAGAAGCGAGGCAGCCCCCTTCAGCAAAGTGAATGGACCACCCAGCAATTCACGGAATCCGGTAACTTGAGCACCCCTCCTTGGGTCAACCTGTACCCCCTACGAGTGCGGCGAATAGCCCGCCAATTCTAGAGTGAAGCCCCCTCCGTCTCAAAGCCATGAGATGCGGGGCCGTTGCCCTCTAGAACCCGGCTATCTGTGCACTCCACCGCGGGGTAATCCAGGTACAGAAAAGAAAATATGTACAACGGGTACATCGACCTCAACCCGGTCGTACCCCAAAAGAATAATATACAAACAGGCAGTGACAGCAGACCACATGTCGGATGCTCGCCCCGCGATATCAAATGTTCAAATAAAACTAAACTGCACTACAATTGCATCCAAGCTATCCGCAACATCACAGCACAATACAGAACATCAACGTGAATGTCACGTTTGCAAACCCGTCTAAAAGATCTATAGCAATTAGACAAGTTGTACCGATCAAATGACATTCACGGTCGCAGATAGTAATGTAAGTACTGTAAACTTAAAACAATGTTAGAAAATATCGACTTCGAAATAACCCCCGAATAGCCCCAAACAACTAGATAAAACCATATCCAAACTGGGCTAAACAAACAATACCACTGAACCAATATTCCAGAGATTAAATGCCATTGGGGTGAAGAAAATGTGAAGCAATTGGTTTTTGGCCAAGCCTTGAAGAAAAACAAGTGGCTGTTCTTTTCAAGTGTTGAAGTGGCGATGGCTAAAAATGAATTGGCAGCTAATGTGAATGTAGTGAGAAACAAATGAGCAAAGCCAAAAATCCCTGCACACTCACAGCCACTTCATTTCCTTCGAATTTTTCTTTTATCAAAAAATTGGCAGCCACTTAATTTCCTTGCCAAAATATCATTGGTATTGTTTCGGGGTTGTTTCGGTTTCGATATTTTAACATTGTCTAAACAACTAATATGCGGTTAATGGGTTGGTTTTAATACCATGTAAGGCTACGGTAGCGCCCCGGTCGTCAATCCGAGACCAAACGCGGAATAAAAACTTTTCAAACTGGCGCTAACGTAACCCTAAAACCCGGATCGTGCCATTAACCCTATACTAGTAAACTGTAAAAAGAGTTTTTTTTTTGGGTGGAGGTAAAATCAAGTTGCCAAGGATGTGAGCATAGAAATTTTTTTTTTTTGCTTGAAAAAAATGAGCTCTTGCTGGAAATTTTGGCTCGGCCAATTCTGGTGCTCACTGGATTTGGGTGTAGTGAAAAAATTATATCAAGAGAAGAAAATTTTCCCACTAAAATATCCTAACACAAACAAAAACAACAGCCCCATCCCTCACACCTCACACAAAGGCCCACAGCCAAAATATTCACTCACCAATTCCACGCAATTCCAAGGCCTACGAAATTAGCCACTTGCTTACAAATTCCATCACCTGATATGGCCACGAATTTGGCAGCCCAAAAATTAAACCAAAAACCCATTACTCACACTTCACAGAAAATTAGCTAAAATTCCATGATCACACTTCTCACTAATAATTAAACATTAAACCAAATGTTTAAAAAAAGAAAAGAAATGGCAACTCCAAAAGTAATCTTGTAACGAATTACAAGAAAACCCTTCATCCGTATATACATATCCGCATCCGTATTCCGAATGAATACGAATACTACGAGACAAAAATATTCCAACAATCTAATACTAGGATCCGGCTTAAACCAAAGCCCACTAGTATGATCCGTCCGATCATGATCCATACACAAGTGCACGTATATGATCGAACCCTGCAATAAAACCATACGGCCTCTACAACGTTTCACCCGAACTAGGGAAACCCTCTATGTAGGACTCTAAAGACTCGTCAATACACTGGCAGTGGGTTTAACCACAAGCACGTTAGTGGCACTAGCTATACGTAACGGCTGCCCAGGTATTGAGCGGAAGGGAGGCCGACGAGCGAACTCATCCTCAAACCCTACTGAGCCTATCTGTGAAAATCTCCGTACAGTCTGGTCTGTTCGTCTAAAAGTATCGCATATCGGGCCTAGGGGGATGGTAAACGTCTGACCCCCAATAGCGGTATAAGTCATGTCGGAGTGTAGCCCAGAACACATTGAGAAACTACTGGAATACCTACCAGTAAATCTCACTTGCCTTGGCTAAGAACTTTGTGTAATGGCTCTCCAAACACAGCGCGATATCAACCCCCAATACCGGGAGAGACGAATCCTGTCTAACCGCCACTACCTCTAAGTGTTCTGGACTTCACCCAACTACTATCTGTTTGCACGACTCCTTTGAGCCGTGGTAGGGTAGCAATCAAAGAACAGTGGGAACACACTTAAGGCAAAGTAGCAGTGTCAAGTCAACGGACTAAGCTATACCCATGTCACCTGGGAACTGCTACCTGACGATAGGTACAGTACCATCCAGCAGTACCCCTGTGAGTCCGTCCGGTGTACTGATAACCTAATGAGTACCTGTATACATCTTAGGTGAATCAACTGACACTAATGGCTTGTGAGACCAGCCACCGCCCCTCGTCGGGGTCTCGATCCGTATACACTAGTCTACTCATGGAGTATCGATGCCCAGTCTCGAAACTCCCAGGACTAGGGACACTTTAAGGATGTGCTTATAGACTACCCAACTCTCACGTATATGATCGCCATCATACTGCTGGTAGTCAAGCAAGAATCCTATGGGCTCTATCAACGTGTAATAGTGATCTGTAATATCACCTGAAGCATGTACACGATGATGAAGGCAAACCATACAACATACTATCATCTCAAGTAAGACTGTTCTACCGGTATAGGTCCTCCCTCAATCATTGCAATCGCGTGCCTGCGATCCAATAATTGACTTTGAAGGCACTATAGCCAACAGAGAAAGAAGAAAACACTCAGCGTATGCTCTTGCAAGATCAGATTGGTTATTATTTTATCTAATCAGAATGGCTCCCACTGTTTTTATCAAATCTTCCTTCAAATCCTAAAAGGTAAGATTAGCCGGGATTAATTACACCCTACAAGTTCGCCAATCTTTCGGCCAGGCCACTGTCGGTACTTTGAGGGAGGTTCCCCGTGCTTTCGCACGGACCTAATTAAAATAAACCTCGTTTTCCCAGGGGCGTAACCCCGTTAACACCTTTCTAGACACCTACTTGATCGGCTAATTGTAATGTGTAAAACTCTCCCCGGAGTAACTCTTACTCGCAGTGAGTATCGGGATCCAACTATCTTATAGAAGATATGCAATCTCATTGCAAATTTCAACACTTGAAATACCCGATAATACTCTTGCCTCTAGCATCCTATGATCTTGACTCAGGCCAAACAACACATAGTCCGATAGTCAAGTTCAACCCGTACATTTCCTGATTGAATTAAACCCACCCGTACGACCCTTGACGCAGGCCAAACAACGTCGTACGAGTACCCTAATCCAATCGCATCTCATGCTGCCGATAAATACTAATCAGCTGCTGTACACTATGCCTTGACGCAGGCCAGACTACCGTAGCACGAATACTAAAATAACACTTATCTGAAATGACGGAGGGCTACGCAGGTTTTTAAGAAAACCATGAGCGTAATGAACTTGATATCGTTGTAGAAACAAGTGATTTTTGAAAAGGAGTGTTTTTTAGACTTTTACTAGTTTCGCTAAAGAGGTCACTCCCGGTGAAGGGGTGCAGGATATTTCACAAATACCACTATGCAAAGCAAGAACTATAGAAGCAATCAAAAACAAAACCGAGTGAGTTGTAGTATCTGCTAGTTTTGCTAAAGAGGTCACTCCCGATGAAGGGATCTCGACTCTTTCCTTATCGAATAAGGTGCTGGATATTTTACAAGGAATACCGCTATGTAAAGCAAGAACTAGAGCTACAAGTTTTTAAAACAAGTTTCTACAATATATTTAGGTTTCTTTTTCTTTCATTAATCTCATTAATGAAGTCCCATCAATTATGCTTCCTAAGCATCACATAAGAAACGAAAGCATCGATATTTATTATATCTCATATATAAAAAATATAAGCATTCGTTTCAACATATCAAGTGATCACATCACAGAATATCAGCAGTAGAAGAACAAATATGAAATATTGGATATAATAGGAATTCCGTGTTTTAAATTAAGCCAGTAAAAAATACGGATTCCACGCTCGCGGTGAATAGCCAAACCCACATCCCTAGACCCCTACGAGAGCGGCAAGAAACCCTACCAATTCTAGAGTTAGAAGACCCGGTCTCGACTCCTCGAGATGGTCTCCTACTGGACCCTAGAACCCGGTTACTTGTGCTCTCCTCCTTAGGTCTATCCTAATGCGGAAAAGTAAATAATATGCATCAATGGTGACATCATCCTCAACCCAGAAGTGCCCCAATAAAAGAATATTACATACAAGCTTTTACAAGAATGAAAATGAAAAACTCTCATCTCATATAAAAAAAACCCGGCTATTCAAAACACGACGATCCAATATAACATATCACAGCAACACATAACATCACATGTCATCAACGTAAGTAAATATGCGTATCCCAATTGTCGTTGACATATAGCAACGAAACCGGCGATACACCATATATTACACTTACGGTCGCAGAAAAGAAAGTGAAAAACTATAACAATTGGAATCCGCAACCACCTTAGACATCATAAACCCAATGTATCACATACTTTGGATTTCATGTACAAATAAATGAATTCCTTAGACATCACATACCAAACAATTATAAACCCTGATTTTAGTCTCGATATTGAAAACACTTTCCAATAACCTGTCGGGTAATTCAACAAGATTCCCGATAACCTGATCGAATGCACGTCGGAAACTTTAGCAGACCGCCGCACCCCCAATGCCGTCGACGAAGTGCACTAAGGCGGAACACCGCGGCCGCGAGCACCCGAATGGATGCTTTTAGCGACGGGGTTCTCCTACAGTCATTTGGTCGGGGCTATGGGGCATGGCTATCTAGTAAGTTTACCCGGCGAGTATCCACGTACACCACGTAATTGCGACGGACTTTTGATCCACATCAAAATTCCGTGGCAACCGATCAAATGAAACTAAACTGCTAGATTTATAAAATTCAAACTAGTTATCTCATAACTAATTATGTGGATTCCAAATATTGTATCACAATCACAGATAGCTAGATGATGTTAAACTTTTCGATCGAATAAACAAACACCCAAAATTTCTCAAAGAGCTCAACACTTGAGCGGAGTTTAAAAAGTACCCAGAATATGCTACAGCACCTATGAACCATCCGTAGAAAGGACGACCCATGCCTCACTCATGTCACCGCGGAACTGCCGCAAACCCTAGGGTATGACCGCGGTTCCGCGATCCAAAAAGTTGAGTTTGGGTATCGTTCTTCTAAAGGGTCCACAGAATTGCTTGCATGATTTTCTGAAGATTTTAAACTTGGAAAAAATCAAACTTTTGGAAAATTTCCAGCGAGGGAAAAATTGGGTTATTGATATCCGTTCAAACTTTTTAACGTCGTCTAATTAACCCGAAACAATGTTAAAATTACGAATATGAAACATTCTGAATTGCCTTTGCACAAAGATAACATCACATGCAAATTTAGCAAAAATAAGCAACACCTGAAACACCAAAACCCAGAGACTGGAACACACTAGAAATTTCAACCCAGAAGCCCTCTATAAAACCGACTTGGCCGGATTTTATAGGTATATGGCCGGCCAAATTCTGGCAAAGGGGGTGAATTTTCTACTGTGTTCATGTTACATCTCATATAACATTATGCAGTTGCTAAAAAAAATTTTAGACGCCATTTAAAATTCGACAGAAACTAGAATTTCTTATTTCAAGTTTCGGAGTAGTTTCGATTTCATAATCTAACAAACATCATTTAAATCTTTAGCTTAGCTCTGATACCATTGCAGGGTTCCGTAGGACGGCAGCAAGGTTTCGCGAGGCATCATCCATGCCGTTTTCAAATTTTTGCCGTACTAAAGAACCCTAACCCTAGAATCTTAACTAAAGATTTAGACGAACAAGCAATGCAAACAACTTTACATACAAAGTGAATAAGGAATACAACCTTTGTAGACCGGTCCTTCACTTCTAAAGCTCGGTGTAGTAGTCCCTTCGCTCCAAGTAGTGAACACCCGAACTCTAGTAAGGGTTCATATAAAGAAATGAACAAGCTTGCTCGAAGTTTTCGAGGCCGAAGATGATCTACGTCGAGGAGACTCAAGCTCATGCTATCTCTTCACTAATTGTAGATTAGTGAAGCAAACACCCTAAACTAAATGGCTAATATAGTAGAGGATGATGAAGTAGAAATTGGGCTCACTTTAGATTTATTTTTCTCACAATATTTCTTCACCATTTCAAAAGCTAGCAAGCTTTTTCATGAGGAAGAAGAAGATGAAGTGGAGATGAGAATGAAACTCATGAGGTGAGAATAGAAACCATGGGTGAGTTAGTATCATAAACTAACTCATGTAGAGATTAAACCATGGCTAACTATAATGGTTAGCTTAATAAATATCTACAAGTAAAACAAAATTAGTGGACTTGGTCAATGGTTCCACAAGCATCTACAAGCTTGAACTATATGACCAATTATCATTAATTTTGATTAAATTTAAATAAATAAAACCATTCATTATATCAAGCATGTTGTGAGTCTCATACACCCATGTAGCATGTGGCATCTAACATGACACAAATTAATGTACATTAATATATATCACATATATATTATATGCACACAAGTGAGACAAAGAAATGTTTACTGAGAAAATATTAGTTAATGTAAGTTAATATATCAAATATATAATTATACATTAAATTATCAAATCAAAACTTGATTTAATAATTCGGTTATATCACATACAACCGACTAATATCAAATGTAACAACTTATCAAATCAACACTTGACCCGATAACTCGGCTATATCACATATAACCGACCGATATCACATATCGCAAGAATAGAATGCGGTATCACATACGCTCATTAATCTCGGTCTCGCATATATCACATATGTGCTCCTACTTCGTTTAGCATGAACCAAGAAATCTCTGTGTAGGACTCTAAAGACTCGTCAATACGCCGGCAGTAGGTGATGATCATATCAAACACCCACAAGCCGCAAGCGGTCTGCTAAACGTAACGGCCACCCGGATATTGAGCGATTAGAAGATCAACAAGCAAGCCTGCTCATACTCCTGCGAATCCAATCAGTAACGCTACCGTACAGTTCGGTCTTTTCGTCAGATATGTCGCATATCACAGCCGGGGGATGGTATAACGTCAGACCCCAATAGCCTGATAAGTCATGCCGATGCAAGATTCATAACGGTTCGAGAAACTACTGATAACACTTACCAGTAGATCTCAGCAACCCTGGCCAGGGATTTCCTGTTATGGCCAATCAAGCATAGCGCAACATCAACCCCAAATACCGGAAGAGACGAAATCCCCTCCTATTGCTCATTGCCTCCATGTGACTCGGGACTGTACCCAAAAACCACCTTTTTGCACGATCTCTTGAACGTGGTATGGTGGAAATAAAAGCACAGTGAGAATCACACAAGACTCTATGATGATCTCGGATCGACAGACTAACCTGTACCAGTGTCACCAGAGAACTGCTATCTGACGATAGGTATAATACTATCTAGGAGTTCTCGGCGAGTTCATTCAGTGTACCCAGTCTCCACTGAGCACCCGTATTCCTTCTCTGATGTCAAACACCAATGGATGTGAGATCATCCATCGCCCATCATATGGGTCAAGAAGCGCATACGCAAGTCTACTCTGGAGTATCGATGCCCTGTCTCGATACTCCTACTATTAGGAACATTTGAAGGATGTACTTACCGACTACCCTGTCCCCACTAGTATGATCTGCATCATAATCCTGGTAGTCAAGTACTCATCCTAAGGGCTTTATCAACATGTAATAAAGAGATAATAAGGGTACATGTTAAGATAAAGAGCAACCATATAGCATACTATCATGTCGAGCAAGAAAGTCCTCCCCATATATGTCCAAGCATCCACTACAATATACATCACATGTACAGTAACGGCCTATAGGGAATACATATAACTAACAACTAGTAGGGCCAGGGTGGTCCACAAGTACATCCTTTTACCAGTTTCTAGTCATGGGAATATCGAGACCAGGGCATCGATATTCCAGTGTAGACTAGTGTGTACGTTTCTTGTCCGTCAGAGGGCGATGGTTGATCCCACAACCATTGGTGTGTGACATCAAAGATTGTACACAGGTGCTCATTAGAGAATGGCTACACCGAACAGGACATGCCAAGGACTCCTATGTGGTAGTATACCTATCGTCAGATAGCAGTCCTCTGGTGACACTGCTACAGGTTAGTCTGTAGACCCGAGATTGTCATAGAGTCTTGTGTGGCTCCCACTGTGCTTCGATTTCCTCCCTACCACGGCTCAAAGGAGTCGTGCAAACAGGTGGATTTTAGGTACAGTCCCGAGTTACATGGAGGCAATGAGCGATAGGAGGGGTTTCGTCTCTCCCGGTTTTGGGGGTTGATGTTGCGCTATGCTTGATTAGCTATAACTGGAAGTCCCTGGCCAAGGGTGCTGCTGATATTTACTGATAAGAGTTATCAGTAGTTTCTCAAACCGTTATAGGCCAGACATCGGCATGACTTATCACGTTACTGAGGACTGACGTTTACCACCCCTAGACATGATATGCGACATTTCAGACGAAGAGACCGGACTGTACGGTAGTGTTACTGATAGGCTTCATGGAGAGTATGGATGAGCTTGCTTGTTGATCTTCATATCATTTAATACCTGGGTAGCCGTTACGTCCAGCTAGTACCGCTGACGGCTTGTCGGTGACTGATGTGATCATCACCTACTGCTGGCGTAATGACGAGTCTTTAGAGTCCCACATAGAAGTTTCCTGGTTCAAACGAAATGAAATAGGACACATATGTGATATGTGTGTGGGCCTGATTAAATACGTGTATGTGATACCGTATTGTAATCTGGCAGTTATCTGTTATCGGTTCGGTTATATGTGATATAACCAGATTGTCGAATCAAGTGTTGATTTGATAATGTGATATACAGATGAATGATATTAGCCGGTCATATGTTATATAACCGGATTATTAAATCAAGTGTTGATTTAATAATGTGATATATATTATATGTGATATAATTATATCTTAACTAATATCATTAGCTCACTAATTATTCTTTATTATATATATATTAATATATATGATATATATATATATATATATATATATAAAATAATGAAGCATGGCATGATTTCTATTATTGAGAAAAATAGAAAAGAGCTGGAAAATGAGAGCATGGTTGCAAGCATGGGCTTTATTCATGGTTTATTCATCTTGACTCACTATTCAAGCATGGTTGCAATTTTATATTGCAAACTTCCATGCTTGAATGAGTGGGGGTCAAGAGTTGTCATTGATTCTAGTCTCATTCTCAACACTTAGTCATTTTTCTTGAGTTGCTCCCATGGTTGCTCTCTAGCTTCATCTTCATCCTCAATTGTCATAGTTCAAGCTTCAACCCTCACATGAGATTTGAATCATGAAGCTTGAACACAAACAAGTGAGCAAAATAAACCCCTACTTCACCATCTCACATTAAATTAGCAATATGATGTGGAGTGTTGCCTTCACTAATGAGATTAGTGAAGGATTAGCTTGAGCTAGTGGACTTCGGGTAGATCGTCATTGGCGCGAAGATCACGAAGGAGGTCCGTTCAACTCGAAGAGGAGCCTAGTGGAGTCCCGTGGACCACAACTCGGAGCTATTGAAGAGAAGGACTCGAACTACAAAAGTTGTATGCTCTTTTCTTCTCTTTAAGTTAATCACATCACAAAGGAAAACCTTAATAATCTAGTAATGATCTTGTTAGTCTAACTTAACACCTAATAAAAATTAAAATGTGGCATGCTTGATGCCTCTAGAATCTCATGGTGGTGTTAAGGTTGACTTTCATATCCAACAAGTTCATATACACAAACCAACATAACATCATCACAGATATGTGCAACCCCGACCAATCGACGTATAGCAATTAGTTGACGTTTCCGAACACATATACACATCAAAAAGCTTGTAAAGTAACCGTGACATTAGAATTCCGCACGCAATTAGCAAACTAAACCAATTTTTCCAAAACATGAAAAAATCCAGTGAGCTAAAATTCCAAAACCGATCTTTTTGAGCCAATCCGGGAGTCGAAACGAACTCGAATCCCGCCCGAATCTTCGCGGAGAGTTAGAGCACGAAATTAACTTCGAGTTGGGGGGCTTAGAGGGGGTACCCTGTTGGATATATGTATGCCCTAGAGGCCATTATATGTATAGTGGATGCTTGGACATGTATATATATATATAGATTACTTTCTTGCTCGACATGATAGTATGCTATCTAGTTTACTTTATCTGACATGTTGATTTGATCATGCTTTTATTCATTTACATATGTTGATAAAGCCCTCAGGATATTCGCTTGACTACTGCGACTATGATGCGGACCATACTAGTAGGGCACGTGTAGTTTATAAGCATATCCTTGAACTGTTCCTAGTCGTGGGTGTATCGAGACGGGGCATCGATATTCCACAGTAGACTAGTGTATACCATTCTTGTCCCATATGATGGGCGATGGATGATCCCATATCCATCTGATGAGGTGACACCAAAGAATGTATGCGGGTGCTCAGTGGAGACTGGGTACACCGAACGGACTCACAGAGAACTCCAATGTGGTATTATATCTATCGTCGGATAGCAGTTCTCAGGTGACACTGGTACAGATTAGTATGTAGACCCGAGATAGTCATAGAGTCTTGTGTGTCCTCCCACTGTACTTTGATCTCCACCCTACCACGGCTCTACTGAGTCGTGCAAACAGGTGGTCTTTGGGTACAGTCCCGGGGCACATGGAGGCGATGAGCGATAGGAGGGGTTTCGTCTCTCCCGGTATTAGGAGTTGATGTTGTGATATGCTCGATTGGCTATAACAGGAAGTCCCTGGCCAGGGCTGCTGAGATTTGCTGATTAGTGTTATCAGTAGTTTCTCGATCTGTTATGAGCCATACACCAGCATGACTTATTGAGTTATTGGGGTCGACGATACCATCCAGACTCGATATGCAAAATTTTTGACAAGGAGACCGGACTGTACGGTAAGAGTTGCCAGATAGCTCGACGGGAGTTCTGACAGCTTTGCTGGTTTTCTTCTGATCGTTCAATACCCGGATGGCCGTTACGTTTAGCTGACCGCTTGCGGCTTGTGGGTGTTTGATATGATCATCACCCACTGCCGGCATATTGACGAGTCTTAGAGTCCCACACAGAAGTTTCCTAACCCAGGCGAAAAGATGTGGTGTGCATATGAGATATGCGTGGGGACCCGATTGAATACGAATATGTGATACCGTATGTTAATCGGGCGTTTTTCTATTGGTCGGGTCGTATGTGATATGACCGGATTGTTAAATCAATTGTTGATTTAACATTTTGACTTTTAGTTTTATTCTTATTCTTTATTCAAACCCTTTTTATTAAAGAGGAAGAATGCATGCATGTATGCATATGTTGATGTGCAAGTATGCTCATGTTGATGTGCATAGGATACATACATGCAAAGTATTATGTCTGATGATATATATTTGAAGGCAATATAAGACTCACATGGAACTATAATATATGGATATATATTTGTATTTGTTTTAAAATAAAAGAAAAGAAAATATTAATCCATGGTTATCTTTCTACACTCTTCTTGAAGTTAACCACACTTCACCAACCATTTAACCTTGGATTAGTTTTTCTTTTGGGTTTTAACTCACTCACTAAATATCTAGATATTATTGAACCATGGTTTGCAATGAGAGATGGAAAATATATATACTATCTTTTCTATTTTCTCATAAGAGCTTTATCATTTTCTTTTTGACAAAAGCTTTTGCCTTCATCTTCTTCTTCCTCCAAGCTCTCTTGATTTTTCCAAAGTGAGAGAGAGTTAAAAAGAAAGGGTTTTGACAAAAGAAAACACACAACTCCATCATTCTACTCTAATCTAGCCAATTAGTTTAGAGTGTTTAGTTTCATCTTCTTCTTGCATCAAGTGGAGCTAGAAGCTTGGACCAAGTGGATTTCGGGTGGATCATCGTGGACAAGGGAGCTCACTAGCAAGCTTTTCCAACCTCTCAACGATCCTAGGTGTCATAGAAAGAGGACTACAAAGGTTGTATTTCTTTCACTTAGTGTTAGAATGGTTTTTGTATGAGATACAAGTGTTGTTACTCTAGTATTCTAGTTAAAGATCCTTACTTTGTTTTCTTAGCACCTCTAAAATTTTAAAGTGGCATGTGTGATGCTTCCATACTCTATAGTAGGTGCTAGGAAAACCTAACAATGGTATCAGAGCCAAGCTAGAATTCTGGACACAGTATTAGAACTAATACGAAAATGAAACCGACTCCGAAAATACGATATTACGGAACCCTAGAATTGCTCTCTGGAAATTTTTTAAAAGGTCGTCTAAAAATTTTTCGAACAGGTACAGAGTGTTTTATAGGAAAACATAGGAACACAGGAGGAATACGGGGGCTTGTGCTCGGATTTTGGCCGAGCACACAACCCCAGAATCCGGCCAGGCCGGCCCCCTACCCCCAGTGCATTTTCTGTTTCACCTGTGCTCATTTGATTGCAAGTTAGTGTTAGTTATATGTATGCCCTAGAGGCCATTACTGTACATACGATATATATTGTAATGGATGCTTGGACATATATAGGGAGGACTTTCTTGTTCGACATGATAGTACGCTATCTGGTTGTAATTTATCTTAACATGTACTCTGATTGTCTCTATGTTACATGTTGATAAAGCCCTTAGGATATGTACTCGAATACTGGAACTATGATGAGATCATACTAGTGGGGCCACGGTAGTCGACGAGTACATCCTATAACTGTTCCTAGTCGTGGGTGTATCGAGACAGGGCATCGATACACCAGAGTAGACTAGCGTATACGCATCTTAACCCATATGATGGGCGATGGATGATCCCATATCCATCGGTGTTTGACATCAAGGATGGTGTACGGGTGCTAAGTAGAGACTGGGTACACTTGACGGACTCGCCGAGAACTCCCAGATGGTATTATACCTCACGTCAGATGGCAGTTCTCCGGTGACACTGGTACAGAGTAGTCTATTGATCCGAGATCGTCATAGAGTATTGTGTGATTCCCACTGTGCTTTGATTTCCATCATACCAGGTCCAAGAGAGCGTGCAAAAAGGTGGCTTTTGGGTACAGTCCCGAATCACATAGAGGCAATGAGCGATAGGAGGGGATTCGTCTCTCCCGGTATAGGGAGTTGATGTTGTGCTGTGTTCGATTGGCTATAACTAGAAATTCCTGGCCAGGATTGCTGAGATTTACTGGTAAGTGTTATCAGTAGTTTCTCAAACTGTTATAGACCTCAAATCGACACGACTTATCAAGCTACTGGGGTCTGACGTATACCACCCCTAGGCGAGATATGCGATATATCAGACGACGAGACCGGACTGTACGGGAGTGTTACTGATTGGATTCACAGGAGAATGTACAGACTTTCTTGTTGATCTTCTGAGCGCTCAATATCTGGGTGGCTGTTACGTTTAGCTGACCGCTTGTAGCTTGTGAGTGTTTGATATGATCATCACCTACTACCGGCGTATTGACGATTCTTTAGAGTCCTACACAGAGGTTTCTTGGCTCAGGCAAAACGGAGTAGGAGCACATATGTGATATGTGCGGGACCGAGGATAATGCGGTATGTGATACCGTATTGGATTCTCGCGATATGAGATATCGGCCGGGTATATGTAATATAGCCGGGTCATCGTATTAGTCGGTTATATGCGATATAGCCGGATTGTCGGATCAAGTGTTGATTTGACAATTTAATGTATAATAATATATATGATATATTAAATTACATTAACTAATATTAGCTCACTAAAAGATTCTTTTTCTCACTCGGGTAATACATTGATATATATGCGATATATGTTAATTGTATTATTTTATATTGTTACAATAAATATTATATATGTGATATATAATATTGTAACATGATATGATTACTAATGCAACATGTTTAGTGGAGTTTAAATATGGTTAGGGTTTGGATTAGGGTTAAGACTTCTAGTAGCTTCTAGAAGCTTTTCTTTTGTCTTGGAAAAGATATTTTGCAAGATATTTCTTTAACTTAACCCTAACCCTTAACCCTAGTAAAATCTCTACAATGGTTACTTGAACCATGGTTGCATTTCAAACCTTATCAAGACTTTCATTATTCATCACAAAAGAATTAATCATTGATTTATTCATTCTTCTTCTTCTTCCTCCTTTGCAAAGCTTTCTTGCTTTGATATTTGTGATGAAAGTGAGTGAGAGATAGAAAACAAATGAGTGCAAAAATCCTACTTCATCATCCTCATCTATCCTTGCCATTTAGATGAGGGCGTTCACTTCATTTAGTGAGTGTTAGCTTGTGTTAATGAAACTTCAAGGTAGATCATCTATGTTATCGAAGATTGGAACCTAGCTTGTATCTTTCTCTTCGTGGAACCTCTCGAAAGTCTGGAACACGATGATCGCAGCGAAGGGACCTCAACACAGAGCTTAAGAAGTGAAGGACCGGATCTATAAAGGTTGCAATCCCTCTCACTTAGTGTTAAAGTGTTTAACATACTAGTTTTCACATAAACTCTAGTTTAAAGATCCGGCTTTGGGTTGTTCGGCACGGCTAAATTTTTAATCGGGCATGGTTGATGCCTCGTAGACCCTTGTATGCATGCCTGGCAACCCGACAGAAGTATCAGAGCCAAGCTAGAGCTTTAGGGGAAGTCTAGACGAAGTTTAAAGTCCGATCGTACATCGAAACCCTAATTTGAACCCCTCTCTGGATATTTTTCAAAAATATGATTTTTTATGAATTAAAAATGCTCAGAAAATTAAGCAGGAAAAACTAAGAATTACTGTGAAGTACGGACCTGTAATGCGCTGATTTGACCGCGGAACCGCGGCCAAACCATGGGTTTGGCGGCGGTTCCGCGGCCAAAATTTTTAATTAGTCCCTGGAACTTGATATATTTATTCTTAGCCCCTTTCTTGTCATTTTTTCTGGGAATTTTTTAATTCCACTCAAGTGTTGAGTTTTCTAGAGTTGTATTAGGGACTCGTTGATTCGATCGGATAATTTAACTTTGTTTAGTTTGTCCGGGTTATTTTTAGAACGTGTTAAAAAATTCGAACGGATATCAATAACTCACTTTTTCCCCTGCCGGAAAATTTCCAAGCGTTGGATTTTTTTCCCGTAGTTTAAGAACGTTCTAAGTCGTGCAAGTAACGCGGTGGAGTCCCTAGAAGACAACAAATCTTAACTCGATTATGTGACCGTCTTGAACTGCCTCTAAACCTTAGGGTTTGTGGCAGTACGGCGTGCCACATGTGAGGCGTTGGCTTGACCCTTCTACGGCTGGACCATTGGTACTGTAGCATGTGATAGATGTTTTTAAACTAATTTCAAGTGTTGAGAACTATTTGGGAAAACTTGGGTGTTTGATTATTCGATCGGAAAGTTTAACATTGTCTATTTATCTGGAATATGATACAATTTTTGGAATCCACATATAGTTATGAGATAACTAATTTGAATATTATAAACATAGCAGTTTAGTCTCAGATAATCGGTTGCCATGGAATTTTGATGTGATCAAAAGTCCGTCGCAATCACGTAGCGTACGCGGATACTCGCCGGGTCAACTTAATAGACAGCCACACCCCATAGCCCCGACCAAGTGACTGTAGGAGAACCCCGTCGCCAAAAGCATCCGTTCGAGTGCTGGCGGCAGCGGTGTTCCGCCTTAGTGCACTTCGTCGACGGCATCCGGGGGTGCGGCTGTCTACTAAAGTTTGCGACGAGCATTCGATCAGGTTTTCGGAAATCTTGTTGAATTGCCCGACTAAATATTGAAAAGTGTTTTCGATAATGAGACTAAAATGCGGGGTTTATAATTGTTAGGCATGCGATGTCTAAGGAATTCATTTGGTTAGGCATGCGATGTCTAAAGAGGGTTGCAGATTCCAACTGTTGTAGTTTTACACTTTCTTTTCTGTGACCGTAAGCGTAGTATGTGGTGTATCGCCGGCTTCGTTGCTATACATCAACGACAATCGGGATACGCATACTTGCTTACGTTGATGATATGTGATATTATGTGTTACTGGGATATGTTGTATTAGATCGTCGCGTCTGAATAGCCGGGGATTTTATGTGAGATGAGAGTTTTTCTTTTTCATTCATGTAAAATTCATTTGTATGTAATATTCTTTTATTGGGGCACTTCCGGGCTGAGGATGATGTCACCATTGTATATTATTTACTTTTCCGCATTAGGTAGACCCAAGGAGGGGAGCATAAGTAACCGGGTTCTAGGGTCCAGTGGGAGACCATCTCGAGGAGTCAGGACCGGGTCTCCTAACCCTAGAATTGGCTGTTTTGCTTGCCGCTCTCGTAGGGGTCTAGGGATGTGGGTTTGGCTATTCATCGCGACCGTGGAATCCGTGTTTTATACAGGCTCGTATTAAAAACACGGACGTCCTAGTATATCCAATATTTCATATATGTTCTTCTGCTGCAATGTTCTGTGATGAGATCATATTACTGCCTGAGACGAATGTTTATATTATATATATGAAATATATATTATATATTGTTGATTTCATTTCATATCTGATGCTTGTGAAGCATATTAAAATAGGACTTCATTAATGAGATTAATGAAATAAAAGAAACCTAAGATTTTGTAGAAACTTGTTTAAAAACTGGTAGCTCTAGTTCTTGCTTTGCATAGCGGTGTTCCTTGTAGAACATCCAGCACCTTATTCGATAAGGAAAGAGTCGAGATCCCTTCACCGGGAGTGACCTCTTTAGTGAAACTAGCAGATGCTACAAACTCGGTTTGTCTTTTGATTGCTTCTATAGTTCTTGCTTTGCATAGTGATATTTGTGAAATATCCTGCACCTTATTCGATGAGGAAAGGGCCGACGATCCCTTCACCGGGAGTGACCCCTTTAGCAAAACTAGAAAAGCCTCAAAAACACTCTATTTAAAATCACTCGATTCTACAACGATATCAAGTTTATTACGCAAAGGGTTATCATAGAAACCTGTCGTAGCCCTCCGTCATTTCAGATAAGTAGTCTCTAGTATTCGTGCTGCGTTTGTTGACCTCTGTCAAGGCGTAGTGTGCGGTAGCTGATTAGTGCTTATCTGTATAAACATATGATGTGATTGATTTAGGGTAGTCGTGTGACCTTGTTGACCTCTGTAAAGGGTCGTGCGGGTGGGTTTACTTCAATCAGGAAATGACGGGTTGAACTTGACTAGCAGCCTATGGTTTGTTGACCTCTGTCAAGGTCATAGGATGCTTGGGGCAAAATATTATTAGGAATTTCAAGTGTTGAAATTTGCAATGAGATTGCATACCTTCTTTGAGATAGTTGGATCCAGATACCCGCTGCGAGTAAGAGTTACTCCTGGGAGAGTTTTACACATTACAAATAGCCGATCAAGTAGGTGTCTAGAAAGGTGTCAATGGGGTTACGCCCCTGGGAAAATGAGGGTTACTTTAATTAGGTTCGTGCGAAAGCACGGGGGACCTCCCTCAAAGTACCGGCACTGGCCTGGCTGAAAGATTGGTGAACTTGTAGGGTGTAATTAATCCCGGCTAGTCTTTCCTTTTAAGGTTTGAAGGAAGATTTGACTAAAACAGTGGGAGACATCCTGATTAGATATATTAGATAACCAATCTAATCTTGCAAGAGCATACGCTGAGTGTTTTCTTCTCTCTCTCTCTCCAGGTAACGACCATATCACGCCTTAATCAAGATAATAATACGGATGTATTGACCGAACCCGCTTGTTATACTGAGCTGAGGAACGTTGGTCCCGCTCCAACTTATAATTGTTATAAGACAGAGCAGGAAATTGGAGATTACCAGAACTACCGTGCCGGCCAAACGAAGAAAGTGCATGCTGATGCATCATCTTCGGGTGTGTTCATTACATAGAACTGTTTCTCAGTATCCTTTGCGTCCTGGGTATGAGATACCGGATCAGGATCTTGCATATGTAATATGTTACATGGGCTACAGATAGGTAGAGAACTGAGAACGGGTGATAAGTTTCATGATATAGAAACGGTGCAAGTGTTGCAGCCAAGTCTGTTGGTCACTATCACCCTGTATTACCAGAATGCATTGATTCTGAACGAATGTTATTAGATACCGAACCTGATATACAACATCATATCAGTCTCTTTATTAGAAAAGAAAGGATATAATTTTGTATTGTTGGATAATGTTTTGAACATTTCCTATATCAAGAGTTGATCGGTTCAGGCACGTTATCTAAAAGCATAGACGTTCTAAATCAAACCACAGTTCTTAATATACAGAACACACACAAGAGGAAGAGTTCAGAAATGTATGAATCCTTCTTGAGGCATTGTAGACTAGGTCATATCAATGCGACCCGACTGGCTGAAGTTACATATAGATGCATATTTAAATTAGTTTGAATTTACATCTTGTGAAACTTGCCGGTCATGTCACAAAGATACGATGGCCATAGCTCTATTTATTGGAAACAGAGAAAGAGTTAGTGAACTCTTGGGATTGATATATGCTGATGTATGAAAGTCCCTTGTCTACACATACCAGGACCGGTTCTTTGTACTTCATTACATTCTCTGATGATCTCTAAAGATTCAGACATATGTTCCTGTTGAAACACAAGTCCGAAGCTTTTGAGATATTCACAGAATATAAGTTAGAAGTAGAGAACCAAAAACGGGTATAAGTATTATGTCCTTTGATGAGATCAAGGAGGAGAATACTTGAGCATGGAATTCCTGGACTATTCTAAAGGAGAATGAGATTCTCGCTCAGCATTACTCCTCCGTATACACCATAGCACGATAGTATATCGGGGCGGAGCAATAGCACCCTATGTGATATGGTGTGCTCTATGATGAGTACTACTGAGTTTCCTATTAGGAGTTATGCACTTGAGAAGCTGCATACCTATTGAATAGGGTTCAAATCAAATCAGTTGCCTACCACTTCATATGTGATATGGAAAGGGAAGAGCCCATATCTTAAGTTTGTTAAGATTTGGGGTTGCCCGGCCTATGTCTAAAAAGCAAAATCCGGACAAACTCGAGGCAAAGTCAGATCTGTGGAAGTTTGTTGGATATCCCAAGCATACACAAGGGAATATCTTCTACCTAACCGAGGAACAAAAATGTTTTGTTTCTCTGCATGCCACCTTTGTGAAAGGGAATTTCTTGTGAAGAAATTATTGGTCATGAGGTAGAACTGGAAAAAGTTCCAGCTATACAAACTACAGCAGATGATTTGGAAGAACCAAAGGATTCAATAGTTTCCAAGGAACCTCAGCCTCTCCGTCGATCTAGTAGGGTTCCTTACCCACCTGAGAGATACTTCGGTTTCTCTATGACAGTGGGAGCGAGGATTGCATCATGAGATGATGACCCAACTAGTTTCGAGCTGGCCATCAGGAGTGAGACTCTGTAATAATGGCTGGATGCTTATCGATCTGAGATGGAATCCTTATACACCAACAAAGTATGGACTTTGGTTGCTCTATCTGAAGGGTTAAATCCCCATCAGCAGCAAGTATATCTTGAGAAGATTACTAGGTGTACATGGACAAGTTGAGACTTCCAAAGCTATGCTTAAGTCCATCCAGATCCTACTTGCCACTGCTACATACCATGACTACGATATCTGGTGGTTGAGTGTCATGACAGCTTTTCTAAATGATGATTTAGAAGAGAGAGTCTATAAGTACACAGCCAGAGGGCTTCGTAGACAGTGGGAGCAGCGGAAACGTGTGCAAGATGTTTTATATGATAAAGCAGGCATCGCGGAGTTGGAACGTCTATTTTGATGTGGTAGTCAAAGAGTTTGACTTCATCAAAATGGTAGATGAACCTTGTATATACAAAAAGATAGTAGAGAGTATGGTGGTGATCCTCGTAGAGTACGTGGAAGACATACTCTTGATAGGGAAGGAGTTTCCTATGCTACGCTCGGTCAATCTCCGCTTATCACAAGGATTCTCCATATAGGATCAAAGTGATACCTCCTAAATCCTGGGTTTTGGATCTATGAGATAGATCTAATTGGATGTTAGGATACTCACTAGTTGTAGTGAGATGGTATCAATCGATCCTGGGGAGAATCACTGAAAAGGTTCCAGGGTGATAAGGACGACTGATTGTCAGTCGCAGGCATTGTCTTTACCCTCAGTGGAGGGACGGTATGTTAGAAGAGTTCCAAGCTAGATACCGTGACTTACTAGACGATTAAAGGCAAGATACATGGTTACCAAGGATGCTACCAAAGTGGCAGTCTGGATACATATAAGTTCATGAGATGAACTTCGTTCCTACCATTGTGTGACAATGGAGTTGTGGCTTATGCCAAGGAACCCCCGTCCCATCAGTAATCCAGATATAATTCTTAGGCAGTATCACCTGATCATGGAGATGGTTGATCTCCAGGGAGATCGAGGTTAGGAGAGTAGACACAGAAGACAACAGCGCGGATCCACTCACAAAGGCCTTTTTCCCAGTAGAGACTTTTATGGGATGGTTGAGTATGAGATACTTCAACCACGGCTAATTGTTGGGTATGTGATACCACAACAGATAGCCCTAGTGCACGTGGGAGATTGTTCGTTATATGTATGCCCTAGAGGCCATTACTGTACATACGATGTATATTGTAATGGATGCTTGGACATATATAGGGAGGACTTTCTTCCTCGACATGATAGTACGCTATCTGGTTGTACTTTATCTTAACATGTACTCTGATTGTCTCTATGTTACATGTTGATAAAGCCTTTAGGATATGTACTCGACTACTGGGACTATGATGAGATCATACTAATGAGGCCACGGTAGTCGACGAGTACATCCTATAGCTGTTCCTAGTCGAGGGTGTATCGAGACAGGGCATCGATACACCAGAGTAGACTAGCGTATACGCATCTTGACCCATATGATGGGCGATGGATGATCCCATATCCATCGGTGTTTGACATCAAGGATGATGTACGGGTGCTTAGTAGAGACTGGGTACACTGGACGGACTCGTCGAGAACTCCCAAATGGTATTATACCTCACGTCAGATGGCAGTTCTCCGGTGACACTGGTACAGAGTAGTCTGTTGACCCGAGATCGTCATAGAGTCTTGTGTGATTCCCACTGTGCTTTGATTTCCATCATACCAGGTCCAAGAGGGCATGCAAAAAGGTGGCTTTTGGGTACAGTCCCGAATCATATGGAGGCAATGGGCGATAGGAGGGTATTCGTCTCTCCCGGTATAGGGAGTTGATGTTGTGCTGTGTTCGATTGGCTATAACTGGAAATCCCTGGCCAGGGTTGCTGAGATTTAATGGTAAGTGTTATCAGTAGTTTCTCAAACTGTTATAGACCTCAAATCGACACGACTTATCAAGCTACTAGGGTCTGACGTATACCACCCCTAGGCGAGATATGCGACATATCAGACGACGAGACCGGACTGTACGGGAGTGTTACTGATTGGATTCACAGGAGAATGTACAGGCTTGCTTGTTGATCTTCTGAGCGCTCAATACCTGGATGGCTGTTACGTTTAGCTGACCGCTTGCAGCTTGTGGGTGTTTGATATGATCATCACCTACTGCCGGCGTATTGACGATTCTTTAGAGTCCTATACAGAGGTTTCTTGGCTCAGGCAAAACGGAGTAGGAGCACATATGTGATATGTGCGGGACCGAGGATAATGCCGTATGTGATACCGTATTGGATTCTCGCGATATGAGATATCGGCCGCGTATATGTGATATAGCCGGGTCATCGTATTAGTCAGTTATATGCGATATAGCCGGATTGTCGGATCAAGTGTTGATTCGATAATTTAATGTATAATAATATATATGATATATTAAATTACATTAACTAATATTAGCTCACTAAAAGATTCTTTTTCTCACTCGGGTAATACATTGATAAATATGCGATATATGTTAATTGTATTATTTTATATTGTTACAATAAATATTATATATGTGATATATAATATTGTAATATGATATGATTACTAATGCAACATGTTTAGTGGAGTTTAAACATGGTTAGGGTTTGGATTAGGGTTAAGACTTCTAGTAGCTTCTAGAAGCTTTTATTTTGTCTTGGAAAAGATATTTTGCAAGATATTTCTTTAACTTAACCCTAACCATTAACCCTAGTAAAATCTCTATAATAGTTACTTGAACCATGGTTGCATTTCTAACCTTATCAAGACTTTCATTATTCATCACAAAAGAATTAATCATTGATTTATTCATTCTTCTTCTTCCTCCTCCTTTGCAAAGCTTTCTTGCTTTGATATTTGTGATGAAAGTGAGTGAGAAAGAGAAAACAAATGAGAGCAAAAATCCTACTTCATCATCCTCATCTATCCTTGTCATTTAGATGAGGGTGTTCACTTCATTTAGTGAGTGTTAGCTTGTGTTAATGAAACTTCAAGATAGATCATCTATGTTATCGAAGATCGAAAGCTAGCTTGTATCTTTCTCTTCGTGGAACCTCTCGAGAGTCCGGAATACGATGATCGCAGCGAAGGGACCTCAACACCGAGCTTAAGAAGTGAAGGACCGGATCTACAAAGGTTGTAATCCCTCTCACTTAGTGTTAAAGTGTTTAACATACTTGTTTTCGCATAAACTCTAGTTTAAAGATCCGGCTTTGGGTTGTTCGGCACGGCTAAATTTTTAATCGGGCATGATTGATGCCTCGTAGACCCTTGTATGCGTGCCTGGCAACCCGACAGTTAGGGTTTCTAGTATTATTTGTTTAGCTCAATTTTCATGTGATGATTGTTTAGACCTGGAGCTATTTCGTAGTGTTTCGTAGTCGTATAATCTAGCACTGTACTGGTAACCTTGACAATGTTTAGCAGTTCGAACGAACTTCAAAACCCCACTTTTCGACTCCGCTGAAATTTCCAAGTGTTGTAATTTTCCTAAGTTAACTTTATATTCAATAGTCGTGCAAGTATCCTATGGACCCTCTAGAAGACCATAATAACCTTAACTCGATTCTATGCCTACGGAACCGCGATCGAACCTTCGGGTTTGTCGTAGTTCCGTGGTGTCATAGGTGAGGCGTTGGTTAACTCCTTCTACGGCTGGACCATAGACACTGTGGCGCGTTTTTGAGTATTTGTAACTTTGCTCAAGTGTTGAGCTCTTGGGGTAAAATGTGGGTGTACGTTGATTCGATCGAAACATTAAACATCATCTTGATATCTGTGATTGCAATTGTTGTTTTTCACTCTTTTTTCTGCGACCGTAAGTGTAGTATGTGGTGTATCGCCGCTTTCGTTGCTATATATCAACGACAATCGGGATACGCATACTTGCTTACGTTGATGATATGAGATATTATGTGTTTCTAAGATATGATTTGCAGGATTGTCGCGATCGAATAGCCGGGGGTTTTATGTGAGATGAGAGTGTTTATTTTCATTCATGTAAAAGTCAATTGTATGTAATATTATTTTATTTGGGGCACTTCCGGGTTGAGGATGATGTCACCATTATTGTATATTATTTACTTTTCCACATTAGGATAGATCCAAGGAAGGGAGCACAAGTGATCGGGTTCTAGGATTCAGTGGGAGGCCATCTCGAGGAGTCGAGACTGGGTCTCGTAAACTCTAGAATTGGCAGGATCACTTGCCGCTCTCGTAGGGGTCTAGGGGTGTGGGCTTGGCTATTCATCGCGACCGTGGAATCCGTATTTTCTATTGCTGGCTGAATACAAAATACGGACCTCCTAGATATCCTTTTTATTTTCATATGTGCTTCTGCTGCTGTTGATATTCTGTAATGTGATTACTTAGTATCTGAGACGAATGGATTATTATTATACATATGATATATAATAAACGTTGCTTATATTTTACACCCGCGCTAGTCCCGCCCCGCTATGCCGTTAGTTAAGTAACCTAACGGGACACTGTGGCGAATGCGGATGGTATAAGTATACGTTTTATTTTCATTTCTTTTCTGTGATGGCTTAGGAACTTAAATGATGGGACTATATTAATGAGATTAATGTAAAGAAAAAGAAACCTAAAAGATGTTGTAGAATCAGATTTGAAACACACTCGGCGTTTTTATGAAAAATGCAAGTTTCAAAAGATGCGGAGCTTAAGCCACTCATTTTCTAAACTGTTTTAATTCTACAACGAGATCAAGTTCAAAGCGTTAAAGGTTTTCATAAAAACCATCCGCAACCCTCCATCATTTTAGGAAGCAGAGTACTTAGTATTCGTGCTGTGTATGGTAGCTAAGTGATGTCTTCCTACAAAGCATATGATGCGATCAGTTAGGACATTCATATGATTATGTTGATCATAATCAAGGGTCATATGGGTGGGTCTAGTTAATCCCGAAATGACGGGTAGAACTTGATTAGTACTTATGATATGTTGACCATAGCCAAGGTCATAAGTAACTAGGGGTAAAAACCATATCGGGAGTTTCAAGAGTTGAAATTTGCAATGAGATTGCATAACATCTATATGATAGTTGGATCTCGTACCCACTGTGAGTAAGAGTTACTCCCAGGAGAGTTTTGCACTTTGCAATTAGCTAATCCAGTAGGTGTCTAGAAAGGTATCAACGGGGTTTGACCTCTGGGAAAACGAGGTTTATTTTAATTAGATCCGTGCGAAAGCACGGGGAATCTCCCTCAAAGTACTGACACTGGCCTGGCTGACCGGTTAGTGAAACTGTAGAATGTAATTAATCCTGGCTAGTTTTCTTTTCAGGTTTTGAAAGAAAATTTGATAAAAGCAGGGGGAGACATCGATTAGATAAGATAATAACCAATCTAATTCTTTGCAAGAGCATTTCGCTGAGTGTATTCTTTTCTCTCTCCTAATGGCAGATACCGATGACGGGACTTAAACTTCTACTAGAGAAAAATAAACTGACTGGGACGAATTATAAAGAATGGTTGAGGAACTTGAACATTGCACTCACATATGATAAAATATCATATGTCCTCACTACCAAAGCCCCACCCGTCCCAGGACCTGAATCATCTGTTTCGGATAGGGAGATCCGAAAAACATGGGATATTGACTGCAACACGGCCAAGTGCCTTATGCTTGCTTCTATGGACAACATCCATCAGAAACAACACGAGAAGATGGATGTGCAATCCATCTTTCTTCATACAAAGGAGTTGTATGAAGAGCAATCTCGTACTTTGAGATACGAGGCATCTCGGAAGCTGTTTCAGATGCGAATGGCCCCTGGCGCATCAGTAGGAGAGCATGTTTTGAAGATGATTGGTCTTATAGAAGAACTCGAGGAACTGGGATGGACAATGGATAATGAGCAATATACAGATATTGTTTTGCAGTCTCCTCCCCCCCTCCCATTGCCTTTGCTCCGTTCATAGTGAATTTCAATATGAACGATTTGGAGAAATCATTGCCTGAACTTCTCAATATGTTGAGAAGTGCAGAGAGCATGCTGAAAACAGCAAAGACTCCCGCTCTGCTTGCTGGGCCATCTTCCTCTTCCGTCCCAAAAGCCAAGACCAAGGGAAAGAAGAAGAAAAAACCTATCAAACCGAAAGGTGGAGTTAAAAAGACGAAGGGGAAAGACACATTTGGGGCCGCGGGAAGTGGAAAAAAATGGAATGTTTTTACTGCCACAAGTCGGGGCATTGGAAACGCAACTGTGTTGTGTATCTTGTTGATCTTAAGAAGAAGAAGCATGGTGATGCTTCCACTTCAGGTGTGTTTGTAACTGAAAACTGTTTTTCATTAAACTCTGCATCTTGTGTATTAGATACCGGTTCTGGTTCTCACATCTGCAATTGTAAGTAGGGATTGAGAAACAGTAGAGTTTTGAAGACTGGAGACCATACTCTGCGGGTTGGAAATGGTTCCAATGTACATGCTGTATCCGTAGAAGAGTATCATCTGGGGTTGCCTTCGGGTTGTATATTGGTTTTGAACCCGTGTTATTGTGTACCAAGCATGCTATGTAATATAATATCCGTTTCTTTGTTAGACAATGAAGGATATCATTTTGTGTTGCAAAATAATGTTATGAACATTAACTTGAATCAAGAGTTGATTGGGTATGGTACACTAAATAATGGTATTTACGTCCTAAACCAACACACAGTTTTTAACATACAACATACTAATAAAAGAATGTTTTCAGATATAAATGAAGCTTTTCTTTGGCATTGTAGACTTGGTCATATTAATGAAACAAGATTGAACAAGCTACATAAAGATGGATATTTAAATCCGTTTGAATATAAATCTTATGCGACTTGCCAGTCTTGTATCAAAGTTAAAATGACCAAAACCCCATTTACTGGACACGGAGAAAGAGCTGTGGAACTCTTAAGGCTCATACATAGTGATGTATGCGGACCAATGTCTACACATACACTAGGTGGTTTTTCATACTTCATTACCTTTACTGATGATTTTTCAAGATTCAGACACGTGTTTTTGATAAAGCACAAATCCGAAGCTTTCGAGAAATTCTAGGAGTACAAACTTGAAGTAGAAAAACAAACAGGCTTGAGCATCAAAAAACTTCGATCGGATCGAGGTGGATAGTACTTAAGTACAGCGTTTTCAGACTTCTTAAAAGAGAATGGGATTCTCTCTCAGCTCACTCCTCCTTACACACCACAGCACAACGGTGTGTCAGAACGGAGGAATCGTACCCTATTAGATATGGTACAGTCCATGATGTGTGATGCTGAGTTACCGCTTTCCTTTTGGGGGTATGCAATGGAGACAACAATGTATCTGTTAAACAGGATTCCAACCAAGACCGTGTTTACCACTCCATATGAGATATGGAGTGGAAAGAGACCATCTCTTAAAAGAGTTAGAATTTGGGGTTGTCCGGCTTTTGTTAAAAAGAAGAATCCAGACAAACTCGAGACACGATCGGTCATGTGTAAATTTGTGGGATATCCAAAACATTCATATGGATATCTATTTTACCATAAGGAGGAACAAAAGTTGTTTGTTGCTCAGCTGTCACGACCCAAAATTTGGCCCATAACCGGCACTTAAACTACGTAACGTCTACAGACGTACGCAACTTAAATAAGCTGAAACACAGAAATCTAAACCACCCAAAACTGGATAAACGGAGAAAAACATAGTTTAAAACATTCGGAAATTCTCACGTAAAATATTTAAGTTTAGTTTTCGTTCTTTAAAATTTTGGCAGCACCTCCTTTGTAAAAACTAGCCCCGAAAACGGGTACAACATAGATAATATATAAAGCATCCCAACTGGAGGAAATCACGCCCAACGGCAGAGACAACCATCACAAGATATAAATACGACGCCGAAGCGAAGAATATAAAGGAAAACTGCATGAAGAGGTAAAACTTTTCAAAATAACCGGCTCCCACGAGCACGGCACCCAAAGTCACCAAATAATACAACACAGAATCCTCACAACTCGTCTCTAAGTCATATACAAGAAGTGGTAGATGGAGAATACTAGATCCAACAAAAAGATATACAATGTACAAACGGATAACCGCAAACCCACCTAAAAGCGAAGGCCTCACAGCCAATCGTAGCGGTATCCGCAAAAGTAAAGATGATAAGACGGCCTGCCGCGACTATTCAGAGGGTAAGCCCTGCAAAATACTGTGGCACAATGGGGGTGAGTTGCCAACTCGTGAATAGTAAATAACATCATACTGTAATCGCAAGTATGCACGAACAGCGGTTAATCTATCACATGTAATTCGATAGCATAAGTATGAAAATGTGAATATGCATGTAAAGGTACATCATCAGGGTACTACAACTACATGAAGAAATGCATATCAACATACTCCTGAGTGTGGGATAATATAATATAAAATCTCATGCAAATCATCAGCATGGAAAAACACCAGTGTCCCTCACTGACACATCAAATCCCAAATCCTCAGGCACCGCATCCACATATCGATCCTCACATCCTGTAAGTCTCATGGAACTTGAGTGTCAAACATCGACACCCAAAACATCATGAAAACATATACCTGTAAGTATATATATATATATGAGGATATCAACCACGTATGTCCACCGACAATACGTAAAAATCATGGAAACCTGAGTGTCAAACACCGACACTCGAAACGTCATGAAACCCGTGTCTAGCATCGACACGTAAAATCCTCATAACTCAGGTGTTGTCACCACGACAGGCCCTGACGATATGTCGTACATCACTCCGGTCGGTATCCCTACGATAACCGCCGAGTCCAAATAAAATCACCGGTAGGTAGTTGTCCCACCGTCGGGCTTATCGTCTAAACCATGAAATCACCACTCGTCCCGAGGTACCATACCGGGTCCACCATATACCTGCAGACGGTGCCTCCCGCTCCTCGAATCGGGTATCACAAGCCAAATCTCAGAACCGAGAAATCACATGGTGGACGCACTGAAATATCATATCAAGAGATTTTCAAACAATACATAGTTTTATTGAAATACCCCTACGGTTCTCAAATCCATAATCATATGAAATCCATATCTCAACGCGTAAATCCATGAAAACTGATATATAAAACATAAAACAACAATATGAGCATATTAAGGGAAAAACCGCTCTTTAAATTGAATCTAGCTTAAAAACATATCAAGCGGTTCCCAAATTCTCCGAAAACAAGTGCAGCATCATATGAGGTGTACGTGTAATTGTAACAAGGTTTAAGTATCTACATGTAAGCAAGTAGGTATGATGAATTTCATAAGCGCAATAGTCAACGTCTCAATATCACATGTCAAAACCAAACCACTTAGGGTATAGGCAACTATAGAAAAATATGTGGGTGTACATGTCAGTATGTATGATGTACAAGTAGCTATAGAAAGATATACGTGAAATGGAATAAGGGTCACCACCTCAACTATTTCTGCCCAATGCAATATTACGTATGTATGTGTCCACAGTATTTCATATGCACAATGGAATAAGAGTTACTACTCTAACTATTCCTATCCACTACCATATCACGTATGTAGGTGTTTTGTGCGTGTCATGGCAATTACAGACGGTGTGGGTGTAGCATACAATTTAGTGCTCGTGCAACATGAACCGTCAGTAATTTGTTATATCTAAAGGTACAAGTCAAGGTACAACAGATAATACTATGCAATGACGTTCGTATGAAATCAACTAATATGCAATAACATGAAGCTATCATATTATATCAGCCCCGACGCATAACTCCATACGGGCGATTTCCCCGTAGATGTTAAATCTACTCACAGATGGTCTCGAGCTATGAAAATCCGACCACCTGCTCCCCTTGTTCGCAGCGTCCAAAGTCCCCGCTTGCGACGCTAAAATTTCACAAACACATAAACAGTGCAAAAATCTTAGAAATCTACCAATATAATGTAAAACTACATTTTAAACGACGCACCAACACTAAACTAACTCACAAGTGTCCGTCTAGTGGTTAACGTGTGTGACGACACTACGAAACCTACCCAAGTACAGCAGCTGCACAAGATCACGATTCGTGTCGAAAAACGTAACACGCGGACTCAAAACACTAGATTATAGGTAAACGATTCCAGATTTTGCATACTGTAAATACTAAAAAAAGTAACAGTACCAAACACCCCTAAACCACAGCAGACAACTACCCACAAAAACCAAACCCCAACACCCCCTACTAATCCGACGTCGCCGGAATTCTTTCTTGGGTCGCCGGCTAAAGCCGGTGGGGTGGTCTTCGTGTCTCAGGTGGAATCCTAGGGTCGCTAGTACAACACTACTATCTTGTTTGATTTTTCTGTAAAAATTCCAGGTCACAGCTGATTATAGAGGCTCTAAAAAGACACTAAAAACACGATATTGCACTAATCGATACTTTAAGTGTTCTATGATACAACCAACAAGCTACACAACATAAAAACTCCTATTTAACAGTTTAGGGATTATACCTATCAACACTTGCTCACAAGATCCAAGGTTTCCTAGCTCCAAGTGATCAAAGAGGCAAAACAAGACTTGATGTGTTTTGGAGATTTATTGATTTGGAATTGTTGCAAATGGAAAAGAAATGATCAAGGGCAGAGGAAAGAAGAAGAATTCAGCCAGGTGAGGAAGTACGAGGAAATGTGTAGGGTTTTCTAGCTCATTCTTGCAATAAATGTACATTAATGCACATACATGCACATGCCACCTTTTCCATTCATTTCTAATTTCTTTTAAAACTTAATTCCCTTTGCATAAACAAATATCTAGATATTATGTGAAGGCTTTGTTAACTCAAATTTGATTAATTTGCCAAGATACAAATTTTGGAGAATTTTCCCAAACCCAGAATGTAAATACCCATTAAAATAATATTAAAATAGGGAAAAATTCTATCTGAACCAGAACTTCCCATATACTCCCAAAGCTCGCGCACTAGCTTTATTTTAGCTAAACTAGGTGTTGGCAAGTCTATATGGACGTTTGATCACAGTCGGGTTAAAACGGAAAATACCGACAATTTTACCCTAAAACCGAAAAATTCACATAACGATTTCTAAAACGTTACAATCTCCCCCCCTTATAGAAATTCGGTCCCCAAATTAAAATTTCATACTAAGCGTACCTTCAAAGAGATTAGGGAATTTCTTCTGCATCTCGCTCTCGGCCTCCCAAGTGATCTCTTCACTAGTAGGGTTACGCCAAAGAACCTTGACAGATGGCAAGACCTTTGACCAAAGTTTCTTCATCTGCCGATCCAAAATAACTACCGGCTGCTCGGTGAACGAAAGATCGCGCTCAAGCTGAACGGTCTCGTGCTGAATCATGTGAGAAGGATCATGAAGGTATCTACGAAACATCGACACATGGAAAACAGGGTGAACATCCGGAAAACTAGGCGGGAGCGCCAAACGATAAGCAACGGAACCCACTCGCTCAAGGATCTCGAAAGGACCTACAAATCTGGGACTAAGCTTCCCCCTCTTCCCAAATCGCATAACGCCCTTCATCGGAGAAATCCTCAGGAATACATGATCCCCCACTGCGAACTCAAGTCTGCGACGACGACGGTTGGCATAAGACTTCTGCCTGCACTGGGCTGATCTCATCCTATCCTGAATCAGCTGGATCTTCTCCGTAGTCTCCTGAACTAGCTGGGGTCCCAAAACTCGACTCTCGCTAAGCTCGGTCCAACAGACTGGCGATCGACACTTCCTACCGTACAAAGCCTCAAAAGGTGCCATCTGAATAGTCTCCTGAAAGCTGTTGTTGTAGGAGAACTCAATCAACGGCAAGTGACGATCCCAACTGCCACCAAAATCAAGCACACAAGCACAGAGCATATCCTCCAGAGTCTGTATAGTCCGCTCCGACTGACCATCGGTCTGTGGATGAAAAGCGGTGCTAAAACTCAAACGGGTACCCAAAGCTTCCTGAAGCTTCTGCCAAAGACAGCTAGTAAACTGGGTGCCTCTGTCGGATACTATGCATGTGGGAACACCGTGCAAACGCACAATCTCATCTATATACAGCTGAGCATACTGAGCATAACCGAAAGTGGTCTTCACTGGAAGAAAGTGAGCCGCTTTCGTCAATCGGTCAACAATTACCCAAATGGAGTCATACCCTCGACTGGTCCTAGGTAGACCCACCACGAAGTCCATGGAAATCTGCTCCCATTTACACTCCGGAATGGGTAAAGGCTGCAACTCTCCAGCTGGCCTCTAATGCTCAGCCTTGACTTGTTGACAAGTCAGGCACCTCGAAACGAAGTCCGGAATATCGCGCTTCATCCCTTCCCACCAGTAAAAGTCTCTCAAGTCACGGTACATCTTGAAGGAACCTGGATGAACGCTAAAGGTTGACTGATGTGCCTGCTCTAGGATCTCGCGTCTCAACCCATCAACATCTGGTACACACAAGCGACTCCCGCATCGTAGCACACCCTGGTCATCAATCATGAACTCCGAAACTGTACCCTGCCGAACAAGCTCAAGAATCTCAGACATACGGGCATCACTGGGTTGCGCCTCACGGATACGATCAAGTAGTAGTGGACGGGCGTGGACATGAGCAAGCTGTCCCCCAGCGGAAGTGAACTCGAATTGCACTCTACCATAACACAAGAGCTGCCAATCTGCAGAAGACTGACGTTGAACTGCGCTCAACTGGGACAAGCTACCCCCGGGCCTGCGACTCAAAGCATCAGCTACCACATTCACCTTGCCCGGGTGATAAAGGATCTCACAATCATAATCCTTCACAAGCTCCATCCAACGGTGCTATCTCAGATTCAGATCCCGCTCCTGGAAGATATACTTCAAGCTCTTGTGATCCGTGAAGATCTGACACGACTCCCCGTACAAGTAGTGTCTCCAAATCTTCAACGCAAAGACCACCGTGGCCATCTCAAGATCGTAAGTGGGGTAATTCTGCTCGTGCTTCTTCAGCTGCCTAGAAGCATATACAATCACTCTATCATGCTGCATAAGTACACAACCAAGCCCCACTCGAGAAGCATCACAGTACACAACATAGCCGCCTGATCTAGAAGGTAAAGATAGAACTGGTGCCATCGTCAACCGAGTCTTCAACTGCTGAAAACTCTGCTCGCACGCATCAGTCCAAAGAAAAGGAACTCCCTTCCGGGTCAGTCCAGTCAGCGGTGCAGCGATACTCGAGAAATCCTACACAAAACGGCGATAATAACTAGGTAAGCCCAAAAAGCTGCGGACCTCAGTCACCGATACAGGTATGGGCCAAAGCTGTACAGCCTCGATCTTCCTCGGGTCCACCAGAATACCATCACCAGTCACCATATGACCCAGGAAGTCAACTCTATCAAGCCAAAATGCGCACTTCGAGAACTTATCATACAGCTGGTGCTCCCTCAATATCTGCAAAGCAATCCTCAAGTGCTGCTCATGCTCCTTACGACTCCTAGAGTAGACCAGTATGTCATCAATAAACACAATAATAAACTGGTCGAGGAACGGCTTGAAAATCCAGTTCATCAGATCCATGAACGTTGCTGGCGCATTGGTGAGTCTAAACGACATCACCAAAAACTCATAATGCCCATAGCGCGTACGAAAAGCAGTCTTCGGAATGTCATCATTCCGAACCCGCAACTGATGATAACCCGAACGCAAGTCAATCTTAGGAAAATGTTTCGCACCCTGGAGCTGATCAAATAAATCGTCAATGCGAGGTAAAGGATACCTATTCCGCACCGTAACTCGATTCAATTGACGATAATCCACACACAGCCTCAAACTGCCGTCCTTCTTCTTGACGAACAGAACAGGAGCTCCCCACGGTGAAACACTCGGATGCACAAGTCCCCTATCAAGCAAACCTTGCAATTGATCTTTAAGCTCTCTAAGCTCTACCGGAGCCATCTGATAAGGCGGTATAGAAATAGGCTCTGTGCCAGGAATCAGATCAATGCAAAACTCAATATCGCGCTCTGGTAGCATCCCAGGTAACACATCGGGAAAGACGTCGGGAAACTCTCGCACTGTTGGAACCAGGTCCAACGACTCCACTGTGGCTCCAGTATCATGAATGAAAGCCAAGAATCCCCGACATCCCATCCTCAAAAGCCGACTAGCGCAAAGGACAGAAATCAAACTGTGAGGGGCGGCACCACGGTCCCCCTGCACAACAAACACTGACTCGCCGGGAAAACAAAACCTAACTGTCTTCTCGCGGCAGTCCACGGATGCGTAGCAAGTAGCTAACCAGTCTATGCCCAACAGAAAGTCGAAATCCAACATCTCAAGAAGGATCAGGTCGACGGACAGATCTCTGTCTCCTAAATGGACAGCATACGACCAGAACACGTGTCGCGCAACAAACGACTCTCCAACAGGAGTAGTCACGACAAGCGGCTGATCTAGCAAACAAGACTCTTGGCCTAATCTCAGCACGAAGTGCGTAGAAACATACGAATGCGTAGATCCCAGATCAAAAAGAACATGTGCATCATAAGAACATATAGAAAAGGTACTTGAAACCACAGCATTGGACGCCTGTGCGTCCTGGTGAGTCAAGGCAAGAACCCGAGGCAGCCCTCTACCGGCTACTGGCTGTCGTCTGCCTCCGCCACCTCATCCTCTCGGCACAAAACCATCGTGACCACGACCTCTCTGAGCAAGAGTCTGACGCGGCGCAACAACAGGAATAAGAGGTAACGCTCTCTGAGGCAGAGAAGGTGGTAAGGTAACCTGGGGTACTGCTGGCCCTTCCTGACACGCCACGGTACAATCCCGCACAAGGTGATGTATACTGCCATACCCAAAGCACCCATAAGACGGTCGCTGACTCTCCTGGGAGTAAGAGCTGAATAACTATCCCCGTCCAACTTCTCTGCTACTCCCCGAGTCTGAAGGAACTCTGCCTCGGCGTGCAAACCTCTGTCTCCGTGCTGGTACATCAGTACGAGTCCTCAACAGTTCCGGAACAACCGACGACTCAGAAAGACGCTCCTCCACTAAAAAGGCTGCATCCACCGCTGCCGCATACGTCTCACAATGCTGAATGCTGATGGCTAGGAACAACTGGGTAAGCAGGTCTCGAACAAACCTCTTCACCCTCATCTCCTCAGTCGCCACCAAGTACGGAGCATGCACAGACAACTTAGTAAACAGTACATCATACTCACACACCGTCATCCCCGGAGTCTAGCGTAACGACTCAAATTTGCGCGCTCGCGCATCCCTGACGCTCAGTGGAAGAAAACGGGCGAGAAACACCGTCACAAACTCAGCCCAGGTCATAGGAGCAAGACCTGCGGCTCTGCCCCTCTCCCAGGACTCACACCACTTCTGGGCCAGACCCTCCAAACGGAAACTCGCGAACTCCACCCATCTCTCGTCGGAGCATCGGAGCGAATGACAAATCCTGGCCATCCGGTCGATAAACGACTGCGGATCCTCAGTAGCATCTGTGCCAGTGAACACCGGAGGTCTCAGCCTCTTGAACTCCGTCAGTGACACGGTAATAAACTCCGAAGCTCTAACTGCGACTGCCGGAACAGTAGGTATCATCGTGGTCCCTACAACAGGTGGAACAACTGCCTGCCCCTGCGCTCGAATGGCCTCTACTAAAGTCCCCATCATCTGGCACAGGTCCTGCATACCAGCCCTAAACATAGCAATGTGCTCCGGTACAACAGGCGTACCGCCCTGGTCAGTCCTCGCCTCAGACAGGTCGACTCTGACCTCGGCCCTCGCGGCCGCTCTCTATGCCCTCGTAGTCTTCGGCGGCAAATAGGCTGGAAATTGAAACAAGATTCGATAAGGAAACAGGAATCGAATCACAAGGATGTATATCATTACGGAGAGAAAAAATTCAATCAATAAGTCCTAAGGTCACTTAGGCGGAGTACCGTGTCGTAAGTATGCCGCGGAACATACACACGCTATGCCACTCTGCTTAAACTACCTACTCCATCATACCAAGGTCATCCTACACACCGAAAGGTAAAAACTAGCGCTCTGATACCAACTTTATCATAACCCAAAATTTGGCCTGTAACCGGCACTTAAACTACGTAACTTCTACAGACGTACGCAACTTAAGTAAGCCGAAACCCAGAAATCTAAACCACCCAAAACTGGATAAACGGAGAAAAACATAGTTTAAAACATTCAGAAATTCTCACGTAAAAATCTTTAAGTTTAGTTTTCGTTCATTAAAATTTTGGCAGTACCACCTTTGTAAAAACTAGCCCCGAAAATGGGTACAACATAAATAATATATAAAGCATCCCAACTGGAGCAAATCACGCCCAACGGCGGAGACAACCACCATAAGATATAAATACGACGCCGAAGCGAAGAATATAAAGGAAAACTGCATAAAGAGGTGAAACTTTTCAACATAAACGGCTCCCACGAGCACGGCACCCAAAGTCACCAAATAATACAACACAGAATCCTCACAACTCGTATCTAGGTCATACACAAGAAGTGGTAGATGGAGAATACTAGATCCAATAAAAAGATATACAATGTACAAACGGATAACCGCAAACCCACCTAAAAGCGAAGGCCTCACAGCCAATCGTAGCGGTATCCACAAAAGTAGAAATGATAAGACGCCCTGCCGCGACTACTTAGAGAGTAAGCCCTGCAAAACACTGTGGCACTACGGGGGTGAGTTGCCAACTCGTGAATAATAAATAACATCATACTGTAATCTCAAGTATGCATGAACAGCGGTTAATCTATCACATGTAATTCAATAGCATAAGTATGAAAATGTGAATACACAACAATCATGCAAAGGTACATCATCAGGGTACTATAACTATATAAAGCAATGCATATCAATATACTCCTGAGTGTAGGATAATATAATATAAAATCTCATGCAAATCATCAGCATGGAAAAACACCAGTGTCCCTCACTGACACATCAAATCCCAAATCCTCAGGCACCGCATCCACAGATCGGTCCTCACATCCTGTAAGTCTCATGGAACTTGAGTGTCAAACATCGACACCCAAAACATCATGAAAACATATACCTGTAAGTATATATATATATGAGGATATCAACCACGTATGTCCACCGACGATACGTAAAAATCATAGAAACCTGAGTGTCAAACACCGACACTCGAAACGTCATGAAACCCATGTCTAGCATCGACACGTAAAATCCTCATAACTCAGGCGCTGTCCCAACGACTGGCCCTGACGATATGTCATACATCACTCCGGTCGGTATCCCTACGATAACCACCGAGTTCAAATAAAACACCAGTAGGTAATGGTCCCACCGTCAGGCTTATCGTCTACACCACGAAATCACCACTCGTCCTGAGGTACCATACCGGGTCCACCATGTACCCGCAGACGGTACCTCCCGCTCCTCGAATCGGGTATCACAAGCCAAATCTCAGAACCGAGAAATCACATGGTGGACGCACTGAAATATCATATCAAGAGAAACTGGGTTTTCAAACAATACATAGTTTTATTGAAATACCCCTACGGTTCTCAAATCCATAATCATATGAAATCCATATCTCAATGCGTAAATCCATGAAAACTGATATAAAACATAAAACAACAATATGAGCATATTAAGGGAAAACCGCTCTTTAAATTGAATCTAGCTTTAAAACATATCATGTGGTTCCCAAATCCTCCGAAAACAAGTGCAGCATCATATGAGGTGTACATGTAATTGTAACAAAGTTTAAGTATCTACATGTAAGAAAGTAGGTATGATGCATTAACTAAGCGCAATAGTCAACGTCTCAATAACACATGTCAAAACCACACCACTTAGGGTATAGGCAACTATAGCAAAATATGTGGGTGTACATGTCAGTATGTATGATGTACAAATAGCTATTGCAAGATATACGTGAAATGGAATAAGGGTCACTACCTCAACTATTCATGCCCAATGCAATATTATGTATGTATGTGTCCACAGGATTTCACATGCACAATTGAATAAGAGTTACGACTCCAACTATTCCCATCCACTACCATATCACGTATGTAGGTGTTTTGTGCGTGTCATGGCAATTACAGATGGTGTGGGTGTAGCATACAATTTAGTGCTCGTGCAACATGAACCGTCAGTAATGTGTTATATCTAAAGGTACAAGTCAAGGTACAACAGATAATACCATGCAATGACGTTCGTATGAAATCAACTAATATGCAATAACATGCAGCTATCATATTATATCAGCCCCGACGCATAACGCCATACGGGCGATTTCCCCGTAGATATTAAATATACTCACAGATGGTCTCGAGCTATGAAAATCCGACCACCTGCTTCCCCTTGTTCACAGCATCCGAAGTCCCCGCTTGCAATGCTAAAATTTCACAAACAAATAAACAGTGCAAAAATCTTAGAAATCTACCAATATAATGTAAAACTACGTTTTAAACGACGCACCAACACTAATCTAACTCACAAGTGTCCTTCTAGTGGTTAACGTGCGTGACGACACTACGAAACCTACCCAAGTACAGCAGCTGCACAAGATCACGATTCGTGTCGGAAAACGTAACACGCGGACTCAAAACACTAAATTATACGTAAACGATTCCAGATTTTGCAAACTGTAAATACTAAAAAAGTAAACAGTACCAAACACCCCTAAACCACAGCAGACAACTACCCACAAAAACCAAACCCCAACACCCCCTACTAATCCGACGTCGCCGGAATTCTTGATTGGGGTCACCGGCCAAAGCCGGTGGGGTGGTCCTCGTGTCTCAGGTGGAATCCTAGGGTCACTAGTACAACACTACTATCTTGTTTGATTTTTCTGTAAAAATTCCAGATCACAGCTGATTACAGAGGCTCTAAAAAGACACTAAAAACACGATATTGCACTAATCGATATTTTAAGTGTTCTACGCTACAACCAACGAGCTACACAACATAAAAACTCCTATTTAACAGTTTAGGGATTATACCTATCAACACTTGCTCACAAGATCCAAGCTTTCCTAGCTCCAAGTGATCAAAGAGGCAAAACAAGACTTAATGTGTTTTGGAGATTTATTGATTTGGAATTGTTGCAAATGGAAAAGAAATGATCAAGGGCAGAGGAAAGAAGAAGAATTCGGCCAGGTGAGGAAGTATGAGAAATTGTGTAGGGTTTTCTAGCTCATTCTTGCAATAAATGTACATTAATCCACATACATGCACATGCCACCTTTTCCATTCATTTCTAATTTCTTTTAAAACTTAATTCCCTTTGCACAAACAAATATCTAGATATTATGTGAAGGTTTTGTTAACTCAAACTTGATTAATTTGCCAAGATACAAATTTTGGAGAATTTTCCCAAACCCAAAATGTAAATACCACATTAAAATAATATTAAAATAGGGAAAAATTCTATCTGAACCAAAACTTTTCATATACTCCCAAAGCTTGCGCACTAGCTTTATTTAAGCTAAACTAGGTGCTGGCAAATTTATATGGACGTTTGATCACAGTCGGGTTAAAACGGAAAATACCGATAATTTTACCCTAAAACGGAAAAATTCGCATAACGATTTCTAAAACGTTACATCAGCATGCCACATTTTTGGAAAATAAAATCTTTACAGACAGTATTGATGGCAATGCAGTAGAACTAGAAGAGGTTTTAGAGACACAAATTACTCAGGATGAATTGGTTGAAACTGATGTTGCAGTAGAACTTCAAGAACCTCAGCCGCTCCGGAGATCTAGTAGAACTTCTCGCCCACCAGAGAGATACTATGGATTTTTCATTGATGGTGATAGAGAAAATTGCATCATGGATGATGATGACCCTGCTAGTTTTCAGCAAGCTATCACGAGTGGTGACTCAGTGAAATGGCTGGAAGCCATGAGATCCGAAATGGAGTCCATGTACACCAACAAAGTATGGACTTTGGAAGTTGCACCTCCTGGGATAAAACCCATTGGGTGCAAATAGATCTTTAAAAGAAAGATTGGTGTAGATGGACAGGTAGAGACCTTTAAAGAAAGGCTTGTAACGAAAGGTTTTCGTCAAAGGCCAGGATTGGACTATGATGAAACTTTCTCTCGAGTAGCAATGCTTAAATCCATTCGGATCCTACTTTCTATTGCTGCTCACCATGATTATGAAATCTGGCAGATGGATGTTAAAACTGCATTTCTAAATGGTGATTTAGAAGAATGCGTTTTTATGGATCAGCCAGAGGGCTTCATTGACAGTAGGAGCAGCGGGAAAGCATGTAGGTTGCTTAAATCCATTTATGGATTAAACCAGGCCTCACGGAGCTGGAACATCTGCTTTGATGATACAATCAAAAAGTTTGATTTTATCAAAAATATAGATGAACCATGCATTTATAATAAGATTGTAGGGAGTACTGTAACATTCCTCGTATTGTACGTGGATGACATTCTCTTGATAGGAAATGATATTCCTATGCTACAATCGGTCAAACTATTCTTATCACAAAGGTTCTCCATGAAGGACCTGGGTGATGCCTCGTGCATTTTGGGCATAAGGATCTATAGAGATAGATCCAAGAGGTTATTGGGATTGTCCCAATCAAAATACATTGACACCATCCTAAAGAGGTTTAGTATGGAAGATTCCAATCGTGGTGCCTTTCCCGCTTGTTATGGAATCACTCTCTCCAAAGACTTCTGTCCGAAGACTGATGAAGAAAGAGCTCGCACGAGCATTATACCCTACGCTTCAGCCGTAGGATCTATAATGTATGCGATGTTATTTACATGCCCTGATGTAGCTTATGCACTAGCTGTAGTAAGCAGGTATCAATCCAACCCAGGGGAGAAACATTGGATAGCAGTGAAGAACATTCTTAAGTACTTGCGAAGGACTAAAAAACTGTTCTTAGTGTATGGTAATGGAGATCTCCAAATGGAGGCCTTTACCGATTCCAGCTTCCAAAGTGATAAGGATGACAGCAAATCTATCTTAGGGTTTGTATTTACCCTCAATAGAGGGGCGGTTAGTTGGAAGAGTTCCGGACAGGATACCGTTCTAGACTCCACGATGGAAGCTGAGTATATTGCTGCAAATGATACTGCCAAGGAAGCCGTCTGGATGAAGAAGTTCGTCACGGAACTAGGAGTAGTTCCAACCATTATTGATCCAATACCATTGTATTGTGATAATAATGGGGCTATGGCATTAGCCAAAGAACCCAGATCCCATCAGAAGTCCAGACACATCCTAAGGCGATATCATGTGATCCGGGAGATAGTAGATCGCCGAGAGATCGAGATTCGGAGAGTAGATACAAAGAATAACGCCGTGGATCCACTCACCAAGGCCCTTCCACAGCCGCAGCATGAGCGACTTTTTGAGATGTTGGGTATGAGATACGCCAATAACTGGCCTTAGTGCAAGTGGGAGATTGTTGGATATATGTATGCCTTAGAGGCCATTATATGTATAGTGGATGCTTGGACATGTATATATAGAGAGATTACTTTCTTGCTCAACATGATAGTATGCTATCTGGTTTACTTTATCTGACATGTTGATTTGATCATACTTTTATTCATTTACACATGTTGATAAAGCCCTCAGGATATTCGCTTATCTACTGTGACTATGATGCGGATCATACTAGTAGGGCACGTGTAGTTTTTAAGCATATCCTTGAACTGTTCCTAGTCGTGGGTGTATCGAGACGGGGCATCGATATTCCAGAGTAGACTAGCGTATACCATTCTTTTCCCATATGATGGGCGATGGATGATCCCATATCCATCTGGTGAGGTGACACCAAAGAATGTATGCGGGTGCTCAGAGGAGACTGGGTAGACCGAACGGACTCACAGAGAACTCCTATGTGGTATTATATCTATCGTCGGATAGCAGTTCTCAGGTGACACTGGTACAGGTTAGTCTGTAGACCCGAGATCGTCATAGAGTCTTATGTGTCCTCCCACTGTACTTTGATCTCCACCCTACCACGGCTCTACTGAGTCGTGCAAACAGATGGTCTTTGGGTATAGTCTCAAGGCACATGGAGCTGATGAGCGATAGGAGGGGTTTTGTCTCTCCCGGTATTAGGAGTTGATGTTGTGCTATGCTCGATTGGCTATAACAGGAAGTCCCTAGCCAGGGCTGTTGAGATTTACGGATAAGTGTTATCAGTAGTTTCTCGATCTGTTATGAGCCATACACTAGTATGACTTATTGAGTTATTGGGGTCGACGATACCATCCCTAGACTCGATATGCAACATATTTGACGAGGAGACCAGACTGTACGATAAGTGTTTCCAGATGGCTCGACGGGAGTTTTGACAGCTTTGCTGGTTTTCTTCTGATCGTTCAATACCCGGGTGGCCGTTACGTTTAGCTGACCGCTTGCGTCTTATGGGTGTTTGATATGATCATCACCCACTGCTGGCATATTGACGAGTCTTAGAGTCCCATACAGAAGTTTCCTAGCCCAGGCAAAAAGATGTTGTGTGCATATGAGTATGCGCGGGGACCCGATTGAATACGAATATGTTATACCGTATGTTAATCGGGCGTTTTTCTATTGGTCGGGTCGTATGTGATATGACCGGATTGTTAAATCAATTGTTGATTTAACATTTTGACTTTTAGTTTTATTCTTATTATTTATTCAAACCCTTTTTATTAAAGAAGAAGAATGCATGCATGTATGCATATGTTGATGTGCAAGTATGCACATGTCGATGTGCATAGGATACATACATGCAAAGTATCATGGTTGATGATACATCTTTGAAGGCAATATAAGACTCACATGGAACTATAATATATGGATATATATTTTTATTTGTTTTGAAACAAAAGAAAAGAAAATATTAATCCATGGTTATCTTTCTACACTCTTCTTGAAGTTAACCACACTTCACCAACCATTTAACCTTGGATTAGTTTTTCTTTTGGGTTTTAACTCACTTACTAAATATCTAGATATTATTGAACCATGGTTTGCAATGAGAGATGGAAAATATATATACTATCTTTTCTATTTTCTCATAAGAGCATTATCATTTTCTTTTTGACAAAAGCTTTTGCCTTCGTCTTCTTCTTCCTCTAAGCTCTCTTGATTTTTCCAAAGTGAGAGAGAGTTAAAAAGAAAGGGTTTTGACAAAAGAAAACACACCACTTCATCATTCTACTCTAATCTAGCCAATTAGTTTAGAGTGTTTAGCTTCATCTTCTTCTTGCATCAAGTGGAGCTAGAAGCTTGGACCAAGTGGACTTCGGGTGGATCATCGTGGACAAGGGAGCTTACTACCAAGCTTTTCCAACCTCTCAACGATCCTAGGAGTCATAGCAAGAGGACTACAAAGGTTGTATTCCTTTCACTTAGTGTTAGAATGGTTTTTGTATGAGATACATGTGTTGTTACTCTAATCTAGCACCTCTAAAATTTAAAGTGGCATGTGTGATGCTTCCATACTCTATAGTAGGTGCTAGGGAAACCTAACAACCCCATGTAGGGTTATTTAGCAAGACAGCAAGATTTCAGGAGGCATCGTCCATGCCATTTTTAAAAATTGTCGCGCTAACGAACCCAAAACATAGGATGTTTAACTAGAGAATCATACGAAACAAGCAATGTAAACACTTTACATCTAAGTGAATGCGGAATACAACCTTTGTAGACTGGTCCTTCACTTCTAAAGCTCCGTGTAGTAGTCCCTTCGCTGCAAGTGGTGAACTCCCGAACTCTAGAGAGGGTTCACATGAAGAAATGAACGAGCTTGCTCATTGTCTTCGAGGCCGAAGATGATCTACGTCGAGGAGATTCGAGCTCATTCTACCTCTTCACTAATGGTGAGATTAGTGAAGAAAACACCCTAAACTAAATGGCTAATAGTAGAGGATGATGAAATAGGAAGTGGGCTCACTTTAGATTTATTTTTATCACAATATTTCATCACTTTGTCAAAAGCTAGAGAGCTTCAAGAGGAAGAAGATGAAGTGATGAACTAAAGAGATGAGAATGAGAGTGAGGTTAGAATTGCAACCATGGTGAGTTAGTGTCATACACTAACCCATGTAGAGAATAAACCATGGCTAAGTTTAATGGTTAGGTTAATAAATATCTTAAGTAAAACAAATCAAGTGGACTAAGTCAATATTCTACAAGCTTCATCCAAGCTCTAAGCTATGACAAAATCCAAATGACTTTTAATTACTTAATAATAAATATTAACCAACATTAAACCTAGCTTGGTGTGAGTCTCATACACCCTTGTTGCAAGTATAACCTAGCATGACACACTAATATATATCACATATATATTTTGTATACACAAGTGAGAAAAAGAAATGGTTAAGTGAGCTAATATTAGTTAATGTAATTTAATATATCAAATATATAATTATACATTAAATTATTAAATCAACTCTAGATTTAATAATCCGGCTATATCATATATAACCGACTAATATCAAATGTAACAATCCATCGAATCAACACTTGATCCGATAACCCGGCTATATCTCATATAACCGTCTGATATCTCATATCGTGAGAATAGAATGCGGTATCATATTCGCGCATTAATCTCGGTCCCGCACATATCACATATGTGCTCCTACTCCTTTTCGCATGAACCAGGAAACCTCTGTGTAGGACTCTAAAGACTCATCACTACGCCGGCAGTAGGTGATGATCATATCAAACACCCACAAGCCGCAAGCGATCTGCTAAACGTAACGGCCACCCGGGTATTGAGCGATCAGAAGATCAACAAGCAAGCCTGCTCATACTCGTGCGAATCCAATCAGTAACACTACCGTACAGTCCGGTCTCTTCGTCAGATATGTCTCATATCACACCTTGGGGGTGGTATAACGTCAGACCCCAATAGCCTGATAAGTAATGCCGATGCAAGGTCCATAACAGTTCGAGAAACTACTGATAATACTTACCAGTAGATCTCAGCAACCCTGGCTAGGGATTTCCTGTTATGGCCAATCTAGCACAGCGCAACATCAACTCCCAATACCGGGAGAGACGAATCCCCTCCTATCGCTCATTGCCTCCATGTGACTCGGGACTGTACCCAAAAACCACCTTTTTGCACGATCTCTTGACCGTGGTATGATGGAAATCAAAGCACAGTGGGAATCACACAAGACTCTACGACGATCTCGGGTCAACAGACTAACCTGTACCAGTGTCACCAGAGAACTGCTATCTGACGATAGGTATAATACCATCTAGGAGTTCTCGGCGAGTCCGTTCAGTGTACCCAGTCTCCACTGAGCACCCGTATACCTTCTTTGATGTCAAAACTAATGGATATGGGATCAACCATCGCCCATCATATGGGCCGAGAAGCGTATACGCTAGTGTACTCTGGAGTATCGATGCCCTGTCTCGATACTCCCACGACTAGGAACATTTGAAGGATGTACTTACCGACTACCATGTCCCCACTAGTATGATCCACATCATAATCCTGGTAGTCAAGTACTCATCCTAAGGGCTTTATCAACATGTAATAAAGAGACAATAAGTGTACATGTTAAGATAAAGTGAAACCAGATAGCATACTATCATGTCGAGCAAGAAAGTCCTCCCTATATATGTCCAAGCATCCACTACAATATACATCACATGTACAGTAATGGCCTCTAGGGCATACATATAACTAACAATCTCCCACTTGCACTAAGGTCATTTGTTGCAGTATTCCATACTCAACAATTTAGCAGTGGTTGTAGTATCCCATACTCAACCATCCAAAAATCTCTCAAATAGTATTTAGGGAAGCAGGCCTTGGTGAGTGGATCCGCCGTGTTAACCTCAAAATCTACTCTCCTTACCTCGATCCCTTGGAGATCAACCATCTCCCTGATCAGGTGATACTTGCCTCAGAATATGTATGGATCTCTGATGGGACCGACGTTCCTAGGCCAAAGCCGTAACTCCATTGAAGTCACAATAATAGTTATTGGACGTTCAATGGTAGGAACCATGTTCATCTCATGAACAAGAAATGCCCAGACAGCCACATTGGCAGCATCGTTGGTAGCGATGTATTCAGCCTTTATCGTCTAGTTTGCCATGGTATATAGCTTGGAACTCTTCCAACATACCGTCCCTCCACTGAGGGTAAAGGAATGCCTGTAACAGACTCTCAGTCGACCTTATCACTCTGGAAGCTCGAACCAAGAACATTCTTTTAGTGTTTCTCAAGTACTTAAGAATGTCCTCCACAGCTGTCTAGTGATTCTCCCAAGATCCGATTGATTCTTGATCACTACACCTAGTGAGTTAGCTACATATGGTATGGTACATAACATCGCACACATGATAGAGCCTACTGCCGAAGCATAGGATATCCCTTGCACGCGAGCTCTCTCCAAATCAGTCTCGGAAGACATCTTTTTGGAGAGAGTGATTCCTGAGTAAGTGGGCGAACCACCACGCTTAGAATCCTCCATACTAAACCTCTTTAGTATGGTGTTAATGTACCTGGATTTGGGACACTCCCAATATCCACTTAGATCTATCACCATAGATCATAATCCACAAGATGTAGTAGGTATCATCCAGATCTTTCATGGAGAATCCTCGTGATAAGAGGAGCTTGACCGAGTGTAGCATAGGAAGCCATTTCCTATCAAGAGTATGTCATCTACATACAATACGTGTAAGACAACCTCACTCTCTACAACTTTCTTGTATATACAAGGTTCATCTACCTTTTTGATGAAGTCAAACTCTTTGACTGCCACATCAAAACAGATGTTTCAACTATGCGATGCTTACTTTAATCCTGATGGACTTAAGCATAGCTTTGAAAGTCTCAACTTTTCCATTTATACCAAGAATCTTCTCAAAATCCATTTGCTCCCAATGGGTTTTACCCCTTCAGGTGCAACATGCAAAGTCATACTTTATTGATGTATATAGATCCCATCTTTGATCGCATAGCATCCAGCCATTTCACAGAGTCCCCACTCGTGATGGCCTGCCTGAACCTAGTTGGGCCATCATCAACCATGATGCAATCCTCGCTCCCACTGTCACCGAGAAGACCGTAGTATCTCTCAAGTGGATGAGGAACCCTACCAGATTCGCGGAGAGGCTGAGGCTCGTTAGAGACTAATGAAGCCTTTGGTTTCACCAAATCATCAGCTGTTAGCTTGTCTAGCTGGAACTCTTTCCAGTTCTACCTCATGACCACTAATTTCTTCACAAGAAATACCTTTTCTAAAAAGGTGGTGTAAGTCTACGGTAGCGCCCTGGCCATCTGTCCGAGGCCAAAGCGCGGAAACGAAAACTTTTCAAAACTTGAAACCGGCGCTATCGCAGACTTCAATCACGGATCGAACCATTAACCTATAACTAGCTAACTAGAGAAGGGTTAGAAAAGCTATACCGATCGATCCTTGTCCTTCGGTCTTTAGCTACTAAACCAAGCTCTTCGCGGCATCTCCGATCTCCGGTCTCCTAGTCGGAAAGGGCACCACATCTTCGAGTCTGTTTACGGGCTCCCGCTTCGTCCGAAGCAACTCGGACACGAAGTTTGCTAGCCGACGTGTCCAAGGTGATTTAGAGAATGTGTGTGATCACTTTGTCTCTTGCATCCATTGATTCTCAACGCATGAGAGTGTATGGATGGAGGTTGAAGATGAAGCCATTAATGGAAATGGTGAGCTAGAAGAAGAAGAAGAGCCTTTCTTTTTCTTGTGTTGTATATCAAATGAGAGAGTGAGATGAAGAATAATACAAGAGCCAACCTATCTATGTTTGCCCTTCTCTCTCTTCCTCTCATTTCAACTCACAAATCAATCATTTAATGTGACACATGCACAAAGAAAGAGACCATGAGTCACCACTTATGCATGTGTCATAATTAATTCTCCTAATCATGATTTTTAGCTCATTATTTCCATTTGTAAACATTAACCCAAATGTTTACAACAATAAAAAGATACGGAAACATCTAAAGAAAACTCGTGACGGATCACAAGGATACCCCTCACCTGTATATACATATCTGCATCCGCATTCCGACCGAATGCGAATGCGATGAGACTAAAGTAATCCAACAAATCTAATACTATGATCCGGCTTAAACCAAAGCCCACTAGTATGATCTGCCCGATCATGATCCGTGCACTACTGCACGTATATGATCGAACCCTGCCATATATCATACGGCCTCTACAACATTTCGCCCGAAACTTGAGAAACTGTCTGTGGGGGACTCAAAAGACTCGTCAATACTTTGGCCATGGATTTAACCACTAGCACGTCAGAGGTACTAGCCGTACGTAACGGGCTACCAGGTATTGACCAAAAGGGAGGTCGATGAGTGAACTCATCCTAACACCCTATTGAGCCTGTCAGTGACAATATCCGTACATTCCAGTCCGTTCGTCTATGAGCATCGCATGTCGGGCCTAGGGGGTTGGTAAAAGTCAGACCCCCAACAGCGGTACAAGTCATGTTGGAGTGTAGCCCAGAACACCCTGAGATACTACTGGATTACCTACCAGTAAATCTCCTGCCTTGGCCAAGGACTTCGTGTAATGGCTCTCCTAGACACAGCGTGATCTCACCCCCAATACAGGGAGACGAAACCCCTGCCGATCCGCTCACTGCCTCCATGTGGCTCGGGACTGTACCCAACTAAAACCTGTTTGCACGACTTCTTTGAGCCATGGTAGGGTAGTAATCAAAGTACAGTGGGAACTCACACGAGACAAATAACAATCTCAGGTCGATGAACTAACCTGTACACATGTCACCAGGGAACTGCTATCTGACAACAGGTATAATACCAACTAGCATGTTCCCGGCGAGTCCTGTCCGATGTACTCATAACCCAATGAGCACCTGTATACATCTTAGGTGAACCAACTGACACCAATGGCTTATGAGACCGGCCACCGCCCCTCGTCGGGGTCTCGACTATATACACTAATCTACTAATGGAGTATCGATGCCCAGTCTCGAAACTCCCACGACTATGGACCACTTTAAGGATGTGCTTATAGACCCGAGCTCCCACGTATATGATCGCCATCATACTGCTGGCCGTCAAGCAAGAATCCAATGGGCTCTATCAACGTGCAATAGTGACCTGTAATGTCACCTAAAGCATGTACACGATGATAAAGATAAACCAGATAGCATACTATCATCTTGAGTAAGCCTGTCCTACCGGTATAGGTCCTCCCTCAATCATTGCAATCACGTGCCTGTAATCCAATAATTGACTCTGAGGGCACTATATCCAACAATCTCCCACTTGCGCTCAAGGCTAATTATTGCGATGTCGCATACTCATAGCCCGTGTGATACCGAACACCCAACTCCTCTACTAATCAGTTTCATAAGGCCCGTTTGCGAAACTATTGCATTCGAGGAATAGCCTCAGTGAGTGGATCCGCCCTAATGTTTCTTTCTATGTCTCTCTTTATCTCAAGTTCGCGAAGAAAGCCATCTCCTGAAATGAGCAATACCTGTCTTAGAATATGTCTGGATATCTGATGGGACCTAGCTCATAAATGAACTCCAAATCCAAACTTCTTAGACTGTATCGTCAACTGAACTTAATTAGTATCCTGCATCATGCCTCCCTCAGTATCCGCTTGGATCACCTGTCCAAACTATTGCCCCTCGTCAGAGGGAAAACTATAACTCTGACAGTCACTCTGTCATCCAGGTGACCTTAGAAGCCTGGAATGATAACCGTCTCCCGAAAGAGGCTGTCATTATCAGATCCCTAGAACATCCACTTATGTTCTAAAACTGCTTCCAAACGTTTCTCCAGGATTGGATTAATATCAACTTATTGCATCTAGTACAAAAACAATATCTGGTGTGGTACTTGACATCTCATGCTTGACTCAATTGCCTAAGCAAGTGATATGTCAATCATGCACATCCCTCTCCCCTTTAGTCTGTAAGACACTTTTAGAGAGGGTGACTCCATCACCTGCAGGTATACTACCGTGCTAGGAGTCGTCCATTCTAAAACACCTATAGAATGCTGTCTAAGTACCCCGATTGGGAAACTACCCAAATCTAGATCTAAAACCATAGATCTAGTAACCAGAATGTCTGATATTTTATCTATATCCTATGTGGAGAAACCACTGTGTGACAACCAAAATATAACCGATCGTAGTATAGGAATTTCACTTCCTACTATGTGTATGTCATCCATATACCAGGACATCACACCCTACTACCCTCTTAACAGATCCATCCCCTATTCTGATGAAGTCAAACCTATGACTGTCATATCAGAAATAGACGATCTATCTCCGCTATATCTTTTTTAGTCTATAAATAGACATAAGCTACTTGTCCACTATGCTTCCGCTACTCCCACTGACTATGACAACCCTCTGGCAGAGTTATATACACGTGCACTTCTAAAGCCAGTTCAGAACGACGCAATACTCATTCTCCTGCCGGGTCTCATAGCCTGGAATAACAGTAGTGTCAAGCCTGGGTAAACAAGAACCTCCCTGTCACCGTCTTTGAGCATACCGAAGTACCTCTCGAGTGCCTGAGGTTACCCACCATATCTGCGGAGTGGCCAATGGAATGTCAAACCAGATTGAATCTTTAGGTCCTATTAAATTTCCAGTAATCGTTTGCGGTTCTGGAATCACTTCCAGTTCTACCATACTCCCACTACTGTTTTTTGAAAAAATCCATTTTACTAAAAATGTGGCGAGTCAAGAACAATATCACTATTGATCTTCCAGATGGTAGAAAGTCAACCCTCGTCATAGCCCGGGTCAACCCACAAACTGCCATTATAGAAACGCGCCTTGAGTTATCCCGAATCTGGTTTTAAGCATAAGCCGGACAACTCCCCGTACCATAACAATGTTAAGATATGAACTATTCTATATACAATATAGAAATAAAGGCACTTATTTAATTGGAACCAGATTCAAATCATGCAGCTGTCTCCAGTGCATGTCAACTCAATGGAGAGAGGCCGATCAGCATTACTCAACTTAGGAATACATCCAGATATGAGTAACCTGAAAAAGAAGCAAGTTCTCATAATCATTACTATCAACTGAATACCATACGCAAGTATCTACATCTTCGATCATCTTGAAGAATCCCGATACTTGCAATACCTGGTTCTCTACTTTACTCTTATACCTATAACTTCTCAAAACTTAGACTTTGCATTGTAGGGTTCCTTGGCACTCTTGTGAAGGTTCATAAGGCATCAAACATGCCCGAATAAAATTTTAGACGTGCCGAACAACCCAAAGCCGGGATCTTTGCTAGATTATTAGGGTTTAACATGCAAGTAAACATCTTTACTACTAAGTGTGAGGGATTACAACCTTTGTAGTCCGCTCCTTCGCTTCATAAGCTCCGAGTAGAAGTCCCTTCGCCGCTATCCACGATCTCCCGGACTCAAGAGAGGCTCCACGACTCGAACAATCCATGCTAGCTTGTAGTGTTCCGCTTCTCCGATGATCTACGTCGAAGTTGCTATAACCCAAGCTCTCTCACTCTAATGAGGTGAAAAACCTAATTTAATGGGCTAGATTAGATGAGGATGATGGAGTAGTATTTATGCTATCTTTTTATATCAATTTCTCACAAGAAATCATCACCAAAGGAAAATCTAGTGAGCTTTCTCAAAGCTTAAGAGAGAAGAAGATGATGAATGAATAAGATTATCCTTTTGTGATGAATAGTAGATAAGAATATATGATTGATCATAGAACCATGGTCAAGGATGAGAAGGTTAACCTTTGTAGAGAATAAACTAGGGTTAGGGTTTGGTTAGGTTTTAAAGAATGAGTCATAAGATAATATCAACCATAATATCTTACACTTGACAAAAGGAAAGCTTCTAGATGGTGCAAGAAGAAGCTAACCCTAATCAAACCCTAACCTTGCTTAATCTTTACTAAACATGTTCTATTATCAACCATATCATGTCACAATAATATATATCACATATATATTATATATTTGTAACAAAAGAAAATAATACAATTAATATATATCGCATATATATCAATGTATTATCCGGTAAGAAAATGAAATAATAAAGCGAGCCAATATTAGATAATGTAATATAATATATCATATATATTATTATACATTAAATCATCGAATCAACACTTGATCCGATGATCCGGCTATATCGAATATAACCGACTAATATATCATGTACCGATTCATCGGATCAACACTTGATCCGATGACCCGGTTCATATCTAAATATCGCGAGAATGCAATACAGTATCTCATATCGTATTATCCTCGGCCCTGCACATATCACATATATGCCTCTACTCCGTTTTGCCTGAGCCGAGAAACCTCTGTGTAGGACTCTAAAGAATCGTCAATACGCCGATAGCAGGTGATGATCATATCAAACACCCACAAGCTGCAAGCGGTCAGCTAAACGTAACAGCCACCCTGGTGTTGAACGATCAGAAGATCAACAAGCTAGCCTGTACGTTCTCCTGTGAATCCAATAAGTAGCACTCCCGTACAGTCCGGTCTGTTCGTCTGATATGTCACATATCAAGTCTAGGGGTGGTATACGTCAGACCCCAGTAACTGATAAGTCGTGTCGATGTGAGGCTCATAACAGGTCGAGAAACTACTGGTAACACTTACCAGTAAATCTCTATATCATCCCTGGCCAGGGACTTCCAGTTATAGCCAATCGAACACAGCACAACATCAACTCCCTATACCGGGAGAGACGAATCCCCTCCTATCGCTCATTTCCTCCATGTGATTCGGGACTGTACCCAAAAGCCACCATTTTGCATGCCCTCTTGGTCGTGGTAAGGTGGAAATCAAAGCACAGTGGGAATCACACAAGACTCTATGTGGATCTCGGGTCTACAGACTACCCTGTACCAGTGTCACCGGAGAACTGCCATCTGACGTGTGGTATATCACCATCTGGGAGTTCTCGGCGAGTCCGTCCTGTGTACCCAGTCTCCACTGAGCACCCGTACACCATCTCTGATGTCAAACACCGATGGATATGGGATCATCCATCACCCATCATATAGGTCAAGATGCGTATATGCTAGTCTACTCTGGTGTATCGATGCCCTGTCTCGATATACCCTCGACTAGGAACAGTTATAGGATGTACTCATCGACTACCATAGCCCCACTAGTATGATCTCATCATAGTCTCAGTAGTCAAGTACATATCCTAAGGGTTTTACCAACATGTGAGAGAAAGACAGTAAACCAATACAAGTCAACATGTTAAGATAAAGTGAAACCAAATAGCATACTATCATGACGAGCAAGAAAGTCCTCTCTGTATATATCCAAGCATCCATCATAATATACATCATATGTACAACAATGGCCTCTAGGGCATATACATAACTAACAATCTCCCACTCACTAAGTCCGGCTGCTGTAGTATCTCATACCTAGCATCCCGAATAATCTCTCAAACTGTATCTGGGGAACGGCCTTTGTGAGTGGATCCGCAGTATTGTCCTTCGTATCTACTCTCCTGACCTCGATCTCCCGGCGATCAACTATCTCCCTGATCAGGTGATACCGCCTCAGAATATGTCTGGACTTCTGATGGGACCTAGGTTCCTTGGCCAAAGCCACAGCTCCATTGTTATCGCAATACAGAGGTATTGGATGCTCAATGGATGGAACCACACCAAGTTCACTAATGAACTTCGTCATCCAGACAGCCTCTTTGGCAGCATCGTTGGCAGCGATGTATTCATCCTCCATCGTCGAGTCTGCAACGGTATCCTGTTTGGAACTCTTCCAACATACCGCCCCTCCTTTGAGGGTAAAGACAAATCCCGAGTGCGACTTAGAGTCGTCCTTATCACTTTGGAAGCTGGAATCGGTAAAGGACTCCACCCGGAGTTCTCCGTAACCATACACCAAGAACATGTCTGTAGTCCTTCGCAAGTACTTGAGAATATTCTTCACAGCTGTCCAGTGACTCTCTCCAGGATCTGCTTGATACCGACTCACTACACTTAGTGAGTATGCTACATCGGGTCTGGTACATAGCATCGCATACATGATAGAGCCTACCGCCGAAGCATAGGTGTAACGTTTTGAAAATCGTTTCGGTGAAATTTCGGAAAATCGGTAAAATAAGGGGGGTTTTCCGTAAAAAGTCAAAATACAATATCTTTATTATAAAATTAAATATACATATTCTAGCTATGTAATTGCTATTAATTGGTGTTTATTGAGCCACTGGTGAAATTTCAAATTTTCTGAAAATTTTTCCGAAATTAATTATTTTAATATTGTTTTAAGCCGTCACTAATACATTTAATTAGGGAAAATTAAAAATTAGAATGAGTTAAAACAAATTTTGTGCATCATAACACATTAAACAAAATTTTATCATGTGCTTTTTGAAATGAAATGGTTTGCCAAAACACTTTAGAAAATATTGAAGAAAAAGGCTTTTTTCGGTGAAATTAGTGTTAATGGGAATTGGGGTAATACATTTATCTTTTTCCCTCACCCACACCCTCTCTCCCCTCTCCAAATCAGCAGCCCCAAGTGCCCCCTCATTTTCTCACTTGAATGGCTAAAAGAAAAGAAATGAAAAGAAATGAGAAGAAAAGGGTTTGTAAATCAAATTAGGGTTTTCATCATTGGGTATTGATCTTGATGTGGAGATTAACATGTTAATGAAACGTTAAACCTAATCTAGAAGATAATTTGTAAATTGTTGCATCTAAAAAGTCCAAATTAAGATTTTTAAGCAAACTAGGTTTTAGCTTTTAGTTGCAAATAAGTGATTTAAAATCTAATTAAGGTTTTGATGACTGTATTAATATTTTAATTTGTTGTTTAGCAACTTAGATCATGCAAAACCAAGCTTAATTGATGAATTGTGAATTTTGCTTTAAAAAGTGTTAAAATCGGTATTTTTGCAAACTAGGAATTTGGAATTTATACAAATTGATGAGATTAATTTGTGAAAGTGATTTGTATGACCTAATTATGTTATTTAATGAGCATTTTGGCCATTTAAATCACTAAAATTTGTAGATCAGTTAAAACATCAAGTTTTGAACCGAAATGGGAATTTGTGTTAACTAGGTTTTTGGAAAATAAAACGATTTGTTTGATTTTAATGTTTTGATGAGTTAAACCTTATTTCATATATATTTAATGATTTGTGAAGCCATGATTGGTACGTTTGGTGTTTTTCTTGATCAATCGGCGTTTGTACGCCGATGTCGAGGGTTTTTGGATTGATTCGTGAAAGCAACCATAGGTTTTGACCTATGTGGGATTCGTGTGTCGTTTTAGTCATGAGTCAGATTTTAATGCGATATGGTGCGTTATGATATATAGATACCCCATGTGGACTTCGAGACGACAATCAAGCGCGTGGCGACGTCAGCACCGGCGAGCGAGGACCAGGTGAGTAGATTTATATCTACGGGGAGAAGTCGGGTGGATGGCGTATAGCACCCCCGCAGTTCGTGGTGATGTATACGAATACGTATACACACATATATTTATTATACGTTGTTTGAGTTGATTGATGATAAAGATGGATTTTTAGTGTTCTTGGATTGGTTTAGTGTAGTTGCGAAACCCTAAAGTAGGGGTTGCACCTATACACACACGCACACACATATTTGCATAGGTCCTTTCTTTAACATGTGCGTATATGGGATTATATATTTATGTGTTCACATGGGTATGGGACTATGTGACCATATACTGGATTTGAGGATAGTACTTGGGATTGAGATGAGTCGATGAGAACTGATTTGAGGCCGTGAGATCTGTGATTTGGCAGGGTTCGTATTTGAGGTACGACACGATGTTGTACCGGGTCTTTTGACGTAGTGCTTCACACACGCGCATGCATACTTAGGTGGTATCAGTATTGTACTAGACGTAGATCAGTACCCCGATCATGATATTTGATAAAGAGGATACCAGATGAATAGTATGATGAATGTGATATTGAGCCGTACCCAAATTTGGGATGTCGTACGACGGATTTACGTACGAGCTATATATTGATGATTGATCCGCACTCTTGACTTGTGAATGTCTGATTATAGATATGGTATCGGATGTGATATTATTGAGGCGGGATCACCGACTAATATATATATATATATATATATATATATATATATATATATATATATATATATATATATATCGACTCAGATGTTAGGCGGTTTCCTTACCTTCAGTTAGCCTGTTAGCTTAGCCCTATAGTTTAGTATAGTTGGTAGACTAGATTCGACTCCTACCTATTTCAAAAGCTAACGAATCGTGGGTATTTTAAAAGACAGGTCAAAGGATTCTACGGATATTTCAAAAGACGTATCTTTTCTTAAAAACACCGTAGCCCTTATTTTCAAAACACCGCGATTCGTGTTATTTTTAAAAGGCATCATTGTTTGACTTATAGTTATCGTGGTGTCTAGTATTCTGCTCCCGCACATTATTGCTATTCGCTCCGCATCGCATAGACATATTATGGTTTCATATGCCATTGTTGATATATGCTGTTAGGACACCAGCACCATTACCGATGATGCGTATGTACCACGTACACTTACTTGCCGGCTCACACACATCTTCATCGGTAATTGCCATATCACGTACACTTAGAAAATACTATTACATTGATATAGCTTGTTAGCTAATAGTTTAGACATGATATTAGTGTACTTGCCTTATATGCTAGTTCAGTCATTGTAGTTAATACCTGCTACTTCATGCATGTTATTATTCACTGTTATGCCGCATTCATGGATTCTCATGCCTATATTCACTGTTTACATGTTATTGAGGATTTGGATTCGGATTTTCATGAGATTTCCTGGATTTGGGGGGAAACCGCAAAAACATTTATAAACTTCTTTTCTCTCTCTTTTCAATGAAAAGTGCGGTTTTCCCATGATGTATGAGTCGTCCACCATGAGTTTGCTGATGGATTTCGAGACCCGATTCTAGGAGTTGGATGAACTGTTTCGGGTACATGGTGGGCCCGGTGCGGTACCCCGGGGCAAGAAGGCCGTGTTGTTGACGTTGAGCCTGGCAGGGGAGCACTACCGACCGGTGATTTTACCCGACGCGTCGGATATCCGGAGGATACCGTCGTGGTCTTGAGATTGATGGTAGGGCCGGTCAGGACTGACGGCGCCCTAGATAGTGAGATTGATACTGAGATTTTGAGATATTGAGGTACTGAGATTTGATGATACAGGCCAGTCCGGATAGCCGGAGCCTCGGATTTTTGAGACATTGGGATTTATGTTTTGTGTCGATGCTAGACACTGTTTATGCTGATTTCCTTTATGATACCTCGCTTTAAAAATAAAGTTATCTCACAAGTTATGAAAGCAGTTTCATCAGTACATGTATTCTGTTTTCATGCATTCCTACATCATCCATATGATATATTGCTATCTGAGGCACTGACACTAGCACTTGGTATTACTGTTGTTTAGTGGTATACCCTAGCCATGGTTATAGGCTGCTGGTTATATTTTGAGGATATATTATGATCGTATGATATAGGATTGCGTCATTCATGCGATTTCTGTTCGTAGATGTATTCTATTCACGAGTTGGCAACTCACTGTTAGTTATATGTATGCCCTAGAGGCCATTACTATACATAGGATGTATATTGTAGTGGATGCTGGGACGTATATAGGGAGGACTTTCTTGCTCGACATGATAGTATGCTATTTGGTTGAACTTTACCTTAACGTGTATACTGATTGTCTCTCTGTTACATGTTGGTAAAGCCCTTAGGGTGTGTACTTGACTACCTGGACTATGATGCGGATCATACTAGTGGGGACATGGTAGTCCATAAGTACATCCTTCAAAGTCCCTAGTCGTGGGTGTATCGAGACGGGGCATCGATATACCAGAGTAGACTAGCGTATACCTTCTCGACCCATACAGATGGGCGATGGATGATCCCATATCCATTGGTGTTTGACATCGGAGATGATATACGGGTGCTCAGTAGTGACTGGGTACACTGGACGGACTCGCCGAGAACTCCCAGATGGTATTATACCTCACGTCAGATGGCAGTTCTCTGGTGACACTGGTACAGAGTAGTCTGTTGACCCGAGATCGTCATAGAGTCTTGTGTGGTTCCCACTGTGCTTTGATTTCCATCTTACCACGTCCAAGAGGGCGTGCAAAACGGTGGTTTTTGGGTACAGTCCCGAGTCACATGGAGGCAATGAGCGATAGGAGGGGATTTGTCTCTCCCGGTATAGGGGGTTGATGTTGCGCTGTGTTCGATTGGCTATAACAGGAAATCCCTGGCCAGGGTTGCTGAGATTTACTGGTAAGTGTTACCAGTAGTTTCTCGAATAGTTATAGACCTCATATCGACACGACTTATCGAGCTATTGGGGTCTGACGTTAACCACCCCTAGGCGAGATATGCGACATATCAGACGATCAGACCGGACTGTACGGTAGTGTTACTGGTCGGATTCACTGGAGTGTGAGCGGGCTTGCTCGTCGATCTTCAGATCGCTCAATACCCGGGTGGCCGTTACGTTTAGCAGACCGCTTGCGGCTTGTGGGTGTTTGATATGATCATCATCTGCTGCCGGCGTATTGACGAGTCTTTAGAGTCCTACACAGAGGTTTCCTGGCTCAAGCGAAACGAAATAGGAGCGCATATGAGATATGTGCGGGACCGAGAATAATGCGTGTATGTGATACCGTATTCTATTCTCGCGATAAATGTATCGAATGGTTGTATGCGATATAACCTAGTTATCGATTCAAGCGTTGATTCGATAAATCGATACATTGGATATTAGCCGGTTATATGCGATATGACCGGATCGTTAAATCAAGTGTTGATTTAATGATTTAATGTATAATTATATATTTGATATATTACTTTGCATTAACTAATATTGGTTCACTTTAGATGGATTTTCTCACTCGGATGTGCGCATTATATATGTGATATGATTTTGTGCATTTGCTTGTATCATGTTTGATGATACATGCTTTTTGGTTTGTGTAAAGATTAAACCATGGTTATTTAAATGGTTAGGGTTTTGTTTTTCATATCTATTTATTCATTTATTTATTTATTTTCTTTTAGGAAAAAGAAATGAGAAGAATGGTGGCTTTCTTTGTTTGTAGTTGAAGATTCATGAACCTTTGACTTTGTCCACCATTCTTATCTCATGCTTAACCTAACCATTTGATTTAACCCTAGTTTAATCTCTACACTTGACCATGGTTTAGATTATGATAAGTTTTGATTTTTCTTTTCATTTTAATTAACTTATCATAACAATTTCCTTCTTCTTCTTCATTTTCTTCAAGTGAAGAAAGCTTGCCTCCATCAATGGCAAGTGATGAAAAAGAGTGAGAAATCCAAATCTAAAGTCTACCCACTTCCTATTTCTTCATCCTCTACCTCTTGCCAAGTAGTAGAGTGTGTTTCCTTCACAAGTTTCTTGACTTGGTGAAGTGAGAGCTTGATCTTGCGATGCTTCGACGTAGATCATCTTCGGCATGGACATCGACGACCTAGCTCGCCTATTCTCCGATGAAGTCGACGCTAGAGCCCGGATTTGATTTGGACAGCGGAGAAAACCTCATCTCGGAGCCGTGGAGGTGAAGGACCGGATCTACAAAGGTTGTATTTCCGTTTCCCATTAGTTAATTGTTAACTAGTTTACTTTTCGCCTAGTTTTCTAGCCAACGATCCGTAGTCGGGTCTCTCGGCACCTAGATTTTTTGAAATTGGCATGGTTGATGCCTTGTGAGACCTTACTAGTGTGCCTAGGAACCCTACAGTGGTATCAGAGCCTAGCTAGAGCCTTAGGCGATGTGTAGACGGAGTTAGAAGTCCGATCGACCCGAAACCCCGACTTTAAAATGCTCTCTGGACATTTTTGTAAAATGTGGATTTTTGCAAATTAAAAATATGCAGAAAAACAAGCAGGTAAATCTAAGAATTACGATGCAAAAATTACCTAATGATCTTTCTAAAGTGCGGCGGAACCGCGGCATTAGCGTGCTAATGCGGCCCTTCCGCCGCACTTTTGTCTTATCTGCCCTTGAATTTTGCACAGTAACTCCTATTTTTCAGTGCTGGTTTTCCTGGGAATTTTTAATCTAAAATCAAGAGTTGAGTATTTTGGGTTGTATTGGGAGTTCATACATTCGATCGGATTGTAAAACTTTGTCTATGTGTCGTTCTGGATAATTTTTTGAATATGTTAAAAAGTTCGACCGGATATAAATACCCAATTTTTTCCCTGTCGGGAAATTTCCAAGTGTTGGATTTTTCCGAAGTTTAACGACGTTCTAAGTAGTGCAAGTAACGCGATGGTCCCTCTAGAAGACAACAAACCTTAACTCGATTATGTGACCGTCTTGAACTGCCCTTTGAACCTTCGGGTTTGGGGCAGTACGGCGTGCCACATGTGAGGCGTTGGCTTGACCCTTCTACGGCTGGACCGTTGGTACTGAGGCACGAACGGAATATTGTTAGACTTGTTTCATGTGTTGATATGTATCGGGAAAACTTGGGTGTTCGATTGTTCGATCGGAAAGTTTAACATTTTCTGTTTATCTGGAATGGGATACAATAATTGGAATTCACAAGAAGTTATGAGATAACTGAATGAATGTTATAAATCTAGCGGTTTAGTCTCACTTGATCGGTTGCCACGGAATTTTGATGTGATCAAAAGTCTGTCGCAATCACGTAGCGTACGCGGATACTCGCCGGGTAAACTTAATAGACAGCTTCACTCCATAGCCCCGACCAAGTGACTGTAGGAGAACCCCGTCGCCGAAAGCATCCGTTCGGGTGCTCGCGGCAACGGTGTTCCGCCTTGGTGCACTTCGTCGACGGTATCGGGGGTGCGGCCGTCTACTGAAGTTTGCGACGAGCATTCGATCAGGATGTCGGGAATTTTGTTGAATTACCCGACTTGATATTGAAAAGTGTTTTCGATTTTGAGACTAAAATGCGGGGTTTATAATTGTTAGGCATGCGATGTCTAAGTAATTCATTTGGTCAGGCATGCGATGTCTGAGGAGGTTGCGGATTCCAACTGTTGTAGTTTTACATTTTCTTTTCTGTGACCGTAAGTGTAATATGTGATATCGCCGGTTTCGTTGCTATATGTCAACGACAATTGGGATGCGCATATTTACTTACGTTGATGACATCTGATGTTATGTGTTGCTGGATATGTTATATTGGATCGTCGTGTTTGAATAGCCGGGGGTTTTTATGTGAGATGAGTGTTTTTCATTTTCATTCATGTAAAAACTTGTATGTAATATTCTTTTATTGGGGCACTTCCAGGTTGCGGAAGTAGTCACCGTTTGTATATTATTTACTTTTCCGCACTAGGATAGACCCAAGGAGGAGGGCACAAGTAACCGGGTTCTGGAGTCCAGTGGGAGATCAACTCGAGGAGTCGAGTCCGGGTCTCCTAACTCTAGAATTGGTAGGGTTGCTTGCCGCTCTCATAGGGGTCTAGGGGTGTGGGTTTGGCTATTCATCACGACCGTGGAATCCGTGTTTTATACTGGCTCGTATTGAAAACACGGACGTCCTAGTATATCCAATATTTCATATGATTCTTCTGCTGCGATATCTGTGATGTGATCATGAGATGTTCTGTGATAGATACAGTATATAGTATATATGATATATTATATAGACGTTACTTATGTTTTACACCCGCGCTAGCCCTGCCCTGCTCTGCCGTTAGTTACCTAACCTAACGGTGCACGAGGGGACATCGAGACGAATGTGGATGGCATAAGTGTACGTCGTATTTATCTGTGATGATTAGGTACTTAAATGATGGGACTTCATTAATGTGATTAATGAAAATAAAAGAAACCTAAGATGTTGTAGAATCGAATTTCAAAATAAAAAAGGTAGCTACAGTTCTTGCTTTGCACAGCGGTATATGTGATATATCCTGCACCTTATTCGATGAGGAAAGGACCGAGATCCCTTCACCGGGAGTGACTCCTTTAGCAATGACTGGCAGATGCTACACACTCGGTTTGTCCTTTGATTGCTTTTAAGTGTTTTTGCTTTGCACAGTGATATATATGATATATCCCGCACCTCATTCGACGAGGAAAGGACCGACGATCCCTTCACCGGGAGTGACTCCTTTAGCAAAACTAGAAAAGCCTCAAAAGCACTCCATTTTAAAATTCATTCGATCCTACAACGATATCAAGTTCATTACGCAATAGGTTTTCAGAAAAACCTGTCGTAGCCCTCCGTCATTTCAGATAAGTTGTATATAGTATTCGTGCTGCATTTGTTGGCTTTCGTCAAGGTGCAGTGTGCGGTAGCTATATGCTGCTTATCTGCTAGCATACGATGCGATTGGATTAGGGTAGTCGTGCGGCTTTGTTGGCTTTCGTCAAGGGTCGTGCGGGTGGGTTTAATTCGATCAAGAAATGTACGGGTTGAACTTGACTAGCGAGCTATGGTTTGTTGGCTTTCGTCAAGGTCATAGCACGTTAGGGGCAAAATATTATCGGGAATTTCAAGTGTTGAAATTTGCAATGAGATTGCATACCTTCTATGAGATAGTTGGATCCCGATACCCGCTGCGAGTAAGAGTTACTCCTGGGAGAGTTTTACATATTACAATTAGCCGATCAAGTAGGTGTCTAGAAAGGTGTTAACGAGGTTACGCCTCTGGGAAAACGAGGTTTACATTAATTAGGTTCGTGCGAAAGCACGGGGGACCTCCCTCAAAGTACCGACACTGGCCTGGCTGAAAGATTGGCGAACTTGTAGTGTGTAATTAATCCCGGCTAGTCTTTCCTTTTAGGGTTTGAAGGAAGATTTGATAAAAAGCAGTGGGAGCCATCCTGATTAGATAAAATAATAACCAATCTATTCTTGACAGAGCGCACGCTGAGTGTTTTCTTCTCTCTCTCTCCAGGTAGCGACCATATCACGCCTTAATCAAGATAATAATATGGATGAATTGACAGAACCCGCTTGTTATACTGAGCTGGGGAACGTTGGTCCCGCTCCAACTTATAATTGTTATAAGACAGAGCAGGAAATAGGGGAATACCAGATTTCCTATGCCGCCCAAACGAAGAGAGTGCATGTTGATGCATCATCTTCGGGTGTGTTCATTATACAGAACTGTTTCTCAGTATTCTTTACGCCCTGGGTATGTGATACCAGATCAGGATCCCAGATATGTAATCTGTTACATAGGGCTACAGAAAGGTAGAAAAACTGAGAACGGGTGATAAGTTTCATGAGACAGAAAACGGGGCAAGTGTTGCAGCCAAGTCTGTTGGTCACTGTCACCCTGTATTACAATACATTGATTCTGAACGAATGATATTAGATACCGAACCTGATATACAAAATCATATCTGTCTCTTTATTAGTAAAGAAACGATATAATTTTGTATTGTTGGATAATGTTTTGAACATTTCCTATATCAAAAGTTGATCGGTTCAGGCACGTTATCTAAAAGCATTGATGTTCTAAATCAAACTACAGTTCTTTAGTATACAGAACATACACAAGAGGAAGAGTTCAGAAATGAACGAATCCTTCTTGAGGTATTGTAGACTAGGTCATATCAATGCGACCCGACTGGCTGAGTTACATTTAGATGCATATTTAAATCAGTTTGAATTTACATCTTGTGAAACTCGCCAGTCATGTCACAAAGATAAGATGACCATAGCTCCGTTTACTGGAAACAGAGAAAGTGTTACTAAACTCTTGGGATGATACATGATGATGTATGTAAAGTCCCCTGTCTACACATGCCAAGACCGGTTCTTTGTACTTCGTTACATTCTCTGATAATCTCTCAAGTTTCAGACCTATGTTCCTGTTGAAACACAAGTCCGAACCTTTTGAGATATTCACAGAATATAAGTTAGAAGTAGAGAACCAATACGGGTATAAGTATTATGTCCTATGATGAGATCAAGGAGGAGAACACTTGAGCACGGAAATACTGGACTATTCTAACGGAGAATGAGATTCTCTCTCAGCATTACTCCTCCGAATACACCATAGCACGATGGTATATCGGGGCGGAGCAGTCACACCCTATATGATAAGGTGTGCTCTATGATGAGTACTACTGAGTTACCTATTTCCTTTTGGGAGTTATGCGCTTGAGAAGCTGCATACCTATTGAATAGGGTTCGAATCAAATCAGTTGCCTACCACTTCATATATGATATGGTATGGGAAGAGCCCATGTCTTAAGTCAGTTAAGATTTGGGGTTGTCCGGCCTATGTCTAAAAGCAAAATCCGGACAAGCTCAAAGCAAGGTTTGTTATGTAGAACTGGAAGTGTTCCAGCTATACGAACTACAGCAGATGATTTGATAGAACCAAGGGATTCAGTAGATACCAACGAACCTCAGCCTCTCCGCCGATCTAGTAGGGTTCCTCACCCACCTGAGAGATACTTCGGTTTCTCTATGACAGTGGGAGCGAGGATTGCATCATGAGATGATGACCCAACTAGTTTCGAGCTGGCCATCAGGAGTGGGACTCTGTAAGAATGGCTGGATGTTTATCGATCTGAGATAGAATCCTTATACACCAACAAAGTATGGACTTTGGTTGCTATATCTGAAGGGTTAAATCCCCATCAGGAGCAAGTAAATCTTGAGAAGATTACTTGGTGTAGATGGAAAAGTTTAGACTTTCAAAGCTAGAATTGTTAAAGGTTTTCGTCATCGACCAGGCGTGGATAATGATGAAACCTTTTCCAGTATCTATGCTTAAGACCATCCAGATCCTACTTGCCACGGCTACATACCATAACTACGATATCTGGCGGTTGGGTGCCATGACTGCTTTTCTAAATGATGTTTTAGAATAGTGCGTCTATAAGTACACAGCCAGAGGGCCTCGTAGACAGTGGGAGCAGCGGAAACGTGTGCAAGATGCTTTATAGGATAAAGCAGGCATCACGGAGTTGGAACATCTGTTTTGATAGATTAGTCAAAGAGTTTGACATCATCAAAATGGTAGATGAACCTTGTATAAACAAAAAGGTAGTAGGGAGTATTGTGACAATTCTCGTAGAGTACGTGGATGACATACTCTTGATAGGGAAGGAGTTTCCTATGCTACGCTCGATCAATCTCCGCTTATCACTATGATTCTCCATATAGGATCAAGATGATACCTCCTAAATCCTGAGTTTTGGATCTATGAGATAGATTTAATTGGATGTTAGGATTCTCACTAGTTGTAGTGAGATGGTATCAATCGATCCTAGGGAGAATCACTGGAAGTGTTCCAGGGTGATAAAGACGACTGAGTGTCAGTCACAGGCATTGTCTTTACCCTCAGTGAAGGGACGGTATGTTGGAAGAGTTCCAAGCTGGATACCGTGACATACTAGACGATAAAGGCAGGATACATCGCTACTAAAGATGCTACCAAAGAGACTGTTTGGGTGTATATTGGTTCATAAGATGAACTATGTTCCTCCCATTGTATGACAATGGAGTTGTGGCTCATGCCAAGGAACGCCGGTCCCATCAGTGATCCAGACATATTCTAAGGCAGTATCACTTGATCATGGAAATGGTTGATCTCCAGGGAGATCGAGGTTAGGAGAGTAGACTCAGAGGACAATACAGCGGATCCACTCACAAAGGCCTGTTCCCAGAGAGAGACTTTTATGGGATGGTTGAGTATGAGATACTACAACCACTGCTATCAGATGGCCCTAGTGCAAGTGGGAGATTGTTAGTTATATGTATGCCCTAGAGGCCATTACTATACATAGGATGTATATTGTAGTGGATGCTGGGACGTATATAGGGAGGACTTTCTTGCTCGACATGATAGTATGCTATTTGGTTGAACTTTACCTTAACGTGTATACTGATTGTCTCTCTGTTACATGTTGGTAAAGCCCTTAGGGTGTGTACTTGACTACCTGGACTATGATGCGGATCATACTAGTGGGGACATGGTAGTCCATAAGTACATCCTTCAAAGTCCCTAGTCGTGGGTGTATCGAGACGGGGCATCGATATACCAGAGTAGACTAGCGTATACCTTCTCGACCCATACAGATGGGCGATGGATGATCCCATATCCATTGGTGTTTGACATCGGAGATGATATACGGGTGCTCAGTAGTGACTGGGTACACTGGACGGACTCGCCGAGAACTCCCAGATGGTATTATACCTCACGTCAGATGGCAGTTCGCTGGTGACACTGGTACAGAGTAGTCTGTTGACCCGAGATCGTCATAGAGTCTTGTGTGGTTCCCACTGTGCTTTGATTTCCATCTTACCACGTCCAAGAGGGCGTGCAAAACGGTGGTTTTTGGGTACAGTCCCGAGTCACATGGAGGCAATGAGCGATAGGAGGGGATTTGTCTCTCCCGATATAGGGGGTTGATGTTGCGCTGTGTTCGATTGGCTATAACAGGAAATCCCTGGCCAGGGTTGCTGAGATTTACTGGTAAGTGTTACCAGTAGTTTCTCGAATAGTTATAGACCTCATATCGACACGACTTATCGAGCTATTGGGGTCTGACGTTAACCACCCCTAGGCGAGATATGCGACATATCAGACGATCAGACCGGACTGTACGGTAGTGTTACTGGTCGGATTCACTGGAGTGTGAGCGGGCTTGCTCGTCGATCTTCAGATCGCTCAATACCCGGGTGGCCGTTATATTTAGCAGACCGCTTGCGGCTTGTGGGTGTTCGATATGATCATCATCTGCTGCCGGCGTATTGACGAGTCTTTAGAGTCCTACACAGAGGTTTCCTGGCTCAAGCGAAACGAAATAGGAGCGCATATGAGATATGTGCGGGACCGAGAATAATGCGTGTATATGATACCGTATTCTATTCTCGCGATAAATGTATCGAATGGTTGTATGCGATATAACCTAGTTATCGATTCAAGCGTTGATTCGATAAATCGATATATTGGATATTAGCCGGTTATATGCGATATGACCGGATCGTTAAATCAAGTGTTGATTTAATGATTTAATGTATAATTATATATTTGATATATTACTTTGCATTAACTAATATTGGTTCACTTTAGATGGATTTTCTCACTCGGATGTGCGCATTATATATGTGATATGATTTTGTGCATTTGCTTGTATCATGTTTGATGATACATGCTTTTTGGTTTGTGTAAAGATTAAACCATGGTTATTTAAATGGTTAGGGTTTTGTTTTTCATATCTATTTATTCATTTATTTATTTATTTTCTTTTAGGAAAAAGAAATGAGAAGAATGGTGGCTTTCTTTGTTTGTAGTTGAAGATTCATGAACCTTTGACTTTGTCCACCATTCTTATCTCATGCTTAACCTAACCATTTGATTTAACCCTAGTTTAATCTCTACACTTGACCATGGTTTAGATTATGATAAGTTTTGATTTTTCTTTTCATTTTAATTAACTTATCATAACAATTTCCTTCTTCTTCTTCATTTTCTTCAAGTGAAGAAAGCTTGCCTCCATCAATGGCAAGTGATGAAAAAGAGTGAGAAATCCAAATCTAAAGTCTACCCACTTCCTATTTCTTCATCCTCTACCTCTTGCCAAGTAGTAGAGTGTGTTTCCTTCACAAGTTTCTTGACTTGGTGAAGTGAGAGCTTGATCTTGCGATGCTTCGACGTAGATCATCTTCGGCATGGACATCGACGACCTAGCTTGCCTATTCTCCGATGAAGTCGACGCTAGAGCCCGGATTTGATTTGGACAGCAGAGAAGACCTCATCTCGGAGCCTTGGAGGTGAAGGACCGGATCTACAAAGGTTGTATTTCCGTTTCCCATTAGTTAATTGTTAACTAGTTTACTTTTCGCCTAGTTTTCTAGCCAACGATCCGTAGTCGGGTCTCTCGGCATCTAGATTTTTTGAAATTGGCATGGTTGATGCCTTGTGAGACCTTACTAGTGTGCCTAGAAACCCTACACTCACCCCCGTTGTGCCATAGTTCTTGCAGGTTTTGCCGTACAAGTTCTATTACGGCTTTGCTGGCACTACTTCCATTTCCGGGTGGTTTGCTAGTAGGTGGGTTTTTTTGGTACCATACCCATCATTATACCTTGTATACTATTATTCTGTTGTATCTAGAAGTTCCATCAACCAAACATATATTTATTTCAGAGATAGAGACCAGTAATGTTTATTCTTTCGACCTTAGAGTTGCGCATTGTATTTCTATGGATTTCTTGTTGTTTTGAGTTTCCTTTTGAGTTTTGATCCTCGCCCTGGGCGTTGTATATTATATTGCTTGTGTGGTTGTGACCGTCGATTGATGAAGAGGTAGCTTCCGCTTGGGGTGCCTTTTATTGATTTCGTATACTATTCATGTTGTATCCCGTTTGGGGGCCAGTATTTACAACGGGGACTCTGCCGAAATTTTCAGAAAATACTTGATGTTTTTAAAAATGCATAATTCGGCTTATGCTATTAAAACTACTTGTTTTAAGTTGGTTTTTCCTTCACTCTACTACCTTTCTTGGTTTGGATTTCTGGGTTTTCGGCTTATTTAGATTACGTACGCCTCGAGACGTTTCGTAGTTTATGTGCCGGTCATGTTCCGTACTTTCGGTACGTGACAAAGTTGGTATCAGAGCGTTAGGTTTTTACCTTCGGAGCGTAGGATGACCCTTGGTTGATGGAATAGGTGACTAAAGTAGAGTAACGTGCCGTGGGTATGTTCCGCGGCATACTTACGATACGCTACTCCACTTAAGGAGCCTTAGGATATACATTTCTTTGCTCAGTATCATATTCATTCCAGATCTAGCCTTATCGGTACCAGTTATGGTTTTGCTGCCACGATTATGGGTAGGGAGAGCTACGGCTAGAGTTGCAGTCAGCATGAGCTCGTCAAGAACGAGGACTGACCAGGGCATGATTCCGGCGACACAAGATTGCAGAGATGTGTCTTTTCATTGTGTTTTCGCGCCACGAGCGTTGGGTAGATTGCTGTATGAGATTACTCGGACGTGCCGATTTGCACTAGAGGATTGAGCCACTGATAGAGGCCAGCCAGATTTTGATGACTGTTGATATATTGCCTATTTATAATGATTGAGGCACGGTTCAGCGTGCAGACGAGTGAGCCCGTTATTGCTGCGAACGACGAGATATCGCCCCAGATGTTGGAGCTATTGCGGTACGAGTTGTACTAAGAGTATGATAGAAGGTCGATAGTCACCGAGGATGAATGACTAGGACAGGTAGTTCGTTCGCCTACCCCGATGCGAGGTCATCAGATAGATTGATTCCAGCTAGAGACGACTTCACGCGGATACGTTGAGAGTCGACAGAGGCGATCGAATGTCAGAAACCTATTATTCAAAGTTTAAAGTATTCGGAAAGACATGCAGGAAATTCTATGGACCCTCTAGAAGAATGAAACCCTAACTCGACTTAATGACCGTGTGAAAGCCTTTGAACCTTAGGGTTTGCGGTAGTTCCGCGGCGCCATTAGTGAGGCTTGGGTTTGCCCTTCTACGGCTGGACCATCGATGCTGTGGTACGTACTCGATACTGTTGAACTGTACCCAAGAAGTTGAGCTCTTGGGGGATTATAAGGTTTTGACGAATCGATCAAATGGTTCGACTTCATTCGGATGCTAGGTGGTGAGATGCACTTCTTGGGAGTCTCCAGATACGAGGATAGCCGTTGGAGATCAGTCCATGCAGCCACGACGAGACGAGTTCGAAGCAGTCGACATTAAAGAAAGTGGAGTAAAGAGGTCCGTACAAGATCTGGATAAGATGACGTTCCACTCCACCGACATCAGAGATGCGATACGCATGCCGAGGCATTGTACTTAGATATACCTTCCAGAAGGAGTCGCGATAAGTATGCAGCCATTCCGGAACGAGAACAGATCTAGTAAGGGACGATGACTTCCGGACAGTTCGGCAGAGACGAGATTTGGGAGAGATCTCGATAGGACCTTTCTGGAATAAATTACGAGAAAACTTAGACCCAGGAGTGGTCATGTTATGCACACTGGCAGGCCAGAGTTCAGGATCGTCGGCGAGACATGCTATGAGTGACCACGACAGTTGGCCAGAGATTCTTGGAGGATGTGCTTGAGCGGGACTATTCCGCCATATTTGATTTCGGTATTTTGGACGATCTATTCGCATGACTGATTTTGATGATTGAGTTTCATGATATTTATTTTCATGTACCATGGTTGCACCTACTGAGTATTTACAATTTTTGCACAGTTGTTGCACTTGATATCATTTTCGTGCCTTGGTTTCGCATGTTTATGATTTTATGGGTTTCATACAGTTGAGTTGATTTTGTGCGTATGTACGCACACGATTTAGTTTTTGCACTCGGTATAGTTCATATATGCTTGCAGTGCAGTGTTACGTATGTTGTGCATTTAGATGCACTGGACTTCGATTTCGATTGTGATGTTCGATATTTGTTTTGTGCACCTTGTGCACCGGATTGGATTTTGCGCATATTCGGTGCTTGATATTGGATTTCATGATTTCGTGCACGATGGATGCACCTGATTTGGATTTTCGCGCATGTTGGGCGCATGTTTTGAGGTGCGATTTTGGTGCACACCAGATGCACTAAATCGAGATTCTTCGTGCATATCAGATGCACCTGATTTTGCTGTCAGGCACACACGTTGCCTATGACAGATGTTTCGTGCACACCCGATGCACTTAGATCTTGTTTCTGTGCATATGTTGGCACATATATGGATTTTGATTTCCGTGCACACCAGACACACGTAGTATTCGTATGCATATTTTGGGAGTGATTTCTTATAGAGCAGTACGTTTTTATGATATTTGCTATGTGTTTTCGTACTAAGCAGGACTAGGCAGAGGACAGTACCTGAATGTATTTTGCATGCATTGATAGCTATCGAAGGGAATTCCAAAAAAATGCGAGCTATAGTCTCAGTATTTACCTACGTGTCTGATATGACACAAAACGTTTAAAACAAGAAAACCCTTCCAAATTGTTTCCCAAAATGGCGGAACGTACAGTTCAAACAAAAGGTATATATGTATATGATTATTTTCTTATGATAGACGTCCGTCACTGTGCAGTGTTATGCGCATTGCACAGCGACTTTAAGAGATTTGGCATGCATTCCCTTCAGATTTTTATATATATAAATTTGATATTTGCGTGTATAGTTTCGAGTTATATCATTTTAGTTTTGTATTGGATTTGACATTTCTGTCTTTACCATGACTCCAATGGTTACGGGATGTTTGACGGAGTTTTAATTTTGAGTTATCTGCTCATTTTTCATGCGCATGCGTTGCGCTACGATTTGTTTTATGTACTTACGATTTCGGAGCCCCGACGACTTGATGGTTTTGCTTAGATGTTTTAGTATTTGGGGGGAGTTTTAATTTAAATTCGGAGACCGAATTTCTTTAAAGGGGGAAGATTGTAACGTTTTGAAAATCGTTTCGGTGAAATTTTGGAAAATCGGTAAAATAAGGGGGGGTTTCCGTAAAAAGTCAAAATACAATATCTTTATTATAAAATTAAATATACATATTCTAGCTATGTAATTGCTATTAATTGGTGTTTATTGAGCCACAGGTGAAATTTCAAATTTTCTGAAAAATTTTCCGAAATTAATTATTTTAATATTATTTTAAGCTGTCACTAATACATTTAATTAGGGAAAATTACAAATTGGAATGAGTTGAAACAAATTTTGTGCATCATAACACATTAAACAAAATTTTATCATGTGGTTTTTGAAATGAAAAGGTTTGCCAAAACGGTTTAGAAAATATCAAAGAAAAAGGCTTTTTTCGGTGGAATTAGTGTTAATGGGAATTGGGGTAATACATTTATCTTTTTTCCTCACCCACACTCACCCACATCCTCTCTCCCCTCTCCAAATCAGCAGCCCCAAGTGCCCCCTCATTTTGTCACTTGAATGGCTAAAAGAAAAGAAATGAAAAGAAATGAGAAGAAAAGGGTTTGTAAATCAAATTAGGGTTTTCATCATTGGGTATTGATCTTGATGTGGAGATTAACATGTTAATGAAACGTTAAACCTAATCTAGAAGATAATTTGTAAATTGTTGCATCTAAAAAGTCCAAATTAAGATTTTTAAGCAAACTAGGTTTTAGCTTTTAGTTGCAAATGGGTGATTTAAAATCTAATTAAGGTTTTGATGACTGTATTAACATTTTAATTTGTTGTTTAGCAACTTAGATCATGCAAAACCAAGCTTAATTGATGAATTGTGAATTTTGCTTTAAAAAGTGTTAAAATCGGTATTTTTGCAAACTAGGAATTTGGAATTTATACAAATTGATGAGATTAATTTGTGAAAGTGATTTGTATGACCTAATTATGTTATTTAATGAGCATTTTGGCCATTTAAATCACTAAAATTTGTAGATCAGTTAAAACATCAAGTTTTGAACCGAAATGGGAATTTGTGTTAACTAGGTTTTGGAAAATAAAACGATTTGTTTGATTTTAATGTTTTGATGAGTTAAACCTTATTTCATATATATTTAATGATTTGTGAAGCCATGATTGGTACGTTTGGTGTTTTTCTTGATCAATCGACGTTTGTACGCCGATATCGAGGGTTTTTGGATTGATTCGTGAACGCAACCATAGGTTTTGACCTATGTGGGATTCGTGTGTCGTTTTAGTCATGAGTCGGATTTTAATGCGATACGGTGCGTTATGATATATAGGTACCCTATGTGGACTTCGAGACGACAATCAAGCGCATGGCGGCGTCAGCACCGGCGAGCGAGGACCAGGTGAGTAGATTTATATCTACGAGGAGAAATCGGGTGGATGGCGTATAGCACCCCCGCAGTTCATGGTGATGTATACGAATACGTATACACACATATATTTATTATATGTTGTTTGAGTTGATTGATGATAAAGATGGATTTTTAGTGTTCTTGGATTGGTTTAGTGTAGTTGCGAAACCCTAGAGTAGGGGTTGCACCTATACACACACGCACGCACATATTTGCATACGTCCTTTCTTTTACATGTGCGTATATGGGATTATATATTTATGTGTTCACATGGGTATGGGACTATGTGACCATATACTGGATTTGAGGATAGTACTTGGGATTGAGATGAGTCGATGAGAACTGATTTGAGGCCGTGAGATCGGTGATTTGGCAGGGTTCGTATTTGAGGTACGACACGACGTTGTAGCGGGTCCTTTGACGTAGTGTTTCACACACGCGCATGCATACTTAGGCGGTATCAGTATTGTACTAGACGTAGATCAGTACCCCGATCATGATATTTGATAAAGAGGATACCAGATGAATAGTATGATGAATGTGATATTGAGCCGTTCCCAAATTTGGGATGCCGTACGACGGATTTACGTACGAGCTATATATTGATGATTGATCCGCACTCTTGACTTGTGAATGTCTAATTATAGATATGGAATCGGATGTGATATTATTGAAGCGGGATCACCTACTAATATATATATATATATATATATATATATATATATATATATATATGTATCGACTCAGATGTTAGGCGGTTTCCTTACCTTCAGTTAGCCTGTTAGCTTAGCCCTATAGTTTAGTATAGTTGGTAGACTAGATTCGACTCCTACCTATTTCAAAAGCTAACGAATCGACAGGTCAAGGGATTCTACAGATATTTCAAAAGACGTATCTTTTCTTAAAAACACCGTAGCCCTTATTTTCAAAACACCGCGATTCGTGTTATTTTTAAAAGGCATCATTGTTTGACTTATAGTTATCGTGGTGTCTAGTATTCTGCTCCCGCACATTATTGCTATTCGCTCCGCATCGCATAGACATATTGTGATTTCATATGCCATTGTTGATATTATGCTGTTAGGACACCAGCACCATTACCGATGATGCGTATGTACCACGTACACATACTTGCCGGCTCACATACATCTTCATCGGTAATTGCCATGTCACGTACACTTAGAAAATACTATTACATTGACATAGCTTGTTAGCTAATAGTTTAGACATGATATTACTGTACTTGCCTTATATGCTAGTTCAGACATTGTACTTAATACCTGCTACGTCATGCATGTTATTATTCACTGTTATGCCGCATTCATGGATTCTCATGCCTATATTCACTGTTTACATGCTATTGAGGATTTGGATTCGGATTTTCATGAGATTTCCTGGATTTGGGGGAAAACCGCAAAAAACATTTATAAACTTCTTTTCTCTCTCTTTTAAATGAAAAGTGCGGTTTTCCCATGATGTATGAGTCGTCCACCATGAGTTTGCTGATGGATTTCGAGACCCGATTCGAGGAGTTGAATGAACCGTTTCGGGTACATGGTGGGCCCGGTGCTGTACCTCGGGGCGAGAAGGCCGTGTTGTTGACGTTGAGCCTGGCAGGGGAGCACTACCGACCGGTGATTTTACCCGACGCGTCGGATATCCGGAGGATATCGTCGTGGTCTTGAGATTGATGGTAGGGGCCGGTCAGGACTGACGGCGTCCTAGATAGTGAGATTGATACTGAGATTTTGAGATATTGAGGTACTTAGATTTGATGATACAGGCCAGTCCGAATAGCCGGAGCCTCGGATTTTTGAGACATTAGGATTTATGTTTTGTGTCGATGCTAGACATTGTTTATGCTGATTTCCTTTATGATACCTCGCTTTAAAAATAAAGTAATCTCACAAGTTATGAAAGAAGTTTCATCAGTACATGTATTCTGTTTTCATGCATTCCTACATCATCCATATGTTATATTGCTATCTGCGGCACTGACACTAGCACTTGGTATTACTGTTATTTAGTGGTATACCCTAGCCATGGTTATAGGCTGCTGGTTATATTTTGAGGATATATTATGCTCGTATGATCTAGGATTGCGTCATTCATGCGATTTCTGTTCGTAGATGTATTCTATTCACGAGTTGGCAACTCACCCCCGTTGTGCCATAGTTCTTGCAGGTTTTGCCGTACAGGTTCCATTACGGCTTTGCTGGCACTACTTCCATTTCCAGGTGGTTTGCTAGTAGGTGGGTTTTTTTGGTATCATACCCATCATTATACCTTGTATACTATTATTCTGTTGTATCTAGAAGTTCCATCAACCAAACATGTATTTATTTCAGAGATAGAGACCTGTGATGTTTATTCTTTCGACCTTAGAGTTGCGCGTTGTATTTCTATGGATTTCTTGCTGTTTTGAGTTTCCTTTTGAGTTTTGATCCTCGCCCTGGGCGTTGTATATTATATTGCTTGTGTGGTTGTAACCGTCGATTGACGAAGAGCTAGCTCCCGCTTGGGGATGCCTTTTAATGATTTCGTATACTATTCATGTTGTATCCCGTTTGGGGGCCAGTATTTACAAAGGAGACTCTGCCGAAATTTTCAGAAAATACTTGATGTTTTTAAAAATGCATAATTCGGCTTATGCTATTAAAACTACTTGTTTTAATTTGGTTTTTCCTTCACTCTACTACCTTTTTTGGTTTGGATTTCTGGGTTTTCGGCTTACTTAGATTACTTACGCCTCAAGACGTTTCATAGTTTAAGTGCCTGTCATGTTCCGTACTTTCGGGACGTGACAATAGGGTATCCCTTGCATGCGAGCTCTCTCCAAATCAGTCTTGGGAGACATCTCTTTGGAGAGAGTGAGTCCACAGATCGTGGGTTGGTTCCCACGCTTGGATTCTTCCATACTAAACATCTTTAGTATGGCGTCAATGTACCTGGATTGGGACAATCCCAGTATCCGTTTAGATCTATCTCTATAGATCATGATTCCCAATATGCAGGAGGCATCACCTAGATCTTTCATTGAGAATCTTTGTGATAAGAAGTGCTTGACTGATTGCAGCATAGGAATATCATTTCTTATCAAGAGTATGTCATCCACGTACAATACGAGGAAGACAACCTTACTCTCTGCTACCTTCTTATAGATACATGGTTCATCTATATTTTTGATGAAGTCAAACTCTTTGGCTGCAACATCAAAACAGATGTTCCAACTCCGTGATGCTTGCTTTAACCCATAAATGGATTTAAGAAGCTTGCACACCTTTCCGCTGCTCCCACTATCTACGAAGCCCTCTGGCCGAGTCATGTACAAGCACTCTTCTAAATCACCGTTTAGAAAGGCGTTCTTAACATCCATTTGCCAGATTTCGTAGTCATGGTATGCAGCAATGGCAAGTAAGATCCGGATGGACTTAAGCATAGCCACTGGAGAAAAGGTTTCGTCATAATCCACACCTGGTCGTTGACGAAAACCCTTTGCTACAAGTCTAGCTTTGAAAGTCTCAACTTTTCCATCTACACCAAATTTCTTTTTAAAAATCCACTTGCTCCCAATGGGTTTTACCCCTTCAGGAGCATTTTCCAAAGTCCATACTTTGTTGGTGTACATTGATTCCATCTCAGATCGCATTGCATCCAGCCATTTCACAGAGTCACCGCTCGTGATGGCCTGCTCGAAACTAGTCGGGTCATCATCTTCCATGATGCAATCCTTGCGTCCACCATCAATGAGAAAACTGTAGTATCTCTCAGGCGGATGAGAAACCCTGCTAGATCGGCGGAGAGGCTGGGGTTCGTCGGGTACTACTGAATCCTCTGGTTCTACCAAGTCTTCTGTTATAGTTTGTGTCGCTGGAAACTCTTCCAGTTCTACCTCAATGCCACTAATCTGTTTCATAAGAAAACCTTTTTCTAAGAAAGTGGCTGTTCAGACCAAAATTATGCATTTTTCATTCCCCTATTCTTATCCGTTTTATAAATAAACAGGTACTTTTGACGCATGTCTGCTACATGTTACAGGTTACAGGTTCTTGGAGCAAAAACAGTGAAAAACACAAAAGACGATATAAAAGAAGGACTTTTTACCAACAATTAGGAGGATCTTAGTCAAGCCTAAACGAAGAACAGTTCACAATCAATAAGGCAACACAAGATCCAAATTGTCAAGGCAAACGGTTAAAAGATCCATTGCAAAGTGTTCACTGAAGATCTGGAATCAATATAGAAGCCCAAATGGAAAAAGAACTAAAGAATCAGAAGCCCCAAAAGACCTTGATGAATCCCAGAAAATATGGTGAGCCAAGCCCACCAAAGGGCCACGGAACCGCGGCCCAAGCGCTCTATTGCCGCGGTTCCGCGGCCGTTTGTTGCACGTGTCGGCACCGACTTCTTGTGTCGGTGCGACGGTTCGGGTGTTGGGATTTTTAGAGGTCAAATCTGTAATTGCGCATGTGCGAGAGTCTGTAACCCTAGGTTTTCTGTTTTCCTATATATTGTATTCCCAGATCTGTAAAAAGTATGCCTCTTTTCAATAAATAAAATTCAGAATTTCTGGGTGTTATATTCAGATCTATTCTGTCTTCTTGCTTGGAGGGAACCATCGAATTAGTAAGTAATTTTATTTCTGTTCTTTTAATTAAAATGTTTTCTCATCCCCTAATGAGCGAGTAATCTCCTCGCTTGTTAGGGTTAGCCTTAGGGAAAGGGTTGAGAGATGAGATCTCTCACCCCTTTCAATGCCACCTTCACCTAATGAATTAGAACTCCATGCATGCACGCACAACCGCTCCCTACGGCATCCTACCCCTCAAGGGTAACGATGAACCGTAGTATAAAGGGCCGGTTGCGCGTGTTTTCCATGGGGGTTAGGGTAATTATCAACAAAGGAAGGATGCGAATCTAGAGGAAGAAACATCTTCCCAAAAGATTCGGACCCACTTTATTGACAATTACTGTAAAATCTAATAGATCTAAAAAAGAAGGCATTGAAAGCGGTGAAGATAAACGTTAATCTCCAAAACTTCCCCAAAGCCTAACCCTAGCAAGACTTTTAATTAGATTAATTAGATCCAGTTTTCATAGATTTTTATAAACCAACCAAACGACACTTTGAATCAACTCGTTAAAGCACATAAAAGGAAATTACCCATCTCTGTGGATCGACCCGCACTCACCGGCTAGCTGCAAAGCGACGCCGTTTCTGATTGCGGTAAAAACAAGTTTTCATACTAATCAAATGGCGCCGTTGCCGGGGATGGCGTAATTTTTCTTTTTGTGAATTTTCGGGTTGATATAAATTTTAAAAATTATAAAAATCTGAAAATATAAAAAAATACAAAAATTATCAATTTTGATCTGTTTGAAGGGTTTATTGTTTGAATCTTGCAGGAACAGCGAAGGATTGCAAATCTGGAAATTTACAGAAGAACAAAACAGAAGTTGGTGCAGAAGAACAGTGGAGAATTTGGACAGAGAAGCAGTACAATTTTTTTCAGAACCTGAAACCCTAATCCTGCCGCGTTTCCGCCGCATATACAGGGATCCCGCCGCGGTTCCGCGCTCTGACTGCCACGTCAGCAGTTCAAAATTAGTGGGTTTGTTCTCTCCTTCTCCCCTCTGTAACCTACAATATATCCACTGTAAAAATTTTCTGCAGGGTTCTTTGCGCTAAAAAATCTTTCTCCCCCTTCTAAATAACAGATTTTTTGCAGGTTTCTTTGCGCCGCGCTAAAAATTGATTGCAAGTGAAATTTTACTGTTTTGCATAATTTAACCGGACTCTAAGGGGCTAATTGGCCAAACTCAGATTGGGTGGGGATTTCATCACCCTTCCCAGGACCCTAGAAAACACCTAAAGCATTTTGCATCGACCACAATTAATTAAAAAAGACTAGACTCAGACCTAAGGACATCGAGCTCAATAGGAAAAGGACTAGTATAGGCATCGGCCGTTTATCCTAACCGACATTGCAGTGTCTAGGCTAGTGGTTATTAATTAGGCCCACTGTAGTGGTGGTTCCTTCCCACTTACCTGGCCGTACTTGTCCGTGAAGAGGCGGTTTGAGGTCCTATTTCTAGCCCTAGTTAGGAGCTGTCTACCAGACCTAGGTGACCCTAGATCTAGGCCTGATTGTGCATGTGTGGTTGATACATTTGTGTCACGAGTCCCATTTCAAAAACCTCTTTGCAAAACTCACACAAAAATAAAAAATATATAAATCTTTTCAAAAACTTGCAACTTGCCGCTAAAAAAACTTGCAACTCACTTCAACTCACTTCTTCTCATTGACGTTATCTTACCCCCACATTCTGTTTTTCTATTTTTTCTGACCACACTACTCCTTTAGTGTATGTCACTTTGGACTAGGGATACTAACGCCCGATTAGTCCGTGTTTCGTTGGTACCGACCGACGAACCCTTCGACGAACCCTTTGTCGACATTCCGTCCATTTCCTTACCTCCACCTTCAAATTCTTCTTTCGAAAGTATGTCGGGATTCAACCCCAACGATACCTTACCGACGAGAATGATTCCACCTCCGCCAGGTGCGAATAACCCGAATCTTCCGCCTGTTGTAGCGCCCGCACGAGTTGCGCTCCAGGATCTCTTCTACCCCGTCCGCACTTCTTTACCTACATGTCTTTCACCCCCACCGGCAAATGGGGATAATTTTGAAATAAAACCGCATTTCATCAATATGCTGCCAAAATTTCATGGTTTGGAATCAGAAGATGCGTATATTTTTATTAATAAATTCCAAAATGTGTGTGCTATGATGAAAACGACCCAATTAAGTGATGACGCTATAAGGCTAAGGGTCATTCCTTTTACCTTATGTGACCTAGCCGAGAAGTGGCTATATAGCACCGCATCACATTCCATTAGAAATTGGGATGAGTTTGTGAGAGCTTTTCTGAAAAAGTTCTATCCTCATCACAAAACTGCTAGAATCCGCAACGAGATTATACAATTTTCACAGTTTCCTTCCGAACCATTTTGGAAGTGCTTCGAGAGATTTAAAGACCTACTCGTTCAATGCCCTCATCATGGAATCGAAAGTTGGCAACTTTGCCAAACATTATACGAGGGATTGAACGCAGCAACGAAGCAGTTGCTAGAAACAATATGTCAAGGTCATTTTCTTTCCAAGTCTAGCGACGAAGCGTGGCAGTTTCTTGAGGATCTTAGTGAGCAAACAATTCAGTGGGAGAGTACCAAGACCATAGCATCTTCTTCTGTTGGTCAATCTAGGGCAAGCATACATCAAATAGATATGTCGATTGCTATGAAGGCCGAGATGGCCTCACTTATGAAAAAGCTAGAAGCCATTGAGACCAAAATCTCATCGTCTTCTCCTGCCCCTACTCTACCCACACGAACTGTTTGTGCTTGTTGTGCGAATCCATCGCATCTAACCGAAGAGTGTCCTTACAATGCACCTATTCAAGGACAGGATCAAGTCAATGCTGCATTTCAGCAACGACAAAGAAATGAACCGTACTCTTCGACATACAATCCGGGGTGGAGGAGTCACCCGAATTTCGCTTGGAACCAAAATCAACAAGTCCAAGGGAACAATAATTTTCAAAGACCTCCTCCACAACAACAACAAGCACCCTTACAAACTCAAAACCAGCAACCTTTCCAACAACAACCTTATACAAATCAAACGAACAACTTAGTTCAACCAAATGATGATAAGGTTAGCTCGCTCGAGAAAAGTCTAGATGCATTTCTCAAGCAATCTACAGAATCCGCAGCAAGATTTGAAAATTATGTTCAATCTTTAATGAATAACAATGCCTCACACGATCAAAGTATCAAATCTATTGAGGCACAAATTGCACAATTAACTGCTGCGTTGAGCGAGAGAGAAAAGGGAAAGCTTCCATCTCAGCCATTGCCAAATCCCGGTCACACACAAAATGCATATCCCAATCACAATGTAAATACGGTGACCACGTTGAGATCCGGAAGAGTGTTGCAGAATAATGTGGAAATTAGTGATGACATCCCCGCCGGTGGCTCTTCTTCTTCTTCTTCTTTTTCTCCATCGTCATCTTCCCCTTCTTCATTTTCTTCACTTTCTTCTTCACCTTTTTCTTTAGAGCCTATTTTCCACCCTTCACACGGCTCTACTTCTTCCAGCTCGAACGGACCCATTTCTCACAACACGAACACATCTACACCAGGATCCGTTCCTACTCCACATTCTACTCCACAGACATGTGACTCAACAAATTTTCAAAATGCACCATTTCCAAACAGGTTGAGTCCCAATAAACCAACTGCACAAGTGGAGAAGATTGTGGAATTATTTAAACAGGTTAGCATAAATATACCTCTCTTGGATGCTATCCAACAAGTCCCTTCATACGCGAAAATCTTAAAGGGCTTATGCACCTCGAAGAGAAAGGCATCGCAAGTACCCAAGAAAGTGCTAGTGGCTAGTGCAGTGAGCAATGCTATTAACCACCATCAAACCTTACCCCAAAAACGAAAGGACCCCGGCTGTCCTACGATTTCCATCACAATTAGGGATAAGAAAATTAATCGAGCACTTTTAGATCTTGGGTCTAGTGTTAACCTGATTCCCTACTCCGTGTACGAACAATTAGGGGTTGGAGAGTTGAAACCCACTCGTTGTACTCTCCAAATGGCTGATCGATCAATCACCTATCCACGGGGTCAGCTAGAGGATGTGTTGATCAAAGTGGGGGAGTTCATATTCCCCGTTGATTTTATTGTTATGGATACACAACCTGTTTCTAACCCAAGAAACCAAATTCCGGTGATCCTAGGTCGACCATTTTTGGCCACTTCCAATGCTGTAATAAACTGTCGCAATGGCTCCATGACTCTATCCTTTGGGAAGATGTCTAGTGAGTTCAATATTTATAAGATGGGAAGTCTTCCCCCCGTGCCTAAAACTAGTACACAAGAAGTTTGCTCTATTCATGAAATCACGCAGGAGGACTGCGAACTTGAGAGATTTCTATTTGATGAAAACAGTTTTGACGCCACTAGTGCGTCCCTCCTTGAGCCTACCACCGTTGACACAACCGATATTGATTATGAATGTTTTACTTTTTCGGATGATGACGACTCACAACCCGAATATGAGGCTTTTGAATTTTTGGATGAGTTAGTCGAGCCATCCGAATCGGTTGTTTGCAGTGATTTCGAACCTGTGTTGGAGTCCTTTGAGTTCGAGGTAGATTCCGAAATGATTCTTCCGCCTCCGAAACTCGAACTCATGTCCTTGCCATCTCACCTTAGATATGCTTACATAGGTGAGAATGTGACCTTTCCCATTATCATATCGGCCTCTCTAGCCCTCGAGCAAGAGAACGCCCTCGTAATGGTCTTACAAGATAGGCGGCAAGTTTTCGGTTGGACTATGGCGGACATCGAGGAGATAAGTTCCCTCATAATTAAGTATCATATACAATTGATGGATGATGCCGAGTCAATAGAGGACCCACAGGAACATCTTGGGGGCATTGTGGTGAGTCAACCTCCTCTTTTAGAAGTTGAAATACCCCCATTTCTTTTAATAAGCTACGAGAATGCCAACATTCCACTGATTGTTGATCATTTACATTCTCGTTTTGATACATCACCATCGCCTGTATATTTACCTCCACACCTTCCATACCTCTACTTCTACCTTTCCCAATTCTTTGCGGGTCGCCACAACTTATTCTTCCACCAACCAATACTCTTTACTGATAAATTTTTCAACTGGTTGGTGTTGACGTTTGGTCTAGGCAAAGTTTGGCAGTAATGTCTAACATAGTTTAAATGAAGTTTGGGGGAGGGCCTTTTTGTATATATTCTTTGTTTTTCTTAACAACAAAAATTTATAAATAAATAAACAGGGGAGTGCCGGTATTTTGACCCTCTTGGTTTAGTATGACAGTGAGGACACTGTCAAGTTCAAGTTTGGGGGTATGCTCGGTACATCTTCTTCCTTTGCATTCATTTGTATATATTTTTGCATTTGCATATTTATTTGAAAACCCATAAAAATTTGAACAATTTCAAAAATTATAAAAATAGTGTATTCAATTTTGGCCATATTTGATTTGAGTTTGACAGATAGGTTAACTGGTTAGGAACAACTAGATCTTAGACTTAGTAAATTAAAAACCCTAAAAATAACCTTTCTTAAAGTTTAACGGTAGAAAGTATATGCCGTGTAGTTTATTCAGAAATAGGCAAATTTTGGGTTCACTTCTTGGGCTAAGTCGAAACAAAGGAAGAGTATTGATGTTCTTATTAGAGTATAAGTTTGAAAAATAGTTCCTAGCTTAAGTTTAGATTCTGAAAATGTATACCCTACAACTTGCACAATCACGCACCTTGAAACGTGGAATAGTAGAGGAGACCCTGAAATGCTCTTGTCTAAAGTCCTTAATACATTGAAAATAAAGAAAAAAAAAGTGAATGAAGAATAAAAAAATGGACACTAGTTTTTGTGATTACTTAAGGCTGCAAAAATAGAAAAATATTTAGCGATGGTGCTTCATCACCTAGTGCCTTAGACCAACTGGTTTGGGAGTCACTGCTAAAGCCTTGGGTGTTGCAAAACTAGGAAGTACGCTTTAAAGTGCTAACGCGTCTTGTAATCGGTTGTTGGTACCTCAAGAAGTATTAACGGTCGCATGAAGGATGTGTAAGCAAATTTCATTTAAAAAATTCACTAATTAATAAGTGCTTTGGACAATGGACGAGAGTACGATTGCTTGATTTGAATTTCCAAGTGTAGGGGTGATCTATACACACACGTAGGGGTATGTGATTAGAGTTTAGATGAGAGAAAGGAATGAAGAATAAAACTTGTATCTTTAGTAGGGTTGATAGAAATTCCTAAATGGAGATGGAACCCTAGAAGGAAAACTTAAGAAATGCCGAAAGCTAAGTAAATCTATAGAACATATATAATCTTAAGTTAAATGATGAGGAAGTGTGAAGAATATGGGTGGATAATTTGCGAGTCAAAAGATAATAGAATTCCTTATTAGAAAACCTAATTGGAGAACAAAAGTCAATGGGCCAAGTTGATAGGATTTTGTGGGTGTAACCCGCTGAAAACCCTCAGGAGACAACACTCCTCCTACTAGGGACACCTAGAGGTTTAACGGCTTGTTGCACGTGCTCAGTGCAATCGCGTTTCCCTGCGAAACTGTGGTTAGGATTTTAGTGAATAAAAAATAAGTTTGCTCGAGGACGAGCAAAAGGTAAGTTTGGGGGTATTTGTTCAGACCATAATTATGCATTTTTCATTCCCCTATTCTTATCCGTTTTATAAATAAACAGGTACTTTTGACGCATGTCTGCTACATGTTACAGGTTACAGGTTCTTGGAGCAAAAATAGTGAAAAACACAAAAGACGATATAAAAGAAGGACTTTTTACCAACAATTAGGAGGATCTTAGTCAAGCCTAAACGAAGAACAGTTCACAATCAATAAGGCAACACAAGATCCAAATTGTCAAGGCAAACGGTTAAAAGATCCATTGCAAAGTGTTCACTGAAGATCTGGAATCAATGTAGAAGCCCAAATGGAAAAAGAACTAAAGAATCAGAAGCCCCAAAAGACCTTGATGCATCCCATAAAATATGGTGAGCCAAAACCACCAAAGGGCCGCGGAACCGCGGCCCAAGCGCTCTATTGCCGCGATTCCGCGGCCGTTTGTTGCACGTGTCGGCACCGACTTCTTGTGTCGGTGCGACGGTTCGGGTGTTGGGATTTTTAGAGGTCAAATCTGTAATTGCGCATGTGCGAGAGTCTGTAACCCTAGGTTTTCTGTTTTCCTATATATTGTATTCCCAGATCTGTAAAAAGTATGCCTCTTTTCAATAAATAAAATTCAGAATTTCTGGGAGTTATATTCAGATCTATTCTGTCTTCTTGCTTGGAGGGAGCGATCGAATTAGTAAGTAATTTTATTTCTGTTCTTTTAATTAAAATGTTTTCTCATCCCCTAATGAGCGAGTAATCTCCTCGCTTGTTAGGGTTAGCCTTAGGGAAAGGGTTGAGAGATGAGATCTCTCACCCCTTTCAATGCCACCTTCACCTAATGAATTAGAACTCCATGCATGCACGCACAACCGCTCCCTACGGCATCCTACCCCTCAAGGGTAACGATGAACCGTAGTATAAAGGGCCGGTTGCGCGTGTTTTCCATGGGGGTTAGGGTAATTATCAACAAAGGAAGGATGCGAATCTAGAGGAAGAAACATCTTCCCAAAAGATTCGGACCCACTTTATTGACAATTACTGTAACATCTAATAGATCTAAAAAAGAAGGCATTGAAAGCGGTGAAGATAAACGTTAATCTCCAAAACTTCCCCTAAGCCTAACCCTAGCAAGACTTTTAATTAGATTAATTAGATCCAGTTTTCATAGATTTTTATAAACCAACCAAACGATACTTTGAATCAACTCGTTAAAGCACATAAAAGGAAATTACCCATCTCTGTGGATCGACCCGCACTCACCGGCTAGCTGCAAAGCGACGCCGTTTCTGATTGCGGTAAAAACAAGTTTTCATACTAATCAGTGGCATGTCGAGAAACAAACACCTTTTGTTCCTCGGGGTGGTAGAAGATATACCCTTGTGAATTTTTGGGATATCCTACAAACTTACATAAGACAGATCTTGCCTCGAGTTTGTCCGGATTTTGTCTTTTGACATAGGCTGGACAACCCCATATCTTAACATACTTAAGAGATGGTCTCTTCCCTTTCCATATCTCATATGGAGTGGTAGGCACTGATTTGGTAGGAACCATATTCAATAGGTGTATGGTTGTCTCAAGCGCATACACCCAGAAGAAAATAGGTAACTCAGCTGTACTCATCATTGAGCGCACCATATCTAATAGGATGCGATTCCTCCGTTCCGATACACCGTTGTGCTGTGGTGTATAAGGTGGAGTAAGCTGAGAGAGAATCCCATTCTCTTTTAGATAATCTTGGAACTCATTGCTTAAGTATTCTCCTCCTCGATCAGATCGAAGGATCTTAATACTTTTGCCCGTTTGGTTCTCTACTTCACGCTTATATTCTCTGAATTTCTCAAAAGCTTCAGACTTGTGTTTCAACAGGAACACATGCCCGTATCTAGAGAGATCACCAGTGAATGTAATGAAGTAGGAAGAACCGTTCCTGGCGTGTATAGACATGAGACCGCATACATCACTATGTACCAGTCCTAAGAGTTCCGTAACTCTTTCTCCGTGTCCACTAAACGGAGCTTTGGTCATTTTTCCTTTGATACATGAATGGCAAGTATCATAAGATGATAATTCGAACGGATTCAAATATCCATCCTTATGTAACTTAGCCAGTCGTGTAGCATTGATATGACCAAGTCTACAATGCCACAAGAAGGATTCGTTCATTTCTGAACTTTTCCTCTTGTGTGTGTATTGTATATTGAGGAATGTATTTTGATTTAGAATGAATATGCCATTATGTAACGAGCTTGATGCAATCAACTTTTGATCTAGGAATATGTTCATAACATTATCCTGTACTACAAAATTATATCCTGTTGGAGATAGTGCCCTCAGAGTCAATTATTAGGTCACAGGTACGTGATTGCAATGATTGATGGAGGACCTATCCCGGTAGGACAGTCTTACTCGAGATGATAGTATGCTATCTGGTTTACCTTTATCATCGTGTACTGCTTTAGGTGACCTTACAGGTCGCTATTACACGTTGGTAGAGCCCCTAGGATTCTTGCTTGACGGCCAGCAGTATGAGGGCGATCATATACGTGGGAGCTGGCAGTCTATAAGCATATCCTTAAATGGTCCCTAGTCGTGAGAGTTTCGAGACAGGGCATCGATACTCTAGAGTAGACTAGTGTATACAGTCGAGACCCCGAAGAGGGGCGGTGGCCGGTCTCACAAGCCATTGGTGTCAGTTGGATCACCTAAGATGTATACAGGTGCTCATTGGGTTATGAGTACACCGGACAGGACTCGCCGGGAACATGCTAGTTGGTCATATACCAGACGTCAGATGGCAGTTCCCTGGTGACATGTGTACAGGTTAGTTCATCGACCTGGGGATCGTCATTTGTCTTGTGTGAGTTCCCACTGTACTTTGATTACTATCCTACCACGGCTCAAAGGAGTCGTGCAAACAGGTTTTAGTTGGGTACAGTCCCGAGCCACATGGAGGCAGTGAGCTCATCTTCAGGGGTTCGTCTCTCCCGGTATTGGGGGTGAGGTCGCACTGTGTCTAGGAGAGCCATTACACGAAGCCCTCGGCCGAGGCAAGGAGATTTACCGGTAGGTATTCCAGTAGTATCTCAGGGTGTTCTGGGCTACACTCCGACACGACTTGTACCGCTTTTGGGGGTCTGACTTTTACCAACCCCCTAGGCCCGCCATGCGATGCTCATAGACGAACGGACCGGACTGTACGGATATTGTCACTGACAGGTTCAGTAGGGTGTCAGGCTGAGTTCGCTCACAGACGTCCCTTTTGGTCAAAACCTGGTAGCCCGTTACGTATTGGCTTATACCTCTGACGTGCTAGTGGTTAAATCCACAACCAAGGTGTTGACGAGTCTTTAGAGTCCCCCACATTCAGTTACTCAGCTTTCGGGCGAAAAGTTGTAGAGGCCGTATGGAGATATGGCAGGGTCCGATCAGATACGTGCGGTATTGCACGGATCAGGATCGGACGGTTTGTACTAGAGACCGTATAGATATATAGCAGCGTTCGATCAGATACGTGCGGTATTGCTCGGATCAGGATCGGACAGATATTACTAGCCGGCTTTGGTTTAAGCCGGATCCTAGTATAGTACAGTGTAGACTTTGTCTCATTGCATTTGTATTTCGGTCGGAATACAAATGCGGGTGTGTATGCACAGTATCGGGGTTTTCCTGTAATTTATTACAGGACCAGTTTTCTGGAGTTGCCAGTTTGCTTTCCGTTTCGGCCGATTTCCTTTGTATCGTTCATTGGCCGAAGATTGGTGGAGGAGGGCTTATTTGCATTGTTGCAAATAAGCATTTGTGGAGGGTGGTCTTTGCTTTTTGTTGCATCATGATGGTGCACCATCCATTGACCTTGACTTCTTGACTTCTTCTTGATGGCTTGACTTTTTGAAGTCATCATGCTTGATGATGGGTTATGATATGGTTGTGGAGTGTTGGTTTTAGATTGTAATCATGCTTGTGCATGATAGTTTTTTCCCTCTCTCTCTTGCATTATGAGGTTATTTATCTTTTGATACACTCCCTCACTCACTCTCATTCTCTCTACCACCATTTACATGGCCGGCCACAATGAGGGAGGGGGCTGTCCAAATTTCTTGGGGTGGGATTTTTGTTCTTCTAGCTTTGTAAAATCCCACATGTTTCATCTCCACAAGCTCATATCATTTCTCCACCAAAATGGCATCTCCATGAACCCCAAATGAGACACAAGTTCTACACCACATTCTACAGCAAATCTTGGGCACGTCGACTAGCCAGCTTCGTGCCCGAGTTGCCTCGGCATTGAAGTGGGAGCCCGTAAAAGAAGTAGGCGATGTAGTGCACTTCCGGCGACGAGGTGGAGACAGGACATTCCGCGGGAGATCGGGACGACGACGAGAAGACCGGAGGACTTGGATCAGTCGGTATATCTCTCTTCCCCATCTTGTAGTTAGCTAGGACTAGTTAATGGTTCGATCCGGGTATTAGTGCGCGGTGGTGCCAGTTCATGAAAAATTAAAGTTTATCACCGCTTCCGCATTTGGCCGTCGGATTGACGGCCGGGGCGCCGCCGTACACTTACAGTGGTATCAGAGCCTCGCCATTAACATAGTCTAGCTTTGTTTAATGTGTTTACATTTCCGATCGACCAAAATTCCAAAATCCGCGTTTTTGTTCACATCAGTTTTCTGTTGAAATTTTTTGGAGTCGGAAATTTTTTCAGGTTATAGAAAAGTGATGTACTGGAAATTATAAGCACTCTGTAGAAATTCGACACAGTGAATCGACCACTGAAGCGCGGAACCGCGGCCAAACCCCCCTTTGGGCCGCGGTTCCGCCGCACATTGGTGTCCTCGCTGTATCATATTTTTGCAGTCGCTTTCTGGGTTAATTTTAGGGGTTTTGGAATATTAATTTTGGGCCCAGAATTTCTTGATGTGCTACAGTAGTACTTGGGGCCCACTTGTTAAAATTTGATCGATCGGATATTTTAAACACATTATTTCACAGTATTTACATTATATCTGCGACCGTGAATGTCACTCGATCGGTAAATCCTGTCTAACTGCTATAGCCTGGTTAGACGGATTTGTGAACGTGACTTTCATGTTGATGTTCTGTGTATTTGCTGTGATGTTGCGGATCGGTCGTGGAGGATAGCCTGGATGCAATACTAGTACAGTTTTTGTTGTATCATGTACATTTGATATTGCGGGGCGAGCGTCCGACATGTGGACTGCCGTCACTGCCTGTTTGTATTATTATTTTGGGGCACGGCCAGGTTGCGGTCGATGTACCCGTTGTATGTATATTTTACTTTCTGTACTAGGATTGCCCCGCGGAGGGGTGCACGGATAGCCGGATTCTAGAGGGCAACAAGCCCGCATCTCATGGCATTGAGACGGAGGGGGCTTCACTCTAGGATTGGCGGGCAATTCGCCGCACTCGTAGGGGGTACAGGTTGACCCAGGAGGGGTGCCCAAGTTGCCGGATTCCGTGAAGTGCTGGGTGGTCCATTCACGGAGCTGAAGGGGGCTGCCTCGCTTCAGGTTTTGGTGGGTGACTTGCCGCGCCCGTAGGGGTCTAGGTTTTCATTGCGCAGGCTATCCACACGACCAGGGGAAAGTCGGGTTTCAGCGGCTCTGTGAAACCCGGGGATCCCAGATATCTGTATTATTCTGTGATGCTGTACATTTCTGTGATGTTGCATTTTATCACGCCTTGAGCGAATATGATATATTGGTATATATATTAGTAGATGTTGTATATGTTTTGCATCCGCGCTAGTCCAGTCCCCGCTCTGTCGTTAGTTAGCTAACCTAACGGGTAATGACGGGACCCAGTGGCGAATGCGGATGGCATATACGTACGTCATATTATTTTCATTCTTTGTGGTGTGATCAATTGATGGGACTGCGTTGATTCGGATCAATGCAAGTTAAAAACAAACCTAATCTGATGTTGTTGGAACACTTTTCAAAAAGCTGTTATTGCAAGGACGTTCACTTTTGTTTTGCATCGTGGTATTCAGTTGGAATATCCTGCTCCTCAGTCGACGAGGCAAGGGCCGAGATCCCTTCACTGGGAGTGACCCCTTGGATAAAAAGTTTGCGTCAGGGCATTAACTTCACTATAGCCGATTGCTTTTGCTTTGTACCGTGGTATTCAGTTGGAATATCCTGCACCTCATTCTACGGGGAAAGAGCCGAGATCCCTTCACCGGGAGTGACCTCTTTAGCAATGGTTTTCGTCACTATATTTTAAAAGCTATCCGTTCCTTCAACGATATCAAGTTCATTACGTTAAAGGTTTTCGCCAGAAACCATTCGTAGCCCTCCGTCGTATCATATGGATGGTCAATAGTATTCAAGCTATGTTTGTTGGCCAAAGTCAAGGCACAGTGTTTGGTAGCTGTTGGTTATTCATATGCAGCATAGATAGATGCGTTGGTTTGGAACAGTCGTACTGCCTTGTTGGCCAAAGTCAAGGGTAGGTACGGGTGGATTCAAATCAACCTGGAGAATGACGGGTAGAACTTGACATGTGACTTATGATTTGTTGGCCAAAGTCAAGGTCATAAGAGCATGGGATAAAAATCGCATCGGGAGTTTCAAAAGAACTGAAACTTGCCAGATATGCGCATACCTTCTGGAGTGTGATAGCGTGAGCGGATTCCGTCACGTTATCATGCGATGATAGTTGGATCCCGATTCCCACTGATGAGTTGGTTTACTCCTCGGGTGATCCCGACTAATTCTTCTTTTAGGTTTGGAGGAGAATTTGACGGTACAGTGGGAGGTTTCCAGATTAGATAAATTGGTAACCATTCTGATCTAGGTTAGAGTGCACGCTGAGTGTTTCTTTTCTCTCTCTCTTTGGCAGCGACCATTGACCCGACCCTAAGACTATGACTCGGTAACCAAGTTGACCGAACCTTCTTAACACCGGCTTTTGGATTGTCAGAGTTGCAAACCTCATTGCCACTCCTACTTTTACCCTTTTCTCCAGGACACCCCGTATTACTACGAACGTCCACTTCCATTGGACAAAACCATCGTATGGTTAGATACGAACTCGAAAGAATTTATTTGAGGATGGTTTAAGGTTCTGGAGAAAACGGATAGGATTATTCAGTTGTCTTTTCCTTTTACCTTCTCTCAGGTTGCGAGTACTCCTTGGTTTAGGAGATAGTACACCTATTACGCAAATTGGATAGTCTTCTTCCAAACCTTAGGCTGGTGCCGAACGGTGGGGAATGAAGAAAACCAATTAGCATAACGATGGTGTACAGAAGGTATTATGTAAAGACAAAGCAAGGGATTAGTAAGAGGGCATAGTAAATTGCAACTGATATTCATGACCAAACCAGGTATTTCATTACCACTCCCAAATCACCTTTGTATTTCTCCAGGACACTCTGTATCACTACGAAGATCCACAGTTTATTGGATACTCCATCGTATGGTTATATACAAACTCGAAAGGAACATGTTCCAGTTCGGGGATGGATTCTGGTTCAGGAGAAATAAGAATAAGGTTCATTCAGTTGTCTTTTATCTTCACCTTCTCTCGCATTGCGAGTGCTCCTAAGATTAGGGCAGTACACCCATTATGCTTATTGGACAGTCTTCTTCCAAACCATAGGCTGGTGCCGAACGGTAGGGAAGGAAGAAAACCAATTGGCCTAAAGGGATGTGCCGAAGGTAATGACTAAAGACATGTGAAGGGATTTGGAGAGGTGGCAGAGATTTATACGGTTACAGTCGTGAATCTGGAAGAGGCATTACTAAGAATACCAGGATACCCCATCGAAACATTTCAATGTTTCAGTTTCACTGTGTACTGTTAAAGGAAAACTGATTTCCCGATTGGATACTTACTCCAGGGTATGTATTTACCAGGTATGATTCTCACATCTGTATGGTTTTACAGATGATGAGTAGGAGTAAGTTATTGGGAATTGGGTGATCATCCTCATTATATTGGGATTCGTTGTAATCGGTGATATTTGAGGAGATCACCTGGGCTGTTTGCCGGTCGGCAAATATTTGGTTTTGAATATCCGCTATTGTGCACCAATTTTAAATTGATATATCTGTACGTCTATTTTCATAGAGTGAGATATACCTTTTTGAAATTATGTCTATGACATTTACCTATATCAGTGGATGGTTAGGTAAGGAGCATTAAACAGCGGTGTAATTCTTCTTAACCATAAGTACAGTTTTTCAACCTACGACACACAGTGAATGAGTTATCAGACTCAAGGGACTTATACAGAGTATTGTATGTTGTCCAGGGTCCATCAGGACAGAGGGGTTGGTCCTCGTACTATATTCGGTTTACTTATGACTTCTCTAGTTTTTGGACAAGTGTTTCGTGGAAACACAGGGTCCGAATTTTGAGAAGTTTTAGGTATTTGAATAGAGTAGAGAACCAGGTGTAGCAAGTATCGGGATTCTTCAAAGTGATCGAAGATGTAGATACTTGTATATGGTATTCAGTTGATAGTAATGGTTAAGAGAACTTGCTTCTCTTTCAGGTTACTCATAATTGGAAGTATTCCTAAGTTGAGTAACACTGATCGGCCTCCTTCCATTTAGTTGACATGCACTGGGGACAGCTGCATGATTTGAATCTGGTTCAATTAAATCAGTGCCTCTGGTTCTATATTGGATATAGAACAGTTCATATCTTAACGATGTTAAGGTATGGGGAGTTGTCCGGCTTATGATTAAAACCAGACACTGGACAACTCAAGGCACGTTTCTGTAATGGCTGTTTGTGGGTTGACCCAGGCTATGACGAGGGTTGACTTTCTACCATCTGGATGAACAATAGCGATATTGTTCTAGACTCACCACAGTTTTATTAAAAATGGATTTTTTCAGAAAACAGTAGTGGGAGTATGGTAGAACTGGAAGTGATTCCAGAACCGCAAACGATTACTGAAGATTTGATAAGGAACCTAAAGATTCAATCTGGTTTGACATTCCATTGGCCACTCCGCAGATAAGGTGGGTAACTTCAGGCACCCGAGAGGTACTTCGGTAGCCTCAAGGACGGTGACAGGGAAGTTCTTGTGTACCCACACTTGCCATTGCTGTTGTTCCAGGTTGCGAGACCCGGCAGGAGGATGAGTATAGCGTCGTTCTAAACTAGCTTTAGAAGTGTACGTCTATATGACTCTGCCAGAGGGTTGTCGTAGTCAGTGGGAGCAGCGGAAGCATTGGTGGACAGGTAGCTTATGTCTGTTTATAGACTAAAGCAGATGTAGCGGAGATAGATCATCAATTTCTGATATGACAGTCATGGGTTTGACTTCATCAGAATAGGGGATGGATCTGTTGAGAAGGTAGTAGGGTGTGATGTCCTGGTATTTGGATGACATACACAGAGTAGGAAGTGATATTCCTATACTACGATCGGTTATACTTTGGTCGTCACACAGGGGTTTCTCCATATGGGATTTGGACATTATGTCAGACATACTGGTTACTAGATCTATGGTTTTAGATCTAGATTTGGGTGGTTTCCCAATCAGGGTACTTTGAAAGCATTCTAAGAGTATTTAGAATGGACAACTCCTGGCACGGTAGTGTACCTGCAGGTGATGGAGTCACCCTCTCTAAAGCTGTCTTACAGACTAAAGGGGAGAGGGATGTGCATGATTGGCAGATCACTTGCTCAGGCAATAGAGTTAATCATGAGATGTCAAGTACCACGCCAGATGTTGTTCTTGCACTAGATGCAATAAGTTGACATTAATCCAATCCTGGAGGAACAGTCGGAAGCAGTTTTAGAACAAAAGTGGATGTTTTAGGGATATGATAACACCAGCCTCATGCAGGAGACAGTTATCATTCCAGGCTTTCAAGGTGACCTGGACGACAGGGAGGTTGTCAGAGTTATAGTTTTCCTTCTGATGAGGGGCAGTATTTTGGACAGGTGGTCCAAGGCAATACTGAGGGAGGCATGGCGCAGGATACTGATTAAGTTCAGTTGACGATACAGTCTAAGAAGTTTGGATTTGGAGTTCATTTATGAGCTAGGTCCCATCAGACATCCAGACACATTCTAAGACAGGTATTGCTCATTTCAGGAGATGGGTTTCTCCGCGAACTTGAGATATAGAGAGACATAGAAAGAAACATCCAGGCGGATCCACTTACTGAGGCTATTCCTCGAACGCATTAGTTTCGCAAACGAGCTTTGTGAGACTGACTAGTAGAGGAGTTGGGTGTTCGGTATCACACGGGCTGTGAGTATGCGACATCACAATAATTAGCCTTGAGTGCAAGTGGGAGATTGTTGGAGATAGTGCCCTCAGAGTCAATTATTAGGTCACAGGTACGTGATTGCAATGATTGATGGAGGACCTATCCCGGTAGGACAGTCTTACTCGAGATGATAGTATGCTATCTGGTTTACCTTTATCATCGTGTACTGCTTTAGGTGACCTTACAGGTCGCTATTACACGTTGGTAGAGCCCCTAGGATTCTTGCTTGACGGCCAGCAGTATGAGGGCGATCATATACGTGGGAGCTGGCAGTCTATAAGCATATCCTTAAATGGTCCCTAGTCGTGAGAGTTTCGAGACAGGCCATCGATACTCTAGAGTAGACTAGTGTATACAGTCGAGACCCCGACGAGGGGCGGTGGCCGGTCTCACAAGCCATTGGTTTCAGTTGGATCACCTAAGATGTATACAGGTGCTCATTGGGTTATGAGTACACCGGACAGGACTCGCCGGGAACATGCTAGTTGGTCATATACCAGACGTCAGATGGCAGTTCCCTGGTGACATGTGTACAGGTTAGTTCATCGACCTGGGGATCGTCATTTGTCTTGTGTGAGTTCCCACTGTACTTTGATTACTACCCTACCACGGCTCAAAGGAGTCGTGCAAACAGGTTTTAGTTGGGTACAGTCCCGAGCCACATGGAGGCAGTGAGCGCATCTTCAGGGGTTCGTCTCTCCCGGTATTGGGGGTGAGGTCGCGCTGTGTCTAGGAGAGCCATTACACGAAGCCCTCGGCCGAGGCAAGGAGATTTACCGGTAGGTATTCCAGTAGTATCTCAGGGTGTTCTGGGCTACACTCCGACACGACTTGTACCGCTTTTGGGGGTCTGACTTTTACCAACCCCCTAGGCCCGCCATGCGATGCTTATAGACGAACGGACCGGACTGTACGGATATTGTCACTGACAGGCTCAGTAGGGTGTCAGGCTGAGTTCGCTCACAGACGTCCCTTTTGGTCAAAACCTAGTAGCCCGTTACGTATTGGCTTATACCTCTGATGTGCTAGTGGTTAAATCCACAACCAAGGTGTTGACGAGTCTTTAGAGTCCCCCACATTCAGTTACTCAGCTTTCGGGTGAAAAGTTGTAGAGGCCGTATGGAGATATGGCAGGGTCCGATCAGATACGTACGGTATTGCACGGATCAGGATCGGACGGTTTGTACTAGAGACCGTATAGATATATGGCAGCGTTCGATCAGATACGTGCGGTATTGCTCGGATCAGGATCGGACAGATATTACTAGCCGGCTTTGGTTTAAGCCGGATCCTAGTATAGTACAGTGTAGACTTTGTCTCATTGCATTTGTATTTCGGTCGGAATACAAATGCGGGTGTGTATGCACAGTATCGGGGTTTTCCTGTAATTTATTACAGGACCAGTTTTCTGGAGTTGCCAGTTTGCTTTCCGTTTCGGCCGATTTCCTTTGTATCGTTCATTGGCCGAAGATTGGTGGAGGAGGGCTTATTTGCATTGTTGCAAATAAGCATTTGTGGAGGGTGGTCTTTGCTTTTTGTTGCATCATGATGGTGCACCATCCATTTGTTAGTGTATATGCCCTAGAGGCCATTACTGTATCATACTGGTTTGTATATTACTTAATGGAAGCTTGGGATATTCACCTTGTATAAACAATCTTGCTCAATATAGTAGTATGCTACTTGGTTTGTTTCTACTCCAATGTGTACATGTGTTTATTTTGCGATATCACCTATACGCATTAGTGGAGCCCTTAGGATCTTTGCTTGATTACCAGCGTTGTGATGGCAGTCACACTAGTGGGGGCTGGGTAATCTATAAGCACATCCTTATACAGGTCCCTAGTCGCAGGACTATCGAGACAAGGTATCGATACTCCGGAGTAGACTAGCGTATGCGCTTCTCATCCCAGTGTGGGAGATGGTCTGTCCCACAGCCATCAGTACGTCGTACTAGAGATAGTATACGGGTGCTCGTTAGGTTACGAGTACACTGGACAGGACTCGTCGGGAACTGAAAGGTTGGTATTATACCTATCGTCAGTTATCAGTTCCCAGGTGACATGAGTACAGCTTAGTCCGCTGACTTGACACTGGCACTTCGCCTCGAGTGTGTTCCCACTGTACTTTGACTACTACCCTACCACGGCTCAAAGGAGTCGTGCAAACAGGTAGTGGTTGGGTGCAGTCCCGAAGCACTTGGAGGCAGTACCGGTTAGACAGGATTCGTCTCTCCCGGTATTGGGGGTTGACATCGCGCTGTGTCTAGGAGAGCCATTACACGAGTAGTCCCTGGCCAGGGCAAGCGAGATATACTGGTAGGCTTCCAGTGTTATCTCAGGGTGTTTTGGGCTTCACTCCGACACGACTTGTACCGCTATTGGGGGACTGACGTTTTACCGCCCCCTAGGCCCGACATGCGATGTATCAGACGAACAGACCGGACTGTACGGAGAATGTCACATTCAGACTCGGTAGGAGTTCAGATGGGGTTCACCTCGTCAGCCTTCTTGTCGGCATCTACCTGGGGACCGTTACGCACAGCTAGTGCCGCTTGCGGTCTGTGGTTAAACCCACTGCCAGCGTAGTGTCGAGTCTTTAGAGTCCCATACAGAGGGTATTCGCCTCTGGGCAAAACAGAGTAGAGGTCGCATGGTTTTGCGACAGGGTTCGTTCTCATCCGCGCACTTGTGCACGTTTGGAGTCCGGACGGATATTGCCAGCGGGCTCTGGTTTGAGCCGGATACTGGTATATGTTTTGGGGTTTCTTTTATCTCTCGGTATTCTTGTTCCTCGGAACGAGAATACAGGTGTGTATGCACAGTTGTTTGAGGCGGAAGAAGAGGTTTTTCATTAGGGTTTCGGAACGGGTGCGCATGCACAGTTGACAGTCGTCTTTTTTCCAAACCCTAATGAATTAGTGAGATATCTATTAATAATAGTAATTAAATGAAATTATGTTATGGTTGGTTTTGTTGACTTGTTGACCATGGTTGACTTGTTGACCATGGTTGAATGTTTGACCATCATCATTATTTTGCAAGGATGCTCCTTGATTCTTGCCAACATTCATTTAATGAAGTATGATAGTGGTCATTCCAAAACAACCATCAACTATTCTCATTTGAATTATTATTACTAATTAGTTAATTCTTTTTCTTTTGATATGGTTGCAAAAAGGAAAAAGATAGCTCATTCTATCATTTTAGCTTCTCTCTCCTCACTTCATCTTCTTCTTCCTCTAGCCAAAGGAGAATCCTTCTCATGTGTTGAGAATCCCTCTCCTTAAAAGAAAAGCACCCCTTAGACACTCTCTACTCACTCTAGGATCAAGGGTTTAGCAAGCCGGAGATTCTAGTTCACTCAAAGTTCGAGAAAGAGCCCGAAGGTTGAACCCTCAGGTGGATCCATCTTCGACGGAAGAAGGCGACGAGAAGAGAACCATCAACCTCTACAAGGTTTCAAGAAGAAGGAGTTCAAGTTTAGGTATAACCATCTTTCCGAGTAGCTAACTCTCTTTAGCTTGTTTGCTAGCTTTAGTTTAGGAAAAGATCCCGACTTTGTTAGTCCATGTTGCCCCATGCGCTAAAAATTTGATTTTTATACCGTTTCCGCCTCCCCGTAAGAACCGGGGGTCGCAACTTGGACTTACAGTGGTATCAGAGCCTAACTAAACTTAAACTAGCTTGGTAGTGAAGTGTAACGAAGTTCGGAACCGAAAAAATCCAAAATCCAAACTTTTACAAAACCCTAGTTTCTGTTAAAAAATTTTCTGGTCAAAACAAGATTTGTTATACACCTAAAATCGGCTCAGGGTTTTGTGTGAACACCCAAGAAAAAAGATCCCCTGATTCCTTCAAACAGCCGCGTTTCCGCGGCATGAGGTAGGCATTTGCCGCGGAACCGCCGCCGTGTGGGGTCCTCTCGTGATCGGGTTTCGTGCAGTGTTCTTCTGGTAGGGTTTTGAGATTTTTCAAATATGTTATATGTGCCCAGATTTTCCAGAACAGAAATTTACTTTTGGGGTCCTATAATTCCGTATTTTTTTCCGAACTTCACTGCACTTTGACTATGATGGTTATATCTGTGATGTTTGCATGTATTGAACGTCGGCTAATCGCTATAAGTCGATTAGTCGGGGTTATACATCTCTGTGATCTGTGTTTGATATTGGAATGTGTATATGAATGTGTTGGACTGTCGCGGGTGAATAGCCGGGGTGGATGTGAGATGAGCTTTTGTTTTTCTTTCATTCATTTGTAAATGTAAATTGATGTAATGATATTATTTGTATGGCCGCACAACCGGGTCGGGGTTGTAGCCGTCATTGTATAATTCTTTTTACTGTTTTTGCTCCTAGGATAGACCCATGGAGGGGTGCACAAACTACCGGGTTCTTGGCGGGTAGTTTGCCGCACCCGTAGGGGTCTTGGGTGGGGTATTTGCTATTCACCGCGACCGTGTAATCCGCTTTTCGTTGCAGGCTCGAACGGATTGCGGATTGCTAGTATATCCAATGTATTCATCTATGATCTGTAATGTCTATCATTGCTTTATATTTAGGCGTTGCTTATGTTTTACAGCCGCGCTAGCCCAGCCCCCGCTCTGTCGTTAGTTAAGTAACCTAACGAGTGATGACGGGACCCCGTGGCGAATGCGAATGGCATAAGCGTACGTCATATTTTGGTTGTTTTCTGCAATGGTAGGATTAAATGATGGGACGCATTAAAAGAACTAATGCAAGAATATCACGCATTAAAAGAACTAATGCAAGATAATAAACCAAGTTAAAGTCGTTGGAACACTTTCGAAAAACCACTCGGTTCTTTTCAAAACTAACTTTTAAATGCGGAGCTTGAGCCACTCCTTCTAAAAGCTATCTCGTTCCATCGATTATATCAAGTTCACTACGTTCACGGTTTTACCAAAACCATTCGTAGCCCTCCGTTGTTTCACATGAATAGTCAATAGTATTCAAGCTGTGTTTGTTGGCCAAAGTCAAGGCATAGTGATTGGTAGCTATTGGATATTCATGTGCAGCATAGATAGATGCGTTGATTTGGAACAGTCGTACTGCCTTGTTGGCCAAAGTCAAGGGTATGTACGGGTGGATTCAAATTAACCTGGAGAACGACGGGAAGAACTTGACATGTGACTTATGATTTGTTGGCCAAAGTCAAGGTCATAAGAGCATGGGGCAAAAATCCACATCGGGAGTTTCATAAGTACTGAAACTTGCTAGATTTGCATACCATTTGGAGTGTGATGATTCTGGTAGGATTCCTTCAGTTTCGTCATGCGATGATATTTGGATCCCGATCCTACTGTGAGTATATGCTACTCCTCGGGAAATTTCTCACTAAACGATCAATGCTATAAACCTAGTAGGTGCCTAGAAAGGTGTTAGCGGGGCTACGCCCCCAGGGAAAAGAGGTTCTTAAATTAAGGAACTTCGCGAAAGCGTTGGAAAACCTCCCTCGAAGTACCGACACTGGCCTGGCTGAACTGTTAAGCAAGTATTGTGCGGTGAGATTGATCCCGGCTAATTCTTCCTTTGTGGTTTGAGGAGGGATTCGAGAGACAGTGGGAGCCATCCTATTTAGACAAATTAAAAACCATTCTAAACTTGCAAGAGCATCGTGCTAAGTGTTTCTTCTCTCCCCCTGCAGCGACCAAATCGAAATGACTGGACTTAAGTTACTTCTAGATAAAAACATACTGACAGGGCCAAACTACAAAGATTGGCTCAGGAATGTCAAAATGGCAATCACTTACGACAAGCTGGGGTATCTTCTTACCACCAAAGCTCCCCCCGTCCCAGGTCCCACCTCCAGCGTCGCGGATAAGGAAATCCGTAAGACTTGGGAGATTGATTGCGCGAAGGCCAGGTGCCTCGTGCTTGCCTCTATGGACAACGATCACCAGAGGAGGCACGAGAATATGGACTTGGAGTCCATATTTCTCCATACAAAAGAACTGTATGGAGAGCAGTCTCGTATCGCAAGATACGAAGTGTCGAAGAAGTTATTTTCGACAAAGTTGGCCGTCGGATCATCGGTAGCGGACCACGTGCTTAAGATGATTGGCTACACTGAGGAGCTCACGGAACTTGGGACCACGTTGGACAGTGAACTCTATACGGATTTAATTCTCCAGTCCCTTCCATCCACTTACGCCCAGTTTATACTGAACTTCAACTTACAAGAAAAGGAAGTTGAACTTTCAGAACTCCTCAACATGCTGAGGAGCGCAGAGGGCACCCTACAGAAGGGTAGGGAAACACCCGCTTTGTTTGTAGGAGGATCTTCTTCCTCTAGGTCCAAGGCGAAAGCCAAGGGAAAGAGGAAGAAAGCCCCCGCCAAACCAAGAGGCGGTGTTAGTAAAGTGGGTACGAAGGGAAAGGAAAAGACAACAAAGATAGCGGGGAAGCTTGTGGGTAAAGAGGAATGCTTCTATTGTCACAAGAGTGGACACTGGAAGAAAGATTGCAGGGCTTGGAAGGCCAGGACACAGGAACTGAAGCAGGTTGCGGCTTCAGCTTCAGGTGTGTATGTTATTGAGAACTGTCTTTCTATAAACTCTACTTCCTGGGTATTGGATACCGGATCAGGATCTCATATCTGTAATTCTTTGCAGGCGTTGAGAAACCGTAGGTTTTTGAAGGCAGGTGACATGACCCTCAGAGTTGCGAACGGAGCTAGCATGGATGCTAAAGCCGTGGGGGACTATCACCTGGGAATGTCAGATGGACATGTTTTGGTTTTGCGTAATTGCTTTTTTGTACCCAACGCAACTTGTAATATCATTTCTGTATCTTTGGTTTCTAAAGAAGGTTATGAATTTGCGTTTGTAAGTAATGTTGTAAACATTCACCTTAATCAAGTTCTGATTGGGTCAAGTACACTGAGCAATGGTATATACGTATTAAACCAACCACAGATTTTCAATGTCCAGAATACACACAAAAGAAAGTCTCCAGATATCAATCAGACTTTCTTATGGCATTGTAGACTGGGTCACATCAATGAGAGAAGGTTGACTAAGTTACATACAGAAGGATATTTGGATCCGTTCGAATATCAATCGTATGCCACTTGTTAATCCTGTCTCAAAGGAAAGATGACAAAGACTCCGTTCACTGGACACGGAGTAAGAGCGAGCGAGCTCTTGGGACTCGTACACAGCGACGTGTGCGGTCCAATGTCTACACATGCGCGAAGCGGTTATTCTTACTTCATTACTTTTACGGATGATTTTTCTAGGTACGGTTATGTCTTCTTAATGAAACATAAGTCCGAAGCCTTTGAAAAGTTCCAGGAATATAAGAATGAAGTAGAAAAACAAACCGGCAAAAGTATCAAGATTCTAAGATCGGATCGAGGTGGAGAATACTTAAGTGCCGAGTTCCTGAATTATTTAAAAGAGAACGGAATTCTCTCTCAGCTTACTCCTCCATACACTCCGCAACACAACGGTGTATCGGAGAGACGGAACCGAACCCTATTGGATATGGTACGGTCCATGATGAGTAACGCTGAGTTACCGCGATCCTTCTGGGGGTATGCGCTAAAATCAGCTGCGTACCTTTTGAACCGGGTTCCTACTAAGACTGTGCCTACTACACTATATGAGATATGGTGTGGGAAGAGGCCCCATCTCAGTCACATTAAGACTTGGGGATGTCCAGCTTTTGTTAAAAAGCAGCATGCGGACAAGCTCGAGGCACGCTCAGTACAGTGTAAATTCGTGGGATATCCAAAGAACTCCAAGGGATATTTCTTCTACTGTGAAGAGGAACAAAAAGTTCTTGTTTCTCGTCATGCCTACTTCTTGGAAACTGAGTTTTTGGAAAACCAGATAAGTGGGAGCACAGTAGAACTGGAAGAAATTCCAGAACCACGAGCTATTACTGAAAGCTTAGTAGAACCAGAGGGTTCAAATGAACAGGACATTCCTACGCCGCTCCGCAGGAGTAGTAGGCAGTCTCATCCGCCCGAGAGATACTACGGTTTTCTCATAGACGGGGATAGAGAGGATTGCATCATAGATTATGATGAGCCTACTAGCTTCCAGCAGGTCGTTCAGAGCGTTGACTCGGTAAAATGGCTGGATGCAATGAGGACCGAAATGGAGTCCATGTACACCAACAAAGTATGGACGTTGGACATTGCTCCAGACGGGGTAAAACCCGTAGGATGCAAGTGGATCTTCAAAAGGAAGATTGGTGTAGATGGACAGGTTGAGACCTATAAAGCTAGACTTATAGCAAAGGGATTCCGTCAAAGACCTGGCTTGAACTATGACGAAACCTTTTCTCCAGTGGCTATGCTGAAATCCATTCGGATCCTTCTTGCCATTGCTGCCTTCCACGATTATGAGATTTGGCAGATGGACGTAAAAATCGCTTTTCTAAATGGAAATTTAGAGGAGTATGTCTATATGGATCAGCCAGAGGGTTTCATTCAGAGTGGGAGCAGCGGAAAGGTGTGCAAGTTGCTTAAGTCCATCTATGGACTAAAGCAGGCATCGCGGAGTTGGAACATCTGTTTTGATGAGACGGTCAAGGAATTTGGCTTTATCAAAAATCCAGATGAACTATGCATCTATAGTAGATTTGTAGCGAGAACTGTAGTATTCCTTGTTTTATACGTGGATGACATTCTCTTAATAGGAAATGACATTCCTATGCTACAATCTGTCAAGGGTTTCTTGTCACACAGGTTCTCCATGAAAGACCTGGGTGATGCCTCTTACATCCTGGGGATCCGGATCCATCGTGATAGATCCAAGAGGATATTAGGACTTTCACAGTCCAGGTACATCGACACCATACTGAAAAGATTCAGTATGGAAGATTCCAAGCGCGGTAACCTACCGGCTTGTCACGGGATCACCCTCTTTAAAGAGATGTCTCCCAAGACTGATTTGGAGAGGGATCGCATGTCTATTATACCCTACGCTTCTGCGGTAGGCTCTATAATGTATGCGATGTTGTGTACCAGACCGGATGTAGCTTATGCACTGAGTGTAGTAAGCCGGTATCAGTCAAACCCTGGGGAGAAACACTGGATAGCAGTAAAGAACATTCTTAAGTACCTGAGAAGGACTAAGGAGATGTTCTTGGTGTATGGCGGAAAAGACCTCCAGATCGAGGCCTTTGCTGACTCCAGCTTCCAGAGTGACAAGGATGATTCCAAGTCCATGTCGGGTTTTGTCTTTACCCTCAATGGAGGGGCGGTGTGTTGGAAGAGTTCCAAACAGGAAACCGTTGCAGACTCGACTATGGAAGCGGAATACATCGCTGCATCTGATGCCGCAAAAGAAGCTGTCTGGATGAGGAAGTTCTTGAAAGAACTTCAGGTGGTTCCGTCCATTGTTGACCCAATACCTCTGTATTGCGACAACAACGGGGCTATAGCTTTAGCGAAGGAACCCAGGTCCCATCAGAGATCCAGGCACATCTTGAGGCGGTATCACCTGATCAGGGAGATCGTGGATCGCAAGGAGATCGAGGTTCGGAGGGTTTCTTCAGAAGAGAACACTGCAGATCCATTCACCAAGGCCCTACCCCAGACTCAGTTCGAGCGGCTGATCGAGATGATAGGTCTTCGATACGCCAGTACATGGCCTTAGTGCAAGTGGGAGATTGTTAGTGTATATGCCCTAGAGGCCATTACTGTATCATACTAGTTTGTATATTACTTAATGGAAGCTTGGGATATTCACCTTGTATAAACAATCTTGCTCAATATAGTAGTATGCTACTTGGTTTGTTTCTACTCCAATGTGTACATGTGTTTATTTTGCGATATCACCTATACGCATTAGTGGAGCCCTTAGGATCTTTGCTTGATTACCAGCGTTGTGATGGCAGTCACACTAGTGGGGGCTGGGTAATCTATAAGCACATCCTTATACAGGTCCCTAGTCGCAGGACTATCGAGACAGGGCATCGATACTCCGGAGTAGACTAGCGTATGCACTTCTCATCCCAGTGTGGGAGATGGTCTGTCCCACAGCCATCAGTACGTCGTACTGGAGATAGTATACGGGTTCTCGTTAGGTTACGAGTACACTGGACAGGACTCGTCGGGAACTGAAAGGTTGGTATTATACCTATCGTCAGTTATCAGTTCCCAGGTGACATGAGTACAGCTTAGTCCGCTGACTTGACACTGGCACTTCGCATCGAGTGTGTTCCCACTGTACTTTGACTACTACCCTAACACGGCTCAAAGGAGTCATGCAAACAGGTAGTGGTTGGGTGCAGTCCCGAAGCACTTGGAGGCAGTACCGGTTAGACAGGATTCGTCTCTCCCGGTATTGGGGGTTGACATCGCGCTGTGTCTAGGAGAGCCATTACACGAGTAGTCCCTGGCCAGGGCAAGCGAGATATACTGGTAGGCTTCCAGTGTTATCTCAGGGTGTTTTGGGCTTCACTCCGACACGACTTATACCGCTATTGGGGGACTGACGTTTTACCGCCCCCTAGGCCCGACATGCGATGTATCAGACGAACAGACCGGACTGTACGGAGAATGTCACATTCAGACTCAGTAGGAGTTCAGATGGGGTTCACCTCGTCAGCCTTCTTGTCGGCATCTACCTGGGGACCGTTACGCACAGCTAGTGCCGCTTGCGGTCTGTGGTTAAACCCACTGCCAGCGTAGTGTCGAGTCTTTAGAGTCCCACACAGAGGGTATTCGCCTCTGGGCAAAACAGAGTAGAGGTCGCATGGTTTTGCGACAGGGTTCGTTCTCATCCGCGCACTTGTGCACGTTTGGAGTCCGGACGGATATTGCCAGCGGGCTCTGGTTTGAGCCGGATACTGGTATATGTTTTGGGGTTGCTTTTATCTCTCGGTATTCTTGTTCCTCGGAACGAGAATACAGGTGTGTATGCACAGTTGTTTGAGGCGGAAGAAGAGGTTTTTCATTAGGGTTTCGGAACGGGTGCGCATGCACAGTTGACAGTCGTCTTTTTTCCAAACCCTAATGAATTAGTGAGATATCTATTAATAATAGTAATTAAATGAAATTATGTTATGGTTGGTTTTGTTGACTTGTTGACCATGGTTGACTTGTTGACCATGCTTGAATGTTTGACCATCATCATTATTTTGCAAGGATGCTCCTTGATTCTTGCCAACATTCATTTAATGAAGTATGATAGTGGTCATTCCAAAACAACCATCAACTATTCTCATTTGAATTATTATTACTAATTAGATAATTCTTTTTCTTTTGATATGGTTGCAAAAAGGAAAAAGATAGCTCATTCTATCATTTTAGCTTCTCTCTCCTCACTTCATCTTCTTCTTCCTCTAGCCAAAGGAGAATCCTTCTCATGTGTTGAGAATCCCTCTCCTTAAAAGAAAAGCACCCCTTAGACACTCTCTACTCACTCTAGGATCAAGGGTTTAGCAAGCCGGAGATTCTAGTTCACTCAAAGTTCGAGAAAGAGCCCGAAGGTTGAACCCTCAGGTGGATCCATCTTCGACGGAAGAAGGCGACGAGAAGAGAACCATCAACCTCTACAAGGTTTCAAGAAGAAGGAGTTCAAGTTTAGGTATAACCATCTTTCCGAGTAGCTAACTCTCTTTAGCTTGTTTGCTAGCTTTAGTTTAGGAAAAGATCCCGACTTTGTTAGTCCATGTTGCCCCATGCGCTAAAAATTTGATTTTTATACCGTTTCCGCCTCCCCGTAAAAACCGGGGGTCGCAACGTGGACTTATACCATTGACCTTGACTTCTTGACTTCTTCATGATGGCTTGACTTTTTGAAGTCATCATGCTTGATGATGGGTTATGATATGGTTGTGGAGTGTTGGTTTTAGATTGTAATCATGCTTGTGCATGATAGTTTTTTCCCTCTCTCTCTTGCATTATGAGGTTATTTATCTTTTGATACACTCCCTCACTCACTCTCATTCTCTCCACCACCATTTACATGGCCGGCCACAATGAGGGAGGGGGCTGTCCAAATTTCTTGGGGTAGGATTTTTGTTCTTCTAGCTTTGTAAAATCCCACATGTTTCATCTCCACAAGCTCATATCATTTCCTCCACCAAAATGGCATCTCCATGAACCCCAAATGAGACACAAGTTCTACACCACATTCTACAGCAAATCTTGGGCACGTCGACTAGCCAGCTTCGTGCCCGAGTTGCCTCGGCATTGAAGTGGGAACCCGTAAAAGAAGTAGGCGATGTGGTGCACTTCCGGCGACGAGGTGGAGACAAGACATTCCGCGGGAGATCGGGACGACGACGAGAAGACCGGAGGACTTGGATCAGTCGGTATATCTCTCTTCCCCATCTTGTAGTTAGCTAGGACTAGTTAATGGTTCGATCCGGGTATTAGTGCGCGGTGGTGCCAGTTCATGAAAAATTAAAGTTTATCACCGCTTCCGCATTTGGCCGTCGGATTGACGGCCGGGGCGCCGCCGTGCACTTACATACCCTTCTTTACTTAATCAAGAAACTGATATAATGTTGCACATCATGTTCGGTATATAATAGCACTCATTCTGAATCAGTGTATCACCACTTGGTAATACTAGATGATATTCGCCAACTGCTTTGGCTGCAACATTTGCCCCATTCCCTACTTGAACGGAATGATCACCTTTTCCCAGTTCTCTACCTTTTCGTAGCCCATGTAACAATTTACATATGTGGGATCCTGATCCGGTATCTAATACCCAGGACGTAGGGTGAACTGAGAAACAGTTCTCAATAACTAACACACCTGAAGAAGATGCATCAACATGCATGTTCTTTTGGGCGGCTAGAGAATCCAGATATTCTCCTATTCCCTGTTCAGTCTTATAACTCTTATAAGAAAGAACGGGTCCAACGTTCCCCTGCTCAGTATAATAAGCGGGTTCAGTCAATACATCCATATTATTATCTTGATTATGGCCTGACATGGTCGCTACCTGGAGAGAGAGAGAAGAAAACACTTTAGCGTATGCTCTTGCAAGATTAGATTGGTTATTATCTTATCTAATCAGGATATCTCCCACTGTTTTTATCAAATCTACCTTCAAACCCTAAAAGGTAAGATTAGCCGGGATTAATTACACCATACAATTTCGTCAATCTTTCAGCCAGATCAGTGTCGATACTTGAGGGAGGTTCCCCATGCTTTCGCACGGACCTAATTAAAGTAAACCTCATTTTCTCAGAGGCGTAACCCCGTTAACACTTTTCTAGACACCTACTTGATCGGCTAATTGTCCTGTGTAAAACTCTCCCAAGAGTAACTCTTACTCGCAGTGGGTATCGGGATCCAACTATCTCATAGGAGGTATGCAATCTCATTGCAAATTTCAACACTTGAAATTCCCGATAATGCTTTTGCCCCTAACGTACTATGTCCTTGACGAATGCCAAACAACTCATAGTCCGCTAGTCAAGTTCAACCCGTACATTTCTTGATTGAATTAAACCCACCCTCACGACCCTTGACGAATGCCAAACAACGCCGTACGAATACCCTAATCCAATCGCATCATATGCTATAGATAAATAGTAAATAGCTACCGTACACTACGCCTTGACGAATGCCAAACAACCGTAGCACGAATACTAAGTAATATCTATCTGAAATGTCGGAGGGCTACGACAGGTTTTTCTGAAAACCTATTGTGTAATGAACTTGATATCGTTGTAGAATCAAGTGAAATTTTGAAATGGAGTGATTTTGAGGATTTCATTAGTTTTGCTAAAGAGGTCACTCCCGATGAAGGGATCTCAGCTCTTTCCCCATCGAATAAGGTGCAGGATATATCATCTATATCGCTATGCAAAGCAAAACTCTAAAAGCAATCAAAAGACAAACCGAGAGTTGTAGCATCTGCCAGTTTTGCTAAAGAGGTCACTCCCGGTGAAGAGATCTCGGCTCTTTCCTCATCGAATAAGGTGCAGGGTATATCATATATATCGCTATGCAAAACAAAACTATAGCTACCCTTTTTTATAAAGTTTTGATTCTACAGCATCTTTTAGGTTTCTTTTCTTTTTATTAATCTCATTAATAAAATCCCATCAGCTTATGCTTCCTAAGCATCACAGAAGAAACGAAAGCAGTAATATTTATATATTAGCATATATATATATATAGTATAAGCATTCGTCTCAGGTAGTAATATGATCTCATCACAGAACATTGCAGCAGAAGAACATATAAGAAATATTGGATATACTAGAACGTCCGTGTTTTCAATACGAACCTGTATAAAACACGGATTCCACGGTCGCGACGAATAGCCAAACCCACATCCCAAGACCCCTACGAGAGCGGCAAGTAACACTGCCAATTCTAGGGTTAGGAGACCCGGTCTCGACTCCTCGAGATGGACTCCCACTGGACCCTAGAACCCGGTTACTTGTGCTCCCCTCCTTGGGTCTATCCTAATGCGGAAAAGTAAATAATATACAACACTGGTGATATCAACCTCAACCCGGAAGTGCCCCAAATAAAAGAATATTACATTACAAATGAATTTTACATGAATGAAAATAAAAACCCTCATCTCACATAAAACCCCCGGCTATTCAGAACACGACGATCCAATATAACATATCACAGCAACACATAATATCACTATCATCAACGTAAGTAAGTATGCATACACCGATCGTCGTTGATGTATAGTAATGAAAACCGGCAATACAACTACATACTACACTTACGGTCACAGAAAAAGAAATTGTAAAACTACAATATTTGGAATCCATAATCACTTTATACATCGTAAATCCGAAATATCACATATTTCGCATTTCATGCCTAACTCTATGAATTCCACATATTGTATCACATTCCAGATAAATAGACAATATTAAACTTTCCGAACAGATAATCAAATACCCAAAATTTCCTAAATTGCTCAACACTTGAGCGGAGTTCAAATAATCCCAGAATATGTCACAGTACCGGTGATCCAGCCGTAGAAGGATCAAGCCAACGCCTCACATGTGGCTCGCCGTACTGCCCCAAACCCTAAGGTTTAGAGGCAGTTCAAGATGGTCACATAATCGATTTAAGGTTTGTTGTCTTCTAGAGGGTCCACCGTGTTACTTGCACATTTTTCCGAAAGATTTAATCCCGATAAAAATTCAACACTTGAAAGTTTTTCGTGCCGGGAAAAAGTGAGTTAACGATATCCGTTCGAACATTTTAACAGTTTCTAAATATCCGGAAATAATAACGAATTTAAATATTCCGATCGAATCTACGATTACAAAATAAACCCCAGAATAATCAACACTTGAGTCAGAATAAAAAAATACCCTGAAAGTATAAAAGCAGTAAAAGGAATTACTGTGAAAAAATAAGTGTCCAATCAAACAGTAGTGCCGCGGATCTGCGGCCCAAGCAAGGTACGGCCGCGGTTCCGCGGCTCTCTGTAGGGATTGTAGGGTTCCTAGGCACCCTAATGAGGTCTCACAAGGCATCAACCATGCCAATTTCAAACTTTAACGGTGCCGAGAAACCCTAACAAGATCGTTGGCTAGATTTTTAGGCGACAAAGCAAACTAGTTAACACTTAACTACAAGAATACGGAAATACAACCTTTGTAGATCAGGTCCTCCACCTCCACGGCTCCGTGATGAAGTCCTCTCCGCTGTCCAAATCAAATCCCGGGCTCTAGCGTCGGCTTCATCGGAGAAAGAGCGGGCTAGGTCATCGACGACGTGCCGAAGATGATCTACGTCGAGGCATCGCTAGATCAAGCTCCACCTTCATCAAGCTTTAAAAACTTGTGAAGGAAACACACTCTACTACTTGGCAAGAGGTAGAGGATGAAGAAATAGGAAGTGGGTTCACTTTAGAATTGGATTTCTCACTCTTTTTCATCAATCACCATTGATGAAGTGAAGCTTTCTTCAAGTGAAGAAGAAGAAGAAGCAAGATGAATATTATGATAAGTATATCTAAAATTAATAATAAAATCAATACTTATCATATGCTAACCTTAGTTAAGTGTAGAGAATAGACCATGGTTTGTTTAAATGGTTAGGGTTAAGAATGAAGACAAGAATGGTGACTAAGTCAAAGGTTCATGAATCTTCAACAAACAAACAAACAAAGCCACCATTCTTTCTTTATCTTTTCCAAAACAAATAAATAAATAAATAAGATAATCAAAACCCTAATCATTAACTTAACCATGGTTTAATCTTTACACTTAACCAAGTTAACATGTATCATCAAACATGATACAATCAAGTGCACAAAAGTATATCACATATACAACTTGTGAACTTCAAGTGAGAAAATCCATTTAAGTGAACCTATATTAGTTAATGTAAAGTGATATATCAAATATATAATTATACATTAAATCACTAAATCAACACTTGATTTAACGACCCGGTCATATCGCATATAACCGACTAATATCAATAGTAACAACTTATCGAATCAACACTTGATCCGATAACCCGGCTATAACGCATATAACCGATCAATGTTACAAATCGTGAGAATCGAATACAGTATCACATACTGGTATTATTCTCGGTCCCGCACATATCTCATATGCGCTCCTATTTCGTTTTGCTTGAGCCAGGAAACCTCTGTGTAGGACTCTAAAGACTCGTCAATACGCCGGCAGCAGGTGATGATCATATCAAACACCCACAAGCCGCAAGCGGTCTGCTAAACGTAACGGCCACCCGGGTATTGAGCGATCAGAAGATCGACGAGCAAGCCCGCTCACACTCCAGTGAATCCAACCAGTAACACTACCGTACATTCCGGTCTGTTCGTCTGATATGTCGCATATCTTGCCTAGGGGTGGTAAACGTCAGACCCCAATAGCTCGATAAGTCGTGTCGATATGAGGTCTATAACTGTTCGAGAAACTACTGGTAACACTTACCAGTAAATCTCAGCAACCCTGGCCAGGGATTTCCGGTTATAGCCAATCGAACACAGCGCAACATCAACTCCCTATACCGGGAGAGACGAATCCCCTCCTATCGCTCATTGCCTCCATGTGACTCGGGACTGTATCCAAAAACCACCGTTTTGCACGCCCTCTTGGACGTGGTAAGATGGAAATCAAAGCACAGTGGGAACCACACAAGACTCTATGACGATCTCGGGTCAACAGACTACTCTGTACCAGTGTCACCAGAGAACTGCCATCTGACGTAAGGTATAATACCATCTGGGAGTTCTCGGCGAGTCCGTCCAGTGTACCCAGTCTCCACTGAGCACCCGTATATCATCTCTGATGTCAAACACCAATGGATATGGGATCATCCATCGCCCATCCGTATGGGTCGAGAAGGTATACGCTAGTCTACTCTGGTATATCGATGCCCCATCTCGATACACGCACGACTAGGGACTTTCAAGGATGTACTTATGGACTACCATGTCCTCACTAGTATGATCCGCATCATAGTCCAGGTAGTCAAGTACACATCCTAAGGGCTTTACCAACATGTAACAGAGAGACAATCAGTATACACGTTAAGGTAAAGATCAACCAGATAGCATACTATCATGTCGAGCAAGAAAGTCCTCCCAAGCATCCACTACAATATACATCCTATGTATAGTAATGGCCTCTAGGGTATACATATAACTAACAATCTCCCACTTGCACTAGGGCCATCTGATAGCAGTGGTTGTAGTATCTCATACTCAACCATCCCATAAAAGTCTCTCTCTGGGAACAGGCCTTTGTGAGTGGATCCGCTGTGTTGTCCTCTGAGTCTTCTCTCCAAACCTCGATCACCCTGGAGATCAACCATCTCCATGATCAGGTGACACTGCCTTAGAATATGTCTGGATCACTGATGGGACCGGCGTTCCTCGGCATAAGCCATAACTCCATTGTCACACAATGGTAGGAACCTAGTTCATCTCATGAACCAATATACACCCAAACAGCCTCTTTGGTAGCATCTTTAGTAGCGATGTATCCTGCCTTTATCTTCTAGTATGTCACGGTATCTAGCTTGGAACCCTTTCAACATACCGTCCCTTTACTGAGGGTAAAGACAATGCCTGCGACTGACATTCAGTCGTCTTTATCACCCTGGAACCCTTCCAGTGATTCTGCCCAGGATCGATTGATACCATCTCACTACAACTAGTGAGTATCCTAATATCCAATTAAATCTATCTCATAGATCCAAAACCCAGGATTTAGTAGGTATCACTTTGATCCTATATGGAGAATCATTGTGATAAGCGGAGATTGACCGAGCATAGCATAGGAAACTCTTTCCCTATCAAGAGTATGCCATCCACGTACTCTACGAGGATCGTCACCATACTCCCTACTACCTTTTTGTATATATAAGGTTCATCTACCATTTTGATGATGTCAAACTCTTTGACTATTTCATCAAAAAAGATGTTCCAACTCCGCGATGCCTGCTTTATCCTATAATGCATCTTGCACACGTTTCCGCTGCTCCCACTGTCTACAAAGCCCTCTGGCTGTGTATTTATAGACGTTCTCTTTTAAATCAATATTTAGAAAAGCAGTCATGACACCCAACCGCCAGATATCGTAGTCATGGTATGTAGCCGTGGCAAGTAGGATCTGGATGGACTTAAGCATAGATCCTTAGAAAAAGTTTCATTATGATCCATATCTGGTCAATGATGCAAACCTTTAACAAGTCTAGCTTTGAAAGTCTTAACTTTTCCATGTACACCAAGTAATCTTCTCAAGATATACTTGCTCCTGATGGGGATTTAACCCTTCAGATATAGCAACCAAAGTCCATACTTTGTTGGTGTATAAGGATTCCATCTCAGATCGCTAAGCATCTAGCCATTCTTACAGAGTCCCACTCCTGATGGCCAGCTCGAAACTAGATGGGTCATCATCTTATGATGCAATCCTCGCTCCCACTGTCATAGAGAAACTGAAGTATCTCTCAGGTTGGTGAGGAACCCTACTAGATCGGCGGAGAGGCTGAGGTTCGTTGGAATCTACTGAATCCTTTGGTTCTGCCAAATCATCTGCTGTAGTTTGCATAGCTGGAACCTTTTCAGTTCTACATAACAGACCTTGCCTCGAGCTTGTCCGGATTTTGTTTTTAGACATAGGCCGGACAACCCCAAATCTTAACTAGCTTAAGACATGGGCTCTTCCCTTTCCATATCACATATGAAATGGTAGGCAACTGATTTGACTGGAACCCTATTCAATAGGTATGCAGCTTCTCAAGTGCATAACTCCCAAAAGGAAATAGGTAACTCAGTAGTACTCATCATAGAGCACACCTTATCATATAGGGTGTATCTGCTCCACCCCGATATACCATCGTGCTATGGTGTATATGGAGGAGTAATGCTGAGAGAGAATCTTATTCTCCTTTAGAATAGTCCAGGAATTCCGTGCACAAGTATTCTCCTCCTTGATCGCATCAAAGGACTTAATACTTATACCCTCATTTGGTTCTCTACTTCTAGCTTATATTCTGTGAATATCTCAAAAGGTTCGGACTCATGTTTCAACAGGAACATATGACTGAATCTTGAGAGATTATCAGAGAATATAATGAAGTATAAAGAACCAATCTTGGCATGTGTAGACAGGGGACCTACATACATCAACATGTATCATCCCAAGAGTTCACTAACTCTTTCTCTGTTTCCAGTAAACGGAGCTGGTGTCATTATATCTTTGTGACATGACTGGCAAGTTTCACAAGATGTAAATTCAAACTGGTTTAAATATGCATCTAAATGTAACTTCAGCTAGTCGGGTCGCATTGATATGACCTAGTCCACAATACCTCAAGAAGGATTCGTTCATTTCTGAACTCTTCCTCTTGTGTGTGTTCCATATACTAAGAACTGTAGTTTGATTTAGAACATCAACGCTTTTAGATAACGTGCCTGATACGATCAACTTTTGATATAGGAAATGTTCAAAATAATTATCCAACAATACAAAATTATATCCTTTCTTTACTAATAAAGAGACTGATATGATTTTGTATATCAGGTTCGGTATCTAATAACATTCGTTCATAATCAATGTATTGGTAATACAGGGTGACAGTGACCAACAGACTTGGTTGCAACTCTTGCACCGTTTTCTGCCTCATGAAACTTATCACCCGTTCTCAGTCCTCTACCTTTCTGTAGCCCTATGTAACAGATTACATATCTGGGATCCTGATCTGGTATCACATACCCAGGACGTAAAGGATACTGAGAAACAGTTCTCTGTAATGAACACACCCGAAGATGATGCATCATCATGCACTCTCCTCGTTTGGGCGGCACGGGAATTCTGGTAATCCCCAATTTCCTGCTCTGTCTTATAACAATTATAAGTTGGAGCGGGACCAACGTTCCCCAGCTCAGTATAACAAGCGGGTTCGGTCAATACTTCCGTATTATTATCTTGATTAAGGCGTGATATGGTCGCTACCAGGAGAGAGAGAGAAGAAAACACTCAGCGTGCGCTCTTGCAAGAATAGATTGGTTATTATTTTATCTAATCAGGATGGCTCCCACTGCTTTTTATCAAATCTTCCTTCAAACCCTAAAAGGAAAGACTAGCCGGGATTAATTACACACTACAAGTTCGCCAATCTTTCAGCCAGGCCAGTGTCGGTACTTTGAGGGAGGTCCCCCGTGCTTTCGCACGAACCTAATTAATGTAAACCTCGTTTTCCCAGAGGCGTAACCCCGTTGACACCTTTCTAGACACCTACTTGATCAGCTAATTGTAATGTATAAAACTCTCCCAGGAGTAACACTTACTCGCAGCGGGTATCGGGATCCAACTATCTCATAGAAGGTATGCAATCTCATTGCAAATTTCAACACTTGAAATTCCCGATAATTTTGCCCCTAGCGTCCTATGACCTTGATGCAGGCCAACAAACCATAGTGCGCTAGTCAAGTTCAACCCGTCATTTCCTGATTGAATTAAACCCACCCGCACGACCCTTGACGCAGGCCAACAAAGTCGCACGACTACCCTAATCCAATCTGCATCATATGCATAAGCAGACAAATACTAGTTAGCTACCGCACACTACGCCTTGACGCAGGCCAACAAACGTAGCACGAATACTAACTACCACTTATCTGAAATGACGGAGGGCTACGACAGGTTTTTCTGAAAACCTATTGCGTAATGAACTTGATATCGTTGTTGAATCAAATGATTTTGAAATGGAGTGCTTTTAAGGCTTTTCTAGTTTTGCTAAAGGAGTCACTCCCGGTGAAGGGATCGTCGGTCCTTTCCTCGTCGAATGAGGTGCGGGATATATCATATATATCACTGTGCAAAGCAAAAACTCTTAAAAGCAATCAAAAGACAAACCGTGTGTGTAGCATCTGCCAGTTATTGCTAAAGGAGTCACTCCCGGTGAAGGGATCTCGGTCCTTTCCTCATCGAATAAGGTGCAGGATATATCACATATACCTCTGTGCAAAGCAAGAACTGTAGCTACCTGTTTTATTTTTGAAATTCGATTCTGCAACATCTTAGGTTTCTTTTATTTCATTAATCACATTAATGAAGTCCCATCATTTAAATACCTAAACATCACAGATAAATACGACGTACACTTATGCCATCCGCATTCGCCTTGATGTCCCCTCGTGCACCGTTAGGTTAGGTAACTAACGACAGAGCAGGGCAGGGCTAGCGCGGGTGTAAAACATAAGTAACGCCTATATAATATATCATATATACTATATACAGTATCTATCACAGAACATCACATGATCACATCACAGATATCGCAGCAGAAGAATCATATGAAATATTGGATATACTAGGACGTCCGTGTTTTCAATACGAGCCAGTATAAAACACGGATTCCACGGTCGCGATGAATAGCCAAACCCACACCCCTAGACCCCTACGAGAGCGGCAAGCAACCCTACCAATTCTAGAGTTAGGAGACCCGGACTCGACTCCTCGAGTTGGTCTCCCACTGGACTCCAGAACCCGGTTACTTGTGCTCCCCTCCTTGGGTCTATCCTAGTGCGGAAAAGTAAATAATATACAAAGGGTGACATCTTCCGCAACTTGGAAGTGCCCCAATAAAAGAATATTACATACAAGTTTTTACATGAATGAAAATGAAAACACTCATCTCACATAAAAAAAACCCCGGCTATTCAAACACGACGATCCAATATAACATATCCAGCAACACATAACATCACATGTCATCAACGTAAGTAAATATGTCCATCCCAATTGTCGTTGACATATAGCAACGAAACCGGCGATATCACATATTACACTTACGGTCACAGAAAAGAAAGTGTAAAACTACAACAGTTGGAATCCGCAACCACCTCAGACATCGCATGCCTGACCAAATGAATTCCTTAGACATCGCATGCCTAACAATTATAAACCCCGCATTTTAGTCTCAAAATCGAAAACACTTTTCAATACCAAGTCGGGCAATCCAACAAGATTCCCGACATCCTGATCGAATGCTCGTCGCAAACTTCAGTAGACGGCTGCACCCCCGATACCGTCGACGAAGTGCACCAAGGCGGAACACCGCTACCGCGAGCACCCGGACGGATGCTTTCGGCGACGAGGTTCTCCTACAGTCACTTGGTCGGGGCTATGGAGCGAGGCTGTCTATTAAGTTTACCCGGCGAGTATCCGCGTACGCTACGTGATTGCAACGGACTTTTGATCGCATCAAAATTCCGTAGCAACCGATCAAGTGAGACTAAAGTGCTATGTTTATAACATTCATACAGTTATCTCATAACTTTTGTGAATTCCAATTATTGTATCACATTCCAGATAATTAGAAAATGTTAAACTTTCCGATCGAACATTCAAACACCCAAGTTTTCCCGATACTGATCAACACATGAAACAAGTCTAAAAACATTCAGTTCGTGCCTCAGTACCAACGGTCCAGCCGTAGAAGGGTCAAGCCAACGCCTCACATGTGGCATGCCGTACTGCCCCAAACCCGAAGGTTCAAAGGGCAGTTCAAGACGGTCACATAATTGAGTTAAGGTTTGTTGTCTTCTAGAGGGACCATCGCATTACTTGCACTACTTAGAACGTCTTTAAACTACGGAAAAATCCAACACTTGGAAATTTCCCGACAGGGGAAAAATTGGGTATTTATATCCGGTCGAACTTTTTAACATATTCAGAAATTATCCGGAAAGCCACATAGACAAAATCTGATACCCCGATCGAAACACCGAATCCCCAAAACAACCCCAGAAAATTCAACTCTTGAATAAATATTAAAAATTCCCAGAAAATCCAGCATAATAAAATAGGAGTTACTGTGCAAACAGGGAAGGATGACGTCATCAACTTGCCGCGGAACCGCCGCAGAAGCCAGGCTTCTGCCGCGGTTCCACCGCGGTTTGTACTGTTCATGAGTCAAATTTTGCACCGTAATTCTTATAATTCCCTGCTGAATTTTTTAAGCATTTTTAATGTGGAAAAATCCCAGATTTTAGAAAAAGTCCAGAGAGCATGTTTGGTTTAGGGTTTCGGGTTCGTTCGGGTTTCAAACTTCGTCTAGACTTCGCCTAAGGCTCTAGCTAGGCTTTGATACCACTGTAGGGTTCCTAGGCACCCTAATGAGGTCTCACAAGGCATCAACCATGCCAATTTCAAACTTTAACGGTGCCGAGAAACCCTAACAAGATCGTTGGCTAGATTTTTAGGCGACAAAGCAAACTAGTTAACACTTAACTACAAGAATACGAAAATACAACCTTTGTAGATCCGGTCCTCCACCTCCACGGCTCCGTGATGAAGTCCTCTCCGCTGTCCAAATTAAATCCCGGGCTCTAGCGTCGGCTTCATCGGAGAAAGAGCGGGCTAGGTCATCGACGACGTGCCGAAGATGATCTACGTCGAGGCATCGCTAGATCAAGCTCCACCTTCATCAAGCTTTAAAAACTTGTGAAGGAAACACACTCTACTACTTGGCAAGAGGTAGAGGAAGAAGAAATAGGAAGTGGGTTCACTTTAGAATTGGATTTCTCACTCTTTTTCATCAATCACCATTGATGAAGTGAAGCTTTCTTCAAGTGAAGAAGAAGAAGAAGCAAGATGAATATTATGATAAGTATATCTAAAATTAATAATAAAATCAATACTTATCATATGCTAACCTTAGTTAAGTGTAGAGAATAGACCATGGTTTGTTTAAATGGTTAGGGTTAAGAATGAAGACAAGAATGGTGACTAAGTCAAAGGTTCATGAATCTTCAACAAACAAACAAACAAAGCCACCATTCTTTCTTTATCTTTTCCAAAACAAATAAATAAATAAATAAGATAATCAAAACCCTAATCATTAACTTAACCATGGTTTAATCTTTACACTTAACCAAGTTAACATGTATCATCAAACATGATACAATCAAGTGCACAAAAGTATATCACATATACAACTTGTGAACTTCAAGTGAGAAAATCCATTTAAGTGAACCTATATTAGTTAATGTAAAGTGATATATCAAATATATAATTATACATTAAATCACTAAATCAACACTTGATTTAACGACCCGGTCATATCGCATATAACCGACTAATATCAATAGTAACAACTTATCGAATCAACACCTGATCCGATAACCCGGCTATAACGCATATAACCGATCAATGTTACAAATTGCGAGAATCGAATACAGTATCACATACTGGTATTATTCTCGGTCCCGCACATATCTCATATGCGCTCCTATTTCGTTTTGCTTGAGCCAGGAAACCTCTGTGTAGGACTCTAAAGACTCGTCAATACGCCGGCAGCAGGTGATGATCATATCAAACACCCACAAGCCGCAAGCGGTCTGCTAAACGTAACGGCCACCCGGGTATTGAGCGATCAGAAGATCGACGAGCAAGCCCGCTCACACTCCAGTGAATCCAACCAGTAACACTACCGTACAGTCCGGTCTGTTCGTCTGATATGTCGCATATCTTGCCTAGGGGTGGTAAACGTCAGACCCCAATAGCTCGATAAGTCGTGTCGATATGAGGTCTATAACTGTTCGAGAAACTACTGGTAACACTTACCAGTAAATCTCAGCAACCCTGGCCAGGGATTTCCGGTTATAGCCAATCGAACACAGCGCAACATCAACTCCCTATACCGGGAGAGACGAATCCCCTCCTATCGCTCATTGCCTCCATGTGACTCGGGACTGTACCCAAAAACCACCGTTTTGCACGCCCTCTTGGACGTGGTAAGGTGGAAATCAAAGCACAGTGGGAACCACACAAGACACTATGACGATCTCGGGTCAACAGACTACTCTGTACCAGTGTCACCAGAGAACTGCCATCTGACGTAAGGTATAATACCATCTGGGAGTTCTCGGCGAGTCCGTCCAGTGTACCCAGTCTCCACTGAGCACCCGTATATCATCTCTGATGTCAAACACCAATGGATATGGGATCATCCATCGCCCATCTGTATGGGTCGAGAAGGTATACGCTAGTCTACTCTGGTATATCGATGCCCCATCTCGATACACCCACGACTAGGGACTTTCAAGGATGTACTTATGGACTACCATGTCCCCACTAGTATGATCCGCATCATAGTCCAGGTAGTCAAGTACACATCCTAAGGGCTTTACCAACATGTAACAGAGAGACAATCAGTATACACGTTAAGGTAAAGATCAACCAGATAGCATACTATCATGTCGAGCAAGAAAGTCCTCCCTATATATGTCCAAGCATCCACTACAATATACATCCTATGTATAGTAATGGCCTCTAGGGCATACATATAACTAACAGGGATGACGTCATCGTTTTTCACCCTAATTCTTGAATTTACCTGCTGAATTTTTTAGGTATTTTTAATTCAGAAAAAATCGCATTTTTGAAAAATATCCGGAGAAGGGTTCATTTTCGTCGTATCGGGTTCGATCGGAGTTGTAACTTCGTATACACGTCGCCTAATGCTCTAGCTAGGCTCTGATACCACTGTAGGGTTCCTTGGCACTCTTGTGAAGGTTCATAAGACATCAAACATGCCCGAATAAAATTTTAGACGTGCCGAACAACCCAAAGCCGGGATCTTTGCTAGATTATTAGGGTTTAACATGCAAGTAAACATCTTTACTACTAAGTGTGAGGGATTACAACCATTGTAGTCCGCTCCTTCGCTTCATAAGCTCCGAGTAGAAGTCCCTTCGCCGCGATCCACGATCTCCCGGACTCAAGAGAGGCTCCACGACTCGAACGATCCATGCTAGCTTGTAGTGTTCCGCTTCTCCGATGATCTACGTTGAAGTTGCTATAACCCAAGCTCTCTCACTCTAATGAGGTGAACACCCTAATCTAATTGGCTAGATTAGATGAGGATGATGGAGTAGTATCTATGCTATCTTTTTATATCAATTTCTCACAAGAAATCATCACCAAAGGAAAATCTAGTGAGCTTTCTCAAAGCTTAAGAGAGAAGAAGATGATGAATGAATAAGATTATCCTTTTAAGATGAATAGTTGATAAGAATATATGATTGATCATAGAACCATGGTCAAGGATGAGAAGGTTAACCTTTATAGAGAATAAACTAGGGTTAGGGTTTGGTTAGGTTTTAAAGAATAAGTCATAAGATAATATCATCCATAATATCTTACACTTGACAAAAGGAAAGCTTCTAGATGGTGCAAGAAGAAGCTAACCCTAATCAAACCCTAACCTTGCTTAATCTCTACTAAACATGTTCTATTATCAACCATATCATGTCACAATAATATATATCACATATATATTATATATTTGTAACAAAAGAAAATAATACAATTAATATATATCGCATATATATCAATGTATTATCCGGTGAGAAAATGAAATAATAAAGCGAGCCAATATTAGATAATGTAATACAATATATCATATATATTATTATACATTAAATCATCGAATCAACGCTTGATCCGACGATCTGGCTATATCGAATATAACCGACTAATATATCACGTACCGATTCATCGAATCAACACTTGATCCGATGACCCGGTTCATATCTAAATATCGCGAGAATACAATACGGTATCTCATATCGTATTATCCTCGGTCCTGCACATATCACATATGTGCCTCTACTCCGTTTTGCCTGAGCCAAGAATCCTCTGTGTAGGACTCTAAAGAATCGTCAATACGCCGGTAGCAGGTGATGATCATATCAAACACCCACAAGCTGCAAGCGGTCAGCTAAACGTAACAGCCACCCTGGTATTGAGCGATCAGAAGATCAACAAGCTAGCATGTACGTTCTCCTATGAATCCAATCAGTAACACTCCCGTACAGTCCGGTCTGTTCGTCTGATATGTCGCATATCAAGTCTAGGGGTGGTATACATCAGACCCCAGTAACCGATAAGTCATGTCGATGTGAGGCTCATAACAGGTCGAGAAACTACTGGTAACACATACCAGTAAATTTCTATATCAGCCCTGGCTAGGGACTTCCAGTTATAGCCAATCGAACACAGCACAACATCAACTCCCTATATCGGGAGAGACGAATCCCCTCCTATCGCTCATTGCCTCCATGTGATTCGGGACTGTACCCAAAAGCCACCGTTTTGCACGCCCTCTTGGACGTGGTAAGGTGGAAATCAAAGCACAGTGGGAATCACACAAGACTCTATGACGATCTCGGGTCTACAGACTACCCTGTACCAGTGTCACCGGAGAACTGCCATCTAACGTGTGGTATATCACCATCTGGGAGTTCTCGGTGAGTCCGTCCAGTGTACCCAGTCTCCACTGAGCACCCGTACACCATCTCTGATGTCAAACACCGATGGATATGGGATCATCCATCGCCCATCATATGGGTCAAGATGCGTATACGCTAGTCTACTCTGGTGTATCGATGCCCTGTCTCGATATACCCTAGACTAGGAACAGTTATAGGATGTACTCATCGACTACCATGGCCCCACTTGTATGATCTCATCATAGTCCCAGTAGTCGAGTACAGATCCTAAGGGCTTTATCAACATGTGAGAGAAAGACAGTAAACCAATACAAGTCAACATGTTAAGATAAAGTGAAACCAAATAGCATACTATCATGATGAGCAAGGAAGTCCTCTCTGTATATATCCAAGCATCCATCATAATATACATCATATGTACAACAATGGCCTCTAGGGCATATACATAACTAACATGCATTTCTACGAAACACGTGTCTAAGAACTAGAGAAGTCACAAGTAAACAGAATATAGTACGAGTACCAACCCCTCCTCATGGACACTGGACAACATACAATACTCTGTATAAGTCCCCTGAGTCTAATAACTCATTCCCTGTGTGTCGTAGGTTGAAAACTGTACTTATGGTTAAGAAGAATTACACCACTGTTTAATGCTCCTTACCTAACCATCTACTGATATAGGTAAATGTCATGGACATAATTTCAAAAATTTATATCTCACTTTATAAAAATAAACGTACAGATAAATCAATTTGAAATTGGTGCATAACAACGGATATTCAAAACCAAATATTTGCCGTCCGGCAAACAACCCAGGCGATTTACTCAAATATCACCAATTACAACGAATCCCGATATAATGAGGATGATCACCCAATTCCCAATAACTTACTCCCACTCATCATCTATAACACCATACAGATGTGAGAATCAAACCTGGTAAATACATACCCTGGAGCAAGGACTAATTGGGAAATCAGTTTTCTTTTGACAATACACAGTGAAACTGAAACATGTAAATGTTTCGAAGGGGTATCCGGGTATTCCTAGTAATGCCTCTTCCATTATCAGATTCATAACTGTAACCGTATATTTCTTTGCCATCTCTCCAAATCTCTTTATATGTCTTTAGTCATTACTTTCTGTAGACCCCTTTAGGCTAAATGGTTTTCTTCCTTCCCTACCGTTCGGCACCAGCCTATGGTTTGGAAGAAGACTATCCAATAAGCGTAATAGGTGTACTCTCATAATCCTAGGAGTACTCAAAACCGGAGAGAAGGTGAGGATAAAAGACAACTGAATAAAACCTTAATCCTATTTCTCCTGAACCAGAATCCATCCCCGAACTGGAACAAGTCCCTTCGAGTCCGTATATAACCATACGATGGAGTATCCAAATAACTGTGGATCTTCGTAGTGATACGGAGTGTCCCGGAGAAATACAAAGGTGAAGTAGGAGTGGCGATAAAATACTTGGTTTGGTCGTGAATAGCAGTCGCAGTTTACTTTGCCCTCTTTCTAATCCCTTTATTTGTCTTAACTTATTACCTTTTGTACACCATCGTTAGGCTAATTGGTTTTCTTCATTCCCCACCGTTCGGCACCTGCCTATGGTTTGGAATAAGACTATCCAATTAGCATAATAGGTGTACCGTCTTAATCCAAGGAGCACTCGCAACCTGAGAGAGGGTAAAAGGAAAAGAAAAATGAATAGTCCTATTCATTTTCTCCAGAACCGGAAACCGTCCTCGAATCTGGAACAAGTTCCTTCAAGTTCGTATATAACCATACGATGGTTTTATCCAATGGAAGTGGATGTTCGTAGTAATACGGGGTGCTCTGGAGAAAAGGGTAAAAGTAGGAGTAGCAATGAGGTATGCAACTCAGACAATCCAAAAGCCAGTGTAAGAAGGTTCGGTTAATCTTGGTCACTGAGTCATAGTATAGGGTCGGGCCATGGTTGCTGCCAAGAGATAGAGAGAAAAGAAACACTCTACGTGCACTCTAACCTAGATCAGAATGATTACCAATTTATCTAATCAGGAAACCTCCCACTGTAACCTCAAATTCTCCTCCAAACCTGAAAGAAGAATTAGTCGGGATCATCCGAGGAGTAAACTAACTCATCAGTGGGAATCGGGATCCAATTATCATCGCATGATAACGTGATGGAATCCACTCACGTTATCACACTCCAGAAGGTATGCGCATGCCTGGAAAGTTTCAGTTTCTTTAGAAACTCCCGATGTGATTTTTACCCCATGCTCTTATAACCTTGACGAAGGCCAACATATCATAAGTCACATGTCAAGTTCTACCCGTCATTATCCAGGTTAATTTGAACCCACCCGTACATACCCTTGACAAAGGCCAAAATAGTAGTACGACTGTCCCAAACCAACGTATCTATCTATGCAGCAGAAAAGTAACAATTACCTACCATACACTATGCCATGACGAAGGCCAACAAATATAGCATGAATACTAAGTGCTACCCGTCTGAAATGACGGAGGGCTACGAATGGTTTTTGGCGAAAACCCTTTAACGTAATGAACTTGATATCGTTGAAGGAACAGGATAGCTTTTTATAAAAATATAGTGGCGAAAACCTTTGCTAAAGAGGTCGCTCTCGATGAAGGGATCTCAGCTCTTTCCCCGTAGAATGAGGTGCAGGATATTCCAACTGAATACCACGATGCAAAGCAAAAAGGCAATCGGCTATAGTGAAGTTATTACCCTGACGCAAACTTCTGTCCAAGGGGTCACTCTCGGGGAAGGGATCTCGGCCCTTGCCTCGTCGACTGAGGTGCTGGATATTCATAACCGAATACCACTGTGCAAAATAAAAGAAAACGTCCTTACAATAACAGATTTTTGAAAAATTGTTCCAACAACATCAGAATAGGTTTGTTTAGCTTGCATTGATCCGAATCAATGCAGTCCCATCAATTAATCACACCACAAAAGAACGAAAATATGATGTACATATATGCCATCCGCATTCGCCACTGGGTCCCGTCATCACCCGTCAGGTTACTTAACTAACGACAGAGCGGGGACTGGACTAGCGCGGGTGTAAAACATATACAACATCTAATAGTATATATATTAATATATAATAATCGCTCATGGCGTGATAAAATGCAACATCACAGAGAGTAATAAGCATCACAGAACAATACAGATAATTTGGGATCCCCGGGTTTCCTTTGAGCCACAAGTGAAACCCGACGTTCCCCTGGTCGTGTGGATAGCCTGTGCAATGAAATCCTAGACCCCTACGGGCGCGGCAAGTTACCCGCCAAAACCTGAAGCGAGGCAGCCCCCTTCAGCAAAGTGAATGGACCACCCAGCACTTCACGGAATCCGGTAACTTGAGCACCCCTCCTTGGGTCAACCTATACCCCCTACGAGTGCGGCGAATAGCCCGCCAATTCTAGAGTGAAGCCCCCTCCATCTCAAAGCCGTGAGATGCGGGCTCGTTGCCCTCTAGAACCCGGTTATCCGTGCACCCCACCGCGGGGTAATCCTAGTACAGAAAGAAAAATATATATACAACGGTTACATCAACCTCAGCCCGGTCGTGCCCCAAAACAATAATATACAAACAGGCAGTGACGGCAATCCACATGTCGGACGCTCGCCCCGCAAAATCAAATGTGCAAATACAACCAAACTGTACTACCATTGCATCCAGGCTATCCACCACGACAAATCCGCAACATCACAGCACAACACAGAACATCAACGTGAATGTCACGTTCGCAAACCCGTCTAAAAGGACTATAGCAATTAGACAAGATTTACCGCTCGAATGATATTCACGGTCGCAGATATAATGTAAGTACTGTAAACTAATGTATTTAAAATTCCGATCGACAAAACTTCCCGAAGTGGGCCCCAAGAACAATTTCAGCACTCAAAATAATCTGGGCCAAAACTATATATCACGAAAATCATATTTCCATGAAATAAAGCTCCAGAAAAAATTTGGGTTACTGTAGCCCAAAAAGGGCCGCGGAAGGGCCGCAAAATGCGACATTTAGCGGCGGTTCCGCGGTGTAATTTTGGGTTTAGGTCTCCAAACTTTTTCTGTAGCTTTACTTATGCCTGCATGTATTTTTAAGATGCCTAAAATATTTTTTTGACCAACTTTGAAAATCGACAGCAAACACACTGAAATGAAAATCCGATTCGGAAATTTTGATCGATCGATATTTTAAACGCGTTAGAACAAGCTAGCAAAGGTTAATGGCGTGGCTTTGATACCATGTAAGTCTACTGTAGTGCCTCGGTCGTCTGTCCGAGGCCAAAACGCGGTAACGAAAACTTTTCAAAACTTGAAACCGGCGCTATCACAGACTTTAATCCCGGATCGAACCATTAACCTATAACTAGCTAACTAGAGAAGGGTTAGAAAAGCTATACCGATCGATCCTTGTCCTTCGGTCTTTGTCCACCAACCCAAGCTCTTCGCGGCATCTCCGATCTCCGGTCTCCTCGTCGGAAAGGGCACCACATCTTCGAGTCTGTTTATGGGCTCCCGCTTCGTCCGAAGCAACTCGGACACGAAGTTTGCTAGCTGACGTGTCCAAGGTGATGTAGAGAATGTGTGTGATCGCTTTGTCTCTTGCATCCATTGATTCTCAATGCATGAGAGTGTATGGATGGAGTTTGAAGATGAAGCCATTAATGGAAATGGTGAGCTAGAGGAAGAAGAAGAAGAAGAGCCTTTCTTTTTCTTGTGTTGTATATCAAATGAGAGAGTGAGATGAAGAATAATACAAGAGCCAACCTATCTATGGTTGCCCTTCTCTCTCTTCCTCTCATTTCAACTCACAAACCAATCATATAATATGACATATGCACAAAGAAAGAGACCATGAGTCACCACTTGTGCATGTGTCACAATTAATGCTCCTAATCATGATTTTTAGCTCATTATTTCCATTTGTAAAAATTAACCCAAATGTTTACAACAATAAAAAGATACGACAACATCTAAAGTAAACTCGTGACGGATCACAAGGATACCCCTCACCTGTATATACATACCTGCATCTGCATTCCAACCGAATGCGAATGCGATGAGACTAAAGTAATCCAACAAATCTAATACTAGGATCCGGCTTAAACCAAAGCCCATTAGTATGATCCGCCCGATCATGATCCGTGCACTACTGCACGTATATGATCGAACCCTACCATATATCATACGGTCTCTACAACGTTTCGCCCGAAACTTGAGAAACTGTCTGTGGGGGACTCTAAAGACTCGTCGATACTTTGGCCATGGATTTAACCACTAGCACGTCAGAGGTACTAGCCGTACGTAACGGGCTACCAGGTACCAAAAGGGAGGTCGATGAGCGAACTCATCCTGACACCCTACTGAGCCTGTCAGTGACAATATCCATACAGTCTGGTCCGTTCGTCTATGAGCATCGCATGTCGGGCCTAGCAGGTTGGTAAAAGGCAGACCCCCAAAAGCGGTACAAGTCGTGTCGGAGTGTAGCCCAGAACACCCTGAGATACTACTGGAATACCTACCAGTAAATCTCCTGCCTTGGCCAAGGACTTCGTGTAATGGCTCTCCTAGACACAGCGCGATCTCACCCCCAATACCGGGAGAGACGAAACCCCTGTCGATCCGCTCACTGCCTCCATGTGGCTCAGGACTGAACCCAACTAAAACCTGTTTGCACGACTCCTTTAAGCCATGGTAGGGTAGTAATCAAAGCACAGTGGGAACTCACACGAGACAAATGACGATCTCAGGTCGATGAACTAACCTGTACACATGTCACCAGGGAACTGCTATCTGACATCAGATATAATACCAACTAGCATGTTCCCGGTGAGTCCTGTCCGGTGTACTCATAACCCAATGAGCACCTGTATACATCTTAGGTGAACCAACTGACACCAATGGCTTGTGAGACCGGCCACCGCCCCTCGTCGGGGTCTCGACTGTATACACTAGTCTACTAATAGAGTATCATGCCCAGTCTCGAAACTCCCACGACTAGGGACCACTTTAAGGATGTGCTTATAGACCCCAGCTCCCACGTATATGATCGCTATCAAACTGCTGACCGTCAAGCAAGAATCATATGGGCTCTATCAACGTGCAATAGTGACCTGTAATGTCACCTAAAGCATATACACGATGATAAAAATAAACCAGATAGCATACTATCATCTTGAGTAAGACTGTCCTACCGGTATAGGTCCTCTCTCAATCATTGCAATCACGTGCCTGTGATCCAATAATTGACTCTGACGGCACTATATCCAACAGGTGACATGCTGAGAAACAAAGCACCTTTTTCTCCTCAGTGTGGTAGATGATATTCCCTCGCAAATGTTTGGGATATCCTAACAAACTTATACAGAACTGACCTTCCCTCGAGTTTGTCCGGATTTTGCTTTTCAACATAGGACGGACAACCCCATATCTTAACTCGTTTAAGACATGGTCTCTTCCCATTCCATATCTCATATGGAGTGGTAGGCACTGATTTGGATGGAACCCTATTCAATAAGTATGCAGCTTCTCAAGTGCATAACACCCAAAAGAAAATAGGCAACTCAGCAGTACTCATCATAGAGTGCACCATATCTCATAGGGTGCTATACCTCCGCCCCGATATACCGTTGTACTGTGGTGTACTCGAAGGAGTAAGATGAGAAAGAATTACATTCTCCTTTTAGAAACTCCAGGAACTCCATGCCCAAGTATTCTCCTCTTCGATCACATCGTAAGATTTTAATACTTCTATACGGTTCTTAACTTCAAGCTTATATTCCTTGAATTTCTCAAAAGTTTCAGACTCGTGTTTCAACAAGAATGTTTCCCCTAATCAGAGCAAAGCTCTGTTCAAAATTTGAAATTTGAACTGAGGCAGCGCCTCACGTGCAAAGCACGAAAGCGCTGGAGCTAAGAGTGCTAGCACTAAGAGTCAAAGACTCTGAGGCAGCGCTCACGTGCAAAGCATGAGAGCGCTCGCGCCAAAGCGCCAGCGCTAAGAGTCAAAGACTCTGAGGCAGCGCTCACGTGAAAAGCACGAGAGCGCTCGCGCTAAGTGCGCCAGCGCTAAAAGTCAAAGACTCACGTGCAAGGCACGAGAGCGCCAAGCGCTAGAACTAAATGTTCTCCACCGTTGGATCAAAAATCCAACGAAGATGATAAATCATCAAATTACCAGAATAAAAATCTGTTAAGGAAATACTTCTCAGAATCTTTCCAAACAAGAAAGATTGTGCTCTATAAATCAGAGCACCATTGGATCAAAAATCCAATGGTGATTAAAAATCACCAAGATACAGAACAATCTTTGTATGGGAAAATAATTTCCCAATCTTGTTAAGTAACAAGAAAGATGTCTTCTGTAAAACAGAAGCCCTAGGATCAAAGATCCAACAGTGGGAAACATCCCCAAATCAATCCGAGAAAAAAATCTCCTTAACTGATTTAACAAATCAGCCTCCCCTATATAAAGGATCGAAGACTTCAAGTCTTGCACAGAGGAACCCCCCCCCCCAAACTTTAAGAAATTTCAAAGAAAAGAGCAAGCTCTCTAAAGAAGAAATTTTCTTCAAGGTAAAGAAGAAAGATCATAACATCTCCTGAATTTTTGAGAGTTTAACTCTCACATCATAAGAACTCAGTTCTTTATATAGATCACAGATCGATAAGACTAGGTTTTTTACAAAAAACAAAGAGATCATAGTATCTCATCAAAAGGAGAAGAACTTAGTTCTTAAATCTATGAGACAAAGTCTCCTATGAACAAGAATTTAATTCTCAGAGCACAAAATTAATCAGAGCCAACGCTCAGCGTCCAGCGCTCCAAGCGCTATTTTAAAGAAGCGCCTCAGCGCTCCAAGTCTGACGCTCAGCGCCAAGCGCACCACGTGCTCCTTACGTGTGCGCTATTTCACAAAGAAGCGCCTCAGCGCTCCAAGTCTGGCGCTCAGCGCCAAGCGCACCACGTGCTCCTCACGTGTGCGCTATTTCATAAAGAAGCGCTTCAGTGCTCCAGGTCTGGTGCTCAGCGCCAAGCGCACCACGTGCTCCTCACGTGTGCGCTATTTCAAAAGAAGCGCCCTAGCGCTTTAAGTCTGGCGCTCAGCGCCAAGAGCTTCATGTGCTCCTCATGTGTGCGCTGAAGGAACAAAAAGTGTTCTTTAAATAAAGCCCAGCACCATAAAAAGTGTTCAACACTCAGTAAAAGACAAAAGAAAAAGGGATGTCAGAACCCAAATCAATGCTCAGCATTATTAGATAAAAAGGGACTGAGCCCAAATAAATGTTCAACGTTTTATTCAAAACTAAGTGGGCTGAGCCCAAGTTGGCTACAAATCCCTAATTCAGATTAACTGAGCCTATGTGCTCACAATCTTTTAATGGATCTTGGTCCCAAACCTGACTATAGATCTCCCAACCAAATTTGGTTCAAGGGTACATCTCTTCACACCTCTGATATGTGTCGTTGTAATTCTTCAACGTCTTCAGAGAGATGGCGGGTCTCGACAACCAGACACTCTATGGACCGCAACGTCCTAAAACTAACTATGGACCGTAATGTCCTTAAACTAACTATGGACCGCAACGTCCCTAAACTAAACTCTATAGACTATAACATCTTTAAACTATGGACTATGATGTCCTTAAACTCCATGGACTATGATGTCCTTAAATTTATGGACCGCAACGTCCCTAAACTAAACTCTATAGACTATGACGTCTTTAAACTATGGACTATGATGTCCTTAAATTCCATGGACTATGATGTCCTTAAACTTATGGACCGCAACGTCCCTAAACTAAAATGATAGAGTCCAAATACTCTTTCTTTGGATCTAAATGATCCCAAAATCCTGTTGAGTAGCTCTTAGTCTAAAATTAGACTAACGTATCCTCAACAAACGTTTGAGCCGGCCTTAGTCCAAAACAAGACTAACGGTTCTTAAACCAACCCAAACCCAAATCTAAGAAAATACGGATTTGGACAAATCCATGCCCTACGGGCGACAACATAAATTTGTCTCCGTATACAATCCACGGGAAACCAAAAATAAAACAAACACACACGACACGAAGTGACCTTCTGGAGCAGGAGAAAGTGGTTACAGCGATACGGTAACGTAATTAACTGCAGAGGCTTGCACCTGCAGGGAAGAGCGTCCCCACAATCAAAAACCCCTCATAATGAGGGGGAATCTGACGAAGTCTGCTACAACGGCCGTTTCTGTCCAAACCTCCGATGCATGGTGCCATAAATCAACTTGGCATCTTCGGAGAGATGGACGGATAAAACCAAATAGCATCTGCCCCCAAATTCAGGCTGTAGGGTTCCTAGGCACTCCCAAGAGGTCTCACAAGGCATCAACCATGCCAATTTCAAATTTTACGGTGCCGAGAAACCCTAGACTACGGATCGTTAACTAGATTTTAGGCGACAAAAGCAACTAGTTAACAAATTAACTAAGTGAACGGAAATACAACCTTTGTAGATCCGGTCCTCCACCTCCACGGCTCCGTGATGAAGTCATCTCCGCTGTCCAAATCAAAATCCGGGCTCTAGCGTCGGCTTCATAGGAGAAATGGGCGGGCAAGGTCGTCGGCTTCGTGCCGAAGATGATTTACGTCGAGGCATCACAAGAACAAGCTCCTGCTTCACCAAGTCATGAAACTGGTGAAGAAAACACACTCTACTACTTGGCAAGAGGTAGAGGATGAAGAAATAGGAAGTGGGTTCACTTTAGAATTGGATTTCTCACTCTTTTTCATCAATCACCATTGATGAAGTCAAGGTTTCTTCAAGTAGAAGATGAAGAAGAAGAAGAAGATAATATGATAAGTTAATCCTAAAAATGAAAAGAATAATGAATTCTTATCATAATAGAACCATGGTTAGGTGTAGAGAATTAATTAGGGTTAAGTGGAATGGTTAGGGTTAAGGATGAGACAAAGTGGTCACAAAGTCAAAGTATTCATGAAGCTTCATGAAAGAACAAAGAATGCCACCATTTTATCATTTCCTTTTCTTTTTCCAAAAGAATAAATAAATGAATAAAATGAATAAGCAAATAATATACCCTAACCATTTCATTAACCAAGGTTTAATTCTTTATACTTAACCAATTTTACATGCACCATCAAACATGATACAAGCATGTGCACAAAATCATATCACATATATAATGCGCACATCCGAGCGAGAAAATCCATTTAAAGTGAACCGATACTAGTTAATGCAAAGTAATATATCAAATATATAATTATGCATTAAATCATTAAATCAACACTTGATTTAACGATCCGGTCATATCGCATATAACCGACTAATATCCAATGTATCGATTTATCGAATCAATCTTTGATTCGATAACTAGGTTATATCGCATACAACCATTCGACACATTGTTCGCGAGAATGAAATACGGTATCACATACACGTATTATTCTCGGTCCCGCACATATCTCATATGCGCTCCTATTTCGTTTCGCTTGAGCCAGGAAACCTCTGTGTAGGACTCTAAAGACTCGTCAATACGCCGGCAGCGGATGATGATCATATCAAACATCCACAAGCCGCAAGCGGTCTGCTAAACGTAACGGCCACCCGGGTATTGAGCGATCAGAAGATCGACGAGCAAGCCCGCTCACACTCCAGTGAATCCAACCAGTAACACTACCGTACAGTCCGGTCTGATCGTCTGATATGTCGCATATCTCGCCTAGGGGTGGTAAACGTCAGACCCCAATAGCTCGATAAGTCGTGTCGATATGAGGTCTATAACATTTCGAGAAACTACTGGTAACACTTACCAGTAAATCTCAGCAACCCTGGCCAGGGATTTCCTGTTATAGCCAATCGAACACAGCGCAACATCAACCCCTATACCGGGAGAGACGAATCCCCTCCTATCGCTCATTGCCTCCATGTGACTCGGGACTGTACCCAAAAACCACCGTTTTGCATGCCCTCTTGGACGTGGTAAGATGGAAATCAAAGCACTGTGGGAACCACACAAGACTCTATGACGATCTCGGGTCAACAGACTACTCTGTACCAGTGTCACCAGAGAACTGCCATCTGACGTAAGGTATAATACCATCTGGGAGTTCTCGGCGAGTCCGTCCAGTGTACCCAGTCTCCACTGAGCACCCGTATATCATCTCTGATGTCAAACACCAATGGATAAGGGATCATCCATCGCCCATCTGTATGGGTCGAGAAGGTATACGCTAGTCTACTCTGGTATATCGATGCCCCGTCTCGATACACCCACGACTAGGGACTTTGAAGGATGTACTTATGGACTACCATGTCCCCACTAGTATGATCCGCATCATAGTCCAGGTAGTCAAGTACAAATCCTAAGGGCTTTACCAATATGTTACAGGGAGACAATCAGTGTACACGTTAAGGTAAAGATTAACCAGATAGCATACTATCATGTCGAGCAAGAAAGTCCTCCCTATATATGTCCCAGCATCCACTACAATATACATCCTATGTATAGTAATGGCCTCTAGGGCATACATATAACTAACAATCTCCCACTTGCACTAGGGCCATCTGATAGCAGTGGTTGCAGTATCTCATACTCAACCATCCCATAAAAGTCTCTCTCTGGGAACAGGCCTTTGTGAGTGGATCCGCTGTGTTGTCCTCTGAGTCTACTCTCCTAACCTCGATCTCCCTGGAGATCAACCATCTCCATGATCAGGTGACACTGCCTTAGAATATGTCTGGATCACTGATGGGACGGACGTTCCTTGGCATAAGCCACAACTCCATTGTCTCACAATGGTTGGAACGTAATTCATCTCATGAACCAATATACACCCAAACTGCCTCTTTGGTTGCATCATAAGTAGCGATGTATCCAGCCTTAATCGTCTAGTATGCCACGGTATTTAGTTTGGAACTCTTCCAACATACCGTCCCTTTACTGAGGGTATAGACAATTCCTGTAACTGACACTCAGTCGTCTTTATCAGCCTGGAACACTTCCAGTGATTCTCCCCAGGATCAACTGATACCATCTCACTACAGCTAGTGAGTATCCTAACATCCATTTAGATCTATCTCATAGATCCAAAGTCCAGGATTTAGTAGGTATCACTTTGATCCTATGTGGAAAATCATTGTGATAAGCGGAGATTGATCGAGCGTAGCATAGGAAACTCCTTCCCTATCAAGAGTATGTCATCCACGTACTCTACGAGGATCGTCACCATACTCCCTACTACCTTTTTGTTTATACAAGGTTCATCTATCATTTTGATGATGTCAACTTCTTTGACTAATCCATCAAAACAGATGTTCCAACTCCGCGATGCCTGCTTTATCCTATAAAACATCTTGCACACGTTTCCGCTGCTCCCACTGTCTACGAAGCCCTCTGGCTGTGTACTTATAGACGCTCTCTTCCAAAATATCATTTAGAAAAGCAGTCATGACACCCAACCACCAGATATCGTAGTCATGGTATGTAGCCGTGGTAAGTAGGATCTGGATGGACTTAAGCATAGATACTTGAAAAGGTTTTATCATTATCCACAGCTGGTCAATGATGCAAGCTTTTAACAAGTCTAGCTTTGAAAGTCTCAACTTTTCGATGTACACCAAGTAATCTTCTCAAGATATACTTGCTCCTGATGGGGATTTAACCCTTCAGATATAGCAACCAAAGTCCATACTTTGTTGGTGTATAAGGATTCCATCTCAGATCACTAAGCATCCAGCCATTCTTACAGAGTCTTCACTCTCGATGGCCTGCTCGAAACTAGTTGGGTCATCATCTCATGATGCAATCCTCGCTCCCACTGTCATAGAGAAACAGAAGTATCTCTCAGGTGGGTGAGGAACCCTACCAGATCGGCGGAGAGGCTGAGGTTCGTTGGAATCTACTGAATCCTATTGGTTCTATCAAATCATCTTCTGTAGTTTGCATAGCTGGAACCTTTCCAGTTCTACATAACTAACCTTGCCTCGAGCTTGTCCGGATTTTGTTTTTAGACATAGGCCGGACAACCCCAATTCTTAACTAGCTTAAGACATGGGCTCTTTCCATATCATATCTCATATGGAGTGGTAGGCAACTGATTTGATTGGAACCCTATTCAATAGGTATGCAACTTCATAAGTGCATGACCCCCAAAAAGGAAATAGGTAACTCAGCAGTACTCATCATAGAGCACACCATATCAAATAGGGTGTATCTGCTCCGCCCCGATATACCATCGTGCTATGGTGTATACGGAGGAGTAATGCTGAGAGAGAATCTCATTCTCCTTTAGAATAGTCCAGGAATTCCGTGCTCAAGTATTCTCCTCCCTGATCTCATCATAGGACATAATACTCATACCCGTATTGGTTCTCTACTTCTAACTTATATTCCGTGAATATCTCAAAAGGTTCAGACTTGTGCTTCAACAGGAACATATGTCTGAATCTTGAGAGATTATCAGAGAATGTAATGAAGTACAAAGAACCAGTTCTGGCATATGTAGACAGGGGAATTTACATACATCAACATGTATCATCCCAAGAGTTTACTAACTCTTTCTCTGTTTCCAATAAACAGGGCTATGGTCATTTTATCTTTGTGACATGACTGGCAAGTTTCATAAGATGTAAATTCAAACTGATTTAAATATACATCTACATGTAACTTCAGCTAGTCGGGTCGCATTGATATGACCTAGTCTACAATACCTCAAGAAGAATTCGTTCATTTCTGAACTCTTCCTCTTTTGTGTGTTCCGTATACTAAGAACTGTAGTTTGATTTAGAACATCAATGCTTTTAGATAACGTGCCTGAACCGATCAACTTTTGATATAGGAAATGTTCAAAACATTATCCAACAATACAAAATTTTATCATTTCTTTACTAATAAAGAGACTGATATGATTTTGTATATCAGGTTCGGTATCTAATAACATTCGTTCAGAATCAATGTATTTGTAATACAGGGTGACAGTGACCAACAGACTTGGCTGCAACACTTGCCCCGTTTTCTGCCTCATGAAACTTATCACCCGTTCTCAGCTCTCTACCTTTCTGTAGCCCTATGTAACAGATTACATATCTGGGATCCTGATCTGGTATCACATACCCAGGATATAGAGGATACAGAGAAACAGTTCTTTGTAATGAACACACCCGAAGATGATGCATCAGCATGCACTCTCTTCGTTTGGGCGGCACGGGAATTCTGGTATTCCCCAATTTCCTGCTCTGTCTTATAACAATTATAAGTTGGAGCGGGACCAACGTTCCCCAGCCCAGTATAACAAGCGGGTTCGGTCAATTATCCGTATTATTATCTTGATTAAGGCATGATATGGTCGCTACCTGGAGAGAGAGAGAAGAAAACACTCTGCGTGCGCTCTAGCAAGAATAGATTGGTTATTATTTTATCTAATCAGGATGACTCCCACTGCTTTTTATCAAATCTTCCTTCAAACCCTAAAAGGAAAGACTAGCCGGGATTAATTACACACTACAAGTTCGCCAATCTTTCAGCCAGGCCAGTGTCGGTACTTTGAGGGAGGTCCCCCGTGCTTTCGCATGAACCTAATTAATGTAAACCTCGTTTTCCCAGAGGCGTAACCTCGTTGACACCTTTCTAGACACCTACTTGATCGGCTAATTGCAATGTGTAAAACTCTCCCAGGAGTAACTCTTACTCGCAGCAGGTATCGGGATCCAACTATCTCATAGGAGGTATGCAATCTCATTGCAAATTTCAACACTTGAAATTCCCGATAATATTTTGCCCCGAACAATCTATGACCTTGACAAGGTCAACAAACTATAGACCGCAAGTCAAGTTCAACCCGTCATTTCTTGATTGAATCAAACCCACCCGCACGACCCTTGACAAGGTCAACAAGGCCGCACGACTACCCTAACCCAATCTGCATCATATGCATAAGCAGATAAATACTGGTTAGCTACCGCACACTGCGCCTTGACAAGGTCAACAAACGCAGCACGAATACTAAACAGGATTTATCTGAAATGACGGAGGGCTACGACAGGTTTTTCTGAAAACCTATTGCGTAATGAACTTGATATCGTTGTAGAATCAAATGATTTTAAAATGGAGTGCTTTTGAGGCTTTTCTAGTTTTGCTAAAGGAGTCACTCCCGGTGAAGGGATCGTCGGTCCTTTCCTCGTCGAATGAGGTGCGGGATATATCATATATATCACTGTGCAAAGCAAAAACACTTAAAAGCAATCAAAAGACAAACCGAGTGTGTAGCATCTGCCAGTTATTGCTAAAGGAGTCACTCCCGGTGAAGGGATCTCGGTCCTTTCCTTATCGAATAAGGTGCAGGATATATCATATATACCGCTGTGCAAAGCAAGAACTGTAGCTACCTGTTTTATTTTGAAATTCGATTCTACAACATCTTAGGTTTCTTTTCTTTCATTAATCATATTAATGAAGTCCCATCATTTAAGCACCTAAACATCACAGATAAATACGACGTACACTTATGCCATCCGCATTCGCCTCGATGTCCCCTCGTGCACCGTTAGGTTAGGTAACTAACGGCAGAGCGGGGCAGGGCTAGCGCGGGTGTAAAACATAAGTAACGTCTATATAATATATCATATATACTATATACAGTATCTATCACAGAACATCACATGATCACATCACAGATATCGCAGCAGAAGAAACATATGAAATATTGGATATACTAGGACGTCCGTGTTTTCAATACGAGCCAGTATAAAACACGGATTCCACGGTCGCGATGAATAGCCAAACCCATACCCCTAGACCCCTACGAGAGCAGCAAGCAACCCTACCAATTCTAGAGTTAGGAGACCCGGACTCGACTCCTCGAGTTGGTCTCCCACTGGACTCCATAACCCGGTTACTTGTGCTCCCCTCCTTGGGTCTAACCTAGTGCAGAAAAGTAAATAATATACAAATGGTGACATCTTCCGCAACCTGGAAGTGCCCCAACAAAAGAATATTACATACAAGTTTTTACATGAATGAAAATGAAAAACACTCATCTCACATAAAAAACCCCGGCTATTCAAACACGACGATCCAATATAATATATCCAGCAACACATAACATCACATGTCATCATCGTAAGTAAATATGCGCATCCCAATTGTCGTTGACATCTAGCAACGAAACCGGCGATATCGCATATTACACTTACGGTCACAGAAAAGAAAGTGTAAAACTACAACAGTTGGAATCCGCAACCTCCTCAGACATCGCATGCCTGACCAAATGAATTACTTAGACATCGCATGCCTAACAATTATAAACCCCGCATTTTAGTCTCTTTATCGAAAACACTTTTCAATACCAATTCGGGCAATTCAACAGGATTCCCGACATCCTGATCGAATACTCGTCGCAAACTTCAGTGGCGGCCGCACCCCCGATACCGTCAACAAAGTGCACCAAGGCGGAACACCGCTGCCGTGAGCACCCGAACGGACGCTTTCGGCGACGGGGTTCTCCTACAGTCACTTGGTCGGGGCTATGGAGTGAGGCTGTCTATTAAGTTTACCCGGCGAGTATCCGCGTACGCTACGTGATTGCGACGGACTTTTGATCACATCAAAATTCCGTGGCAACCGATCAAGTGAGACTAAACTGCTATGTTTATAACATTCATTTAGTTATCACATAACTATTGTGAATTCCAAATGTTGTATCACATTCCAGATAAATAGAAAATGTTAAACTTTTCGATCGAACATTCAAACACCCAAGTTTTCCCGATACTGATCAATGCATGAAACAAGTCTAAAAACATTCAGTTCGTGCCTCAGTACCAACGGTCCAGCCGTAGAAGGGTCAAGCCAACGCCTCACATGTGGCATGCCGTACTGCCCCAAACCCGAAGGTTCAAAGGGCAATTCAAGACGGTCACATAATCGAGTTAAGCTTTGTTGTCTTCTAGAGGGTCCATCGAGTTACTTGCACTACTTAGAACGTCGTTAAACTACGGAAAAATCCAACACTTGGAAATTTCCCGACAGGGGAAAAATTGGGTATTTATATCCGGTCGAACTTTTTAACATATTCTAATATTTATCCGGAAAGCCACATAGACAAAATCTGATACTCCGATCGAAACACCGAATCCCCAAAACAACCCCAGAAAATTCAACTCTTGAATAAATATTAAAAATTCCCAGAAAATCCAACTTCAGAAAATAGGAATTACTGTGCAAACAAGGGAAGCTGACGTCATCAATGGGCCACGGAACCGCCGCAGAAGCTAGGCTTCTGCCGCGGTTCCGCCGCAGTTTTGACTGTTCATGAGTAAAATTTTGCACCGTGATTCTTAGATTTCCCTGCTGAATTTTTTAAGCATTTTTAATCTGGAAAAATCCCAGTTTTTGAAAAAAGGACAGAGAGCAATTTTTGAGTTGGGTTTCGGGTTCGTTCGGGTTTCAAATTCCGTCTAGACTTCGCCTAAGTCTCTAGCTAGTCTCTGATACCACTGTAGGGTTCCTAGGCACTCCCAAGAGGTCTCACAAGGCATCAACCATGCCAATTTCAAATTTTACGGTGCCGAGAAACCCTAGACTACGGATCGTTAACTAGATTTTAGGCGACAAAAGCAACTAGTTAACAAATTAACTAAGTGAACGGAAATACAACCTTTGTAGATCCGGTCCTCCACCTCCACGGCTCCGTGATGAAGTCCTCTCCGCTGTCCAAATCAAAATCCGGGCTCTAGCGTCAGCTTCATAGGAGAAATGGGAGGGCAAGGTCGTCGGCTTCGTGCCGAAGATGATCTACGTCGAGGCATCACAAGAACAAGCTCCTACTTCACCAAGTCATGAAACTTGTGAAGAAAACACACTCTACTACTTGGCAAGAGGTAGAGGATGAAGAAATAGGAAGTGGGTTCACTTTAGAATTGGATTTCTCACTCTTTTTCATCAATCACCATTGATGAAGTCAAGGTTTCTTCAAGTAGAAGATGAAGAAGAAGAAGAAGATAATATGATATGTTAATCCTAAAAATGAAAAGAATAATGAATTCTTATCATAATAGAACCATGGTTAGGTGTAGAGAATTAATTAGGGTTAAGTGGAATGGTTAAGGTTAAGGATGAGACAAAGTGGTCACAAAGTCAAAGTATTCATGAAGCTTCATGAAAGAACAAAGAATGCCACCATTTTATCATTTCCTTTTCTTTTTCCAAAAGAATAAATAAATGAATAAAATGAATAAGCAAATAATATACCCTAACCATTTCATTAACCAAGGTTTAATTCTTTATACTTAACCAATTTTACATGCACCATAAAACATGATACAAGCATGTGCACAAAATCATATCACATATATAATGCGCACATCCGAGCGAGAAAATCCATTTAAAGTGAACCGATACTAGTTAATGCAAAGTAATATATCAAATATATAATTATGCATTAAATCATTAAATCAACACTTGATTTAACGATCCGGTCATATCGCATATAACCGACTAATATCCAATGTATCGATTTATCGAATCAATCTTTGATTCGATAACTAGGTTATATCGCATACAACCATTCGACACATTGTTCGCGAGAATGAAATACGGTATCACATACACGTATTATTCTCGGTCCCGCACATATCTCATATGCGCTCCTATTTCGTTTCGCTTGAGCCAGGAAACCTCTGTGTAGGACTCTAAAGACTCGTCAATACGCCGGCAGCGGATGATGATCATATCAAACATCCACAAGCCGCAAGCGGTCTGCTAAACGTAACGGCCACCCGGGTATTGAGCGATCAGAAGATCGACGAGCAAGCCCACTCACACTCCAGTGAATCCAACCAGTAACACTACCGTACAGTCCGGTCTGATCGTCTGATATGTCGCATATCTCGCTTAGGGGTGGTAAATGTCAGACCCCAATAGCTCGATAAGTCGTGTCGATATGAGGTCTATAACATTTCGAGAAACTACTGGTCACACTTACCAGTAAATCTCAGCAACCCTGGCCAGGGATTTCCTGTTATAGCCAATCGAACACAGCGCAACATCAACCCCCTATACCGGGAGAGACGAATCCCCTCCTATCGCTCATTGCCTCCATATGACTCGGGACTGTACCCAAAAACCACCGTTTTGCACGCCCTCTTGGACGTGGTAAGATGGAAATCAAAGCACAGTGGGAACCACACAAGACTCTATGACGATCTCGGGTCAACAGACTACTCTGTACCAGTGTCACCAGAGAACTGCCATCTGACGTAAGGTATAATACCATCTGGGAGTTCTCGGCGAGTCCGTCCAGTGTACCCAGTCTCCACTGAGCACCCGTATATCATCTCTGATGTCAAACACCAATGGATATGGGATCATCCATCGCCCATCTGTATGGGTCGAGAAGGTATATGCTAGTCTACTCTTGTATATCGATGCCCCGTCTCGATACACCCACGACTAGGGACTTTGAAGGATGTACTTATGGACTACCATGTCCCCACTAGTATGATCCGCATCATAGTCCAGGTAGTCAAGTACAAATCCTAAGGGCTTTACCAATATGTAACAGGGAGACAATCAGTGTACACGTTAAGGTAAAGATTAACCAGATAGCATACTATCATGTCGAGCAAGAAAGTCCTCCCTATATATGTCCCAGCATCCACTACAATATACATCCTATGTATAGTAATGGCCTCTAGGGCATACATATAACTAACACAGGCAAGACGACCTGCGCGATTTTGTCTCTGTTTTCGGCAGTAAATAGATTCTGGCACGCCCGGTGGGACCTTTTCCTCTTTCCACTCCACACTTTGTGTGTCGTGTTCGCGAACGAATCACGGTTTAACGTAGTTGCCCATGGATTCGAGGTACTAAGATTTGGTGTCTTGCTCCGTGCAGAAAAAAGAAGATCAATGGCTTTCAACTGCACCAACTGCGACGACAATTCTCACTTCGCCCCATCTGGAGGAGTGACCTATGGGCCTCAAGCGGCCTCCATTTTCGCGATGCCAGTGGAACAGGTGACGCAAGCCACCACTGGGTTGTTCTTTGGGACCATGCTCCCACCAATGAGCTTCAACGCCCCACTGCCGTCGCAAGAAGCTCCGAAGAAGTCGGTCTTTGATCGGCTTACAACTACCGCAGCACCTCTCAACGGGTCGCCCAAATCCAACGCTTCGGCCTTTAACAGACTGGGCCAAAGATCCAATAGGCCCGTGAAGAAGCCCGGAATACCTGAAGGGGTTATCCCGAAACGGATAGCCATCCCTGCTCCAGTAAATGAAGTCATCATAGAGACTTCTCCTGTTAAGGGGTCGGTCTTCACAAGACTGACCGTTCCAACTCCCGCTCCAGGCGAAGTCACCAAGGCTTCTTCCCCTGCTCGAAAGTATGCCTTCGACAGGTTGGCCATCCCCTCTCAACGAACGCCAGTCTTTGACAGGCTGACACCAACGGCAGTTTCTCATCAAAGCATGAAGCATGATGCAACTACCCCGACAACGGAGGTAATCCTGGCCGCACGACATGCTCGACGTCGCTACTGGCGCGAAGTGAGGAAAGCTGGGGGCAGTTCCCATTCTGGACCGACTCCACCAGCTCCAACGGTGGAAGTCGATGCAGCTGTTCCAACTGAAAACAGCTATGTGTAAGTCCACGGTAGCGCCCCGGCCGTCTAACAGACGCCAAATGCGGAACAAAAACTTTTTACAACTGGCGTTATCACGTACTATAACCCGGATCTGCCATTAAAGCTAAACTAACAAACTACAAAGTGGGTAGAAGAGTTATACCGAACGATCCAAGTCCTTCGGTCTTCAACCATCATCCCACGCTTTGTTGCGGCTGCTCCGATCTTCTGAATCTCCAGTCTTCTCCTCCAGGTGGCACCACGTCGACGGATCTTTAAACGGGTTCCTGCCTCTTAACCGAGGCAACTCGATCGTCAAGTTTGCTAAAAGAGACGACCAAGATGATGTAGAGAATGAGTAGAACACTTTGTCTCGTTACGTCCAAAGTTATGGACGAACGGTTAATGAAGTTGCCTTTTGGATCGATATGAAATGAGAAATGGAGTATACTAATTTTCATGAACCAAAATCCTTAATCTTTTTCAAATGAACAACCATCATCTTCACCAAGTGAATGGCCGGCCACTTAAGGAGAGGGGGGAGGTGAGTGTAGGAGAGGGGGGTGACTACAACCATTAATGAAGAGAAGAGTCATCAAAAACACCTAGTATGAACACATTAATGAAAGTGATGATTCATAACCCTTAGTCATCAAACATCATTAAATGCACTAATGAGTCACAAAGATGCATGAACCTAGTCACCACCTTCTAGAAGCCTCTAGAAACTTCCACACTCATCTCAAGAAAAGATAAATCCGCATTTAACCGAATGTTAAATACGGCTGATAGAAAACTGAAAACTGGCAACTTCCAAAAGCGATCCTGAAACGAATTTCAGGATAACCCCATATCAGTATAAACATACCCGCATTTGTATTACGACCGAATACAAATGCAACTGAGACAAAGATATTATATCTACACAGTATAATACTCGGATCCGGCTTAAACCAAAGCCGACCAGTATTATCTTCCCGAAAAATGACACGTGCGAAAACGCACGTGCATTTTCCGAACCCTGCCATAAAACCATACGGCCTCTACAACGTTTCGCCCGAACTAGGGAAAGTGTCTGTGGGGGACTCTAATGACTCATCAACACACTGGCACTAGGTATAACCACTAGCATGTCAGAGGTACAAGCTGTACGTAACGGTTGCCTATGTACTGATCGGAAAGGAAGCTGACGAGCGAACTCGTCCAGAAACCTTACTGAGCCTAACAGTGACATTATACATACAGTCCGATCCGTTCGTCTAAAGAGTATCGCATATCGAGTCTAGGGGGTGGATAAAGTCAGACCTCTAATAACGCGATAATTCGTGTCGATATGAAGCCCAACACCACCTGAGAAACTACTGATCCAAATAAGTAATTCTCCACTACCTTGGCCAAGGATTTCTAGTGATGGCTACCCGTGCACTGTGCGACATCAACCCCCAATACCGGGAGAGACGAATCCCCGACGATCCGCTCACTGCCTCCATGTGGCTCGGGACTGTACCCAAAAAAGACCTGTTTGCACGACTCCTTTGAGCCGTGGTAGGGTAGAAATCAAAGCACAGTAGGAACTCACACGAGACAAATAACGATCTCAGGTCGACAAACTAACCTGTACACATGCCACCAGGGAACTGCTATCTGACGATATGTATAATACCAACTAGCATGTTCCCGGCGAGTCCTGTCCGGTGTACTCATAACCCAATGAGCACCTGTATACATCTTAGGTGATCCAACTGACACCAGTGGCTTGTGAGACCGGCCACCGCCCCTCGTCGGGGTCTCGACTGTAGACACTAGTCTACTCTGGAGTATCGATGCCCTGTCTCGAAACTCCCACGACTAGGGACACTTTAAGGATGTGCTTACAGACCCCAGCTCCCACGTATATGATCGCCATCATACTGCTGGCAGTCAAGCAAGAATCCTATGGGCTCTATCAACATGCAATAGTAAACTAAAGCATGTATACGATGATAAAGACAAACCAGATAGCACACTATCATCTCGAGCAAGACTGTCATATCGGTATAGGTCCTGCCTCAATCATTGCAATCACGTACCTGCGATCCAATAATTGACTTTTAGGGCACTATCTCCAACACTTTGAACCACTCAGGAGGGTGCGTAAGAACTCTCCAATCACTGTTCTAAAAAGATATCCTCCACCTGTGGAGAACGTTACAAAGGCGAAGCCAGAACAGCCCCTTCAGCGGCTGTCCTCCAAAATCCATAGGGTCTGGCGAAGGGTCCAAGACTCTGTGATTAACCAAGACTACTCCCGCCGACCGAAGAAGATGAAAGTTCGGCAAGAGAAGGACCACCCTGTCGTACCACAAAAGGTGTCATCTACTTGGGTGCTCGCTGCAACGGCCCCCTCAACTTTGACCGCCCACAAAAGAAGAAGGCCGGAGAAAATCCCCGTGTCCGCGACAAAGCTCAAAGGCACTGAGTCCCAACACCCCAAGTCTGGGGGCATAGTGGTGCACACCATTTACATGGCTTCCGGGAAAGAGTATAGCCATATCTCCATGAGTCATCAACCACTTACACGGTCTGTGACGAAGGCTCATGAGCAACAATAGCAAAAGCTCCAGGAGATGCTGACAACCATGGCCGCACTCACTGGGCCAAAAGAAAACCCGAAGGCATCGTCAGAGCAGCGTCAGGAGCAGGAAACCGATGCCGAATTCCTGAGAAGAAGGACAAAGAGGCCGTGGAACAAGCGGCCAACATAAAACAAATGGCACTATTGTTCCAAGATATGGTGGGCATGATGATCCAGCCGGACCCTCCAGCCGAAGATCCTCCAGTAATAATTGAAGACGACGGAGGAGAGTCATTGAACCCTCTTCCAGCTCTATCAGCAGCCAAAGAAAAAACGATTTCCAAAGCTGAGCTTGATGACTATATAACTCAACAGATACGAGCTCATCAGGCAAATGAAGCAACTGGCCAAGTCGTCAGAACTGGGCGACCATATCCAGGATGGTACGATCAGATTAAGTACCCGCCAAGATACACGATTCCTAAGTTTCATGTATACAAGGGGATATGCAATCCCCATCAACATGTCGCTCAGTTCAGGGCTCTGTGCGGCAACACTGGAGGTGACGATAAGCTACTTCTTCGCCAATTCGTCGGCAGCTTGGTGGAGACGGCGTTCGAATGGTATTCAGAGCTTCCCAATGACTCCGTCAAAACTTTTACGGAGATGGAATTGCTATTCACCCAGCGTTTCGCAAGCGCTAGCGAACGCACCCCAATCACGGCATTGATCAATGCCAGGGTGAATCCAGGAGAAACATGGGTTCAGTATGCAATCTGGTGGCAGAACAACGCATCAAAGAAGCTCCTGCAGTAGGCATGTTCGTGGGTACCCTCGATCCGCAGACGACCATATCCCAGTTCATGATGTTTTTCAAGCCGACTACCTTCCAGGCCTTGATTGACAAGTTGGCCCAAATGGATCAGATGGGCTATAGACCGTCTTCCTCGAAAATGGAGCCTCGAAACGAAAAGGGGAAAGGGAAAGCGACCTTCATCGCCAATGCTCAGCAGCAGCCCAGTAGTCCAAAACCAGCTGATCGCCAAAACGATAGACAACGACTCTTCAACGAGAAGCTAAAACGCCCTTATTCGTTTCCCCGGGATAAAACGTGGAGACTATTCGAACTAGCGGTGCGTAACAGGCTCATAAATATGCCAGATCCAAGACGTCCACTGCAGCCGGGCGACGCCAACAATCCTAATTACTGCCCTACCACCGAGCAGTAGGCCATCCAATTGAAGATCGCTTCGTCTTCAAAGGCTGGATTGAAGACCAATACCAACAGGGCAAATTCGCACTGTCCGAGAATTAGAAAGTAAGCCCGCCATAACCACACGCTCCGAAAAAGATGGACACACCGGGGGCATCATGCTCATTTTTAGAAGAAGCTCTATGGAAAGTTGTTCTTTTGACAAAAACTAAAAGAATGTTGAAAGATCTCTAAGTATGTCAAGCGATTAGGTGGAAGAGCCTGCTGGAGCCCGAGATTATTGAGGGGATGCTGAAGCCGCGCCCAACGCTGAAAGTTGGTGAATGTGGACAAAACATTCAGGCCAAGCCTCTAAAATCTTTAAAGAAAAAGAAGAAGGCCAAGAAGCCCGTCCAACCCGAAGACAGCCGTACAGGTCTGCAGAAATACATCGATGCACTGAAAGAATATAACCAGAAGGAACGGACCCCAATCACGTTGGACGAATTCTTTAAGCATGTTTTTGAAAATGAAGCCGATGACGCTGATGAAGAAAACAATTCTTCAGAAGAGCCTGAGGATTATGTGGCAAGCTGCCATATGATCTCTCACTCATCAATAAATGGCAAAGAAACTCCTGATGCAGTGGAATTAAGGGCAGGTCCAGAACCGGAATAAAAATCCCTGGAGCCATCGGACGAATTGATTGACAGACCGCTGAGCGAAGCTCTTTAGAAATGAAAATCTGACCGAGAGCGTGAAACGGCCATATATGAAAGGGCCAAGCATCGGCGTCACATTGAAGAAGATCCGGTATTGAGAAGCAATAGAGTACCCCAACCGGATAGGAGCACTTCTGCCGCCAGCAAAAGCAGGTTTAAGACAAAGAAGCAGTTCGCTAAAGCCCTGTCGATGGGAATGAAGTTACCACCTTTCAAAGAAGACACTTCAGAAAATACGTTCCCCGACGAACTAGATGCACATCCAAGCTACTGCTTATACCATCGGAGGATCACACACCCTACCGAGGAATGCATGGCCTTTAAAAATTGATGGCAGGGATACGTTGCTCATCAGCAGCATTTAAAGCGGATGAAGCGCAAAACTCGTCGAGAGCAGAGGAGCACGAAAGATGAACGCAAAAGAACTGCCGGCGACTGTCACATGGTTGATTCCGGGGGATCGTAAGTTCTCACCTTCGGGAGCGATTCTGATGAAGAAATAGCCCTCGGCCCTCTCTTCAATGAATCTATCTCCGAAACAGAAGAGATGAAGACCTGCGAGAACATTCAGCTGCGTCATCGCACGTTACCCGAAAATAATCTCGGACTCACAAACAAGGGATCAAGCAAAAAAGATAAGGGGAAAGAAAAAGTCCCTGAAGATATCGCCCTCGATGATCGAGTCGTCGAAGAGCTGGCAGCTAAGGACCCGCCAAAGAAAAACAAGGTGGATTACAACGTTCTAGCATACCTGAGGAAGATACCCTCACAGCCAAGCATTCTCGATGCCCTTCTGCTATCTAAAGAGGCGAGAGATTCTCTGATCAAGGCACTACAAGAGCCCGAGCAATTCCAAGCTTTCCTTGCCGAAGAAAAGATAAAGGACGAGCTGGAAGAAATGCACACGGCTGACATCACTTTCGGCGATGAAGATCTCCTCCTCGGAACATGCAAGCACAACCGTCCCCTCTATGTCACCGGATACTGCCATGACATCAAGATAGAGAAGATCCTAGTTGACAATGGGTCCTCTGTCAATCTCCTAAATGTGAGGGTACTAAAAGAAATCTGCATGAGCGTTCAGCACCTCGCTCGGGATAAAATCACCATCTCCAGGTTCGACTCCCAGTCATCACGGACACTCGGGTCTGTGATACTGACGTTACGCTTTGGGCTGCTCATCACTGACATCAAGTTTCATGTCATTGACGCCAATACTTGCTACAATGCTTTGCTCCGCGGGCCTTGGTTACACGAGTACAACATCATCCCTTCTACACAACATCGGTGTATGAAGTACTTCAAAGATGGTCTCGTGTGACAGAGGAGCTGAACCCATTCTCCGTGAATGAAGTCCGAAAGTACGAAGGTGCAAAGTATTTCTTACCAGACTTTGAAGACACAGAAAGATGCTATAAGCCGGAGAATAAGCAGAAAGCTATCACCACTATTCCGGACTTTAGGAGCGATACCGAGGAGGAGGAGGAGATAGTCTATTCGGGGCCGCTCCAATACAACAAGCCTGGACCGTCTACCCCTATGTTGGTCTTCGGCAGCGACTCTGAAGATGAGGTCAATGCAGTATTTTCTGTTCGGCCATCAATACAAGCCTTCATTGGCGATGAACGGAGTTTGCAAATCGCCATGGTTCCGCAAAGCATTACAAAGAGCTCGACGCACTTGATACCTATAGTGTGCAAGAACTGTAGACGTTCTACGTCCCTCCCAGGCGAAAAGATGAAAAGGCAATCCTCTTTTATCGATCCGCGGAAACCAAAGTGGAGAAAGAAATATGGCATGGTGCCGATTCTACGCTTGACAGGCTCCAGCCCATCCATCTTCCCAGATACTACACAGAAGGATTAAAAAGGCTGTTGAGGCGCCAAGGCGTACCCTTCAAACAGACTGCTCGGCAAGCTCAGTTCTACAACAGGATCCGGAACATCCCCGGAACTCAGCAAAAATTGCCCAACGGGAGAATGGAAACGATCGGGCTTGGATATATTCAATCCAAGAAACGGGAGCCATTCTATGGCTGCTACGTTATACATGACTTCGATGAAGAAGGAGATGCTTTGTTAGAAGACACTGCAATTGAACCAAAATGAGATCCTGCCGTAAAAATGCCAAGTCCGTCGTTTTAAGAACAGATGGACAAGCTAATAAGGGAAGCGGGTCAAAAGGTCCGAGATGACCACAACCGTGAAATGGCCATTTACGAGAAAGCCAGGACGCAGCGCCTCCTTCAGCAGGTTACGGAGAATGACGATGCCCTTCGTCGCCAACCCGTCATACAGAAGACCCAAAGCGGAGGCAAAAATAAACTAAAGAACGAAAAAAACGTTCGACAGCGGCAAAGCGGGTCCAAGAAGCCACGCGATCGAGAATTGAGCAGCCGGGATCCGTCTCTTATAAATAGATGGGTCGAGCATATTCTTTTCCCCAAGACAAGACAAGGAAGATATTCGATCTTGTCATGAAACATCAAATGATTACGCTCCCGGGGCCCAAACACCCCGAACAAGCAGACGAGATGGGAGTCTTTTTCTATGTGCTTTAACGAGTTAAGTCCAAATGTCCAGATTTGTTTTGAGATTAACTATGTGTTAAAATGTTATATAAAGAGAGCTTGTTAGGGTTAGGATTAGGTTAGTTTGAGTTAGGAGTCGCTCACTTCTTTCGTTGCCACTCTTAATGTCGGTGTCACGGTAATCGGCAACAACGGGAATTAGCACGACTAGGAAGGAACTTGCGAGTATAAGCTAGGCTTTTCAACGCTTAAGTTCTTCCTTTTGGTGCTTGTCCGTCCGTTCTTGGCTCTTAGCCTTAACCTCCGGTTAATTCAACCACAACCGGTCTCACTAAGGAATCACCGCTATCATATAGGATAGGGTGCCGTAGGGAGCGGATTGTGGTTCAATTAACGGGAGTCCGAATTAAGATGTTGGGCAAAAAAAGAGTGAGAGAGATTTCCTTCTCTCAAACTTTCCTTATCCCACCCTAACAAGTAAGAAAACTACTCACCCATTACAAGAAAAAGGAAAATAAAACAAAGAAGGAAGATAGAAAGAAAGAGGTTAGAAGATTACAACTAGCTATTTGAGACCTCACTTTGGTAAGGATCAAGCTTAAGCATCATTGTTGTTTAAGGATAAAGAAAAAGAGAACAAGAAACAAACAAACAACAAATAACAACAACTAGATTAGCAAATGAAAAATACAAGCAATTATAATTAACAATAAGACAAGCATGGTAACAAAAAGAACTCTTTAGTCATCACTTCACTCACAAAAGCTCACTACAAGGTTTTAATGGAGAAGAGATGAGAAGAGGAAGAAGAACAACAACATGTATTCTAAAATCTAAATACAAGAATAAGCACCCTTCGCTTTGGCAAGTTCTGGACTATTTATAGGCAGGGAACTGGAAACCTAGGGCAACAATCTGCCTCCATATAGAATGACCAAAATACCCCTGAAAACTCATCATCTGTCGAGCCCGTACGGCCGCGGCTCCGCGGCCTAAGCATGCTTATGCCACGGAACCGCGGCCCTTTAGGAGACTTAGGTCATGAAATTCTGTGGTTTTCCCTGGTTTGTGGTCCTCTTCAGTGTGGTATAGTACTTTTCTCATAAGCTCTTCACGATTTTTCCAGAACTTCTGTTGATCAAAAGGTGATGTGATGTGGATCTTTAGCCATGATTTTTCTTGAGCTCCACGTAGATATGTTGGATCTTGTGTTGACTTTGAGCTTTGTGCATGAAAATGACATCGATTTGCCATTTTGTCCCTTAAACTGGTGTGCGGCAACATACGGATAGAGAGCGGAGACCCGTGTTTTATCTGTGGTTGGCAGTAATCCGGATATTGTCGTGCTTTTCCATGAATTTCATTGTTTAGAGCTGAGAACCTGTATCCTGTAATTAACTAGCAAACACGGCTCAAGAGTACCTACCGATAAGCAATGCGATAAAAATTGGGCGGTATAAAAATGCAAAAATCTGATATGAACAAATACCCCCAAACTTATCACTTGCTCGTCCCGAGCAAAGCCAATTTATTCACAAAAATTCCTAACCTCACTTTCGCAGGGAACGCGATTGCACTGAGCATGTGCAACAAGTCGTTAAACCTCTAGGTATCCCTAGTAGGAGGAGTGTTGTCTCCTGAGGGTTTTCAGCGGATACTACCCACAAAATCCGGTCAAGCTAGTTTTGCAAAATAACTATGATTCAAACCCTAAAGTTATGTTTCAGAAAATAACAATTCTATTATCCTAAGTCTAGACTATCGAACCTTTATTTTTCACACCTCGCTTCTTATTTAACTTAAGATTTTATATATCTTTACGTGCAGTGCAAATAGTGTCGTTAAGTTCCAGAAGGATCGGTTAAAGTCATCATGTCACAAAATAAAGCCTAAATAAAAATTTTAAAAGGATCACATAAGTTTTATAAAGAGTAAAGCATTTTTCAAGTTTCGTTTTCCAGTAAGGTTTCAATTACAGAATTTCTATCTTCCTTAACAGGAAACTAGGTCTTATTTTTCACTCCACCTTTTTCTTGTTTTCATTTCAAACACACCTCTGTGAACGTGCAATAGTCTTTATCATAGAATAAAACCTTCATATCTCCGCTAGAAATATTTTTTATAAAAACCTGTCTTTTGTCATGATTATTCTCACACAAAGAACCGTTAGGAATTTTAACTTGGAGAGAACACTTTCTTGACTTTGTTTTAATCTGGACTTTCTAGGCTTCTTAACGAGCTTTGGGCCAATGCACCCAAACCAGTTAGTTTTAGGGCATTAGGTGTAGAGACACCCCAGCGGACTTAATTACTCAAGTTACCTAGGCCCAAAAACAAAAGACAATATAGCGTGAAAATCATGATGATTCAATGCGAACGGAGATATAACCGGCAGTTCAGTTATTTTTTTTGGATAAAAGACGTGTTTAGTGGGTTAGGTGTGTAATCATTCCAATCAGGTTTCAGATGGGTTATTTTTCAGAATTAGTTCCAATTAAGGCATTAATAACATTCCTTCATATTCGCTTCACTTCATAAACTATTCTTGATATTACTTATTTCATAACAAATCTATTTGATCCTCAGAAAATCATTTATCCATTTAAAAGTTTTTAGATATAAAAGACTTGTCATCTAATTTCCAAAACTCACGACACGTGTAGTGTGATGTAAAGACGTATATCAGCTATAGTTAACTTCAAAGGAGAGTTATCTTTCAGGTTTTCAAAATCTAAAAATAAGATTTAGTTATTCTTATCTTATCAAACAAAAACCGTCGAAATGTTGAATCAGAGTTCTCCTACTAGCTAACTTGACAGAAAAGTTTTTATGTATTTAGAAAATTTTCTGATTTTTATAGATTTTATGGATTTTAATATGCAGATGCAAAATATACATATGAATGCGAAGGTTAGAAATGCGTACCAAGCGTACCCCCAAACTTAAACTGGACAGTGTCCTCACTGTCATTGCATGAAGAGATCATTGAAGGGTCAAAATTGTCGGTTAGATATACACAATTTTTTTTTTTTTGTTGTTTGGTTTTAAAGAAAAGAAAAATAGTAAAAATGGAAAAGAATATCCACATATATATACAAAAAGGTATATACATACCCCCAAACTTATTTGGAACAGTGTCCACTGTTCTTGGCTGGATAACCGAAGTTTGGTGGTAGGCAGAGGAAGATTATGCAGGGTAAACCGGCTCCTGTAAGACCAGGAGCTCCTCTGTTGGTTCGGTACTAAGGTACGGTTTTAGTCGGTGTCCGTTTACTTTGAAAAATGAACCGTCCGTTAGATTCTCTAAATCCACAGCGCCATGCGGATACACATTCCGCACAAAATACGGCCCTTTCCAGCGAGATCTGAGCTTTCCTGGATGGAAGTGTAGCCGGGTGTCGTAAAGCAGTACCTGTTGACCAGGTACGAAAGTTTTGCGCAAAAGGTGTTTATCGTGAAACACCTTCGTTCGGTTCTTAACGACAACCGTGTTATCGTAAGCCTCATCCCTAAGCTCGCTCAATTCGTTCAACTGCAGCTTCCGATGGCTGCCCGCATCTTCGAGAGACAGATTCAGCTCTTTTATTGCCCAAAATGCGCGATGCTCTATTTCGACAGGGAGGTGGCAAGCATTTCCGTATACAAGCCGATAGGGAGACATGCCAAGATTGGTCTTATAAGCCGTTCGAAATGCCCAAAGGCCATCAGTGAGTTTCAACGACCAATCCTTTCGGTTCTTGGAAACCGTCTTCTCCAGTATCTGCTTGATTTGCCGATTTGAAACTTCGGCTTGCCCACAGGTTTGGGGATGGTAGGGCGTAGATAGCTTATGATTAATGGAATATTTCCGCATCAAGGCCTCGAAAGTCTTATTGCAGAAATGAGTTCCATTGTCGCTAATGATCGCTCGGGGGTGCCCAAACCGGGAGAAAATGTTTTCTTTAAGAAACCTAACGACAACCTTGTTGTCGTTAGTCCGGCTGGGCATAGCCTTGACCCATTTAGAGACGTAATCAACAGCGAGAAGGATGTACAAATTCCCACAAGAGCTGGGAAACAGCCCCATGAAGTCTATCCCCCAAACGTCGAAAATCTCCACAACCAAGATTGGTTGGAGCGGCATCTCGTTCCTCCTGGATATCCGGCCCAAGTGTTGGCACCGGGAGCAAGTCTTGCAGTAGTCATGAGCGTCTTTGAAGAGTTGCGGCCAGTAGAAACCACACTGCAAGATCTTCTCAGCTGTCTTTCTGGGGCCAAAATGCCCGCCACATGCTTGATCGTGGCAAAATGATAGCACACTCTTGAATTCATCGTCAAGGACACACCGACGAATAATCTGGTCGGGACAGTACTTGAACAGATAGGGTTCGTCCCAGTAAAAGTGTTTTACTTGGGATAAGAAGCGAAGTCTGTCCTGACATGACCATTCAGTTGGTAGTAATCCTGTGGCCAAATAGTTCACAATATCTGCGAACCAGGGTTCGCAAGATACTGTCAAAAGCTGTTCATCCGGGAAAACGTCGTTGATCGGAATTTGAAGCGACGGCGAAGAAGGAAGTCATGAGAGATGGTCGGCGACTACGTTTTCACATCCTCTTTTGTCCTTGATGACAAGGTCAAACTCTTGAAGTAAGAGGATCCAACGTCTTAGCCAAGATTTTGCATCTTTCTTCGCAAAAAGATGGCGCAGAGCAGAATGGTCTGTGTAGACAATGACTGGAGAGCCGATGAGGTAAGGCCTGAACTTTTCTAAAGCAAATACAACAGCCAAGAATTCCTTCTCAATTGTTGTATAATTAAGTTGGGCGCCGTTCAGGGTTCGGCTAGCATAATAGATTACGTGCGGCATCTTGTTGATGTGTTGTCCAAGGACAGCACCAATGGCAAAGTCGGATGCATCGCACATAATCTCAAATGGGTGCGTCCAGTCAGGTGAAGAAAGAACGGGAGCAGAAGTGAGTGAGCTTTTTAATGACTCGAACGTAGTCACACAGCTCGAGTTGAAGTCGAATGGCGTGTCCTTGGCCAGCAAAAGAGTCAAGGGCCTACCAATCTTGCTAAAGTCCTTGATGAACCGTCTATAGAAACCGGCATGGCTAAGAAAGGCTCGGATGTCTCGAACGCATCTAGGAGGAGGGAGATTGGAAATGACCTCAATCTTCGCTTTGTCAACCTCTATGCCATTTTGCGAAATGATATGTCCTAAGACAATACCTTCGCGCACCATGAAGTGGCACTTCTCCCAATTCAAAGTGAGGTTCTTGTCCCTACATCGGGTAAGGACAGCGTCGAGATGCAGCAAACACTCGTTAAAGGAATCGCCGAAGATGGAGAAATCGTCCATGAAGATCTCCAGGAATTTTTCCACCATGTCTGAGAAGATTCCCATCATACACCGCTGAAGGTAGTGGGCGCATTGCATAACCCAAAGGGCATGCGACGATATGCAAACGTGCCAAAAGGATAACTCAATGTAGTCTTATCCTGGTCTTTTTCGGCGATGGGAATCTGATTATAGCCGGAGTAGCCATCAAGAAAGCAGTAGTATTCGTGTTCGGCCAATCGTTCAAACATTTGGTCAATGAAAGGTAGCGGAAAGTGGTCCTTCCGCGTTGCGGCGTTGAGTTTTCTGTAATCGATGCATACTCGCCACCCAGTTTGGGTGTGAGTAGGGATTAACTCGTTTGCCTCGTTAGTGATGACCGTTATGCCTGATTTCTTGGGGACAACGTGAATGGGGCTAACCCACTGGCTATCAGAGATACGGTAAATGATACCACTATCCAGACACTTTACGATTTCCTTTTTCACAGCCTCCTTCATGACTGGATTGAGTCGCCTTTGTGGATCCCTGGCTGGTTTGGCATCATCCATCAGATGAATGTGATGTTCAACGATCAGGGGATAAATCCCCTTGATGTCCGCCATGGACCAGCCAAAAGCTTGCCTATTGCTGTGCAAGACAGCAAGAAGGGCTTTCTCTTGCTCTGGAGCTAGAGAAGCCGAGATGATAACAGGGTGGGTCTCGTTCTCACCCAAGTAAGCGTACTTAAGGTGAGACGGCAAAGGCTTGAGTTCGAGCGTTGGAGGTGAAACGATTGAAGGCAAGATTGGTGAAAATGTCTCGAACTCAAAGGATTCCAGCAAAGGTTCAAAACGAGTGTAAGCGACCGAGTTGGATGGTTCAGGTAACTCATCCGGAAATTCGAAGGATTCAAACTCGGGTGGTGAGTGGCTAAGATCGTTCGAGAAAGTGAAACACTCGTAGTCATTGTCGGGGGCAGAAACAGCAGCAGGTTCGAAGAGGAACGCACTAGTGGCGTTAAGGTTATCGTGATCGAACAAAAACTCCTCGAATTCACACTCTTCTGGGGTGATCTCCTGGATTGAGAAAACGTCTAGTATATGAGCATTAGGTTCGGTGGGCTGATTCCCCAACCTAAAAATGTTGAGTTCGATTGTCATGTTTCCAAAAGATAGGTTCATCGAACCATTTCGACAATTGATCACAGCATTTATGGTTGCAAGGAATGGGCGACCGAGGATCACCGGAATTTGATTCCGGGGGTTAGCTACAGGCTGTGTGTCTAAAACATTGAAGTCAACGGGGAATATGAAGTCTCCAACCTTGATTAACACATCCTCTAGCTCACCACTAGGATGGATGATCGATCGGTCGGCCATTTGGAGGGTACAGTGTGTGGGTTTCAGCTCTCCTACACCTAATTGCTCATATACTGAGTACGGAAGCAGGTTAAAACTGGCACCAAGATCTAATAGTGCGCGGTTGATGTTCTTATCCCCAATAGTAATAGAAATCGTAGGACAACCAGGGTCCTTCTGTTTTTGCGGTAAAGATTGGGTAAGAGCATCACTCACAGCACTAGCCAAGAAAACTTTCTTGGGTACCTGAGACTTCCTCTTTTTCGTGCACAAGTCCTTTAAGACATTTTCGAAGAGCCCACGTCTTTTTGGCGTGAAGATTTTCGCGTAGGACGGGACTTGTTGGACAGCATCTAAAAGGGGAATGTTGATGTTAACCTGCTTAAACAACTCCAGAATCTTCTCCATTGGTGGATTTTTTTTATTGGACCTCAACCGGTTTGGAAATGGAACGTTTTTAAAATTGGTTGAGTCCAATGCTTGTGGAGGAGATTGTCGAGTTGGAACGGATCGCAGAGCTGGTGTTTTCGTGGAGTGAGAAGTAGGTCCGTTCAGAGCAGAAGAAGAAGAAGAAGAAGAGCCTTTTAAAGAATGAAGAATAGGCTCAGAAGACGAGGAAGGAGAAGAAGAAGAAGAAGAAGAAGGAGAAGAAGCGGCCGGGGTGTCATTATCCTCAATTGTTGTGCCGATGTTGTTGTGCAGCATCCTTCCCGATCTCAATGTAGTCACGGCACTCACATTATGGTTCTGTTGTTCAAGAGCAACATGTACATTATGTGGGTGACCGAGATTTGGGAGTGGCTGAGATGGAAGCTTCCCCTTTTCTCGTTCGCTTAACGCCGCATTCAGCTGTGCAATCTGGGCTTCGATGGTCTTGATGCTTTGCCCGTGTGCAGCAGTGTGTTGCACCAAAGACTGAATAGACGACTGGATGTTGGCGGTGGATTGTGTCGATTGTTTAACGAACGCCTCCAGACTTCGTTCTAGCGAGGAAACCTTATCATTGTTTGACGGAACAAAGTTAATTTGCGGAAAAGAATTGTTGGGTGCAAAGTTGTTCATCTGATTTTGAAAAGGTTGGGGTTGGAAGGGCTGCTGAAACTGATGTTGAGTTTGTTGTTGCGCTTGTTGTTGCGAAGGAGGTGGCCTCTGGAAATTGTTGCCTTGGAATTGATGCTGATTCTGATTCCAGGCGAAATTGGGGTGGTTCCTCCAACCGGGATTGTAGGTGGAAGAGTATAGATCATTTCTCGGTCTTTGCTGAAATGCAGCATTAACCTGATCCTGTCCTTGAGATGGTGGATTGTAAGGACACTCTTCGGTTAAGTGAGAAGGATCGGAACAACAAGCACAAATGGTACGAAGGGGAAGAACAGGAGCAGGAGCAGGAGATGAAAATTTGCTCTCTATCGCTTCAAGTTTTCTCATTATTGCAGCCATTTCAGCTTTCATCGCAATAGAGACATCAAGTTGGTGAATTCCTACCCTAGACTGACCAGTAGAAGTGGGGGAAGAAGAAGAAGTTGGTCTGGTGCTCTCCTATTGAAACGTTTGTTCCGCAAGGTCATCGAAGAATTGCCACGCTTCCTCGTCAGATTTCGATAGGAAGTGGCCCTGACAAATGGTTTCCAACAACTGCTTGGTTGCTGGGTTCAGGCCCTCGTATAAGGTTTGGCAAAGTTGCCATTTCTCGATACCATGGTGAGGGCACTGAACAAGAAGGTCTTTATACCGGTCAAAGCACTTCCAGAAGGGTTCAGTAGGAAGCTGGGAGAATTGGTTGATTTCGTTACGGATCCTCGCAGTTTTATGATTCGGATAGAATTTCTTGAGAAACGCTTTCACAAACTCGTCCCAACTGGTTATGGAGTGGGAAGCGGTGCTATACAGCCATTTTTCAGCAAGATCACACAAAGTGAACGGAATGACTCGTAGCCGTATAGTATCGTCCGACAGCTGGGTAGTTTTCATCATGGCACAAACATTTTGGAACTTGTTGATGAAGATATAGGTATCTTCAGATTCAAGCCCATGAAATTTCGGAAGCATGTTAATGAAGTGGGGCTGAATTTCAAAATTATCCCCATTAGCCGGTGGAAGGGAAAGACAGGTGGGAAGTGCAGAACGGGTGGGATAGAAACGATCCTGAAGCGCGATTCGCTGTGGCGCTACGACAGGTGGTGGTGGTGGGTTATTCGCATCCATAGGAGGTCGAATCAATCCCGGGGGAGTTGTAGGGATGTTTGGATTAAATCCTGACATCGCGGAAGAAGAGGTTGGTGATGGTGAAGGTGAGGATGTATGGACAGAATTTGGGTCAACGTCGGAGTTGGCCGGCAAAGGTAAGGGTGAAAGAGGCGTGGACGGAGTTTCGATGTCTGAGTCGATCGCGTAGTCGGTAGCGACTAACGTAACGCAGACTAGGCGGGCGCTAGTGTCCTAAGTCCAAGCGGACATACACTAAACGAGTTTAGTATAGTCAAAGCGGAGAAGGTGAGGGTAAGAAAACGTCAATGGAGAGATACGATGGGTGGTGGGTGAAAAAAGGGGATTTGGGCGACAAAGGGCAAGTTTTTATAAAAGTTTTCGGTTTTGTGTTTTTTTTTTAGAAAGAGCTTTACAGAAATATGTACGGACTTACGGCTTCAAGCAATCACAAACAAGATATGCACAATCACACCTAGATCTAGGGTCACCTAGGTCAGCTAGACAGCTCCTAACTGTTCCAAAGGGCTGGAAATAGGACCTCAAACCGCCTCTTCTCCACCAATTGCGGCCAGGTAAGTGCCAGGTAAGTGGGAGGCTCCCCACTACATAAGTAGTGGTCCTAATTAAGTAACCACTTTCCTTGGACACACTTGCCTAGACACCGCAAAGTCAGGATAGGATAAACGGTCGATGCCTGTAACTAGTCCTCTGTCCTATTGAGCGCGAAGTCCTTAGGGCTGAGTCTAGTATTTTTTTAATTTAAGCAATGGTCAATGCATATGCTTTTTGTGATTTCTGGGGTCCTGGGAAGGGTGATGAATTCCCCTCCCAATCTGGATTGGTTTCAAGCCCCTTAAAGTCCGTATTAATAAATGCAAAGCAGTAACAATCAACTGCAATAAATTTTTATTTTTTTAGCGCGGCGCAAAGAATCCTGCACAAAAACAATTTATTAGAAGGGGGAAGAGAGTTTGAGCAAAGAATGCTGCAGGAAACACTGTTCAGTGGAGTTCAGAGGAGTGGGGAGGAGAGCAGAAGAACTCACAGGGATTTTAGGGTTTTGATGCCACCAAATGGCCGCGGTTCCGCGGTCTTAGCCTTCTTATGCCGCGGTTCCGCGGAAAGAGAGTGGAGTTGGGCCTATGGAAATCTGGTGTGTGCTGCCTTGGCTGTCCTCTTCTTTTCTGGAGCTCCTAAATCTTGATTTGCTTACTGGATCTGCTCCAGAATCTTTCAGTAGACCGTATTTTCCGTCTTGTTCACCCGCGGTGTAGCCGCAAAGATATGGGTCTAACTTCCCACGTCTTTGGCACTGAACTCAAACTTCGTTTTATCCTGCACACTTGCACAAAAACTAATCAAAAATAACAAGATGATTTTTTTACAATGTAGATTTTTTTTGTTTTGTTTTTTGGTTAGATTTATATTCACAAATTAACCTGAAATTACACAAAGAAATAAACTACCGTCTCCCCGGCAACGGCGCCATTTGATTGGTAGAGTTTTTGCGTGCTTAGTTAATTACCGCTATCAAGACGGTTTCGCTTGTAGCTAGCCGGTTGAGTACGGGTCGTCCGCAGGGAGATAGGAGTCTTTTTCTATGTGCTTTAACGAGTTAAGTCCAAATGTCCAGATTTGTTTTGAGATTAACTATGTGTTAAAATGTTATATAAAGAGAGCTTGTTAGGGTTAGGATTAGGTTAGTTTGAGTTAGGAGTCGCTCACTTCTTTCGTTGCCACTCTTAATGTCGGTGTCACGGTAATCGGCAACAACGGGAATTAGCACGACTAGGAAGGAACTTGCGAGTATAAGCTAGGCTTTCCAACGCTTAAGTTCTTCCTTTTGGTGCTTGTCCGTCCGTTCTTGGCTCTTAGCCTTAACCTCCGGTTAATTCAACCACAACCGGTCTCACTAAGGAATCACCGCTATCATATAGGATAGGGTGCCGTAGGGAGCGGATTGTGGTTCAATTAACGGGAGTCCGAATTAAGATGTTGGGCAAAAAAAGAGTGAGAGAGATTTCCTTCTCTCAAACTTTCCTTATCCCACCCTAACAAGTAAGAAAACTACTCACCCATTACAAGAAAAAGGAAAATAAAACAAAGGAGGAAGATAGAAAGAAAGAGGTTAGAAGATTACAACTAGCTATTTGAGACCTCACTTTGGCAAGGATCAAGCTTAAGCATCATTGTTGTTTAAGGATAAAGAAAAAGAGAACAAGAAACAAACAAACAACAAATAACAACAACTAGATTAGCAAATGAAAAATAAAAGCAATTATAATTAACAATAAGACAAGCATGGTAACAAAAAGAACTCTTTATTCATCACTTCACTCACAAAAGCTCACTACAAGGTTTTAATGGAGAAGAGATGAGAAGAGAAAGAAGAACAACAACATGTATTCTAAAATCTAAATACAAGAATAAGCACCCTTCGCTTTGGCAAGTTCTGGACTATTTATAGGCAAGGAACTGGAAACCTAGGGCAATAATCTGCCTCCATATAGAATGACCAAAATACCCCTGAAAACTCATCATCTGTCGAGCCCGTACGGCCGCGGTTCCGCGGCCTAAGCATGCTTATGCCGCGGAACCGCGGCCCTTTAGGAGACTTAGGTCATGAAATTCTGTGGTTTTCCCTGGTTTGTGGTCCTCTTCAGTGTGGTATAGTACTTTTCTCATAAGCTCTTCACGATTTTTCCAGAACTTCTGTTGATCAAAAGGTGATGTGATGTGGATCTTTAGCCATGATTTTTCTTGAGCTCCGCGTAGATATGTTGGATCTTGTGTTGACTTTGAGCTTTGTGCATGAAAATGACATCGATTTGCAATTTTGTCCCTTAAACTTGTGTGCGGCAACATACGGATAGAGAGCGGAGACCCGTGTTTTATCTGTGGTTGGCAGTAATCCGGATTTTGTCGTGCTTTTCCATGAATTTCATTGTTTAGAGCTGAGAACCTGTATCCTGTAATTAACTAGCAAACACGGCTCAAGAGTACCTACCGATAAGCAATGTGATAAAAATTGGGCGGTATAAAAATGCAAAAATCTGATATGAACAACATCCTCTCGAAGACTTCTTCACATTCTAAAACTGGGTAGAAGACCAGTATCAGCAATGCAGGTTCGCTCTATCCAGCAGTTGGAAGGTTGCCCCCACCGCAAAAACATATGCCAAAGGCAACGTATGTGGCGAGGGTAAGACCAGACCAACATCGGTCTTGGAAACGATCCCGTACTTGCCACACGATAACGCTGTCAGAAGAAAGAGTATGCGAGGATTTAGATGACCTCTCCTGGTGCTTCGAAAATGAGGACGAAGACGAGGTGATCTCAGAATTTCCACCGGCGCCAAAAGAGTTGGAAGATGGAATACATACTACTACGGACAACCTAAGGAAAATCGACTTGGGGACGGCAAACGATCCGCGACCTACGTTCGTCAGTAAGCTGCTGTCTAAAGAACAGGTGGCTACGTTAAAAGATGTGCTTATACAGTATAAAGACTGCTTCGCATGGAACTACTCCGAGATGCCGGGACTAGATCCACAAATATCCATGCATAAATTGGCGGTATCTCCGGACGTCAAGCTAATCAAACAAGCACCGAGGAGAATGCGGCTCGAACTTGAAATGAGCATCAACACCGAAGTCAAGAAGCTAATCAACTCCGGCTTCATCCAAGAGGTTTGGTACCCTGATTGGATCGCCAACATCATCCCAGTGATGAAGAAAAATAGGACAGTGTGCATCTGCGTAGACTTTCGGGACCTCAACAAAGCTTGCCAAAAGGATGATTTTCCCGTACCGGTTACCGAGCTGATGATAGACAACACGTCCACTCATGAAGTCTTCTCCTTCATGGACGGATCATCAGGGTACAATCAAATAAAGATGCATCCCGAGGACCAGAAGCATACCGATTTCCGGACTCCTCTGGGCATATTCTGCTATAAAGTGATGCCTTTCGGTCTGAAGAACGCCGGCACCACCTGTCAGAGGGCCATGACGAAGATTTTCGATGACCCCATACATGAAATCGTCGAATGCTATATCGACGACCTCATGGTTAAAAGCAAATCGTACGAGGAACATTGGGAGCATCTGAAAATTGTGTTTCAGCGCCTTCGGAAATACAACTTGAAGATGAACCCTCTCAAATACACGTTCGGAGTTTCCTCAGGAAAATTCCTAGGATTCATCGTACGACACTGGGGCATTGAGATAGACCCGTCGAAGATTAAGGCGATCATGGAAATTCCTCCGCCAAGAACTCTCAAGCAACTGCGGTCTCTCCAAGAAAAGCTCGCATATATCTGATGGTTCATAGCTAACCTCTCCGACAATTGCTGCCCCTATAGTCATCTGATGAAGAAGGGGACCCCTTTCGTCTGGGATCGCAAATGCCAAAGTGCACTAAATGAAATCAAGCAATACTTGCAAAATCCGCCAGTACTGACCACTCCGGTCAAGGGAAAGCCTCTCATCCTGTACACAACAGCCCTTGAGGGTTCTTTAGGCGTGCTATGGGCTCAGGAGAATGACCAAGGGAAGGATAGGGCCCTCTACTATCTGAGTCGAGTTCTCCTAGGGGCAGAAAACAACTACTCCCCCATCGAAAAACTCTGCCTGGCGTTAATCTTTGTGATAACGAAGCTCAGACACTATGCGTTGGCGCACGAGGTCCACCTCATATGAAAAGTGGATCCTCTCAAATATTTGATGTCAAGAGCCATACTAACGGGACGGCTCGCTAAATGGGCCCTCCTCTTGATGGAGTTCTCGATAACATACCGACCCCTCAAGGCAGTGAAAGGCCAGGCCATTGCCGACTTCCTCGCTGAGCATCCTATACCTGCCGATTCACCCCTAAATTGCGAATTGCCAGACGAGCATGCGTTTGAGACGATTGACGGAGAGAAAGGAGAGAGTGACACCCGATAGGAACTCTACTTCGACGGAGCATCTTTCATGAAGAAGCGAAAGCACAGCTCCCCCATAATCAAATCTAGGGTAGGCCTCATCTTCGTGACTCCATAAGGAGGGATAATGTGCTTTGCCTTTTCCTTAACAGAGCCGAGGACAAACAATGAAGCCGAATATGAAGCTTTGATAGCAGGTCTTGAAATCGCTGTCGACATAGGAATCAAAAACCTCTTCATATACGGAGACTCCCAGCTGGTCGTTAGTCAAATAAACGGTGACTATCAAACGTGCAAACCAGAGTTGGTAAAGTACGGCGAGAGAGTACAACAATTGCTGACTCAAATTCCTTCCTACGTTCTGGAAAGCATACCGCGTACGGAAAATAGCAAGACGGATGCGTTAGCCAAACTCGCTAAAGAACTGGCTGACGAAAACCTCGATGACGTAAGGATCGTTGTGCAAAGCCGTCGGGTTCTTGCACCGGCAGAAATATCTCCGGAGTCGTCCGAAGAAAAAGGAGAGACCAAGTAAACAGCCCTACAAATAGAAGACCAGGAAAAGGCTAAGGATTGGAGAGAAGTCTTTATAGACTACTTCAAATCCCGTCGAACACCTGAAGATGTGTCCTCAAGACATCAGCTCATTAAACGAGCTCTGTCTTTCGCCTTCGTCAACGATACTCTGTATAAGAGATCGTTCGACTCTCTATGGTTAAGATGCCTAGGACCAGAAGAAGCGAGGAAAGTCGTCCAAGAAACTCACGACAGACTCTGCGGTTCTCATCAAGCCGGCCCGTAGATGAAGTTCAAGATCAAAAGGATGGGCTATTATTGGCCCACGATGATTCAGGACTGCCTTGAATACGCGAAGCAATGCCATGCGTTCCAAATTCACGGGGACTTCATCCACCAGCATCCGAATCCGCTACACCCAACGGTGGCTAGCTGGTCGTTCGAAATGTGGGGAACTGACATAATCGGGCCCATCGAACCAGCATTATCCAGAGGACATCGGTTCATATTGGCGACAACCGATTACTTCTCTAAGTGGGCAGAAGCAATACCGCTGAGAGAAGTGAAGACGGAGAATATTATCCATTTCTTCAAGACACACGTCATTTATCGGTTCAGCACTCCGCGACTGATTATCTCCGATAACGGGCCAGCCTACAGAAGCCACAAAATCAGCCGCTTCGCACAGCAGCATAGAATAGACTGGAGATACTCTTCGGTCTATAATCCCCGAGCTAATGTGTAGCATTTTGGAAATTTAGAAATAAACAAAATAAATTAATTTAATAATAATATGATAAATCGCAAAGTTGTTAAAAAAAACAAATAAGTCAATTTTCATAAGTTCTATGTAAAACAATTTAAATAAAAATTTTAGTACGCAACATAGATAAGTTATAAGGGTTTTAGTGACAATTTTAGCTACATTTTAATAAATTGTGTGTTTTATAATAAACTAAGTTGTGAGGGGTTTTTAGGTAAAGTTTAGAATTTTTGTGCAAATGGAAAATTGTTAAGGGTGTAAATGAAAAAGGGATAGAAAATCATTTAGTTTAGAATTTAAATTCAAATTAAAACAAAATTAAAGGATAAGGTTAGCACATCTCATACTTGCATGCACAACACTCACCTCACACCTCCTACTTGCATGAAACCCTTACCTCTAGCTTGATCCCACCTCCTCCTTCACCTTATCCATTTCAATTGCCATATATAAACCTTGTTCAGATCATAGTTAATTAAGAATCCTGAAATTTTCTAAAATCAAAACTAAAATAAAGAGAAAAAGAAAGAACAAGAGGAAGAAGAAGAAGAAAGAAGCTAAGTTCTAGTTTTCATCACTCTCAAGCTAGGACAAGGGGCTTAGCATCTTGGAGGGGTTATTCCAACAACTTTTTGGAGGGTAAAATTCTTAAACACAGTAGGAGATTTAAGTTCTATAGCTTAGTTATTTTGAATTGAACAAAGTTTCATAATATCGTATTTTAGTTAATTATAAACTCTGTTGAAATCTGCTAATGTTTGGAAGATAATTAACTTAACAAAACAGTGCTAAAATATTGTATGAAACACCTAGAGAAAACCATAGGATCACGAACCAGAGGACTCGGATTTGGGCCGGCGACCAATATGGGAATTCCGGCGACGCCGGTTTTATAGGTGGCTAGGTCGTTTTGGTTGATTGGGTGTACTTCGGTGTATCATTTTGGCCATTTTGGTATTGTTTAAGTAAATTAGTTTCACTGCAGATAAAATCTATAATCATATATTGGAAAGGATGTCTTAAAACACAAAATACGATACAGTTAAAGCATATTGCGAACTGTTTTCTGTCGCGATACAGATTGAGTTAGAAATCCAGTAAGGTTAAGTGTTTAATAGGTCGATATAATCGTATACAATATAACTAGTACGTGGGATCGAGTGTTTTTCATTTCCGTCATATCGGAGTAGCCGTTTCCTTATACAAGTTAAATTGTGATGTTAGATTCGAATACGGGATTTTCGGAGGCAGCGAGGAAAGGGAAAGGATTGGCAATTCCTGAATAGATTCGACGTTTCCGGTGAGTAGACTAAACATCTACCGGGGAATTTTGTAAAGATGGCGTGATACGTCCGTAGTTTTATTTAACATAATGTTTTATTTGATATGTTAAATTAACAATATGTATTCATAAGTTACACATACCTTGTTTAGTTGCTAGAACACTACACAATTATCGACGAGTCATGCCACGTGCACGTCTTATATGTTACACACACCTCGTCGATATTACTATGTCACTTTTACACTTAGCACAATTCTTGTTAAAATGATTCACATCATATCTTACATACCAATAATAGTAGTAAATTGCATCATTTATATCATGTTAATATCTGTGTACTTCATGTTGATATAAGAGGTAAATGTATTATTGAGGATTTATGGTTTTGAATTTTGAATACTATTACGTAAATCCAGTGATTTTATGATTGATGTGTCATGTCCACCATGAGATGTTTTTATGATTTGGTTTTATTCCGGACCGAGTGGGGGAGATATACGGTCACGGATATTACGTTATCCATACTGAGTGGGGGAGATATACAGTTGGATACATGGTGGACCCGGTCGAGACCGAGAGGCAGGATAGCTGCATTTGAGGCGGGGGAGCCTAGCGAGGTTACTCGATACCGGAGATAGTGGTAAAAATACGGCGTATATCTAGATGATAACGACCTGTATTTTGATTTCAGGATCATTCGAGGAATGATGCCTGTAAGAAATGGAAGTTTTGTGTCGATGATGGACACGGGAAAATGAATTTTATTGGGAATAAATGATGAGATTTCAGTTTGGACTATAAGATTCGTATTACAGATCCTTGATTTTCGCATATAATCATACATTATACTTATTCCCATTTCAGTTAATATGATCGTTATATTTACATCATTAACCGTTATATGTTAGTTATATTCACTGAGTTGGCAACTCACCCCCGTTGTGCCACAGTTCCTTGCAGGGGTAGGGAGGACGGTTAGCAGCGGTGCAGATCTGCTCTTTCCGCTTTTATCGCATCTTTTGATAGGTGGGTTACATATGTAGTAACGTTCTCTTTTTGGTATTGTATTTTATATCTAGAAAAATCTCCATCAGACCTGTATATGACTTAGAGTGAGAGATGATATGTATATTATTGAAAGTTGAGATCGTTTAGTTTTATAAATTGTGGTTTCATTTCTTTATGTCTGAGATTCGTATTGATGCCTATATACTGAGGTTTTATTTTTCGCTGTTGATATTGTTGATCCCAACTAGGGATGCAACCAAACTTAACACCTTATACTTGTTTAATACTTAACTTCATAAACTGTGATTTTTACTAAAACTAAATTTTCTATATAAAGAATTCCGCAAAAAGGATTTTGATCTTGGTTTTCGGCTTACTTGGACGGTGTTCATATCTTTAGATATGATACAATCTAAGTGTCGGTCACATCCAAACTTGGGTCGTGACAAAGTTGGTATCAGAGCTTAGGAATAACCTTACGGAATTGAGTAGGGGATTTCAATAGGTTGGCGTGAGTCCGTGAGTTAGGATGACCTTTGGTTTGATGGAGTAAGCAAATTAGGATGAATGCAGTACCGTACGTATGTTCCGCGGCATATTTACGTTATCGTATTCAGCCTAACTAATCTTAGGATGTATATCTTGATCTATCCTTCCGTTGATTCTCTATTATTGATTGTTCCTATTCATACGCCTTATCAACTCTCGTTTCTTATTCCAGTTGCTATGGCTACGCGTGCTAGACGAGACACGGCCAGAGATGCAGCTAGGGCGAGTCCGCCTGTGACGACGATTGGTACACCGGACGTTCCGGCGGTGCATGAGCATATTGATCCTCCTCCTACAGATCGCATGACTAGGATTGAGGAGGGAATGTTGGGATTACAGCGAGTGGTAGGATAGTTAGCTGAGGCCACTCGAGTACTGAGACAGGATCCGGCACCGACCGTAGCAGAGTCCGAGGTACAGCCTACGCAGACGGTGGCACTGGTAGATACGAGAGTGATGGAGGTATCACTTGCAGAGTTTATGAGATTAAGACCTCCGGTGTTTACGGGGACCGATGTAGCGGAAGATCCTCGGTCCTTTCTTGATAGGATGGCAAGGATTGGCAGATCTTTGCGATGTTCTGATGCGAGGTCAGTTGAGCTGACTAGCTTTTGTTTGGAGGGACTTGTACAGGAGTGGTGTGAGTCGATGGAGAGAGGGCGAGCTACGGGTCTTCCTCATGGACCGAGTTTTCCGAGGTCTTTCTTGCCAGATTTCTTCCACAGAGTGTGAGGGATGCTAGAGCTAGCAGTTTTGAAGCGTTGCGGAAATCGGCAAGTATGTCGGTAGCAGATTATGATTTACGATTCACCCAGCTGTCGTGCTATGCCCCATACTTAGTACCTACGGAGGAGCTTCGGGTGAAGAGGCTCCTAAGGAGTCTGGACACGCAGTTATATCTGGCTATAGGCTCCCAGCATTTTGATACGTATGCGCATGCCATGGATGCAGCGATACGAGTGGAGGAGCGTTTGAGCGAGTCAGTGGTTGTTCCAGAGCCAAAGAGGAGTAGACCGATCGGGTCAATGACTAGACAGTTTGGCAGAGGTAGAAGCAGATATACTCTAGGCCGCAGTTTCGGACGAGGTTGGACCTATGGACGGATGTTCAGTTCTTATCCCGATGAACAGAGGCCTCCATCTATATGTTTTAGTTATGGACTTCCCGGACACTTTGCACGGGATTGTAGATCCTAGGGAGGGACCGTTGTTCCACAGGCTGCTTTACCCATTCCACCTTCCACACCGATGGCTTTACTTCCTCCCCCAGTTGGCGCTACACGCCAGGCAGTTGCACCACGAGGTCGAGGCTTTGCGGGACGTTCTCAGAGAGGTCGAGGGGATAGAGGTAGAGGACGACAGGATGCGAGCAGAGGTCAGGCACGGGTATTTTCGCTGACTCCACAGGATGCCCAGGCATTAAATGCAGTCATGACAGGTACTCTTACAGTATGCTTGTTAGAGGCACATGTTTTAATTGATCCCGGTTCTATACATTCTTATGTATCTTTAGGATTTGCACTTTCTTTGGGAAAAGAGTCGTCGTTGTTAGACTTACCATTAGTGGTGATTACCCCGGTGGGAGATTCTTTTGTAGCTCGGCACGTATTCAGGTCATGTTCTGTGCGTATTGGTGATAGAGATTCGCTAGTTGATCTGATTCTCCTGGATATGCTAGATTTTGATATACTTCTTGGTATGGATTGGTTGGCCGCCTGTCATGCCTGTGTAGATTGTCGGGGAAAGATGGTTAGATTTTGTTTTCCAGGTGAACCGGTGTTTGTTGTGCAGGGGGATTGTAAATTAACTCCTGCCAACATGATTTCTGCTCTTTGTGCGGGGCGACTCTTGAAGAAGGGTTGTCATGGGTTCTTGGCATTCGTTCAGGACTTAGGGGTCGCTGAGATTCTATTGGACCAGGTTCCGATCGCACGAGAATTTCCTGAGGTGTTTCCTGCTGAGTTACCAGGATTGCCACCCGATCGTGACATTGAATTTTGCATCGACTTAATTCCGGGTGCGGGGCCCATTTCTATACCATCCTACTGAATGGCACCGACGGAATTGAAGGAACTCAAAATCCAGTTGCAAGAGTTGTTAAATAGAAGGCTTGTTCCTCCCAGTGTATCACCGTGGGGAGCTCCTGTCTTATTTGTAAAGAAGGACGGTAGTATGAGACTGTGCATCGACTACCGACAGCTGAATCGCGTCACTGTCCGAAATAGGTATCCACTACCATGTATAGATGACTTGTTCGATCAGTTGCAGGGAGCTGGGTATTTCTTAAAGATTGATTTGAGGTCGGGGTATCACCAGTTGAGGGTTCGGAAGGACGATATTCCGAAGACTGCGTTTCGCACAAGATATGGGCACAATGAATTTCTGGTGATGTCGTTCGGACTCACCAACGCTCCAGCAGCTTTTATGGATATGATGAACCGTATCTTTAGACCCTTCATTGATCGATTTATTATAGTGTTCATAGATGACATTCTTGTTTATTCTCGGAGTCGGGCGGAGCACGAGCAGCATTTGTGTATTACGTTGCAGACCTTGAAAAAGCATCAGCTGTTTACAAAATTCTCTAAGTGTGCTTTTGGCTCGATAGTGTGGAGTTCTTGGTTCACATAGTTACGAGAGAGGGTATATGTGTGGACCTAACCCAAAGAAGATTGAAGCGGTACAGCACTGGCTCAAACCTGTGTCAGTTACAGAGGTTCGGAGTTTCTTAGTTCTGGCAGGTTATTACCGACGCTTCGTGCAGGATTTTTCACGGATCGCTGTACCTTTGACCGGATTGACTAGGAAGGAGGTTCCATTTCAGTGGACAGATGCGTGTGAGCAGAGTTTCCAGCAGTTGAAGACGCGCTTGACGACTGCACCTGTATTATCTTTACCTTCCGGGTCAGGTGGTTTTGTTGTGTATTGTGATGCTTCTAGAGTGGGTTTAGGCTGTATGTTGATGCAGCATGGCAGGGTTGTAGCTTATGCTTCTCGACAGTTGAAGAGGCACGAAAAAAACTACCCCACTCATGATCTAGAGATGGATGCTGTGGCATTCGCATTGAAGATTTGGAGACATTACTTGTATGGAGAGTCGTGTCAAATCTTCACAGATCATAAGAGCTTAAAGTATATATTTCAGCAAAGGGATCTGAACCTAAGGCAACGTAGATGGATGGAACTGGTGAAAGATTACGATTGTGAGATCTTGTATCATCCAGGAAAAGCGAATGTTGTAGCAGATGCTTTGAGTCGAAGACCTGGAGGTAACTTATCTCATTTGCGCATCTTGCAGAGGCAGTCTTCTACAGACTGGCAGATTTTATGTGATAGTCGTATACAGTTTGAGTTCACAGCGACAGGAGGCCAGCTAGCACATGTTCGCACCCGACCTCAGTTATTGGATCGCATTCGAGAGGCACAGCCCGCAGATACTCGTATGATGGAGATTATGGATCAGGTTAGGCAGGGCAGGGAGACGGAGTTTGTGATTGATGATCATAGAGTATTACGTTTTAGGACTCGTCTCTATGTGCCAGATTCTAACGGATTGAGGCGTGAGATTTTAGAGGAGGCCCATAGATCAGCATACAGTATTCATCCTAGTTCCACCAAGATGTATCATGATCTGAAGGATGTTTACTGGTGGGAAGGAATGAAGAGGGATGTTGCTTAATATGTTTCGAGATGCTTGACTTGTCAGCAAGTCAAAGCAGAACACCAGAGACCAGCCGGAAAGTTGCAGCCTTTACCCATTCCAGAGTGGAAATGGGAACAGATTTCCATGGATTTCGTGGTGGGTCTACCCAGGACTAGCAGAAGGTATTATTCTATTTGGGTGATTGTTGATAGGTTGACAATGGCAGCTCATTTTCTCCCAGTGAAGACGACGTATGGTTTTACACAGTATGCCCAGATTTATATCGATGAGATTGTACGTCTGCATGGAGTTCCGACGTGCATAGTTACAGATAGGGGTACCCAGTTTACTAGCAGGCTATGGCAGAAACTTCAAGAAGCTTTAGGTACACGGTTGAGTTTTAGTACAGCTTTCCACCCACAGTCGGATGGTCAGTCGGAGCGGACCATTCAGACACTAGAGGATATGCTTCGGGCTTATAGCCTTGATTTTGGTGGTAGTTAGGATCGTCACCTACCTCTGATAGAATTCTCGTACAACAACAGTTTTCAGGAGACGATCCAAATGGCACCCTTTGAAGGTTTGTATGGGAGGAAATGTCGATCACCCGTTTGCTGGACGGAACTGAGTGAGAGTTGTATATTGGGACCGCAGATAGTACAGGAGACTACAAAGAAGATTCAGTTGATACGGGATAGAATGAAGGCGGCCCAATGTAGACAGAAATCGTATGCAAATCGACGACGTCGTAGACTCGAGTTTGGAGTAGGAGATCATGTGTTCCTTCGGGTATCCCCAATGAAAGGTGTGATGCGTTTCGGGAAGAAGGGGAAGCTCAGCCCCAGATATGTCGGACCTTACGAGATTCTGGAGAGAGTGGGTGATGTAGCTTATCTCTTAGCACTTCCACCGAGTTTTCCCGACGTTCATCCGGTGTTCCACGTCTCGATGCTTCGCAGGTATCTTCACGATCCATCTCACGCGATCCAGCATCAGACCTTACAGCTTGAGCCGGATTTATCCTACACAGTGCAGCCAGTCGCTATTCTTGACAGGCAGGCAAACAAACTACGATTGAGGGTACTTCCATCTGTAAAGGTTCTTTGGCAAGGAAAGAATCGCGAGGAGATTACTTGGGAGACCGAGGATGCGATGCGGAAGAAATTTCCACATCTTTTTGAAGGTATGTCTAGTTAAATTTTTAAATTCGGGGACCGAATTTTCTTAAGGGGAGGATATTATAGCATTTTGGAAATTTAGAAATAAACAAAATAAATTAATTTAATAATAATATGATAAATCGCAAAGTTGTTAAAAAAAAACAAATAAGTCAATTTTCATAAGTTCTATGTAAAACAATTTAAATAAAAAATTTAGTATGCAACATAGATAAGTTATAAGAGTTTTAGTAACAATTTTAGCTTCATTTTAATAAAATGTGTGTTTTATAACAAACTAAGTTATGAGGGGTTTTTAGGTAAAGTTTAGAATTTTTGTGCAAATGGAAAATTGTTAAGGGTGTAAATGAAAAAGGGATGGAAAATCATTTAGTTCAGAATTTAAATTCAAATTAAAACAAAATTAAAGGATAAGGTTAGCACACCTCATACTTGCATGCACAACACTCACCTCACACCTCCTACTTGCATGAAACCCTTACCTCTAGCTTGATCCACCTTCTCCTTCACCTTATCCATTTCAATTGCCATATATAAACCTTGTTCAGATCATAGTTAATTAAGAATCTTGAAATTTTCTGAAATCAAAACTAAAATAAAGAGAAAAAAAAAGAACAAGAGGAAGAAGAAGAAAGAAGCTAAGTTCTAGTTTTCATCACTCTCAAGCTAGGACAAGGGGCTTAGCATCTTGGAGGGGTTATTCCAACAACTTTTTGGAGGGTAAAATTCTTAAACACAGTAGGAGATTTAAGTTCTATAGCTTAGTTATTTTGAATTGAACAAAGTTTCATAATATCGTATTTTAGTTAATTATAAGCTCTGTTGAAATCTGCTAATGTTTGGAAGATAATTAACTTAACAAAACAGTGCTAAAATGTTATATGAAACACCTAGAGAAAACCATAGGATCACGAACCAGAGGGCTCGGATTTGGGCCAGCGACCAATATGGGAATTTCGGCGACGCCGGTTTTATAGGTGGCTAGGTCGTTTTGGTTGATTGGGTGTACTTCAGTGTATCATTTTGGCCATTTTGGTATTGTTTAAGTAAATTAGTTTCACTGCAGATAAAATCTGGAATCATATATCGGAAAGGATGTCTTAAAACACCAAATACGATACGGTTAAAGCATATTGCGAACTGTTTTCTGTCGCGATACAGATTGAGTTAGAAATCCAGTAAGGTTATGTATTAAATAGGTCGATATAATCGTATACAATATAACTAGTACGTGGGATCGGGTGTTTTTCATTTCCGTCATGTCGGAGTAGCCGTTTCCTTATACAAGTTAAATTGTGATGTTAGATTCGAATACGGGATTTTCGGAGGCAGCGAGGAAAGGGAAAGGATTGGCAATTCCTGAATAGATTCGACGTTTCCAGTGAGTAGACTAAACATCTACCGGGGAATTTTGTAAAGATAGCGTGATACGCCCGTAGTTTTATTTAACTTAATGTTTTATTTGATATGTTAAATTAACAATATGTATTCATAAGTTACACATACCTTGTTTAGTTGCTAGAACACTACACAATTATCGACGAGTCATACCACGTGCACGTCTTATATGTTACACACAACTCGTCGATATTACTATGTCACTTTTACACTTAGCACAATTCTTGTTAAAATGATTCATATCATATCTTACATACCAATAATAGTAGTAAATTGCATCATTTATATCATGTTAATATCTGTGTATTTCATGTTGATATAAGAGGTAAATGTATTATTGAGGATTTATGGTTTTGAATTTTGAATACTATTACATAAATTCAGTGATTTTAAGATTGATGTGTCATGTCCACCATGAGATGCTTTTATGATTTGGTTTTATTCCGGACCGAGTGGGGGAGATATACGGTCATGGATTTTACGTTATCCATACTGAGTGGGGGAGATATACAGTTGGATACATGGTGGACCCGGTCGAGACCGAGGGGCAGGATAGCCGTATTTGAGGCGGGGGAGCCTAGCTGTAACGTTTTGAAAATCGTTTCGGTGAAATTTCGAAAAAATCGGTAAAATAAGGGGGTTTTCTGTAAAAAAGTCAAAATGCAAATATCTTTATTATAAAATTAAATATACATATTCTAGCTATGTAATTTCTAGTATTTGGTGTTTATTGAGCCACTGGTGAAATTTCAAATTTTCTGAAAAAAATTTATTTTATTATTATTTTAAGCCGTCACTAATACATTTAATTAGGGAAAATTACAAATTGGAATGAGTTGAAACAAATTTTGTGCATCATGACACATTAAATAAAATTTTATCATGTGGTTTTTGAAATGAAATCGTTTGCCAAAACGGTTTAGAAAATATCGAAGAAAAAGGCTTTTTTCGGTGAAATTTAGTGTTAACGGGAGTTGGGGTAATACATTTATCTTTTTCCCTAACCCACACACCCACACCTCACCCTCTCTCCCTCTCCCCATGTGGCCAGCCCCACCATGACAGCCCTCCCCCTCCCCCTCTCTCCAATCACTTCTTTTGTCAAAGAAAAGAAAAGAAAAGAGTAGAAAATGATAGAATTAGAGTGGACTTTGACTAGAGTGGACTTTCCCCATCTCACTCTCTCTCCTCCCTCACCCAATCCCCACCAATTCTGGCCAAAATCTGAACCCACAACAGCCCCCAAATTCTTCATCTCATTTTCCATCAAAATCCCCAAAATTTCTATCAAAAATCCACCCTTTTTCTCAAAAATTCAAAGCTTATTCTAAATCCAAGCTTTACCCATTATTCTTTAGCTATTCAAGCATGGATCTTGGAACATGAAATCATTGTTGGAGGCTAAGATTTTTTCAAGTTTGATCTTAAGCTTGTGAGGTATAATCATAACCTTATGCTTAAATTGTTGTTAGATTACTTCAATCTAGCTATTAGGTGTTAAATTAGGGTTTTAAATTTCAAGTTTGAAATTTAAAGAAAGGGTTTTGAATACTAAGTTAGGGTTTAGGTCATTTGATCATGATCTAATTGTGTGGTTATTATCTAGTGGGCATGCTAAACCAAAGTTAATTACTAGGTTACTAATTGTTTTTTTTAAATTGTTCAAATTATGCTAATTTGCTAACTAGGTTTTTGGAAATTTATTAAATGGTTTAGATTAAAATATGATTAAGGTTTCATGACATTATCAACATTATAAATTTTGGTTTAATACTATAGTATATGCAAAACTAAGCTTAATTGATGAATTGTGAATTTTACTTTAAAAAGTGTTAAAATTGATATGTTTGCAAACTAGAATTTTGGAGTTAATGAAATTTAATGAGATTAAATTATAGGAATGGTTTATATGACTTTGTTATGATATTTAGTGGATATTGTGGCCGCTAGATTCGTTTATATATCGAGTTTTGTACTAAAACGGTTAATTTTTGCTTGCTTGATTTTCGGAAAAATGGCTTTTCAAGTGAGTTTGAGGTTTTTGTGAATTGCAACCTAATTCATATTATAATTAGTGTTTGGGAATGCGTAAATGGGTGTGTTTGGGTTTTTCTCGATGGTTTGACGTTTGTAGATCGACATCGAGGGTTGCTTTAGCTATTCTTGCATGCGTAGCCGATAGGTTTTGACCTTTGCGTGCTACGCGTGCCGAATTGGTTTTCATATACCGTATCGATTTCGGATTTGGTTTTTATGCGATACGATACGTTGTGATATGTAGGTACCCCCGTGTGGACTTCGAGACGAAAAGCAAGCGCGTGGCGACGTCGGCACCGGCGAGCGAGGACCAGGTGAGTAGATTTATATCTACGGGGAGAAGTCGGGTGGATGGCGTATAGCACCCCCGCAGTCCGTGGTGGTGTATACGGATGCGTATACACACCAACAATTATTATATGTTATTTGGGATTAATAAGATGTTTAGGATGGATATTGGTGTGTTGGATTATTTTAGTGTTGCGAACCCTAGGGAAGTGTTGCACTACACATACACACATACATACTTGCATACATTCCTATTTATATGTACTCATGGGATTCTTTATAGTTATGTGTTCACATGGGTATGGGACTATGTGTTCACATACGGATCTGAGGATGATACTTGGGTCTGAGATGAGTCAATGAGATTTGTTTTGAGGTTGTGAATTCGGTGATATGGCAGGATTCGTATTTGAGATACGACATGACGTTGTAGCGGGTCCTTGACGTAGTGTTTCACACACGTCCTTGCATACTTAGGCGGTATCAGTATTGTACTAGACGTAGATCAGTACCCAGATCATGATATTTGATAAAGAGGATACCAGGTGAATAGTATGATGAATGTGATATTGACCCGTACCCAGATTTGGGATGCCGTACGACGGATTTACGTACGAGCTATATTGATGATTGATCCGCATTCTTGATTTGGGATGTCTGATTTTAGATATGGTATCGGATATGATATTATTGAGGCGGGATCACCGACTAATATATATACAGGTATGTATATGTATCGACTCAGATGTTAGGCGGTTTCCTTACCTGTAGTCCAGCTTGTTAGCTTAGCCCTTTAATTTAGTTTAGTTGTTAGATTAGAGCCGATTCTTACCTATTTCAAAAACTAACGAATCGTGGCTATTTTAAAAGACAGCCCAAAGGATCCTACGGATATTTCAAAAGACGTATCTTTTCATAAAAACACCGTAGCCCTATTTTCAAAACCCCATGATTCGTGTTATTTCAAAAGGCACCATTTGTAGGACTTATATTAGATTAATGCAGATTAGTTATAGTTGCGTCTAGTATTCAGCTCCCGCTCATTATTGTGGTTCGCTTCGCTTCGCATGCTTATATTATGTTTCATACTCCATTATTGATATGCTGTTAGGACACCAGCACCATTACCGATGATGCGTATGTACCACGTACACTTACTTGCCGGCTCACACACATCTTCATCGGTAATTGCCATGTCACGAACACTTTAGAAAATACTATTTCATTTGACATAGGTTGTTAGCTTATAGTTTAGACATGATATTAGTGTACTTGCCTTATATGCTAGTTGACATTGTAGTTATTGCCCACTACTTCATGTATGTTATTATTCACTGTTGTGTCGCATTCATGGATTCTCATGCCTATATTCACTGTTTACATGCTATTGATGACTTGGATTCGGATTTCATGAGATTTCTTGGATTTGGAGGAAAACCGCAAAAAAACATAAATAAACCTTTTCTCTCTTTTAAAATAAAAAGTACGGTTTTCCCATGATGTATGAGTCGTCCACCATGAGTTTGCTGATGGATTTCGAGACCCGATTCGAGGAGTGGAGGAACCGTTTCGGGTACATGGTGGGCCCGGTGCGGTACCCCGGGGCAAGAGGAATGTGTTGTTGACGTTGAGCCCGGCAGGGGAGCACTACCTACCGGTGATATTACCCGACGCGTCGGATATCCGAAGGATACCGTCGTGGTCTTGAGATAGATGGTAGGGGCCGGTCTGGATTGACGGCGCCCTAGATATTGTGATTGAGATTTTGAGATATTGAGGTACAGAGATTGTGATACAGAGATATCGAGATATTTGGACACTTGTTTTGTGTCGATGCTGGGCACTGTTTTATGCTGATTTCATTTATGGTACCTCACTTTTAGAATACAGAAATCTCACTGATTTATGAAAGCAGTTTTCTTCAGTACATGCATTCTGTTTCATGCATTCATACATTGCTACCAGAGGCACTGACACGGCACATGGATTTACACTTGGGTTAGATATTTGCCCTAACCATTGTTATGGGTTGCTGGTTATTTATTTGAGGATATATTATGATCTTTGACCTAGGATTGCGTTATTTATGCGATTTCTGTGGGTAGATGTTTTTCTACTCACGAGTTGGCAACTCACCCCCGTTGTGCCCCAGTTTCTTGCAGGTTTGCCGTACATGGTTCTTTACGGCTCTGCGGGTATAGTTTCGTTCGGGTGATTTGCTAGTAGGTGGGTTTACTTGTATCGTACCCCCATTATATATCTTGCATATCATTATTCTGTTGTATCTAGAAGTTCCATCAACCAAACATGTATTTATTTTGAGATAGAGACCAGTGATGTTATTCTTTCGACCTTAGAGTCGCGCGTTGTATTTCTGTGGATTTCTTGTTGTTTTGAGTTTCCTTTTGAGTTTTGATCCTCGCCCTTGGCGTTGTATATTATATTGCTTGTGTGGTTGTGACCCGCAGGGTACGGAACGTGACTGGCACTTAAGTTTACGAAACGTCTAAAGACGTCCGTAAAATAAGTAAGCCAAAGCCCAGAAAACAAAACCAATTAAGCAAAAGAGTGAAGAAAACCCAATCAATTGAAAGCGAGTTATCAAATAAGTCATGTAAAACCCTTTTTAAAAACAATACCAATTTTTCCGAAAATTTCGGCAGAGTCTCCTTTGTAAATACTGGCCCCCAAAATGGGTACAACAAAAATATACATGAATCCAACAAAATAGGGCATCCCCAAGCGGGAGCTAGCTCTTCGCCACAAGGCGGTCACAAATCCCACGCAATATAAATGACAACAAGCATAATAATCATAATAAAGCATAAGAAAACATCATGTCGACTCAAGTGAGCTCGACCCCAAAATACAGCATAAAAGTCCACAAACCTCACAGTCTCATCTCTAGGTCAATATACAATAAAACTGGTAGAAACAGTAGATGGAGTACATTAGATACAAAGAATATACAAGGTGGTACAAAAATAATAACATAACCCACCTATGAGCAAATCTCGAGCTCAGGCAAAAGAGGCAAAAGAACAAGTGCGCCCACCGCTACTGAACTGACGGAGCGGACCTGCAAAAGACTGTGGCACAACGGGGGTGAGTTGCCAACTCGTGAGTAATAAATAACATCTACAAAGGCTATCGTATGCATGCACACAAGCATCCTAGCATCTATAATACAGGTATGACTGGATGCACTAGCAGGTGTGTATACAACATCAGTGTACGAATATGTATGCAACATGAATATCTGAGGTCTCAATAGGTATATATAAGAAACATTTATCTCTTTTTGTTTTTGAAACTCTTTTAGAATGCCAGCATAATACTCAAAGAATCGACGAGAACCGGTGTCCAGCAACGACACCCAAAAGCTGTCTCAAATATCATAAATGTATCTCTGGCCTCAGCCGTCCGGCTGACCCATCTCAAATATCAATATCTCATCATCTAGCGGCCACGGTCGGTATCCTCTGACTCAGTAGTACTCATCATAGAGCGCACCTTATCATATAGGGTGCAATAGCTCCGCCCCGTTATACCATCATGCTATGGTGTATTCGGAGGAGTAATGCTGAGAGAGAATCTCATTCTCCTTTAGAATAATCCAGGATTTCCGTGCTCAAGTATTCTCCTCCCTGATCACATCATAGGACATAATACTTATACCCGTATTTTGGTTCTCTACTTCTATTTTATATTCTGTGAATATCTTAAAAGGTTCGGACTTATGTTTCAACAGAAACATATGACTGAGTCTAAAGAGATTATCAGAGAATGTAATGAAGTACAAAGAACCAGTCCTGGCATGTGTAGACAGGAGACATTACATACATCATCATGTATCAGTCCCAAGAGTTCACTAACTCTTTCTCTGTTTCCAGTAAACGGAGCTATGGTCATCTTATCTTTGTGACATGACTGACAAGTTTCACAAGATGTAAATTCAAACTGATTTAAATATGCATCTATATGTAACTTCAGCTAGTCGGGTCGCATTGATATGACCTAGTCTACAATACCTCAAGAAGGATCCGTTCATTTCTGAACTCTTCTTCTTGTGTGTGTTCCGTATACTAAGAACTGCAGTTTGATTTAGAACATTAATGCTTTTAGATAACGTGCCTGAACCGATCAACTTTTGATATAGGAAATGTTCAAAACATTATCCAACAATACAAAATTATATCCTTTCTTTACTAATAAAGAGACTGATATGATTTTGTATGCCAGGTTCGGTATCTAATAACATTTGTTCAGAATCAATGTATTGGTAATACAGGGTGACAGTGACCAACAGACTTAGCTGCAACACTTGCCCCGTTTTCTGCCTCATGAAACTCATCACCCGTTCTCAGTTCTCTACCTTTCTGTAGCCCTATGTAATAGATTACATATTAGGGATCCTGATCTGGTATCATATACCCAGGACGTAGAGGATACAGAGAAACAGTTCTTTGTAATGAACACACCCGAAGATGATGCATCAGCATGCACTCTCTTCATTTGGGCGGCACGGGAAATCTGGTATTCCCCAATTTCCTGCTCGGTCTTATAACAATTATAAGTTGGAGCGGAACCAACGTTCCCCAGCTCAGTATAACAAGCGGGTTCGGTCAATAATCCGTATTATTATCTTGATTAAGGCGTGATATGGTCGCTACCTGGAGAGAGAGAGAAGAAAACACTCAGCGTGCGCTCTTGCAAGAATAGATTGGTTATTATTTTATCTAATCAGGATGGCTCCCACTGCTTTTTATCAAATCTTCCTTCAAACCCTAAAAGGAAAGACTAGCCGGGATTAATTACACACTACAAGTTCGCCAATCTTTCAGCCAGGCCAGTGTCGGTACTTTGAGGGAGGTCCCCCGTGCTTTCGCACGAACCTAATTAATGTAAACCTCGTTTTCCCAGAGGCGTAACCTCGTTAACACCTTTCTAGACACCTACTTGATCGGCTAATTATAATGTGTAAAACTCTCCCAGGAGTAACAATTACTCACAGCGGGTATCGGGATCCAACTATCTCATAGAAGGTATGCAATCTCATTGCAAATTTCAACACTTGAAATTCCCGATAATATTTTGCCCCTAACGTGCTATGACCTTGACGAAAGCCAACAAACCATAGCCCGCTAGTCAAGTTCAACCCGTACATTTCTTGATTGAATTAAACCCACCCGCACGACCCTTGACGAAAGCCAACAAAGCCGCACGACTACCCTAATCCAATCGCATCGTATGCTGGCAGATAAGCAGCATATAGCTACCGCACACTGCACCTTGACGAAAGCCAACAAATGCAGCACGAATACTATATACAACTTATCTGAAATGACGGAGGGCTACGACAGGTTTTTCTGAAAACCTATTGCGTAATGAACTTGATATCGTTGTAGAATCAAATGATTTTGAAATGGAGTGCTTTTGAGGTTTTTCTAGTTTTGCTAAAGGAGTCGCTCCCGGTGAAGGGATCGTCGGTCCTTTCCTCGTCGAATGAGGTGCGGGATATATCATATATATCACTGTGCAAAGCAAAAACACTTAAAAGCTTTCAAAAGACAAACCGAGTGTGTAGCATCTGCCAGTTATTGCTAAAGGAGTCACTCCCGGTGAAGGGATCTCGGTCCTTTCCTCATCGAATAAGGTGCAGGATATATCACATATACCTCTGTGCAAAGCAAGAACTGTAGCTACCCTTTTTATTTTTGAAATTCGATTCTACAACATCATTAGGTTTCTTTTATTTCATTAATCTCATTAATGAAGTCCCATCATTTAAATTACCTAAACATCACAAATAAAATACGACGTACACTTATGCCATCCGCATTCGCCTCGATGTCCCCTCGTGCACCGTTAGGTTAGGTAACTAACGGCAGAGCGGGGCAGGGCTAGCGCGGGTGTAAAACATAAGTAACGCCTATATAATATATCATATATACTATATACTGTATCTATCACAGAACATCACATGATCACATCACAGATATCGCAGCAGAAGAAACATATGAAATATTGGATATACTAGGACGTCCGTGTTTTCAATACGAGCCAGTATAAAACACGGATTCCACGGTCGCGATGAATAGCCAAACCCACACCCCTAGACCCCTACGAGAGCGGCAAGCAACCCTACCAATTCTAGAGTTAGGAGACCCGGACTCGACTCCTCGAGTTGGTCTCCCACTGGACTCTAGAACCCGGTTACTTGTGCTCCCCTCCTTGGGTCTATCCTAGTGCGGAAAAGTAAATAATATACAAAGGGTGACAACTTCCGCAACCTGAAAGTGCCCCAATAAAAGAATATTACATACAAGTTTTTACATGAATGAAAATGAAAAACACTCATCTCACATAAAAAAACCCGGCTATTCAAACACGACGATCCAATATAATATATCCAGCAACATATAACATCACATGTCATCAACGTAAGTAAATATGCGCATCCCAATTGTCGTTGACATATAGCAACGAAACCGGCGATATCACATATTACACTTACGGTCACAGAAAAGAAAGTGTAAAACTACAACAGTTGGAATCCGCAACCTCCTCAGACATCGCATGCCTGACCAAATGAATTACTTAGACATCGCATGCCTAACAATTATAAACCCCGCATTTTAGTCTCAAAATCGAAAACACTTTTCAATATCAAGTCGGGCAATTCAACAAGATTCCCGACATCCTGATCGAATGCTCGTCGCAAACTTTAGTAGACGGCTGCACCCCCGACGCCGTCGACCAAGTGCACTAAGGCGGAACACCGCTACCGCGAGCACCCGAACGGATGCTTTCGGCGACGGGGTTCTCCTACAGTCACTTGGTCGGGGCTATGGGGTGAGGCTGTCTATTAAGTTTATCCGGCGAGTATCCGCGTACGCTACGTGATTGCGACGGACTTTTGATCGCATCAAAATTCCGTGGCAACCGATCAAGTGAGACTAAACCGCTATGTTTATAATATTCATTCAGTTATCTCATAACTTCTTGTGAATTCCAAATATTGTATCACATTCCGAATAAGATAGAAAATGTTAAACTTTCCGATCGAACAATCGAACACCCAAGTTTTCCCGAAACAGCTCAACACATGAAATAAGTCTAACAACATTCAGTTCATGCCTCACTACCAACGGTCCAGCCGTAGAAGGGTCAAGCCAATGCCTCACATGTGGCACGCCGTACTGCCCCAAACCCTAAGGTTCAAAGGGCAGTTCAAGACGGTCACATAATCGAGTTAAGGTTTGTTGTCTTCTAGAGGGAACATCGCGTTACTTGCACTACTTAGAACGTCATTAAACTACGGAAAAATCCAACACTTGGAAATTTCCCGACAGGGGAAAAATTGGATATTTATATCCGGTCGAACTTTTTAACATATTCTAAAATTATCCGGAAAGCCACACAGACAAAATTTGATAATCCGATCGAACATTCGAATCCCCAAAACAACCCCAGAAAATTCAACTCTTGAATAAATTTTAAAAATACCCAGAGAACTCTGCACTGTTAAATAGGAATTACAGTACAAAATGTTAGGGCTGACGTCACAATTTTGCCGCGGAACCGCCGCATAAGCTAGGCTTATGCCGCGGTTCCGCCGCCGATGTCACTGTTCATGAAATAAATTTTGCGCCGTAATTCCTAGAATTCCCTGCTGAGTTTTCTGCATATTTTTAATTTGGAAAAAACCCAGTTTTTAAAAAATGTACAGAGAGCCGTTTTGGAAATGGGTTTCGGGTTCGTTCGGATTTCAAACATCGTCTGGACTTCGCCTAAGGCTCTAGCTAGGCTCTGATACCACTGTAGGGTTCCTAGGCACTCTCAAGAGGTCTCACAAGGCATCAACCATGCCAATTTCAAACTTTAACGGTGCCGAGAAACCCTAATATGGATCGTTGGCTAGATTTTTAAGCGACAAAGCAAACTAGTTAACACTTAACTACAAGAATACGGAAATACAACCTTTGTAGATCCGGTCCTCCACCTCCACGGCTCCGTGATGAAGTCCTCTCCGCTGTCCAAATCAAATCCCGGGCTCTAGCGTCGGCTTCATCGGAGAAAGAGCGAGCTAGGTCATCGACGATGTGCCGAAGATGATCTACGTCGAGGCATCGCTAGATCAAGCTCCAACTTCACCAAGTCTAGAAAACTTGTGAAGGAAACACACTCTACTACTTGGCAAGAGGTAGAGGATGAAGAAATAGGAAGTGGGTTCACTTTAGAATTGTATTTCTCACTCATTTTCATCAATCACCATTGATGAAGTGAAGCTTTCTTCATTGAAGAAGATGAAGAAGAAGATGATTATCTTATGATAAGTTATTCCAAAAGAATAATAAAAAGAATACTTATCATCATAATAACCATGGTCAAGTGTAGAGACTAAATTAAGGTTAAATGAAGTGGTTAGGGTTAAGCATGAGACAAAATGGTCACATTAGTCAAAGCTTCATGAAGCTTCAAAGATAAAACAAAACTAGCAACCATTTTCCCTTTTTCTTTCCAAAATAAATAAATAAATAAATAAGAAAGAAAAAGCAAAACCCTAATCATTAACTTAACAATGGTTTAATCTTTACACTTAACCAAGTTAACATGTATCATCAAACATGATACAATCAAGTGCACAAAAGTATATCACATATACAACTTGTGAACTTCAAGTGAGAAAATCCAATTAAGTGAACCTATATTAGTTAATGTAAAGTGATATATCAAATATATAATTATACATTAAATCATTAAATCAACACTTGATTCAACGACCCGGTCATATCGCATATAACCGACTAATATTAATAGTAACAACTTATCGAATCAACACTTGATCCGATAACCCGGCTATAACGCATATAACCGATCAATGTTACAAATCGCGAGAATCGAATATAGTATCACATACTGGTATCATTCTCGGTCCCGCACATATCTCATATGCGCTCCTATTTCGTTTCTCTTGAGCCAGGAAATCTCTGTGTAGGACTCTAAAGACTCGTCAATACGCCGGCAGCAGATGATGATCATATCAAACACCCACAAGCCGCAAGCGGTCTGCTAAACGTAACGGCCACCCGGGTATTGAGCGATTAGAAGATCGACGAGCAAGCCCGCTCACACTCCAGTGAATACAACCAGTAACACTACCGTACAGTCCGGTCTGATCGTCTGATATGTCGCATATCTCGCCTAGGGGTGGTAAACGTCAGACCCCAATAGCTCGATAAGTCGTGTCGATATGAGGTCTATAACAATTCGAGAAACTACTGGTAACACTTACCAGTAAATCTCAGCAACCTTGGCCAGGGATTTCCTGTTATAGCCAATCGAACACAGCGCAACATCAACCCCCTATACCGGGAGACGAATCCCCTCCTATCGCTCATTGCCTCCATGTGACTCGGGACTGTACCCAAAAACCACCGTTTTGCACGCCCTCTTGGACGTGGTAAGATGGAAATCAAAGCACAGTGGGAACCACACAAGACTCTATGACGATCTCGGGTCAACAGACTACTCTGTACCAGTGTCACCAGAGAACTGCCATCTGACGTAAGGTATAATACCATCTGGGAGTTCTCGGCGAGTCCGTCCAGTGTACCCAGTCTCTACTGAGCACCCGTATATCATCTCTGATGTCAAACACCAATGGATATGGGATCATCCATCGCCCATCTGTATGGGTCAAGAAGGTATACGCTAGTCTACTCTGGTATATCGATGCCCCGTCTCGATACACCCACGACTAGGGACTTTGAAGGATGTACTTATGGACTACCATGTCCCCACTAGTATGATCCGCATCATAGTCCAGGTAGTCAAGTACACATACTAAGGGCTTTACCAACATGTAACAGAGAGACAATCAGTGTACACGTTAAGGTAAAGAGCAACCAGATAGCATACTATCATGTCGAGCAAGAAAGTCCTCCCTATATATGTCCAAGCATCCACTACAATATACATCCTATGTATAGTAATGGCCTCTAGGGCATACATATAACTAACATAATATCAAGACGTATCTCAAGTACGAATCCTGCCACATCACCGTTCTCGCGGTCACAAACAAATCTTATCGACTCATCTCAAATCCCAAATACTATCCTCAAATCCAGTATGTGAACACATAGTCCCATACCCATGTGAACACATAACAATATAACCCCATATAAGCACATATGAAAGAAAAATGTATGCAAGTATGGGTGTGTGTGTAAATGTGGTGCAACCTCTACTCTAGGGTCTCGCAACGCTAAACCTATCCAATCACACCTAAAATCTATCTTTATCATCAATAAACTCAACAATATAACCAATATATATATATATGTGTGTATACGTATTCGTATACATCGCCACGAACTGCGGGGGTGCTATACGCCATCCACCCGACTTCTCCCCGTAGATATAAATCTACTCACCTGGTCCTTGCTCGCCGGTGCCGACGTCGCCACGCACTTGCTTGTCGTCTTGAAGTCCACATGGGGTACCTACATATCATAACGCACCATATCGCATTAAAATCCGACTCATGACCAAAACGACACACGAATCCCACATAGGTCAAAACCTATGCCTGCTTTCACAAATCAACCCAAAAACCCTCGACGCCGGCGTACAAACGCCAAACCATCGAGAAAAACCCAAACACACTCATTTGCACGATCACAAGCACTAATTATACTATATAATAGGTTAAAATTCACAAAAACCCCAAACTCACTTTAAAAGCCATTTTTCCGAAAATCTAGCAAGCAAATATTACCCGTTTTAGTACAAAACTCGACGTTTAAACAAATCTAGCGGCCATAATACTTATTAAACATCTTAAATAAGTCATAAAAATAATTTCCACAATTTAATCTCATTAAATTTCATTAACCCCAAAATTCTAGTTTACAATATACCCAATTTTAACAATTTTATAGCAAAAATGCACAAACAACAATTTAACTTGGATTTTCATGAACTAAAGTATTAAACTACATTTTATAATGTTAATGAAGTCATGAAAAACCTAATTACATTTTTCAACCCAATTATTTAACCAATTTTTAAAACCTAGTTAGCAAATTAGCGTAATTATCATAATTTTTAAACTAACAATTAACAATTAGCTACTAACTTTGTTTTAACATGTCATAAGAGCCTAAATACATTACATAACCATACACCAATTTCACAAAACCCTAATTTGCATTCAATCCCTTTCTCTTAAACTTTCAAACTCACAATAAAACCACAATTAAACTTATAATTAAGCTAGACTAAAGTATTTATCAACAATTTAAAATCCTTGATCTAGACCTCCAATTTGAAATCCTTGCACCAGGATCCATGCTAGATAGGCAAATAAGAAATGGGTAGTAGTTGGATTTAAATTTTTGTTTTGATTTTAGATGGAAATTGGTGAATTTTTCTTAAGGGAAAATGAGGGGAGAAGAGGAAAGGGGCTGCTGTTGGAGGCTGAATTTTCGGCCAGGGGGTGTGGAGGAATGAGGGAGGAGAGAGAGAGTGAGGTGGAGAAAGTAGGGGAAAAGTCAAAGTCTACATTGACTTCTTTTCTTTTCTTTAGAAAGTGAAGTGATTGGAGAGAGAGGGAGGGCTGTCCAAGTGGGGTCGGCCACATGGGGAGAGGGAGAGAGGGTGTGGTGTGGGTGTGTGGGTTAGGGAAAAAGATAAATGTATTACCCCAATTCCCATTAACACAACATTCACAAATTAAGCCCTTTTTTCTTCGATATATTCTAAACCGTTTTGGCAAACCATTTCGTTTCAGAAACAATATTTTACATGTCAGTTTAGTGTGTCAAGAATTCTAAAATTTGTATCAACTCATTCCAATTTGTAATTTTCCCTAATTAAATGTATTAGTGACGGCTTAAAATAATATTAAAATAATTAATTTTGGAAAAAATTTCAGAAAATTTGAAATTTCACCAGTGGCTCAATAAACACCGAATACTAGAAATTACATAGCTAGAATATGTATATTTAATTTTATAATAAAGACATTTGTATTTTGACATTTTACAGAAAACCCCCATATTTTACCGATTTTCCGAAATTTCACCGAAACGGTTTTCAAAACATTACAATCTTCCCCCTTAAAGAAATTCAGTCCCCGAATTGAAATTAACACTCCCCCCCAATACTAAAATATCTAAGCAAAACCATCAAGTCGTCGGGGCTCCGAAATCGTAAATATATAAAACAAATCGTAGCGCAGCGCATGCGCGTGAAAAATGAGCATATAACTCAAAATCAAAACTCCGTCAAGCATCCCGCAAACATCGGAATCATGGTAAAGACACAAATGTCAAATCCAATACAAAACCAATATGATATAACTCGAAACTATACACGTAAATATCAAATCTATATATGTAAATATCTGAAGGAAATGCATGCCGAATCTCTTAAAGTCGCTGTGCAATGCGCATAACACTGCACAGTGGCGGACGTCTATCATAAGAAAATAACTATATACATATATACCTTTTGTTTGAAATATACGTTTCGCCGTTTTGGGAAACAATTTAGAAGGGTTTCATTATTTTAAACGTTTCGTATCATATCAGACACGTAGGTAAATACTAAGACTATAGCTCGCTTTTTGGAATTCCCTTCGATACTATCAATGCATGCAAAAGACATTCAGGTACTGTCCTCTGACTAGTCCTGCTCAGTACGAAAACACATAGCAAATATCATAAAAACGTACTGCTCTATAAGAAATCAATCCCAAAATACGCGTATGAATACTATGTGCGTCTGGTGCGTACGGAAATCAAAATCCATATACGTGCCATACAAGTGCACAGAAACAAGATCTAAGTGCATCGGTGTCCACGAAGCATCTGTCGTAGGCAACGTGTGTGCCTGACAGCAAAATCAGGTGCATCTGACATGCACGAAAAATCTCGATTTAGTGCATCTGGTGTGCACCAAAATCGCATCTCAAAACATGCGCTCAACATGTGCGAAAATCCAAGGCAGGTGCATCTATCATGCACGAAATCATGAAATCCAATGTCAAGCACCGACCATGCGCAAAATCCAATCAGGTGTACAAGGTGCACAAAACCAATATCGAGCATCACAATCGAAATCAAAGTCCAGTGCATCTAAGTGCACAAAATGCGTATCACTGCACTGCAAGCATATGTGAACTATACCGAGTGCAAAAACCAAATCGTATGTGTATATACGCATAGATCAACTCAACTGTATGAAATCCATATAATCACAAACATGAGAAACCAAGGCACGAGAACTATCTCAAGTGCAACAACTGTGCAAAAATTGTAAATACTCAGTAGGTGCAACCATGGCGCATGAAAACGATATCATGAAACTCAATCATCAAAACCAAATCAAGTATGGCGGAATAGTCCCGCTCAAGCATATCCTCCAAGAATCTCTGGCCAACTGTCGTGGTCACTCATAGCATGTCTCGTCGACGATCCTGAACTCGGGCCTACCGGTGTGCGTACCATGACCACCCCTGGGTCCAAGTCTTCTCGTAATTTATCCTAGAAAGGTCCTGTCGAGGTCTCTCCCAAAACTCGTCTCTGCCGAACTGTTCGGAAGTCATCTCCCTTTACTATATCAGTTTCTTATTCCGGAACGGCTGCATACTCATCGCGACTCTTTCTGGAAGGTATATCCAAGTACAATGCCTCAGCATGCGTATCGCATCTCTGATTGTTAGTTATATGTATGCCCTAGAGGCCATTACTGTACATAGGATGTATATTGTAGTGGATGCTGGGACATATATAGGTAGGACTTTCTTGCTCGACATGATTGTACGCTATCTGGTTGCTCTTTATCTTAACATGTATACTTTCAGTCTCTCTGTTACATGTTGATAAAGCCCTTAGGATGTGTACTCGACTTCCAGGACTATGATGTAGATCATACTAGTGGGGCCCGGGTAGTCCATGAGTACATCCTTCAATGTTCATAGTCGTGGGAATATCGAGACGGGGCATCGATATTCCAGAGTAGACTAGCGTATATCTTCTCGACCCATGTGATGGGTGATGGATGATCCCATATCCATTGGTGTTTGACATCAGAGATGGTATGCTGGTGCTCAGTGGAGACTGGGTACACTGAACGGACTCGCCGAGAACTCCCAGATGGTATTATACCTCACGTCAGGTGGCAGTTCTCTGGTGACACTGGTACAGCTTAGTCTGTTGACCCGAGATCGTCATAGAGTCTTGTGTGTCTCCTACTGTGTTTTGATTTCCACACTACCACGGCTCTACTGAGTCGTGCAAACAGGTGGTTTTGGGGTACAGTCCCGATTCACATAGAGGCAATGAGCGATAGGAGGGGATTCGTCTCTCCCGGTATTGGGGGTTGATGTTGCGCTATGCTCGACTGGCCATAACTGGAAATCCCTGGCCAGGGTTGCAGTGATCTACTGGTAAGTGTTATCAGTAGTTTCATGCTATGTTATGGACCTTACATCGGCATGACTTATCAAGCTACTGGGGTCTGACGTTTACCACCCCTAGGCGAGATATGCGACATATCAGACGAACAGACCGGACTGTACGGTAAGTGTTACTGGTTGGATTCACAGGAGTGTGAGCGGGCTTGCTTGTTGATCTTCTGACCGCTCAATACCCGGGTGGCCGTTACGTTTAGCAGACCGCTTGCGGCTTGTGGGTGTTTGATATGATCATCGCCTACTGCCGGCGTATTGACGAGTCTTTAGAGTCCTACACAGAGGTTTCCTGGCTCAAGCGAAACGAAATAGGAGCGCATATGAGATATGTGCGGGACCGAGAATAATACCAGTATGTGATACTGAATTCTATTCTCGTGATTCGTATCATCGGACGGTTATATATGATATAGCCGGGTTACCGAATCAAGTGTTGATTCGATACATTGGTACACTTGATATTAGTCGGTTATATGCAGTATGACCGGATCATTAAATCAAGTGTTGATTTGATGATTTAATGTATAATTATATATTTGATATATTACTTTACATTAACTAGTATTTGTTCACTTAAGATTGATTTTCTCACTTGATGTGCACAGGTTGTATATGTGATATATTTTTGTGCACTAGTTTGTATCATGATTGATGATACATGCAAACTTGGGTGTGTGTTTGCTTTAAACCATGTTTAGGTTAATGGTTAGGTTTTATTTGTTTTATTTATTTTCTTTATTTATTTTTGGCAAGAAATAAAATGGTGGCTTGCTTTGTTTTATTCTTGAAGCTTCATGAAGCTTTGAAAGTCTTAACCATTTTGTTTCTATCCTTAACCAAACCATTTACCTAAACCCTAGTTTATTCTCTACAAAGGTTAATCTCACCCATGGTTGCAATATGATAACTTCACTTGAATTTTCTTTTTATAATAATTCATTCTTTTCTTTCTTCTTCTTCTTCTTCATGAAGAGAAGAAAACCTTGCTAGAAAAATTCCAAGTGATGAATCCAAATCCAAAGTGAACTCACTTCCTATTTCTTCATCCTCTACCACTTTCCATGTAGTAGAGTGTGTTATCTTCACAAGTTTTATGACCTAGTGAAGATGGAGCTTGAGTTTGAGTCGCCTCGACGTAGATCATCTTCGGCATCGAAGTCAATGACCTAGCTCGCCCATTTCTCCGATGAAACCGATACTAGAGTCCGGGATTCCGATGATCGCAGCGGAGGGACGTCAACACGGAGCTAGAGAAGTGGAGGACCGGATCTACAAAGGTTGTAGTCTCTTTCACTTAATAGCAAAGTAGTTTGCTTGCATTTTCTTTCGCCTATCCTCTAGTTAACGATCTAGGTTAGGGTTTCTCGGCACCGAAATTTTTGAATTGGACATGGTTGATGCCTTGTGGAACCTCTTGAGTGTGCCTAGGAACCCTACACCGATGTCGGCGGAGTGGAACGTCGTCTCATCAAGATCTCGTACGAATCTCTTACTCCACTTTTCCCTAATGTCGACTGCTTCGGACTCGTCTCGTCGTGGCTGCATGGACTGAGCTCTAACAGCTATCCTCATATCTGGAGTCTCCCAAGAATGCATCTCACCACCTAGCATCCGAATGAAGTCGAACCATCCGATCTATTCGTCAAAACCTCATAATCCCCCAAGAGCTCAACATCTTGGGTACAGTTTAACAGTATCGAGTACGTACCACAGCATCAATGGTCCAGCCGTAGAAGGGCAAATCCAAGCCTCACTAATGGCGCTGCGGAACTGCCGCAAACCCTAAGGTTCAAAGGCTTTCACACGGTCATTAAGTCGAGTTAGGGTTTCATTCTTCTAGAGGGTCCATAGAATTGCCTGCATGTCTTTCCGAATACTTTAAACTTGGAATAATAGGTTTCTGACATTTGATCATCTCTGTCGACTTTCAACGTCTCCGCGTGAAGTCGTCTCTAGCTGGAATCAATCTATCTGATGACCTCGCATCGGGGTAGCGAACGAACCACATGTCCTAGTCATTCATCCTTGGTGACTAGCGACCTTCTATCATCTCTTAGTACAACTCATCCTGCAATAGCTCCAACATCTGGGGCGATATCTTGTCGTTCGCAGCAATGACTGGCTCACTCGTCTGCATGCTGAACAGTGCCTCAATCATCATGAATAAGCAATACACCAATGGTCATCAAAATCCGGTTGGCCTCTATCACTGGCTCGATCCTCTGGTACTTATCGGTACGTCTGAGAAATCTCGTAAAGGCGATCCACCAAACGCTCGTGGCATGAAAACACAGTAAAAAGACACATCTCCGCAATCATGTGTCGCCAGAATTACGCCCTGGTCAGTCCTCGTTCATGACGAGCTCGTGCTGACCACAACTCTAGCCGTAGCTCTCCCTTCCCGTAATCGTGGCAGCAAACCGTAATTGGTACCGATGAGGCTAGATCAGGAATGAATATGATACTGAGCAAAGAAATGTATATCCTAAGACTCCTTAAGTAGAGTAGCGTATCGTAAGTATGCCGCGGAACATACCACGGTACGTCACTCTACATTAGTCACCTATTCCATCAACCAAGGGTCATCCTACGCTCCGAAGGTAAAACCTAACGCTTTGATACCAACTTTGTCACGACCCGAAAGTACGGAACAAGACCGGCACTTAAACTACGAAACGTCTCGAGGCGTACGTAATCTAAGTAAACCGAAAACCCAGAAATCCAAACCAAGAAAAGTAGTAGAGTGAAGGAAAACCAATTTAAATCAAGTAGTTTTAATAGCATAAGCCGAATTATGCGTTTTTAAAAACATCAAATATTTCCTGAAAATTTCGGCGGAGTCTCCTTTGTAAATACTGGCCCCTAAACGGGATACAACATGAAGGCATCCCCAAGTGGGAGCTAGCTCGTCGTCAATCGACGGTCACAACCACACAAGCAATATAATATACAACGCCAAGGGCGAGGATCAAAACTCAAAAGGAAACTCAAAACAAAAGAAATCCACAGAAATATAACACGCGACTCTAAGGTCGAAAGAATAACATCACTGGTCTCTATCTCAAAAATAATACATGTTTGGTTGATGGAACTTCTAGATACAACAGAATAATAATATACAAGGTATAATGATGGGTACGATACAAATAAACCCACCTACTAGCAAATCACCCGGAATGGAAATAGTGCCAGCAAGCCGTAATGAAACCTGTACGGCAAAACCTGCAAGAAACTGTGGCACAACGGGGGTGAGTTGCCAACTCGTGAGTAGAAAAATATCTACGAACAGAAACCGCATGAATAACGCAATCCTAGGTCATAAGATCATAAAATATCCTCAAATATATAACATACAGCCTATAACGATGGTTAGAGTAAATATCTAACCCGAGTGCAATCCCAAGTGCTCGTGTCAGTGCCTCAGGTAGCAATATATCATATGGATGATGGATGAATGCATGAAACAGAATGCATGTACCGAAGAAATCTGCTTTCAAAACTTAGTGAGATTTCTGTATCTTTTTTAAAAAAACGAGATATCATAAATGAATCAGCATAAACAGTGCCTAGCATCGACACAAAACAAATATCCAAATATCTCGATATCTCTTTGTCGCAAACTCTGTACCTCAATATCTCAAATATCTCTGTATGTCTCAATCTCACTATCTAAGGCGTCGTCAGCCCAGACCGGCCCCTACCATCAATCTCAAGACCACGACGGTATCCTCCGGATATCCGACGCGTCGGGTAAAATCACCGGTCGGTAGTGCTCCTCTGCAAGGCTCAACGCCATCATCTACGATCCTCTTGCCCCGGGGTACCGCACCGGGTCCACCATGTACCCGAAACGGTTCCTCCACTCCTCGAACTCGGGTCTCGAAATCCATCAGCAAACTCATGGTGGATGACTCATACATCATGGGAAAACCGCACTTTTTATTTAAAAGAGAGAAAAAAAGGTTTATTTATGTTTTTGCGGTTTTCCTCCAAATCCAAAAAATCTCATGAAATCCAAATCCAAATCATCAATAGCATGTAAACAGTGAATATAGGCATGAAAATCTATGAGTGCGGCACAACAGTGAATAATAACATGCATGAAGTAGCAGGCAATAACTACAATGTCCAAACTAGCATATAAGGTAAGTTCACTAATATTATGTCTAAACTATTAGCTAACAACCTATGTCAATGAAATAGTATTTCTAAAGTGTTCGTGACATGGCAATTACCGATGAAGATGTGTGTGAGCCGGCAAGTAAGTGTACGTGGTACATACGCGTCATCGGTAATGGTGCTGGTGTCCTAACAGCATGATGTCAACAATAGGATATGAATCATAATATAAGCATGCGATGCGGAGCGAACAGCAATAATGAGCGGGAGCTAAATACTAGACATAATGATAACAAATCTGCATTTAATGTAATATAAGTCATACAGCTATACTAAACTATAGGGCTGAGCTAACAGGCTAACTGAAGGTAAGGAAACCACATAACATCTGAGTCGATACATACGTATATATATATATACTCGGTGATCCCGCCTCGATAATATCACATCCGATACCATATCTATAATCAGTTATTCCCAAGTTAAGAGTGCGGATCAAACATCAATATATAGCTCGTACGTAAATCCGTCGTACGGCATCCCCAAATCTGGGTACGGGTCAATATCTCATTCATCAAATTATTCATCTGGTATCCTCTTTATCCAAGATCATAATCTGGGTACTGATCTACGTCTAATACTATACTAATATCATCAACATAGTCATGATCTGACTGCTGATCTACAGCCTCATACAAACCGATATCATCATCATATATCGTCATAAAGAGGTATGCATCGCCTAATGCGACCTAGTATGAATATCTTAATATAGCTTATCTCATATCACGATCACATGTCAACCATTCAATGTATAACGCTATTCACATGTATCGTCGTCCCAAGATCCGCTATAATATCAGGACGTATCTCAAGTACGAATCCTGCCACATCACCGTTCTCGCGGTCTCAAACAAATCTTATCGACTCATCTCAAATCCCAAATACTATCCTCAAATCCAGTATGTGAACACATAGTCCCATACCCATGTGAACACATAACAATATAACCCTATATAAGCACATATGAAAAAAGAATGTATGTAAGTATGCATGTGTGTGTAAATGTGGTGCAACCTCTACTCTAGGGTCTCGCAACGCTAAACCTATCCAATCACACCTAAAATCTATCTTTATTATCAATAAACTCAACAATATAACCAATATATATGTGTATACGTATTCGTATACATCACCACGAACTGCGGGGGTGCTATACGCCATCCACCCGACTTCTCCCCGTAGATATAAATCTACTCACCTGGTCCTTGCTCGCCGGTGCCGACGTCGCCACGCGCTTGCTTGTCGTATCGAAGTCCACATGGGGTACCTACATATCATAACGCACCATATCGCATTAAAATCCGACTCATGACCAAAACGACACACGAATCCCACATAGGTCAAAACTTATGGCTGCTTTAACAAATCAACCCAAAAACCCTCAACGTCGGCGTACAAATGCCAAACCATCGATAAAACCCAAACACACTCATTTGCACGATCACAAGAACTAATTATACTATAAAATAGGTTAAAATTCACAAAAACCCCAAACTCACTTTAAAAGCCATTTTTCCGAAAATCTAGCAAGCAAATATTACCCGTTTTAGTACAAAACTCGACGTTTAAACAAATCTAGTTGCCATAATACTTATTAAACATCTTAAATAAGTCATAAAAACAATTTCCCCAATTTAATCTCATTAAATTTCATTAACCCCAAAATTCTAGTTTACAATATACCCAATTTTAACAATTTTATAGCAAAAATGCACAAACAACAATTTAGCTTGGATTTTCATGAACTAAAGTATTAAACTATATTTTATAATGTTAATGAAGTCATGAAAAACCTAATTACATTTTTAAACCCAATTATTTAACCAATTTTAAAAACCTAGTTAGCAAATTAGCGTAATTATCACAATTTTTAAACTAACAATTAACAACTAGCTACTAACTTTGTTTTAACATGTCATAAGAGCCTAAATACATTACACAACCATACACTAATTTCATAAAATCCTAACTTGTATTCAATCCCTTTCTCTTTAACTTTCAAACTCACAATAAAACCACAATTAAACTTATAATTAAGCTAGACTAAAGTATTTATCAACAATTTAAACAGAGGCCAAAATTTATACCTCACGAACCATGGATCAAACTTAAGATCTAGACCTCCAATTTGAAATCATTACACCAAGATCCATGCTAGATAGGCATATGAGAAATAGGTAGGAGTTGGATTTGAATTTTTGTTTTGATTTTAGATGGAAATTGGTGAATTTTTCTTGAGGGAAAATGAGGGGAGAAGAGGAAAGGGGCTGCTGTTGGAGGCTGAATTTTCGGCCAGGGGGTGTGGGGGAATGAGGGAGGAGAGAGAGTGAGATGGAGAAAGTGGGGGAAAAGTCAAAGTCTACATTGACTTCTTTTCTTTTCTTTTCAAAGTGAGGTGATTGGAGAGAGAGGGGGCTGTCCAAGTGGGGCCGGCCACATGGGGAGAGGAAGAGAGGGAGAGGTGTGGGTGTGTGGGTTAGGAAAAAAGATAAATGTATTACCCAAATTTCCATTAACACAACATTCACTAATTAAGCCCTTTTTCTTCGATATATTCTAAACCGTTTTGGCAAACCATTTCGTTTCAGAAACAATATTTTACATGTCAATTTAGTGTGTCAAGAATTCTAAAATTTGTATCAACCCATTCCAATTTGTAATTTTCCCTAATTAAATGTATTAGTTACGGCTTAAAATAATATTAAAATAATTAATTTCGGAAAAAATTTCAGAAAATTTGAAATTTCACCAGTGGCTCAATAAACACCAAATACTAGCAATTACATAGCTAGAATATGTATATTTAATTTTATAATAAAGACATTTGTATTTTGACTTTTTACAGAAAACCCCCATATTTTACCGATTTTCCGAAATTTCACCGAAACGATTTTCAAAACGTTACAGAAAAAGAATTTTATTGGGAATAAATGATGAGATTTCAGTTTGGACAATAAGATTCGTATTATAGATCCTTGATTTTCGCATATAAACATACATTATACTGTAATTCCATGCTACCTCTCCCGGTACTTTCGGGCATGCGGAATATGATAAAAAACGATTTTTATAGAGGTGGTAACATGGACTTAAAACCCGGATCTTTGTTAAATATCTAACTAACAACCTAACTAGGAGTCGTTAACTACTCGGTTAGGGGGTTTATACCTTGCTTGTCTTGAACTCCTTCGTCTTCAAACTCCGATGGTGGTCCGGATCGGCTTCTTCCCGTCGTCTCCTTACGCCGAAGATAGATCCACCTGAAAGGTCCAACCTTTGGCTCCTTCTTCGAACTTTGAAGAAACTAGTTCACTCGGTTTGCTAAACCTTGTGAACTAGAGTGAGTAGAGAAGAATTTGTATGGGATTTTATCTATGGTTCTTGGTTCTCAACTCATGAGACAAGTGAACCATAGAGTCAAGAGAGGGAGCAAGAGGAAGAGGGTGAGAGCAAGAGTATGAGAGCTCAAGAACAAGAGAGAGAATGGTCAAGTGAGAATGAGCCTCTCTTTTGTCTTTCACCCTCTCATAATCCATAACCATCATAACTCATCATATCAATCAAGTATTATGTGATGGTTTAAGCAACCATAGCCATATCATTTCATGCACTCATTTTGCACAAAGGAGCAAGCAAGTAAAAGTCTTTGCCATGAAATGATAGCTATGGTTATCATGATGGTCAACTAGTCAAGCCTAATCAACCGGTCAACAAAGTCAACAAGTCAACAAAAGTCAACAAGTCAACAAAGTCAATCCCTCAACAAGCATGTCACCATAATACTTAATTAATATAATTGTTAATCACATATCATATTCTCATTAGGGTTGAGAAAAAAGTCAATAGTCAACTGTCAACGGTCAACAACCCTAATGAGAATCCTCTGTCTCTGTCTCTCCGTCAACTGTGCATACACACCCGCATCCGCGTTCCGAGGAACACGAATGCAAACTGGATAAATCCAATCCCAAAAGGTACACTAGGATCCGGCTTAAACCAAAGCCCGCTAGTGTAAACTGTCCGGACACTGTACGTGCACAAGTGCACGGATGTGACCGAACCCTGTCGCAAAACCATGCGACCTGTCGCGATACCATGCGACCTCTACTCTTTTGCCTAAAGGCGAAAAGCTTTCTGTGTGGGACTCTAAAGACTCGACACTACGCTGGCAGTGGGTTTAACCACAGACCGCAAGCGGCACTAGCTGTGCGTAACGGTCCCCAGGTAGTGCCGACAAGAAGACCGACGAGGCGAAACCCATCTGAACTCCTACTGAGCCTGAATGTGACATTCTCCGTACAGTCCGGTCTGTTCGTCTGATACATCGCATGGCGGGCCTAGGGGGCGGTAAACGTCAGTCCCCCAATAGTGGTACAAGTCGTGTCGGAGTGAAGCCCAAAACACCCTGAGATAACACTGGAAGCCTACCAGTATATCTCGTTTGCCCTGGCCAGGAACTACTCGTGTAATGGCTCTCCTAGACACAGCGCGATGTCAACCCCCAATACCGGGAGAGACGAATCATGTCTAACCGTCACTGCCTCCAAGTGCTTCGGGACTGCACCCAACTACCACCTGTTTGCACGACTCCTTTGAGCCGTGGTAGGGTAGTAATCAAAGTACAGTGGGAACACACTCGAGGCGAAGAGACAGTGTCAAGTCAGCGGACTAAGCTGCACTCATGTCACCTGGGAACTGATAACTGACGATAGGCATAATACCAACTAGTCAGTTCCCGACGAGTCCTGTCCAGTGTACTCGTAACCCAACGAGCACCCGCATACTATCTCAAGTACGACGTACTGATGGCTGTGGGACAGACCGTCTCCCACACTGGGATGAGAAGCGCATGCGCTAGTCTACTCCGGAGTATCGATGCCCTGTCTCGATAGTCCTGCGACTAGGGACCTGCATAAGGATGTGCTTATAGATTACCCAGCCCCACTAGTGTGACTGCCATCACAACGCTGGTAATCAAGCAAAGATCCTAAGGGCTCCACTAATGTGTATAGGCGATATACTAAAATAAACACATGTACACATTGAAGTAGAAACAAACCAAGTAGCATACTACTATTTTGAGCAAGATTGTATATACAAGGTGAATATCCCAAGCTTCCATTATATAATATACAAACTAGTATGATTCAGTAATGGCCTCTAGGGCATATACACTAACAATCTCCCACTTGCACTAAGGCCATGTACTGGCGTATCGAAGACCTATCATCTCGATCAGCCGCTCAAACTGAGTCTGGGGCAAGGCCTTGGTGAATGGATCTGCAGTGTTATCTTCTGAAGCGACTCTCCAAACCTCGATCTCCTGGCGATCCACGATCTCCCTGATCAGGTGATACCGCCTTAAGATGTGTCTGGATCTCTGATGGGACCTGGGTTCCTTCGCTAAAGCTATAGCCCCGTTGTTGTCGCAATACAGAGGTATTGGATAACAATGGACGGAACCACCTGAAGCTCTTTCAAGAACTTCCTCATCCAGACAGCTTCTTTTGCGGCATCAGATGCAGCGATGTATTCCGCTTCCATCGTCGAGTCTGCAACGGTTTCCTGTTTGGAACTCTTCCAACACACCACCCCTCCATTGAGGGTAAAGACAAAACCCGACATGGACTTGGAATCATCCTTGTCACTCTGGAAGCTGGAGTCAGCAAAGGCCTCGATCTGGAGGTCTTTTCCGCCATACACCAAGAACATCTCCTTAGTCCTTCTCAGGTACTTGAGAATGTTCTTTACCGCTATCCAGTGTTTCTCCCCACGGTTTGACTGATACCGGCTTACCACACTCAGTGCATAAGCTACATCCGGTCTGGTACACAACATCGCATACATTATAGAGCCTACCGCAGAAGCGTAGGGTATAATAGACATGCGATCCCTCTCCAAATCAGTCTTGGGAGACATCTCTTTAGAGAGGGTGATTCTGTGACAAGCCGGTAGGTTACCGCGCTTGGAATCTTCCATACTGAACCTCTTCAGTATGGTGTCGATGTACCTGGACTGTGAAAGTCCTAATATCCTCTTAGATCTATCACGATGGATCCGGATCCCCAGGATGTATGAGGCATCACCCATGTCTTTCATGGAGAACCTGTGCGACAAGAACCCCTTGACAGATTGAAGCATAGGAATGTCATTTCCTATTAAGAGAATGTCATCCACGTATAAAACGAGGAATACTACAGTTCTCGCTACAAATCTACTGTAGATGCATGGTTCATCTGGATTTTTGATAAAGCCAAATTCCTTGACCGTCTCATCAAAACAGATGTTCCAACTCCGCGATGCCTGCTTTAGTCCATAGATGGACTTAAGCAACTTGCACACCTTTCCGCTGCTCCCACTCTGAATGAAACCCTCTGGCTGGTCCATATAGACACACTCCTCTAAATTTCCATTTAGAAAAGCGGTCTTTACGTCCATTTGCCAGATCTCATAATCGTGGAAGGCAGCAATGGCAAGAAGGATCCGAATGGATTTCAGCATAGCCACTGGAGAAAAGGTTTCGTCATAGTCCAAGCCAGGTCTTTGACGGAAACCCTTTGCTACAAGTCTAGCTTTATAGGTCTCAACCTGTCCATCTACACCAATCTTCCTTTTGAAGATCCACTTGCATCCTACGGGTTTTACCCCGTCTGGAGCAATGTCCAACGTCCATACTTTGTTGATGTACATGGACTCCATTTCGGTCCGCATTGCATCCAGCTATTTCACTGAGTCAATGCTCTGAACGGCCTGCTGGAAGCTAGTAGGCTCATCATAATTTATGATGCAATCCTCTCTATCCCCGTCTATGAGAAAACCGTAGTATCTCTCGGGCGGATGAGACTGCCTACTACTCCTGCGGAGCGGCGTAGGAATGTCCTGTTCTTTTGAACCCTCTGGTTCCACTAAGCTTTCAGTAATAGTCTATGGTTCTGGAATTTCTTCCAGTTCTATTGCGCTCCCACTTATCTGGGTTTCTAAAAACTCAGTTTCCAAGAAGCGGGCATGCTGAGAAACAAAAACCTTTTGTTCCTCAGTGGAATAGAAAAGATACCCCCTGGAGTTCCTTGGGTATCCCACAAACTTACACTGTACTGAACGTGCCTCGAGCTTGTCCGCATGCTGCTTTTTTACAAAAGCTGGACATCCCCATACCTTAAGATACTTAAGACAGGGTTTCTTCCCAGTCCACATCTGATATGGGGTGGTAGGCACAGTCTTGGTGGGAGCCTTGTTCAAGAGATACGCAGCTGCTTCTAGTGCATATCCCCAGAATGATCGCGGTAACTCAGCGTTACTCATCATGGACCGTACCATATCCAATAGGGTCCGGTTCCGTCTCTCCGATACACCGTTATGTTGCGGAGTGTATGGAGGAGTAAGCTGAGAGAGAATTCCATTCTCTTTTAAGTAATTCAGGAATTCGGCACTCAAGTATTCTCCACCTCGATCCGATCTTAGAATCTTGATACTTTTGCCGGTCTGTTTTTCTACTTCATTCTTATATTCCTGGAACTTTCCAAAGGCTTCGGACTTATGTTTCATTAAGAAGACATAACCGTACCTTGAAAAGTCATCCGTAAAAGTGATGAAGTAAGAATAACCGCTTCGCGCATGCGTAGACATTGGACCGCACACGTCGCTGTGTACGAGTCCCAAGAGCTCGCTCGCTCTTACTCCGTGTCTAGTGAACGGAGTCTTTGTCATCTTTCCTTTGAGACAGGATTGACAAGTGGCATACGATTGATATTCGAACGGATTCAAATATCCTTCTTTATGTAACTTCGTCAACCTTCTCTCATTGATGTGACCCAGTCTACAATGCCATAAGAAAGTCTGATTTATTTCCGGAGACTTTCTTTTGTGTGTATTCTGGACGTTGAAAATCTGTGGTTGGTTTAATACGTATATACCATTACTCAATGTACCTGACCCAATCAAAACTTGATTAAGGTGAATGTTTACAACATTACTTACAAACGCAAATTCATAACCTTCTTTAGAAACTAAAGATACAGAAATGATATTACAAGTTGCGTTGGGTACAAAAAAGCAATTACGCAAAACCAAAACATGTCCATCTGACATTCCCAGGTGATAGTCCCCCACGGCTTTAGCATCCATGCTAGCTCCGTTCGCAACTCTGAGGGTCATGTCACCTGCCTTCAAAACCCTACGGTTTCTCAACGCCTGCAAAGAATTACAGATATGAGATCCTGATCCGGTATCCAATACCCAGGAAGTAGAGTTTATTGAAAGACAGTTTTCAATAACATACACACCTGAAGCTGAAGCTGCAACCTGCTTCAATTCCTGTGTTCTGGCCTTCCAGGCCCTGCAATCATTCTTCCAGTGTCCTTTCTTATGACAATAGAAGCATTCTTCCTTATCCACAAGCTTCCCCGCTTTCTTTGTTGCTTTAGCTTTTCCCTTCGTATCCACTTTACTAACACCGCCTCTTGGTTTGGCGGGGGCTTTCTTCTTCTTTCCCTTGGCTTTCGCCTTGGACCTAGAAAAAGATGATCCTCCTACAAATAAAGTGGATGTTTCCCTACCTTTCTGTAGGGTGCCCTCTGCGCTCCTCAGCATGTTGAGGAGCTCTGAAAGTTCAACCTCCTTTTCTTGTAGGTTGAAGTTCAGTATGAACTGGGCGTAAGTGGAAGGAAGGGACTGGAGAACTAAGTCCGTATAGAGCTCACTCTCCAATGTGGTCCCCAGGTCCGCGAGCTCCTCAATGTAGCCGATCATCTTAAGCACGTGCTCTGCTACTGATGATCCGACGGCCATCCTTGCCGAAAATAACTTTTTCGACGCTTCGTATCTTGCGATACGAGATTGCTCTCCATACAGTTCTTTTGTATGAAGAAATATGGATTCCAAGTCCATATTCTCGTGCCTCCTCTGATGTTCATTGTCCATAGAGGCAAGTACGAGGCATTTGGCCTTCGCGCTATCAATCTCCCAAGTCTTACAGATTTCCTTATCCACGACGCTGGAAGTGGGACCAGGGACAGGGGGAGCTTTGGTGGTAAGAAGATACCCCAGCTTGTCGTAAGTGATTGCCATTTTGACATTCCTGAGCCAATCTTTGTAGTTTGGCCCTGTCAGTATATTTTTATCTAGGAGTAACTTAAGTCCAGTCATGTCGATTGGTCGCTGCAATTAGGAGAGAGAAGAAACACTCAGCATGATGCTCTTGAAAGTTTAGAGTGGTTTTTAGTTTGTCTAAACAGGATGGCTCCCACTGTTTCTCGAATCCCTCCTCAAACCATAAAGGAAGAATTAGTCGGGATCAATCCCACCGCACAATACTTGCTTAACCGTTCAGCCAGGCCAGTGTCGGTACTTCGAGGGAGGTTTTCCAACGCTTTCGCGAAGTTCCTTAATTTAAGAACCTCTTTTCCCAGGGGGCGTAGCCCCGCTAACACCTTTCTAGGCACCTACTAGGTTTATAGCATTGATCGATTAGTGAGAAATTTCCCGAGGAGTAGCATATACTCACAGTAGGATCGGGATCCAAATATCATTGCGTGACGAAACTGAAGGAATCCTACCAGAATCATCACACTCCAAAAGGTATGCAAATCTAGCAAGTTTCAGTACTTATGAAACTCCCGATGTGGATTTTTGCCCCATGCTCTTATGACCTTGACGAAGGTCAACAAATCATAAGTCACATGTCAAGTTCTTCCCGTCATTATCCAGGTTAATTTGAATCCACCCGTATATACCCTTGACGAAGGTCAACAAGGTAATGCGAATGTCCCAAACCAACGCATCTATCTATGCTACATATGAACACCTAACAGCTACCAATCACTATGCCTTGACGAAGGTCAACAAACATAGCTTGAATACTATTGAATATTCATACGAAACGACGGAGGGCTACGAATGGTTTTGGCTAAACCGTGAACGTAGTGAACTTGATATAGTCGATGGAACGAGATAGCTTTTAAAAGGAGTGGCTCAAGCTCCGCATTTAAAAGTTGGTTTTGAAAAGAACCGAGTGGTTTTTCGAAAGTGTTCCAACGACTTTAGCTTGGTTTATTATCTTGCATTAGTTCTTTTAATGCGTGATATTCTTGCATTAGTTCTTTTAATGCGTCCCATCATTTAATCCTACCATTGCAGAAAACAACCAAAATATGACGTACGCTTATGCCATTCGCATTCGCCACGGGGCCCCATCATTACCCGTTAGGTTACTTAACTAACGACAGAGCGGGGGCTGGGCTAGCACGGCTGTAAAACATAAGCAACGCCTAAATAATATCATATATAGATATATTGCAATGATAGCCATTTCAGATCACAGATGAACACATTGGATATACTAGGAATCCGCAATTCGTACGAGCCTGTAACAAAAAGCAGATTACACGGTCGCGGTGAATAGCCAAACCCCCACCCAAGACCCCTACGGGTGCGACAAACTACCCGCCAAGTACCCGAAGCGAAGCAACCTCCCTCAACTCCGTGAGTAGGCCACTCGGCACTTCGGCATACCCGGTAGTTTGTGCACCCCCTCCATGGGTCTATCCTAGGAGCAAAAACAGTAAAAAGAAATTATACAATGACGGCTACAACCCCGACCCGGTTGTGCGGCCATACAAATAATTATTACATCAATTTACAAATTTACATGAATTGAAAGAAAAGAAAACTCTCGTCTCACAACCCCCGGCTATTCACCCGCGACAATCCAACATATTCATATACACATTCCAACAACATTACAGATCACAGATTTGTATAACCCCCACTAATCGACATATAGCGATTAGTAGACGTTCAATACAAATATCACATTACAGAAAAACCCGTCAGCTAAAGTCTTTTAGAAGTTCGATCAAAAATACGGATTTTCAGGACCCCAAAAATAAAATTTTCGTTCTGGAAAATCTGGGCTGAAAATACATGTACCAAAATTCCCAAAATACCCCTGAAAGCAAACTGCAGCAAAGAAACACCAGAGAGGAGCCAAGGAGGCCGCGGAACCGCGGCAATAGCAAGCTATTGCCGCGTTTCCGCGGTGGTTTAGGTGGATCTCTGGGTGATTTTTCTACAGTAGCTTTTAAAAACCCTGAGTCGATTTTTGATGCATGATTTATCATTTTTACAGAACATAAAAAATCGACAGCAAGTTTGAAAATCGGGTTCATTTCGGGACTTTTTCTTTGATCGATCTTCTAGCTACTTTGCTAACATGTTAGATAGAGTTTAACTAGGCTCTGATACCACTGTAATTCCATGCTACCTCTCCCGGTACTTTCGGGCATGCGGAATTTGATAAAAAACGATTTTTATAGAGGTGGTAACATGGACTTAAAACCCGGATCTTTGTTAAACATCTAACTAACAACCTAACTAGGAGTCGTTAACTACTCGGTTAAGGGGTTTATACCTTGCTTGTCTTGAACTCCTTCGTCTTCAAACTCCGATGGTGGTCCGGATCGGCTTCTTCCCGTCGTCTCCTTACGCCGAAGATAGATTCACCTGAAAGCTCCAACCTTTGGCTCCTTCTTTGAACTTTGAAGAAACTAGTTCACTCGGTTTGCTAAACCTTGTGAACTAGAGTGAGTAGAGAAGAGTTTGTATGGGATTTTATCTATGGTTCTTGGTTCTCAACTCATGAGACAAGTGAACCATAGAGTCAAGAGAGGGAGCAAGAGGAAGAGGGTGAGAGCAAGAGTATGAGAGCTCAAGAACAAGAGAGAGAATGGTCAAGTGAGAATGAGCCTCTCTTTTGTCTTTCACCCTCTCATAATCCATAACCATCATAACTCATCATATCAATCAAGTATTATGTGATGGTTTAAGCAACCATAGCCATATCATTTCATGCACTCATTTTGCACAAAGGAGCAAGCAAGTAAAAGTCTTTGCCATGAAATGATAGCTATGGTTATCATGATGGTCAACTAGTCAAGCCTAGTCAACCGGTCAACAAAGTCAACAAGTCAACAAAAGTCAACAAGTCAACAAAGTCAATCCCTCAACAACCATGTCACCATAATACTTAATTAATATAATTTTTAATCACATATCATATTCTCATTAGGGTTGAGCAAAAAGTCAATAGTCAACTGTCAACGGTCAACAACCCTAATGAGAATCCTCTGTCTCTGTCTCTCCGTCAACTGTGCATACACACCCGCATCCGCGTTCCGAGGAACACGAATGCAAACTGGATAAATCCAATCCCAAAAGGTACACTAGGATCCGGTTTAAACCAAAGCCCGCTAGTGTAAACTGTCCGGACACTGTACGTGCACAAGTGCACGGATGTGACCGAACCCTGTCGCAAAACCATGCGACCTGTCGCGATACCATGCGACCTCTACTCTTTTGCCTAAAGGCGAAAAGCTTTCTGTATGGGACTCTAAAGACTCGACACTACGCTGGCAGTGGGTTTAACCACAGACCGCAAGCGGCACTAGCTGTGCGTAACGGTCCCCAGGTAGTGCCGACAAGAAGACCGACGAGGCGAAACCCATCTGAATTCCTACTGAGCCTGAATGTGACATTCTCCGTACAGTCCGGTCTGTTCGTCTGATACATCGCATGGCGGGCCTAGGGGGCGGTAAACGTCAGTCCCCCAATAGCGGTACAAGTCGTGTCGGAGTGAAGCCCAAAACACCCTGAGATAACACTGGAAGCCTACCAGTATATCTCGTTTGCCCTGGCCAGGGACTACTCGTGTAATGGCTCTCCTAGACACAGCGCGATGTCAACCCCCAATACCGGGAGAGACGAATCCTGTCTAACCGTCACTGCCTCCAAGTGCTTCGGGACTGCACCCAACTACCACCTGTTTGCATGACTCCTTTGAGCCGTGGTAGGGTAGTAATCAAAGTACAGTGGGAACACACTCGAGGCGAAGTGACAGTGTCAAGTCAGCGGACTAAGCTGCACTCATGTCACCTGGGAACTGATAACTGACGATAGGCATAATACCAACTAGTCAGTTCCCGACGAGTCCTGTCCAGTGTACTCGTAACCCAACGAGCACCCGCATACTATCTCAAGTACGACGTACTGATGGCTGTGGGACAGACCGTCTCCCACACTGGGATGAGACGCATGCGCTAGTCTACTCCGGAGTATCGATGCCCTGTCTCGATAGTCCTGCGACTAGGGACCTGCATAAGGATGTGCTTATAGATTACCTAGCCCCACTAGTGTGACTGCCATCACAACGCTGGTAATCAAGCAAAGATCCTAAGGGCTCCACTAATGTGTATAGGCGATATACTAAAATAAACACATGTACACATTGAAGTAGAAACAAACCAAGTAGCATACTACTATTTTGAGCAAGATTGTATATACAAGGTGAATATCCCAAGCTTCCATTAAGTAATATACAAACTTGTATGATACAGTAATGGCCTCTAGGGCATATACACTAACATATACTTGTTCCCATTTCAGTTAGTATGATCGTTATATTTACATCATTAACCGTTATATGTTAGTTATATTCACTGAGTTGGCAACTCACCCCCGTTGTGCCACAGTTCCTTGCAGGGGTAGAGTGGACGATTAGCAGCGGTGCAGATATACTCTTTCCGCTTTTATCGCATCTTTTGATAGGTGGGTTACATATGTAGTAACCTTCTCTTTTTGGTATTGTATTTTGTATCTAGAAAAATCTCCATCAGACCTGTATATGACTTAGAGTGAGAGATGATATGTATATTACTGACAGTTGAGATCGTTTAGTTTTATAAATTGTGGTTTCATTTCTTTATGCCTGAGATTCGTATTGATGCCTATATACTGAGGTTTTATTTTCCGTTGTTGATATTGTTGATCCCAACTAGGGATGCAACCAAACTTAACACCTTATACTTATTTAATACTTAACTTCATAAACTGTGATTTTTACTAAAACTAAATTTTCTATATAAAGAATTCCGCAAAAAGGATTTTGATCTTGGTTTTCGACTTACTTGGACTGTGTGCATATCTTTAGATATGATACAATCTAAGTGTCGGTCACATCCAAACTTGGGTCGTGACATAATGGTCTAGCTGAGGCTTTCAATAAGACCTTAACGAAGATCATAAAGAAGACGGTGTCCAGAAATAAAAAGGACTGGCACGAGAGACTGCATGAAGCTCTCTGGACGTATCGGACCACGTTCAAAACGGCCACCAACACAACGCCATATGCGTTGGTGTTCGGCACAGAAGCAGTACTCCCCTTGGAGATAGAGCTACCCTCTCTACGAGTGGTGGTTCATTACGAGCTAACAGACGAAGAGAATGCTCATCTTCGACTTGAGGAGCTCGATGCCCTTGATGAAACTCGTCTCACGGCGCAGCAAAACCTAGAAGCTTACAAAGCAAGGATAACGCGCTCATACGAGAGATTCACTAGGCCGAGAACATTCCGCCAAGGCGAACTCATGCTGGTAGTCAAGAGACCTATGATCCCCAATCGTGCCAAACGGGGGAAATTCGAGCCGAACTATGAGGGCCCATACATCATAGACAAAGTCTACCAGTGTGGGGCTTACTTGCTTATGGATATGCATGGAGAAAGACCCTTCCGACCAATAAACGGCCGATTCCTTAAGAAGTACTATGCCTGACGAGTCACGAACCAAGTTAATGATTGATGACGACGCCTATGTCCGCTCGCTATCTTCCTGAGTCTAAACTCTATAAGTAGTGCCCAACGAAACCTCGTTTCCGAGGATACGGACCGAGATATCCTAAAACTAACAAGGGACCGCAATGTCCTAAAATTAATGACTGACCGAAAACGTCTCTAAACTACTACAAACCGCAGCATCCCAAGGCTGACGCAAAAAAAATAAAAAAAATGGTACGTCCATAAGCGAAATGGGCACGGATGAAAATCCGAAAGGGCTCCGTGAGTAAAAACAGCAGGCTACCGGCGAGTTTGTGAAAACCTGAAAGGGAGCAATCTCGTTAAAAGACACTTTCAAGGTCTTCTCAACCTTATAAGGAGAAAATACCTGCATGAGATCCTTACAACTCACAAGGGAGCAACACACTTAGGGATCCCCATGATTCCTAGGGAGAAGTTACACTTACGAGATCCTCACGACTCGTAGGGAGAATTCCCCTATGAGACCCTCACGGCTCACAGGATTCAAAGCCTTAAGCTACAGGGATCTAAACCTGTTCTTAAGCCGTCATACACCCTAATTTTCCCTACAGGTGGTCCAATACTGGCCCATGTATACAATCCACGGGCACAAACAAACGTTTCCCCAACAGAGTCCCACCAGCAACGAAGGATATCCTCATATGGTGAACAATGCTTGTAAGTCCTCTCGACTTATAAGGAAAAAACACTCTTGGGAGATCCTTACGAATCTCAAGAGAAAACGCACATAGGGGTCCTCACGACCCCTAAGGAGAAAACGCACCTACGAAATCCTCACGACTCGTAGGGAGAAATACCTTTATGAGACCCTTACGGCTCATGAAGTCAAAAGCCTTGGTCGACAGGACCTTAACCCTATTTACTAAGCCACCTTTGTTCAAGCCGACAAAGGCAAATGATGATTCGCTCCTGGCAATATCCCAGTTGTAGCGATACTGATGCCTAAATTGGTATTAGGTCCCAAGTCCCTTACTCGCGGCGAAAAGTTAGCTAGCCATAAATGCATATGAAACAGCCGAAATGATAGGGCAACTTGCAACAAAATCAGCAAGTAAAATATATGCATACAAAAACAGCCGAAATGATTGGGCAACTAGCAATAAAAAGCAACGAGTAAAAAGAAAAATAGCCAAAATGATCGAAAACTAGCCAAAATGATTGGGCAGTCGCGATTTTCGAGATATAAAAAGCTGAAATGATAGAGCATCGCGGAAAGAAATAAAAAAATGAAAGAAACTTTTACCCTGCAGGTAAGTCCATACTGACCCCTGTATACAATCCATGGGCATAAAAGAAAAAGGGAACCGTATTTCCCCATCAGACTCTGTCAAAGGGAGGGTCAGATCTCGACGGCAACATCTGCACCCCAGAAGAGCAACACGGCGTTCCTTCTCAACTTCGGCAGGACGCAAATGTAACGCCAACAACCGACCTCAGGGTCGCAACGAAGCGGAGTCATGGCAAAGCCCCTAGTTCTAAATCTCGACGGCCACATCTACAGCCTAGAGACCAACAACGGTGTTCCTCCTCATGCCAGCAGGGCACGGACACGACGCCACCAATCGGAGCTACGGCAAAGTCCCCAGTTCCAAGACTCTACGGTTCACGGACAACTTAGAGTCAACCCGACGTTATCCAATGCTTCGACACAGATACATGTCAACTTCTGACCTCCCTGTCGTCAAGCAACGCTTCGACTTGGATACATGCCAACCCCTGACCTCCCTGTCGTAAAGCAACGCTTTGACATGGATACATGTCAATCCCTGACCTCCTGGTCGTAAAGCAATGCTTCGACTCAGATACATGTCAACTCCTGACCTCCTTGTCGTAAAACAACGCTTCGACTCGGATACATGTCAAACCCCTGACCTCCCTATCGTCAAGCAACGCTTCGACACGGAAACATGTCAACCCTTGACCTCCCTGTCGTAAAGCAATGCTTCGATACGGATACATGTCAATTCCTGACCTCCCTGTCATTAAGCAACGCGTCGACACGGATATATGTCAACCTTTGACCCCCCTGTCGTAAAGCAATGCTTCGATTCAGATACATGTCAACCCCTGACCTCCCTGTCGTAAAGCAACGCTTCGACTCGGATATGTGTCAACCCCTGACCTCCCTGTCGTAAAGCAATGCTTTGACTAGGATACGTGTCAACCCCTGACCTCCCTATCGTAAAGCAACGCTTCGACACGGATACATGTCAACCCTTGACCCTCCTGTCGTAAAGCAAATCTTCGACTCGGATACATGTTAATCCCTGACCTCCTGGTCGTAAAGCAACGCTTCGACTCGGATACATGTCAACTCCTGACCTCCCTGTCGTAAAGCAATGCTTCGACTCGGATACATGTCAACCCTTGACCTCCTTGTCGTAAAGCAATGCTTCGACTCGGATACATGTCAAATCCTTGACCTCCCTGTCGTTAAGCAACGCTTCGACACGGATACATGTCAACCCTTGACCTCCCTGTCGTAAAGCAACGCTTCGACATGGATACATGTCAATCCCTGACCTCCCTGTCGTCAAGCAACGCTTCGACATGGATACATGTCAGCCCCTGACCTCCCTGTCGTAAAGCAACGCTTCGACTCAGATACATGCCAACCCCTAACCTCCCTGTCGTAAAGCAACGCTTCGACTCGGATACATGCCAACCCCTGACCTCCCTGTCATAAAGCAACGCTTCGACTCAGATACATGTCAACCCCTGACCTCCCTGTCATAAAGCAATGCTTCGACTCGGATACATGTCAACCCCTGACCTCCCTGTCGTAAAGCAACGCTTCGACTCGGATACATGTCAACCCCTAACCCCCCGCCAGAGCAATGCTCCGTCTCGGAAATACATCGACCTATGATCTCCCTGTCGTAGAGCAATGCTCCGTCTCGGAAATACATCAACCTATGATCTCCCTGTCATAAAGCAATGCTTCGACTCAGAAATAAGTCAACACACGAACCTATCAACCCATAAAAAGAAAGTTCTCTTGTGAGATCCTTACGACTCTCACAAGAAAGTGTACTTAGGAGTCCTCACGACCCCTAAGTAGAAATTACACCTACGATATCCTCTCGACTCGTAGGGAGAAAAATCTTTATGAGACCTTCATGACTCATAAAGTTGAAAAGTCTTAGGTGGCAGATCCTAACCCTGTCTCCTAAGCCATCACTGCCCTATAAGGAGGTCAAGATGGACTATCTACAGACTACATTTGCCAAAATTGCATACTAGAGAAATGGAGGTGCTACTCAAGAGTGCGTAAACTGCTTTGCGCCACGTCAAAAAAAAGGCGTAACCAACGAACTTCAACCACATACTATGCAGGACAGTAAAGAGGACATTTGATTCGCATCCAGTTAAGCATTCGAAGCGTACCCATTCATGTATATGAGAAAAGGTTTAATGCATAAAATAAACACACGGAAACGGAAAATTTGTTATTCATACTTCAGAAAATTCTTACATCGATGAAAACAGTAAACAAAAATATCATTAAAATGTTTACAATGGCAAAACATTGAATCCGGGACACGGATTAAGAAATTCGAAAGTGAGGCCGTCTAAAATGTTTCTGGCCTCTCTGACCATTCTCGTGTGCATCCTTTCACGATCGCAAGCGTCAGGATCCTCGCTAATGTCCTCTGCCCTCTGATAAGCAGCGATTATCATCGTCTGTTAGAAAACTTGATGCAAGATGTCAGTGAGATTATCTCACCGTTTCTTCGAGATCAGGCCCGTCAGATACACTGAGTGCACCTTATCTTCAGCGTCATCCATGTAGGGTTCCTAGGCACTCTAATGGAGTCTCACAAGTGATCAAACATGCACAAATCAAAAAATTCCTTGTGCCTACAAACCCTAATACGGATCGTTAACTAGATATATAGGCGAAGCAAGCATGTAATCGAATTAAATGCTAAGGGAAAGTGACTACAACCTTTGTAGATCCGGTCCACCACTTCCTAAGCTCCGCGATGATCTCCCTCCGCTGTCCAAATCGAACCCTTGACTCTAGCATTGGCATCATCGAAGAATGGGCGGGCTTGATCGTCGGTTCGATGCCGAAGATGATCTACGTCGAGGCATCACAAGAACAAGCTCCAACTTCACCAAGCCTTGAAAACTTGTGAAGGAAACACCCTATACAACTTGGCAAGAGGTAGAGGATGAAGAAATAGGAAGTGGGTAGACTTTAGATTTGGATTTCTCACTCATTTTGGCTAGTTGCCATTGATGGTGCAAGCTTTCTTCAAGTTGAAGATGAAGAAGAAGATGATAAAGAATTATGATAAGTGTTATGTAAATGATAAATAAATCAATACTTATCATTTACTAACCCTTGGTTAGTTGTATAGAATGGACCATGGTTAACTTGAATGGTTAGGGTTAAAGATGAGACAAGAATGGTGACTTAGTCAAAGTTTCAAGAAACTTCAACTACAAACAAATCAAGCCACCATTCTATTTTCTTTATCATTTTCTTTTTCCAAAATAAACAAAAAGAATAAATGAATAAGTAAATAAAAAGAAAACCCTAATCATAAACTTAACCATGGTCTAATTCTTTAGACTAACCCTAGCTTGCATGTATCATCAAACATGATACAATCATATGCATAAAATATATCACATATACAATGTGCACAAACCAAGTGAGTAAATCCATTTAAAGTGAACCAATACTAGTTAATGCAAATTAATATATCAAATATATAATTCTACATTAAATCATTAAATCAACACTTGATTTAACGATCCGGTCATGTCGCATATAACCGGCTAGTATCCAATGTATCGGCTTATCGAGTCAATCCTTGATTCGATAACTAGGTTATATTGCGTATAACCATTCGATACATTCATCGCGAGAATAGAATACGGTATCACATACACGCATTATTCTCGGTCCCGCACATATCTCATATGCGCTCCTATTTCGTTTCGCTTGAGCTAGGAAACCTCTGTGTAGGACTCTAAAGACTCGTCAATACGCCGGCAACAGATGATGATCATATCAAACACCCATAAGCCGCAAGCGGTCTGCTAAACGTAACGGCCATCCGGGTATTGAGCGATCAGAAGATCGACGAGCAAGCCCGCTCACACTCCTGTGAATCCAACCAGTAACACTTACCGTACACTCCGGTCTGTTCGTCTGATATGCCGCATATCTCGCCTAGGGGTGGTAAACGTCAGACCCCAATAGCTTGATAAGTCATGCCGACTTGAGGTCCATAACATTCATGAAACTACTGATAACTCTTACCAGTATATCACTGCAACCCTGGCCAGGGATTTCCTGTTATGGCCAGTCGTGCATTGCGCAACATCAACCCCCAATACCGGGAGAGACGAATCCCCTCCTATCGCTCATTGCCTCCATGTGAATCGAGACTGTACCCAAAAACCACCTGTTTGCACCACTTAGTAGAGCCGTGGTAGGGTGGAAATCAAAGCACAGTGGGAGACACACAAGACTCTATGACGATCTCGGGTCAACAGACTAAGCTGTACCAGTGTCACCAGAGAACTGCCATCTGACGTGAGGTATAATACCATCTGGGAGTTCTCGGCGAGTCCGTTCAGTGTACCCAGTCTCCACTGAGCACCCGTATACCATATCTGATGTCAAACACCAATGGATATGGGATCATCCATCGCCCATCGCATGGGTCGAGAAAATATACGCTAGTCTACTCTGGAATATCAATGCCCCGTCTCGATATTCCCTCGACTAGGAACATTGAAGGATGTACTCATGGACTATCCAGGCCCCACTAGTATGATCTGCATCACAGTCCTGGAAGTCGAGTACACATCCTAAGGGCTTTATCAACATGTAACAGAGAGACAGAAAGTATACACGTTAAGATAAAGAGCAACCAGATAGCGTACTATCATGTCGAGCAAGAAAGTCCTACCTATATATGTCCCAGCATCCACTACAATATACATCCAATCTACAGTAATGGCCTCTAGGGCATACATATAACTAACAATCTCCCACTTGCACTAGAGCCATCTCTAGCAGTGGTTGCAGTATCACATACTCAACCATCCCCTAAAAGTCTCTCTTTGGGAAAAGGCCTTCGTGAGTGGATCCGCCGTGTTGTCCTCTGAGTCTACTCTCCTAACCTCGATCATCCTGGAGATCAACTATCTCCATGATCAGGTGATGCTGTCTCAGAATATGTCTGGGTCACTGATGGGACCAGGGTTCCAGGGTCGAAGCCACACTTCCATTGTCACACAATGGTAGGAACCTAGTTCATCCTATGAACCAATATACACCCAAACTGCCTCTTTGGTAGTATCTTTAATAGCGATGTTACCAGCCTTTATCGTCTAGTTTGCCACGGTATCAAGCTTGGAACTCTTCCAACATACCGTCCCTTTACTGAGGGTAAAGACAATGCCTGTGACTGACATTCAGTCGTCTTTATCACTCTGGAACCCTTCCAGTGATTCTCCCCAGGATCGATTGATACCATCTCACTACAACTAGTGAGTATCCTAACATCCAATTAGATCTATCTCATAGATCCAAAGCTTAGATTTAGTAGGTATCACTTTGATCCTATATGGAAAATCTTTGTGATAAGCGGAGATTGATCGAGCGTAGCATAGGAAACTCCTTCCCTAACAAGAGTATGTCATCCACGTACTCTACGAGGATCGTCACCATACTCCCTACTACCTTTTTGTTTATACAAGGTTCATCTACCATTTTGATGATGTCAACTTGTTTGACTAATCCATCAAAACAGATGTTCCAACTCCGCGATGCCTGCTTTATCCTATAAAGCATCTTGCACACGTTTCCGCTGCTCCCACTGTCTACGAGGCCCTCTGGCTGTGTTCTTATAGACGTTCTCTTCTAAATCATCATTTAGAAAAGTTGTCATGGCACCCAACCACCAGATATCGTAGTCATGGTATGTAGCCGTGGCAAGTAGGATCTGGATGGACTTAAGCATAGTCCCTGGAAAAGGTTTCATCATTATTCGTGCCTGGTCGATGACGAAAACCTTTAACAAGTCTAGCTATGAAAGTCTCAACTTGTCCATCTACACCAAGTAATCTTCTCAAGATATACTTGCTCCTTATGGGGATTTAACCCTTCAGATATAGCAACCAAAGTCCATACTTTGTTGGTGTATAAGGATTCCATCTCAGATCACTAAGCATCCAGCCATTCTTACAGAGTCCCTACTCTCGATGGCCTGCTCGAAACTGGTTGGGTCATCATCTCATGATGCAATCCTCGCTCCCACTGTCATCGAGAAACCGAGGTATCTCTCAGGTGGGTGAGGAACCCTACTAGATCGGCGGAGAGGCTGAGGTTCGTCGGAAACTATTGAATCTTTTGGTTCTGTCAAATCATTAGCAGTTTTGTACAGCTGGAACCTTTCCAGTTCTACAGAACTGATCTTGCCTCGATCTTGTCCGGATTTAGCTTTTGACATAGGCCGGACAATCCCAAATCTTAACTAACTTAAGATATGGGCTCTTCCCTTTCCATATCACATATGAAGTGGTAGGCAACTGATTTGATTTGAACTCAATTCAATAGGTATGCAGCTTCTCAAGTGCACAACCCAAAAAGGAAATAGGTAACTCAGTAATACTCATCATAGAGCACACGATATCTAATATTGTGCGATTGCTCCGCCCCGATACACCGTTGTGCTGTGGTGTATTCAGAGGAGTAATACGGGGAGAGAATCTCATTTTCTTTTAGAATAGTCCAGGAATGCCATGCACAAGTATTCTCCTCCCTGATCTCATCATAGGACATAATACTTATACCCTTATTTTGGATCTCTACTTCCAACTTATATTCTGTGAATATCTCAAAAGGTTCGGACTTATATTTCAACAGGAATATATGACTGAATCTTGAGAGATTATCAGAGAATATAATGAAGTATGAAGAACCAGTCCTGGCATGTGTAGACAGGAGACCTTACATACATCATCATGTATCAGTCCCAAGAGTTTACTAACTCTTTCTCTGTTTCCAACAAACAGAGCTATGGTCATGTTATCTTTGTGACATGACTGGCAAGTTTCACAAGATGTAAATTCAAACTGATTTAAATATGCATCTAAAATGTAACTTCAGCCAGTCGGGTCGCATTGTTATGACCTAGTCTACAATGCCTCAAGAATGATTCGTTCATTTCTGAACTTTTCCTCTTGTGTGTGTTCTGCATACTAGCAACTGTAGTTTGATTTAGAACGTCAATGCTTTTAGATAACGTGCTTGAACCGATCAACTTTTGATATAGGAAATGTTCAAAACATTATCCAACAATACAAAATTTTATCATTTCTTTACTAATAAAGAGACTGATATGATTTTGTATATCAGGTTCGGTATCTAATAGCATTTGTTCAGAATCAATGTATTGGTAATACAGGGTGACAGTGACCAACAGACTTGGCTGCAACACTTGCCCCGTTTTCTGTCTCATGAAACTTATCACCCGTTCTCAGTTTTTCTACCTTTTTGTAGCCCTATGTAACATATTACATATCTGGGATCCTGATCCGGTATCGGATACCCAGGATGCAGAGGATACTGAGAAACAGTTCTGCATAATGAACACACCCAAAGGAGATGCATCATATGCACTTTCTTCGTTTGGGCGGCATAGGAATTCTGGTATTCCCCTATTTCCTGCTCTGTCTTATAACAATTATAAGTTGGAGCGGGACCAACGTTCCCCAGCTCAGTATAACAAGCGGGTTCGGTCAATACATCCATTTTATTATCTTGATTAAGGTGTGATATGGTCGCTACCAGAAGAGAGAGAGAAGAAAACACTCTGCGTGCGCTCTTGCAAGATTAGATTGGTTATGTATTTTATCTAATCAGGATGGCTCCCACTGTTTTTATCAAATCTTCCTTCAAACCTTAAAAGGAAAGACTAGCCGGGATTAATTACACTCTACAAGTTCGCCAATCTTTCAGCCAGGCCAGTGTCGGTACTTTGAGGGAGGTTCCCCGTGCTTTCGCACGGACCTAATTACTGTAAACCTCGTTTTCCCAGAGGCGTAACCCCGTTGACACCTTTCTAGACACCTACTTGATCGGCTAATTGTAAAGTGCAAAACTCTCCCAGGAGTAACAATTACTCGCAGTGGGTATCGGGATCCAACTATCATATAGAAGGTATGCAATCTCATTGCAAATTTCAACACTTGAAACTCCCGATAAAGGTTTTTACCCCTAGCACCTATGACCTTAACTATGGTCAACAAATCATAAGTACTAGTCAAGTTCTACCCGTCATTTCGTAATTAATTAGACCCACCCACATGACCCTTAACTAAGGTCAACAAAGTCACGCGACTGTCCTAACTAATCGCATCATATGCGGTGTAGGAAGACATCACTTAGCTACCGTACACTGTGCCTTGACTATGGTCAACAAACACAGCACGAATACTAAGTACTCTACTTCCTAAAATGACGGAGGGTTGCGGCTGGTTTTTATGAAAACCTTTAACGCTTTGAACTTGATCTCGTTGCAGAATCAAATGGTTTTTAAATGGAATGTTTTTGAGGCTTTTCTAGTTTTGCTAAAGGGGTCACTCCCGGTGAAAGGATCGTCGGCCCTTTCCTCGTCGAATGAGGTGCGGGATATATCATATATATCACTGTACAAAGCAGAAACTATAGAAGCTATCAAAAGACAAACCGAGTGATGTAGCATCTGCCAGTTATTGCTAAAGGAGTCACTCCCGGTGAAGGGATCTCGGTCCTTTCCTCATCGAATAAGGTGCAGGATGTTCTATAATGAATACCGCGATGCAAAGCAAGAACTGTAGCTACCTGTTTTTATTTTGAAATTCGATTCCACAACATCAATTAGGTTTATTTTCTTTCATTAATCTCATTAATGAATATCCCATCATTTAAGTCCACCTAATCATCATAGATAAATATAACGTACGCTTATGCCATCCGCATTCGCCTCGATGTCCTGTCTGCACCGTTAGGTTAGGTAACTAACGGCAGAGCGGGGCAGGGCTAGCGCGGGTGTAAAACATAAGCAACGTCAATATAATATATCATATATACTATATATAATATCTGTCACAGAACATCACATGATCACAGATAAATCACAGCAGAAGATACATATGAAATATTGGATATACTAGGACGTCCGTGTTTTCAATACGAGCCAGTATAAAACACGGATTCCACGGTCGTGATGAATAGCCAATCCCACACCCCTAGACCCCTACGAGAGCGGCAAGCAACCCTACCAATTCTAGAGTTAGGAGACCCGGACTCGACTCCTCGAGTTGCTCTCCCTCTGGACTCCAGAACCCGGTTACTTGTGCTCCCCTCCTTGGGTCTATCCTAGTGCAGAAAAGTAAATAATATACAAATGGTGACAACATCCGCAACCTGGAAGTGCCCCAATAAAAGAATATTACATACAAGTTTTTACATGAATGAAAAAGAAAAACACTCATCTCACATAAAAAAACCCCGGCTATTCAAACACGACGATCCAATATAACATATCCAGCAACACATAACATCACATGTCATCAACGTAAGTAAATATGCGCATCCCATGTTGGAGATAGTGCCCTCAGAGTCAATTATTGGATCACAGGCACGTGATTGCAATGATTGAGGGAGGACCTATCCCGGTAGGACAGTCTTACTCGAGATGATAGTATGCTATCTGGTTTATCTTTATCATCGTGTACTGCTTTAGGTGACCTGACATGTCGCTATTACACGATGATAGAGCCCCTGGGATTCTTGCTTGACTACCAGCAGTATGATGGCGATCATATACGTGAGAGCTGGTGGTCTATAAGCACATCCTTAAAAGGTCCCTAGTCATGGGAGTTTCGAGACAGGGCATCGATTCTCCAGAGTAGACTAGTGTATACAGTCGAGACCCCGACGAGGGGCGGTGGCCGGTCTCATAAGCCACTGGTGTCAGTTGGTTCACCTAAGATGTATACAGGTGCTCATTGGGTTATGAGTACACCGGACAGGACTCGCCGGGAACATGCTAGTTGGTCTTATACCAGACGTCAGATAGCAGTTCCCAGGTGACATGTGTACAGGTTAGTTCATCGACCTGAGATCGTCATTTGTCTCGTGTGAGTTCCCACTGTGCTTTGATTACTACCCTACCACGGCTCAAAGGAGTCGTGCAAACAGGTTTTAGTTGGGTACAGTCCCGAGCCACATGGAGGCAGTGAGCGGATCTGCAGGGGTTCGTCTCTCCCGGTATTGGGGGTGAGGTCGCGCTGTGTCTAGGAGAGCCATTACGCAAAGCCCTCGGCCGAGGCAGGAGATTTACTGGTAGGTATTCCAGTAGTATCTCAGGGCGTTCTGGGCTACACTCCGACACGACTTGTACCGCCTTTGGGGGTCTGACTTTTACCAACCCCCTAGGCCCGACATGCGATCCTCATAGACGAACGGACCGGACTGTACGGATATTGTCACTGACAGGCTCAGTAGGGTGTCAGGATGAGTTCGCTCATCGACGTCCCTTTTGGTCAATAGCTGGTGGCCCGTTACGTATTGGCTTATACCTCTGACGTGCTAGTGGTTAAATCCACAGCCATTGTATTGACGAGTCTTTAGAGTCCACCACACTTTCAGTTACTCAGCTTTCGGGCGAAACGCTGTAGAGGCCGTATGGAGATATGGCAGGGTCCGATCAGATACGTGCGGTATTGCACGGATCAGGATCGGACGGATATTACTAGCCGGCTTTGGTTTAAGCCGGTCCTAGTTTAGTACAGTGTAGATTTTGTCTCATTGCATTTGTATCCGGTCAGAATACAGATGCGGGTGTGTATGCACAGTATCGGGGTTTTCCTGTGATTTATTACGGGACCAGTTTTCTGGAGTTGCCAGTTTGCATTCCGTTCCGGCCGGTTTTCCTTTGTTCTTTCCCGGCCGGACTTTTCCGATGGAGGGGGTAATTTGCAGTTTTGCAAATTACATTTTGTGGAGGGGTTTTCTTGCATATGATGGCTTCATGATACTTCCTTCATGATTATATTCTTTTTCCATCACCTCATTTGCTTTATGTGATTAGAAGTGATAAGAATGGTTGATGTGAGTTTTGTTATCATGATGTTTTTGGCTATGGTCACCACTTGCTTTTACTACCATTACCTTCCTTCTAAGGTTGTGGTTTTTGTATTCTTTCCTCCACCATTCTCATCACAATATGGTTGAAATCACTTGAGAGAAAAAGAATGAGAGAGTTCATTTCATCTTCTTCTTGCTAGAAAATTGAAAGCACCAATTTTCTTTACCTCTTCCTCCATCCATCAATGGCAACTACATAAACTCCAAGGGACAAAGTTTCTACATTACTTTCTACAGCAATTCTTGGGCATTTCGAGTTGCCGGCTTCATGCCCGAGTTGCCTCGGTATTGAGGCGGGAGCCCGTAAAAGACGCAGGCGATGTGGTGCCCTTCCGGCGAGGAGGCGACGATATGGAGACAAGACTTTCCGCGGGAGATCGGGACGGCAAGGAGAAGACCGGAGGACTCGGATCATTCGGTATACTTCTCTTCCCATCTCTTGTTAGCTAGTATAGGTTAATGGTTAACGATCCGGGTTTTCATTGTCCGCGGTAGCACCAGTTTCCAAGTAAGGAAAATTTTTGATTCCGCATTTTGGCCTCGGTATGACGGCCGGGGCGCTGCCGTGGCGCAACATGGTATCAGACCCACGCCATTAACCTTTTCTAGCTTTGTTTGATGTGTTTTTGCATTTCCGATCGACCGAAATTCCAAAAACCTCATTTTTGTTCACATCAGTTTTCTGTTGAAAATTTCCGGGCTCTAAAAATTTTTCAGGTTGCAGAAAAATGATGTGCTAGAAAATATAAGGCTACTGTAGAAAAACGATAAAGTGATTCACTAGTTGGAGCGCGGAACCGCGGCCAAAACCCCTTTGGGGCCGCGGTTCCGCCGCACTATGGTGAGTTCACTTGGTCGTTTTTCTTCAGTTACTTTCGGGGCTGAAAATAGGGCTTTTGGGATATTAAATTTGGGCCCAGATCTTCTGTGACTGCTACAGTATTACTTGGGGGCCCACTTGTTAATTGTTTAATCGATCGGATATTTTTAAACACATTATTTCACAGTATTTACATTATATCTGCGACCGTGAATGTCACTTGATCGGTAAATCCCGTTTAACTGCTATAGCCCGGTTAGACGGATTTGCGAACGTGACTTTCACGTTGATGTTCTATGTTTATGCTGTGTTGTTGCGGATCGGTCGTGGGGGATAGCCTGGATGCAATGCTAGTACAGTTTCTGTTGTATTATGTACATTTGATGTTGCGGGGCGAGCGTCCGACATGTGGACTGCCGTCACTGCCTGTTTGTATTATTCTTTTGGGGCACGACCTGGTTGCGGTCGTTGTACCCGGTGTATGTATATTTTACTTTCTGTACTAGGGTTACCCCGCGGAGGGGTGCACGGATAGCCGGGTTCTAGAAGGCAACGGGCCCGCATCTCAGGGCATTGAGATGGAGGGGGCTTCAGTCTGGAATTGGCGGGCTATTCGCTGCACTCATAGGGGGTACAGGTAGACCCAGGAGGGGTGCCCAAGTTACCGGATTCCGTGAAGTGCTGGGTGGTCCATTCACGGTGCTGAAGGCGGCTGCCTCGCTTCAGGTTTTGGCGGGTGACTTGCCGCGCCCGTAGGGGTCTAGGTTTTCATTGCACAGGCTATCCACACGACCAGGGGAACGTCGGGTTTCAGCAGCGGCTCTGTGAAACCCGGGGCTTCCAGATATCTGTATTGTTCTGTGATGCTGTACATTTCTGTGATGTTGCATTTTATCACGCCTTGAGCGAAATACTATATATTGGTATATATATTAGTAGATGTTGTATATGTTTTTCATCCGCGCTAGTCCAGTCCCCGCTCTGCCGTTAGTTAGCTAACCTAACGGGTGATGACGGGACCCAGTGGCGAATGCGGATGGCATATACGTACGTCAGTATATTTTCGTTCTTTATGGTGTGATCAATTGATGGGACTGCGTTGATTCGGATCAATGCAAGATAAACAAACCTAATCTGATGTTGTTGGAACACTTTTTCAAAAAGCTGTTATTGCAAGGACGTTCGCTTTTGTTTTGCATCGTGGTATTCATTTGGAATATCCTGCTCCTCAGTCGACGAGGCAAGGGCCGAGATCCCTTCACCGGGAGTGACCCCTTGGACAGAAGTTTGCGTCAGGGCATTAACTTCACTATAGCCGATTACTTTTGCTTTGCATCGTGGTATTCAGTTGGAATATCCTTCACCTCATTCTACGGGGAAAGAGCCGAGATCCCTTCACCGGGAGTGACCTCTTTAGTAAAGGTTTTCGTCACTATATTTTTATAAAAGGCTATGCAGTTCCTTCAACGATATCAAGTTCATTACGTTAAAGGTTTTTCGCCAAAAACCAGCCGTAGCCCTCCGTCATTTCCTACAGGTATTATTTAGTATTCGTGCTGCGTTTGTTGACCTAGTCAAGACGTAGTGTTCGGTAGCTAAGTGGTACTTGTTTGTTGCATAAGTAGGATTGGTTAAGACAGTCGTGCGGCCTTGTTGACCTAGTCAAGGGCACGTACGGGTGGGTTTAATGCAATCCAGAATAATGACGGGTTGAACTTGACTGGCGGTTTATGGTTTGTTGACCTAGTCAAGGTCATAAACCGCTTGGGGTAAAAATCACATCGGGAGTTTCAAAAGAACTGAAACTTGCCAGATATGCGCATACCTTCTGGAGTGTGGTGACTTGAGTGGATTCCGTCAAGTTATCATGCGATGATAGTTGGATCCCGATTTCCACTGATTAGTTGGTTTACTCCTCGGGTGATCCCGACTAATTCTTCTTTCAGGTTTGAAGGAGAATTTGAGATACAGTGGGAGGTTTCCAGATTAGATAAAGTGACAACCATTCTGATCTAGGATAGAGTGCACGCTGAGTGTTTCTTTTCTCTCTCTCTCTGGCAGTGACCTTTGACCCGACCCTGGACTATGACTCAGTGACCAAGTTGACCGAACCTTCTTAACACTGGCTTTTGGATTGTCAGAGTTGCAAACCTCATTGCCACTCCTACTTTTACCCTTTTCTCCAGGACACCCCGTATTACTACGAACGTCCACTTCCATTGGACAAAACCATCGTATGGTTATATACGAACTCAAAGGACTTCGAGGATGGTTTCCGGTTCTGGAGAAAACGAATAGGTCTATTCAGTTGTCTTTTCTTTTCACCTTCTCTCAGGTTACGAGTACTCCTTGGTTTAGGAGATAGTACACCTATTACGCAAATTGGATAGTTTTCTTCCAAACCTTAGGCTGGTGCCGAACGGTGGGGAATGAAGAAAACCAATTAGCATAACGATGGTGTGCAGAAGGTATTAAGTTAAGACAAAACAAGGGATTAGTAGGAGGGCAAAGTAAATTGCGACTGATATTCACGACCAAACCAAGTATTTCTTCGCCAATCCTAAATCACCTTTGTATTTCTCCAGGACACTCCGTATCACTACGAAGATCCACAGTTTATTGGATACTCCATCGTATGGTTATATACGAACTCGAAAGGAACTTGTTCCAGTTCGGGGATGGATTCTGGTTCAGGAGAAATAGGAATAAAGTACATTCAGGTGTCTTTTATCTTCACCTTCTCTCGCATTGCGAGTGTTCCTAGGATTGGGACAGTACACCCTTTATGCTTTTTGGATAGTCTTCTTCCAAACCATAGGCTGGTGCCGAACGGTAGGGAAGGAAGAAAACCATTTGGCCTAAAGGGGTGTACAGAAGGTAATGACTAAAGACATAGAAAGGGATTTAGAAAGATGACAAAGAATTACATGGTTACAGTTGTGAATCTGGATAATGAAAGAGACATTACTAGGAATACCAGGATACCCCAACAAAACATTTCAATGTTTCAGTTTCACTGTGTGATGTTAAAAGAAAACTGATTTCCCGATTAGACACTTGCTCCAGGGTATGTATTTACCAGGTTGGATTCTCACATCTGTATGGTTTTACAGATGCTGAGTGGGAGTAAGTTATTGGGAATTAGGTGACCATCCTCATTATATCAGGATTCGTTGTAATTGGTGATATTTGAGTAAGCCACCTGGATTGTTTGCCGGTCGGCAAATATTTGGTTTTGAATATCCGCTGTTGTGCACCAATTTCAAATTGATATATCTGTACGTCTATTTTCATAGAGTGAGATATACCTTTTGATATTATGTCGATGACATTTACCTATATCAGTGGATGGTTAGGTAAGGAGCATTAAACAGCGGTGTAATTCTTCTTAACCATAAGTACAGTTTTCAACCTATGACACACAATGAAAGAGTTGTTAGACTCAGCGGACTTATACAGAGTATTGTATGTTGTCCAGTGTCCATTAGGACAGAGGGGTTGGTCCTCATACTATATTTTGTTTACTTTTAACTTCTCTAGTTCTTAGACATGTGTTTCGTAGAAACACAGGGTCTGAGTTTTGAGGAGTTATTGGTATAAGAATAGAGTATAGAACCAGGTATTGCAAGTATCGGGATTCTTCAAGGTGATCGAAGATGTAGATACTTGTGTATGGTATTCAGTTGATAGTAATGAGAACTTGCTTCTCCTTCAGGTTACTCATAATTGGAAGCATTCCTAAGTTGAGTAACGCTGATCGGCCTCCTTCCATTTAGTTGACATGCACTGGAGATAGCTGCATGATTTGAATCTGGTTCATTTAAATCAGTGCCTCTGGTTCTATATTGGATATAGAACAGTTCATACCTTAACGATGTTAAGGTACGGGGAGTTGTCCGGCTTATGATTAAAACCAGACACTGGACAACTCTAGGCACGTTTCTGTAATGGCTGTTTGTGGGTTGACCCAGGCTATGACGAGGGTTGATTTTCTACCATCTGGAAGATCAATAGTGATATTGTTCTTAACTCGCCACATTTTAAAAAGAAATGGTTATTTTTCAGAAAAACAGTCGTGGGAGTATGGTAGAACTGGAAGCGATTCCAGAACCGCAAACGATTACTGAAGATTTGATAAGGAACCTAAAGATTCAATATGGTTTGACATTCCATTGGCCACTCCGCAGATACGGTGGGTAACTTCAGGCACCCGAGAGGTACTCCGGTAGCCTCAAGGACGGTGACAGGGAAGTTCTTGTTTACCCACACTTGCCATTGCTATTGTTCCAGGCTCCGAGACCCGGCAGGAGGATGAATATAGCGTCATTCTAAACTAGTTTTAGAAGTGCACGTCTATATGACTCTGCCAGAGGGTTGTCGTAGTCAGTGGGAGCAGCGGAAGCATTGGTGGACATCAGGCTTATGTCTATTTATAGACTAAAGCAGATATAGCGGAGATAGATCATCTATTTCTGATGTGACAGTCATAGGTTTGACGTCATCAGAATAGGGGATGGATCAGTTGAGAAGGTAGTAGGAAGTGATATTCCTATACTGCGATCGGTTATACTTTGGTCGTCACACAGTGTTTTCTCCACATGGGACTTGGACATTATATCAGACATACTGGTTACTAGATCTATGGTTTTAGATCTAGATTTGGGTGGTTTCCCAATCAGGGTACTTTGACAGCATTCTAAGAGTATTTAGAATGGACGACTCCTGGCATGGTAGTGTACCTGCAGGTAATGGAGTCACCCTCTCTAAAGGTGTCTTATAGACTAAAGTAGAGAGGGTTGTGCATGATTGGCAGATCACTTGCTTAGGCAATTGAGTCAATCATGAAATGTCAGGTACCACACCAGATGTTGTTCTTGCACTAGATGCAATAAGTTGATATTAATCCAATCCTGGAGAAACAGTCGGAAGCAGTTTTAGAACATAAGTGAATGTTCTAGGGATATGATAACGGCAGCCTCCTTTAGGAGACGGTTATCACTCCAGGCTTCCAAGGTGACATGGATGGCAGAGTGGCTGTCAGAGTTATAGTTCTCCTTCTGACGAGGGGCAGTATTTTGGACAGGTGGTCCAAGGCAATACTGAGGGAGGCATGGCGCTGGGTACTGATTAAGTTCAGTTATCGATACAGTCTAAGAAGTTTGGATTTGGAGTTCATTTATGAGCTAGGTCCCATCAAACATCCAGACATTCTAAGACAGGTATTGCTCATTTCGGGAGATGTCTTTCTCCGCGAACTTGAGATATAGAGAGACATAGAAAGAAACATCACAACGGATCCACTCACTGAGGCTATTCCTCGAACGCAATAGTTTCGCAAACGAGCTTTGTGAGACTGACTAGTAGAGGAGTTGGGTGTTCGGTATCACACGGGCTGTGAGTATGCAGCATCGCAATAATTAGCCTTGAGTGCAAGTGGGAGATTGTTGGAGATAGTGCCCTCAGAGTCAATTATTGGATCACAGGCACGTGATTGCAATGATTGAGGGAGGACCTATCCCGGTAGGACAGTCTTACTCGAGATGATAGTATGCTATCTGGTTTATCTTTATCATCGTGTACTGCTTTAGGTGACCTGACATGTCGCTATTACACGATGATAGAGCCCCTGGGATTCTTGCTTGACTACCAGCAGTATGATGGCGATCATATACGTGAGAGCTGGTGGTCTATAAGCACATCCTTAAAAGGTCCCTAGTCATGGGAGTTTCGAGACAGGGCATCGATTCTCCAGAGTAGACTAGTGTATACAGTCGAGACCCCGACGAGGGGCGGTGGCCGGTCTCATAAGCCACTGGTGTCAGTTGGTTCACCTAAGATGTATACAGGTGCTCATTGGGTTATGAGTACACCGGACAGGACTCGCCGGGAACATGCTAGTTGGTCTTATACCAGACGTCAGATAGCAGTTCCCAGGTGACATGTGTACAGGTTAGTTCATCGACCTGAGATCGTCATTTGTCTCGTGTGAGTTCCCACTGTGCTTTGATTACTACCCTACCACGGCTCAAAGGAGTCGTGCAAACAGGTTTTAGTTGGGTACAGTCCCGAGCCACATGGAGGCAGTGAGCGGATCTGCAGGGGTTCGTCTCTCCCGGTATTGGGGGTGAGGTCGCGCTGTGTCTAGGAGAGCCATTACGCAAATCCCTCGGCCGAGGCAGGAGATTTACTGGTAGGTATTCCAGTAGTATCTCAGGGCGTTCTGGGCTACACTCCGACACGACTTGTACCGCCTTTGGGGGTCTGACTTTTACCAACCCCCTAGGCCCGACATGCGATCCTCATAGAAGAACGGACCGGACTGTACGGATATTGTCACTGACAGGCTCAGTAGGGTGTCAGGATGAGTTCGCTCATCGACGTCCCTTTTGGTCAATAGCTGGTGGCCCGTTACGTATTGGCTTATACCTCTGACGTGCTAGTGGTTAAATCCACAGCCATTGTATTGACGAGTCTTTAGAGTCCACCACACTTTCAGTTACTCAGCTTTCGGGCGAAACGCTGTAGAGGCCGTATGGAGATATGGCAGGGTCCGATCAGATACGTGCGGTATTGCACGGATCAGGATCGGACGGATATTACTAGCCGGCTTTGGTTTAAGCCGGTCCTAGTTTAGTACAGTGTAGATTTTGTCTCATTGCATTTGTATCCGGTCAGAATACAGATGCGGGTGTGTATGCACAGTATCGGGGTTTTCCTGTGATTTATTACGGGACCAGTTTTCTGGAGTTGCCAGTTTGCATTCCGTTCCGGCCGGTTTTCCTTTGTTCTTTCCCGGCCGGACTTTTCCGATGGAGGGGGTAATTTGCAGTTTTGCAAATTACATTTTGTGGAGGGGTTTTCTTGCATATGATGGCTTCATGATACTTCCTTCATGATTATATTCTTTTTCCATCACCTCATTTGCTTTATGTGATTAGAAGTGATAAGAATGGTTGATGTGAGTTTTGTTATCATGATGTTTTTGGCTATGGTCACCACTTGCTTTTACTACCATTACCTTCCTTCTAAGGTTGTGGTTTTTGTACTCTTTCCTCCACCATTCTCATCACAATATGGTTGAAATCACTTGAGAGAAAAAGAATGAGAGAGTTCATTTCATCTTCTTCTTGCTAGAAAATTGAAAGCACCAATTTTCTTTACCTCTTCCTCCATCCATCAATGGCAACTACATAAACTCCAAGGGACAAAGTTTCTACATTACTTTCTACAGCAATTCTTGGGCATGTCGAGTTGCCGGCTTCATGCCCGAGTTGCCTCGGTATTGAGGCGGGAGCCCGTAAAAGACGCAGGCGATGTGGTGCCCTTCCGGCGAGGAGGCGACGATATGGAGACAAGACTTTCCGCGGGAGATCGGGACGGCAAGGAGAAGACCGGAGGACTCGGATCATTCGGTATACTTCTCTTCCCATCTCTTGTTAGCTAGTATAGGTTAATGGTGTAAGTCCACGTTGCGACCCCCGGTTCTTACGGGGAGGCGGAAACGGTATAAAAATCAAATTTTTAGCGCAAGGGGCAACATGGACTAAGCAAAGTCGGGATCTTTGACTAAACTAAAACTAGCATACTTAGCTAAAGAGAGTTAGCTACTCGGATGGAGATGGTTATACCTAGCTTGTCTTGAACTCCTTCACTTCAAGCTCCGATGGTGGTCCGATGGCTCCTTCTCGTCGTCTCCGTACGCCGAAGATAGATCCACTTGAAAGCTCCAACCTTTAGCTCCTTCTTCGTTCTTTGAAGAAACTAGTTCACTTGGTTTGCTAAACCTAGTGAACTAGAATGAGTAGAGAGGAAATAGAATGGGATTTTATCTATGGTTCTTGATTCTCAACTCATGAGACAAGAGAACCATAGATCAAGAGAGGGAGCAAGAGGTTGAGGGTGAGAGCAAGAGGAGAGCTCAAGAATAAGAGAGAGAATGAGCAAGAAAGAATGAGCAAGTATTTTGTCTCTCACCCTCTCATAATCCAAAGCAATCATAACTCATCATATCAATAAAAGTCTTATGTGATGGTTGAAGCAACCATAACCTTATCATGTCATGCACTCATTTTACTCAAATGAACAAGCAAGTAAAAGTCTTTGGCATGAAATGATAACCATGGTTATCATGATGGTCAACTAGTCAAGCCTAGTCAACCGGTCAACAAAGTCAACAAGTCAACAAAAGTCAACAAGTCAACAAAGTCAACAAAAGTCAACAACCAAGTCACCATAATACTTAATTAATATAATAGTTAATCGCATATCATATTCTCATTAGGGTTGAGCAAAAAGTCAAAAAGTCAACGGTCAACTGTCAACAACCCTAATGAGAATCCGCTGTCTGTGCCTCCCTGTCAACTGTGCATACACACCCGCATCCGCATTCCGAGGAACACGAATGCAAACTGGATAAATCCAATCCCATAAGATACACTAGGATCTGGCTCAAACCAAAGCCCGCTAGTGTAAACTGTCCGGACACTGTACGTGCACAAGTGCACGGATGTGACCGAACCCTGTCGCAAAACCATGCGACCTGTCGCAATACCATGCGACCTCTACTCTTTTGCCTAAAGGCGAAAAGCTTTCTGTGTGGGACTCTAAAGACTCGACACTACGCTGGCAGTGGGTTTAACCACAGACCGCAAGCGGCACTAGCTGTGCGTAACGGTCCCCAGATAATGCCGACAAGAAGACCGACGAGGCGAAACCCATCTGAACTCCTACTGAGCCTGAGTGTGACATTCTCCGTACAGTCCGGTCTGTTCGTCTGATACATCGCATGGCGGGCCTAGGGGGCGGTAAACGTCAGTCCCCCAATAGCGGTACAAGTCGTGCCGGAACGAAGCCCAAAACACCCTGAGATAACACTGGAAACCTACCAGTATATCTCGTTTGCCCTGGCCAGGGACTACTCGTGTAATGGCTCTCCTAGACACAGCGCGATGTCAACCCCCAATACCGGGAGAGACGAATCCTGTCTAACCGTCACTGCCTCCAAGTGCTTCGGGACTGCACCCAACCACCACCTGTTTGCACGACTCCTTTGAGCCGTGGTAGGGTAGTGATCAAAGTACAGTGGGAACACACCCGAGGCGAAGTGACAGTGTCAAGTCAGCGGACTAAGCTGTACTCATGTCACCTGGGAACTGATAACTGACGATAGGTATAATACCAACTAGTCAGTTCCCGACGAGTCCTGTCCAGTGTACCCGTAACCTAACGAGCACCCGCATACTATCTCAAGTACGACGTACTGACGGCTGTGGGACAGACCGTCTCCCACACTGGGATGAGAAGCGCATGCGCTGGTCTACTCCGGAGTATCGATGCCCTGTCTCGATAGTCCTGCGACCAGGGACCTGCATAAGGATGTGCTTATAGATTACCCAGCCCCACTAGTGTGACGGCCATCACATCGCTGGTAATCAAGCAAAGATCCTAAGGGCTCTACTAATGTGTATAGGCGATATACAAAAATAAACACATGTACACATTGAAGTAGAAACAAACCAAGTAGCATACTACTATTTTGAGCAAGATTGTATATACAAGGTGAATATCCCAAGCATCCATTAAGTAATATACAAACTAGTATGATACAGTAATGGCCTCTAGGGCATATACACTAACAATCTCCCACTTGCACTAAGGCCATGTACTGGCGTATCGAAGACCTATCATCTCGATCAGCCGCTCGAACTGAGTCTGGGGCAGGGCCTTGGTGAATGGATCTGCAGTGTTATCTTCTGAAGCGACTCTCCGAACCTCGATCTCCTGGCGATCTACGATCTCCCTGATCAGGTGATACCGCCTTAAGATGTGCCTGGATCTCTGATGGGACCTGGGTTCCTTCGCTAAAGCTATAGCCCCGTTGTTGTCGCAATACAGAGGTATTGGATCAACAATGGACGGAACCACCTGAAGTTCTTTCAAGAACTTCCTCATCCAGACAGCTTCTTTTGCGGCATCAGATGCAGCGATGTATTCCGCTTCCATCGTCGAGTCTACAACGGTTTCCTGTTTGGAACTCTTCCAACACACCGCCCCTCCATTGAGGGTAAAGACAAAACCCGACATGGACTTGGAATCATCCTTGTTACTCTGGAAGCTGGAGTCAGCAAAGGCCTCGATCTGGAGGTCTTTTCCGCCATACACCAAGAACATCTCCTTAGTCCTTCTCAGGTACTTGAGAATGTTCTTTACCGCTATCCAGTGTTTCTCCCCAGGGTTTGACTGATACCGGCTTACCACACTCAGTGCATAAGCTACATCCGGTCTGGTACACAACATCGCATACATTATAGAGCCTACCGCAGAAGCGTAGGGTATAATAGACATGCGATCCCTCTCCAAATCAGTCTTGGGAGACATCTCTTTAGAGAGGGTGATCCCGTGACAAGCCGGTAGGTTACCGCGCTTGGAATCTTCCATACTGAATCTCTTAAGTATGGTGTCGATGTACCTGGACTGTGATAGTCCTAATATCCTCTTGGATCTGTCACGGTAGATCCGGATACCCAGAATGTATGAGGCATCACCCAGGTCTTTCATGGAGAACCTGTGTGACAAGAACCCCTTGACAGATTGTAGCATAGGAATGTCATTTCCTATTAAGAGAATGTCATCCACGTATAAAACGAGGAATACTATAGTTCTCGCTACAAATCTACTATAGATGCATGGTTCATCTGGATTTTTGATAAAGCCAAATTCTTTGACCGTCTCATCAAAGCAGATGTTCCAACTCCGCGACGCCTGCTTTAGTCCATAAATGGACTTAAGCAACTTGCACACCTTTCCGCTGCTCCCACTCTGAATGAAACCCTCTGGCTGGTCCATATAGACACACTCCTCTAAATTTCCATTTAGAAAAGCTGTCTTTACGTCCATTTGCCAGATCTCATAATCGTGGAAGGCAACAATGGCAAGAAGGATCCGAATGGATTTCAGCATGGCTACTGGAGAAAAGGTTTCGTCGTAGTCCAAGCCAGGTCTTTGACGAAAACCCTTTGCTACCAGCCTAGCTTTATAGGTCTCAACCTGTCCATCTACACCAATCTTCCTTTTGAAGATCCACTTGCATCCTACGGGTTTTACCCCGTCTGGAGCAATGTCCAACGTCCATACCTTGTTGGTGTACATGGACTCCATTTCGGTCCGCATTGCATCCAGCCATTTCACTGAGTCAACGCTCTGAACGGCCTGCTGGAAGCTAGTAGGCTCATCATAATCTATGATGCAATCCTCTCTATCCCCGTCAATGAGAAAACCGTAGTATCTCTCGGGCGGATGAGTCTGCCTACTACTTCTGCGGAGCGGCGCAGGAATGTCCTGTTCTGTTGAACCCTCTGGTTCCACTAAACTTTCAGTAATAGTCCGTGGTTCTGGAATTTCTTCCAGTTCTACTGCGCTCCCACTTATTTCTTTTTCTATGAACTGGTGTTCTAGAAAGTGGGCATGACGAGAAACAAGAACTTTTTGTTCCTCTTCACAGTAGAAGAAATATCCCTTGGAATTCTTTGGATATCCCACAAACTTGCACAGTACTGAGCGTGACTCGAGCTTGTCCGCATGCTGCTTTTTGACAAAAGCTGGACTTCCCCATATCTTAATGTGATTAAGATGGGGTCTCTTCCCACACCACATCTCAAATGGCGTAGTAGGCACAGTCTTAGTGGGAACTCGGTTCAAAAGGTATGCGGCTGATTCTAGCGCATATCCCCAGAATGATCGCGGTAACTCAGCGTTACTCATCATGGACCGCACCATATCCAATAGGGTGCGGTTCCGTCTCTCCGATACACCGTTATGTTGCGGGGTGTATGGAGGAGTAAGCTGAGAGAGAATTCCGTTCTCTTTTAAATAGTCCAGGAACTCGGCACTTAAGTATTCTCCACCTCGATCCGATCTTAGAATCTTAATACTTTTGCCGGTCTGTTTCTCTACTTCATTCTTATACTCCTGGAATTTTCCAAAGGCCTCGGACTTATGTTTCATTAAGAAGACATAACCGTACCTTGAGAAGTCATCCGTAAAAGTAATGAAGTAAGAATGTCCGCTTCGAGCATGTGTAGACATTGGACCGCATACGTCACTGTGTACGAGTCCCAAGAGCTCGCTCGCTCTTACTCCTTGTCCAGTAAACGGAGTCTTTGTCATCTTTCCTTTGAGACAAGATTGACAAGTGGCATACGATTGATATTCGAACGCATTCAAATATCCTTCTGTATGTAACTTAGTCAACCTTCTCTCATTGATGTGACCCAATCTACAATGCCATAAGAAAGTCTGATTTATTTCTGGAGACTTTCTTTTGTGTGTATTCTGGACGTTGAAAATCTGTGGTTGGTTTAACACGTATATACCATTACTCAATGTACCTGACCCAATCAAAACTTGATTAAGGTGAATGTTTACAACATTACTTACAAACGCAAATTCATAACCTTCTTTAGAAACTAAAGATACAGAAATGATATTACAAGTTGCGTTGGGTACAAAAAAGCAATTACGCAAAACCAAAACATGTCCATCTGACATTCCCAGGTGATAGTCCCCCACGGCTTTAGCATCCAGGCTAGCTCCGTTCGCAACTCTGAGGGTCATGTCACCTGCCTTCAAAACCCTACGGTTTCTCAATGCCTGCAAAGAATTACAGATATGAGATCCTGATCCGGTATCCAATACCCAGGAAGTAGAGTTTATTGAAAGACAGTTTTCAATAACATACACACCTGAAGCTGAAGCTGCAACCTGCTTCAATTCCTGTGTTCTGGCCTTCCAGGCCCTGCAATCATTCTTCCAGTGTCCTTTCTTATGACAATAGAAGCATTCTTCCTTATCCACAAGCTTCCCTGCTATCTTTGTTGCTTTTCCTTTTCCCTTCGTATCCACTTTACTAACACCGCCCCTTGGTTTGGCGGGGGCCTTCTTCTTCTTTCCCTTGGCTTTCGCCTTGGACCTAGAAGAAGATGATCCTCCTACAAACAAAGTGGATGTATCCCTACTTTTCTGTAGGGTGCCCTCTGCGCTCCTCAGCATGTTGAGGAGCTCTGAAAGTTCAACCTCTTTTTCTTGTAAGTTGAAGTTCAGTATAAACTGGGCGTAAGTGGAAGGAAGGGACTGGAGAACTATATCCGTATATAGCTCACTCTCCAATGTGATCCCTAGGTCAGCGAGCTCCTCAATGAAGCCGATCATCTTTAGCACGTGCTCGGCTACTGATGATCCGACGGCCATTCTTGTCGAAAATAACTTTTTCGACGCTTCGTATCTTGCGATACGTGATTGCTCTCCATACAGTTCTTTTGTATGGAGCAATATGGACTCCATGTCCATATTCTCATGCCTCCTCTGATGTTCGTTGTCCATCGAGGCAAGCAGGAGGCATTTGGCCTTCGCGCTATCAATCTCCCAAGTCTTACGGATTTCCTTATCCGCGACGCTGGAAGTTGGACCAGGGACAGGGGGAGCTTTGGTGGTAAGAAGATACCCCAGCTTGTCATAAGTGATTGCTATCTTGACATTCCTGAGCCAATCTTTGTAGTTTGGCCCTGTCAGTTTGTTTTTATCTAGGAGTAACTTAAGTCCAGTCATGTTGATTGGTCGCTGCAATTAGGAGAGAGAAGAAGAAACACTCAGCATGATGCTCTTGCAAGTTTAGAGTGGTTTTTAGTTTGTCTAAACAGGATGGCTCCCACTTTTTCTCGAATCCCTCCTCAAACCATAAAGGAAGAATTAGTCAGGATCAATCCCACCGTACAATACTTGCTTAACCGTTCAGCCAGGCCGGTGTCGGTACTTCGAGGGAGGTTTTCCAACGCTTTCGCGAAGTTCCTTAATTAGAGAACCTCTTTTCCCTGGGGGCGTAGCCCCGCTAACACCTTTCTAGGCACCTACTAGGTTTATAGCATTGATCGATTAGTGAGAAATTTCCCGAGGAGTAGCATATACTCACAGTAGGATCGGGATCCAAATATCATCGCGTGACGAAACTGAAGGAATCCTACCAGAATCATCACACTCCAAATGGTATGCAAATCTAGCAAGTTTCAGTACTTATGAAACTCCCGATGTGGATTTTTGCCCCATGCTCTTATGACCTTGACTTTGGCCAAAATATCATAAGTCACATGTCAAGTTCTACCCGTCATTATCCAGGTTAATTTGGATCCATCCGTACCTACCCTTGACTTTGGCCAAAATGGCAGTACGACTGTCCCAAACCAACGCATCTATCTATGCTACACATGAACACCCAATAGCTACCAATCACTGTGCCTTGACTTTGGCCAACATACACAGCTTGAATACTATTGACTATTCATGTGAAACGACGGAGGGCTACGGATGGTTTTGGCAAAACCGTGAACGTAGTGAACTTGATTTGGTCGATGGAACGAGATAGCTTTTAAAAGGAGTGGCTCAAGCTCCGCATTTAAAAGTTGTTTTTGAAAAGAACCGAGTGGTTTTTCGAGAGTGTTCCAACGACTTTAACTTGGTTTATTATCTTGCATTAGTTCTTTTAATGCGTGATATTCTTGCATTAGTTCTTTTAATGCGTCCCATCATTTAATCCTACCATTGCAAAAAACAACCAAAATATGACGTACGCTTATGCCATTCGCATTCGCCACGGGGCCCCGTCATTACCCGTTAGGTTACTTAACTAACGACAGAGCGGGGGCTGGGCTAGCGCGTCTGTAAAACATAAGCAACGCCTAAATAATATCATATATAGATATACTGCAATGATAAACATTTCAGATCTCAGATAAATACATTGGATATATTAGCAATCTGTAATTTGTACGAGCCTGTAACAAAAACAGATAACACGGTCGCGGTGAATAGCCAATACCCCACCCAAGACCCCTACGGGTGCGGCAAACTACCCGCCAAGTACCCGAAGCGTAGCAACCTCCCTCATCTCCATGAGTAGGCCACTCGACACTTCGGCATACCCGGTAGTTTGTGCACCCCTCCATGGGTCTATCCTAGGAGCAAAAACAGTAAAAAGAAATTATACAATGACGGCTACAACCCCGACCCGGTTGTGCGGCCATACAAATAATTATTACATCAATTTACAAATTTACATGAATTGCAAGAAAAGAAAACTCTCGTCTCACAACCCCCGGCTATTCACCCGCGACAATCCAACATATTTATATACACATTCCAGCACATTACAGATCATGTATAACCCCGACCAATCGACTTATAGCGATTAGCCGACGTTCAATACATGCAAACATCACAGATATAACCATCATAGTCAAAGTGCAGTGAAGTTCGGAAAAAATACGGAATTATAGGACCCCAAAAGGAAATTTCTTTTCTGGAAAATCTGGGGACATATAATATATTTCAAAAATCCCAAAACTAACATAGACACACACTGCACGAAAAACGATGCAGAGAAGACGACAAACCGCGGCGCTTCCGCGGCACATGCCTACCTCGTGCGGCGGAAGCGCGGCGGTTTGAACGAAACAGTGGACCGTTTTTCATGGGTGTTCACACAAAACCCTGAGCCTAATTTAGGAGTATAAAGTTTTTCATTTTGACCAGAAAAAATTTCAACAGAAACTCAGGTTTTGTAAAAGTTTGGTTTTTTGATTTTTCCGGTTCCGAACTTCGTTACACTTCACTACCAAGCTAGTTTAAGTTTAGTTAGGCTCTGATACCACTGTAAGTCCACGTTGCGACCCCCGGTTCTTACGGGGAGGCGGAAACGGTATAAAAATCAAATTTTTAGCGCAAGGGGCAACATGGACTAAGCAAAGTCGGGATCTTTGACTAAACTAAAACTAGCATACTTAGCTAAAGAGAGTTAGCTACTCGGATGGAGATGGTTATACCTAGCTTGTCTTGAACTCCTTCACTTCAAGCTCCGATGGTGGTCCGATGGCTCCTTCTCGTCGTCTCCGTACGCCGAAGATAGATCCACTTGAAAGCTCCAACCTTTAGCTCCTTCTTCGTTCTTTGAAGAAACTAGTTCACTTGGTTTGCTAAACCTAGTGAACTAGAATGAGTAGAGAGGAAATAGAATGGGATTTTATCTATGGTTCTTGATTCTCAACTCATGAGACAAGAGAACCATAGATCAAGAGAGGGAGCAAGAGGTTGAGGGTGAGAGCAAGAGGAGAGCTCAAGAACAAGAGAGAGAATGAGCAAGAAAGAATGAGCAAGTATTTTGTCTCTCACCCTCTCATAATCCAAAGCAATCATAACTCATCATATCAATAAAAGTCTTATGTGATGGTTGAAGCAACCATAACCTTATCATGTCATGCACTCATTTTACTCAAATGAACAAGCAAGTAAAAGTCTTTGGCATGAAATGATAACCATGGTTATCATGATGGTCAACTAGTCAAGCCTAGTCAACCGGTCAACAAAGTCAACAAGTCAACAAGTCAACAAAGTCAACAAAAGTCAACAACCAAGTCACCATAATACTTAATTAATATAATAGTTAATCGCATATCATATTCTCATTAGGGTTGAGCAAAAAGTCAACGGTCAACTGTCAACAACCCTAATGAGAATCCGCTGTCTGTGCCTCCCTGTCAACTGTGCATACACACCCGCATCCGCGTTCCGAGGAACACGAATGCAAACTGGATAAATCCAATCCCATAAGATACACTAGGATCTGGCTCAAACCAAAGCCCGCTAGTGTAAACTGTCCGGACACTGTACGTGCACAAGTGCACGGATGTGACCGAACCCTGTCGCAAAACCATGCGACCTGTCGCAATACCATGCGACCTCTACTCTTTTGCCTAAAGGCGAAAAGCTTTCTGTGTGGGACTCTAAAGACTCGACACTACGCTGGCAGTGGGTTTAACCACAGACCGCAAGCGGCATTAGCTGTGCGTAACGGTCCCCAGGTAATGCCGACAAGAAGACCGACGAGGCGAAACCCATCTGAACTCCTACTGAGCCTGAGTGTGACATTCTCCGTACAGTCCGGTCTGTTCGTCTGATACATCGCATGGCGGGCCTAGGGGGCGGTAAACGTCAGTCCCCCAATAGCGGTACAAGTCGTGCCGGAGCGAAGCCCAAAACACCCTGAGATAACACTGGAAACCTACCAGTATATCTCGTTTGCCCTGGCCAGGGACTACTCGTGTAATGGCTCTCCTAGACACAGCGCGATGTCAACCCCCAATACCGGGAGAGACGAATCCTGTCTAACCGTCACTGCCTCCAAGTGCTTCGGGACTGCACCCAACCACCACCTGTTTGCACGACTCCTTTGAGCCGTGGTAGGGTAGTGATCAAAGTACAGTGGGAACACACCCGAGGCGAAGTGACAGTGTCAAGTCAGCGGACTAAGCTGTACTCATGTCACCTGGGAACTGATAACTGACGATAGGTATAATACCAACTAGTCAGTTCCCGACGAGTCCTGTCCAGTGTACCCGTAACCTAACGAGCACCTGCATACTATCTCAAGTACGACGTACTGACGGCTGTGGGACAGACCGTCTCCCACACTGGGATGAGAAGCGCATGCGTTGGTCTACTCCGGAGTATCGATGCCCTGTCTCGATAGTCCTGCGACCAGGGACCTGCATAAGGATGTGCTTATAGATTACCCAGCCCCACTAGTGTGACGGCCATCACATCGCTGGTAATCAAGCAAAGATCCTAAGGGCTCTACTAATGTGTATAGGCGATATACAAAAATAAACACATGTACACATTGAAGTAGAAACAAACCAAGTAGCATACTACTATTTTGAGCAAGATTGTATATACAAGGTGAATATCCCAAGCATCCATTAAGTAATATACAAACTAGTATGATATAGTAATGGCCTCTAGGGCATATACACTAACAAATGGTTAACGATCCGGGTTTTCATTGTCCGCGGTAGCGCCAGTTTCCAAGTAAGGAAAATTTTTGATTCCGCATTTTGGCCTCGGTATGACGGCCGGGGCACTGCCGTGGCGCAACATCCCAATTGTCGTTGACATATAGCAACGAAACCGGCGATATCACATATTACACTTACGATCACAGAAAAGAAAGTGTAAAACTACAATAGTTGGAATCCGCAATCACCTCAGACATCGCATGCCTGACCAAATGAATTCTTTAGACATCGCATGCCTAACAATTATAAACCCCGCATTTTAGTCTCATTATCGAAAACTCTTTTCAATATCAAGTCGGGCGATTCAACAGGATTCCCGACATTCTGATCGAATGCTCGTCGCAAACTTTAGTAGGCGGCCGCACCCCCGACGCCATCGACAAAGTGCACCAAGGTGGAACACCGCTGCCGCGAGCACCCGAACGGATGCTTTCGGCGACGGGGTTCTCCTACAGTCACTTGGTCGGGGCTATGGAGTGAGGCTGTCTATTAAGTTTACCCGGCGAGTATCCGCGTACGCTACGTGATTGCGACGGACTTTTGATCACATCAAAATTCCGTGGCAACCGATCAAGTGAGACTAAAGTGCTATGTTTATAACATTCATTCAGTTATCTCATAACTATTTGCGAATTCCAAGTATTGTATCACATTCCGGATAAATAGAAAATGTTAAACCGAACAATCGAACAATCGAACACCCAAGTTTTCCCGATACAGCTCAACACATGAAATAAGTCTAACAACATTCAGTTCGTGCCTCAGTACCAACGGTCCAGCCGTAGAAGGGTCAAGCCAACGCCTCACATGTGGCACGCCGTACTGCCCCAAACCCGAAGGTTCAAATGGCAGTTCAAGACGGTCACATAATCGAGTTAAGGTTTGTTTTCTTCTAGAGGGACCATCGTGTTACTTGCACTACTTAGAACGTCGTTAAACTACGGAAAAATCCAACAATTGGAAATTTCCCGGCAGGGGAAAAAGTGGGTATTTATATCCGGTCGAACTTTTTAACATATTCTAAAAATACCCGGAAAAGCACACCGACAAAATTAGACAGTCCGATCGAATACACCGAGTCCCCAATACAACTCAGAAAATACTACTCTGGAATAAATATTAAAAGCATCCAGAACACACAAGAAACACCAAAAGAAACAACTGAAGAAAACTCACAGCCTGATCATCACAGACGGCCGCGGAACCGCCGCAAAAGGGGGGTCAACGCCGCGGTTCCGCGGTCGTACTGTAGAATTAGGCTGTCGTTTTCTGCAGTTTTTCTTAGAATTTCCTGCACATTTCTCTGCATATTTTTAATTCTAAACAATCCACAAATTCAGAAAAAGTCCAGAGAGCAATATTAGGGTTTGGGTTTTGATTCGATCGGAGTTCTAATTCCGTCTAGACTTCGCCTAAGGCTCTAGCTAGGCTCTGATACCACTGTAGGGTTCCTAGGCACTCTAATGGAGTCTCACAAGTGATCAAACATGCACAAATCAAAAAATTCCTTGTGCCTACAAACCCTAATACGGATCGTTAACTAGATATATAGGCGAAGCAAGCATGTAATCGAATTAAATGCTAAGGGAAAGTGACTACAACCTTTGTAGATCCGGTCCACCACTTCCTAAGCTCCGCGATGATCTCCCTCCGCTGTCCAAATCGAACCCTTGACTCTAGCATTGGCATCATCGAAGAATGGGCGGGCTTGATCGTCGGTTCGATGCCGAAGATGATCTACGTCGAGGCATCACAAGAACAAGCTCCAACTTCACCAAGCCTTGAAAACTTGTGAAGGAAACACCCTATACAACTTGGCAAGAGGTAGAGGATGAAGAAATAGGAAGTGGGTAGACTTTAGATTTGGATTTCTCACTCATTTTGGCTAGTTGCCATTGATGGTGCAAGCTTTCTTCAAGTTGAAGATGAAGAAGAAGATGATAAAGAATTATGATAAGTGTTATGTAAATGATAAATAAATCAATACTTATCATTTACTAACCCTTGGTTAGTTGTAGAGAATGGACCATGGTTAACTTGAATGGTTAGGGTTAAAGATGAGACAAGAATGGTGACTTAGTCAAAGTTTCAAGAAACTTCAACTACAAACAAATCAAGCCACCATTCTATTTTCTTTATCATTTTCTTTTTCCAAAATAAACAAAAAGAATAAATGAATAAGTAAATAAAAAGAAAACCCTAATCATAAACTTAACCATGGTCTAATTCTTTACACTAACCCTAGCTTGCATGTATCATCAAACATGATACAATCATGTGCACAAAATATATCACATATACAATGTGCACAAACCAAGTGAGTAAATCCATTTAAAGTGAACCAATACTAGTTAATGCAAAGTAATATATCAAATATATAATTCTACATTAAATCATTAAATCAACACTTGATTTAACGATCCGGTCATGTCGCATATAACCGGCTAGTATCCAATGTATCGGCTTATCGAGTCAATCCTTGATTCGATAACTAGGTTATATCGCATATAACCATTCGATACATTCATCGCGAGAATAGAATACGGTATCACATACACGCATTATTCTCGGTCCCGCACATATCTCATATGCGCTCCTATTTCGTTTCGCTTGAGCTAGGAAACCTCTGTGTAGGACTCTAAAGACTCGTCAATACGCCGGCAGCAGATGATGATCATATCAAACACCCACAAGCCGCAAGCGGTCTGCTAAACGTAACGGCCACCCGGGTATTGAGCGATCAGAAGATCGACGAGCAAGCCCGCTCACACTCCTGTGAATCCAACCAGTAACACTTACCGTACAGTCCGGTCTGTTCGTCTGATATGTCGCATATCTCGCCTAGGGGTGGTAAACGTCAGACCCCAATAGCTTTATAAGTCATGCCGACTTGAGGTCCATAACATTCGTGAAACTACTGATAACTCTTACCAGTATATCACTGCAACCTTGGCCAGGGATTTCCTGTTATGGCCAGTCGTGCATTGCGCAACATCAACCCCCAATACCGGGAGAGACGAATCCCCTCCTATCGCTCATTGCCTCCATGTGAATCGGGACTGTACCCAAAAACCACCTGTTTGCACGACTCAGTAGAGCCGTGGTAGGGTGGAAATCAAAGCACAGTGGGAGACACACAAGACTCTATGACGATCTCGGGTCAACAGACTAAGCTGTACCAGTGTCACCAGAGAACTGCCATCTGACGTGAGGTATAATACCATCTGGGAGTTCTCGGCGAGTCCGTTCAGTGTACCCAGTCTCCACTGAGCACCCGTATACCATCTCTGATGTCAAACACCAATGGATATGGGATCATCCATCGCCCATCGCATGGGTCGAGAAGATATACGCTAGTCTACTCTGGAATATCAATGCCCCGTCTCGATATTCCCTCGACTAGGAACATTGAAGGATGTACTCATGGACTATCCAGGCCCCACTAGTATGATCTGCATCACAGTCCTGGAAGTCGAGTACACATCCTAAGGGCTTTATCAACATGTAACAGAGAGACAGAAAGTATACACGTTAAGATAAAGAGCAACCAGATAGCGTACTATCATGTCGAGCAAGAAAGTCCTACCTATATATGTCCCAGCATCCACTACAATATACATCCAATGTACAGTAATGGCCTCTAGGGCATACATATAACTAACAATCCAGTGCCTCAAGCGGCATGGCTTCGTAAAATCCAGGAAGTACTCCCCAAATTGCTCTCACTATAATCTTCAAGAGAGCGGAGCGACGAGGAAGTAGTCGACCGTTGTGTTCGGTGAAATGACTCATAATCTCGGCACATTGGGCGTTTGTAAACTCCTAGTCTTGACAACGGCCTTGTGCGCGAATGACCACATAAGAAACAATTTCTTCAAGACTGTACAGATGAGCGGCCATAGTGTCTGAAAAGAGACATCAGTAAAAGTTTAGTGATCAAGAAGGCCCTCATTAAACAGATATTGGAATTCAAACAATTCTTGGAAAAACAAGTTCTGGTTAAGACACCCAACAAATTCAAATTTGTGCAAATAAAGGAGAAATCCTAAAAAAGGATTCTCATTTAATAAGAGACTCCTCGGGCCAAGGAGTTAAACTCCTCGAGAGCAACGCTCTACAGACAGGAGTGACCTCTGTCAACTCTAATTATGAGAGAAATAAAAATTCCCCAAGAATTTGTAAGAGTTACGCTCTGTGAAGACGATGGAATAACCCATCAAAACCCTAAAAAGCAAAGCTTTTACTATGTTAAAAACTCCACGATCTTCAAGATCTATGAACAAACTCTAAAAGGTTCTTCATGGAAGATGAATAGATCTATGATCTAAAGATGAGCACGGCTCTATTAATGGGTAAAACCCTAAAAAAAATTTTAAAGATCTGTGATCTGAGAAGAGTAAAGCTCAGTTAATGAGTTCAATTCTTACCGAATTTGGGCAGAGTTTCGACTCTGAGAAATTTCTTAAGGGCAGAGAGCTATGCTCTGAAGAGAGAATAAAATACTCAGAAAAAAAGAAATCAAGAAGATGAACAGAGGTCATCTCAAGGGCCAAAGGCCCTATTTATAGGCAGGGGAAGCCAGTTCAACTTCCAAGATTGATCCAACGGTGGAAAGGCTGCCACCGCTACACTCACGTGTAAGCCACGTAAGCGCAACGGTGGGGGAGAATTTGTTTCCCCCAATCAGAGCAAAGCTCTGTTCAAAATTTGAAATTTGAACTGAGGTAGCGCCTCATATGCAAAGCACGAAAGCGCTGGTGCTAAGAGCGCCAGCACTAAGAGTCAAAGACTCTGAGGCAGCGCTCACTTACAAAGAACGAGAGCGCTGGCGCCAAGAGCGTCAGCGCTAAGAGTCAAAGACTCTGAGGCAGCGCTCACGTGCAAAGCATGAGAGCGCTCGCGCTAAGTGCGCCAGCGCTAAGAGTCAAAGACTCTGACGCAGCGCTCACGTGCAAGGCACGAGAGCGCCAAGCGCTAGAACTAAATGTTCTCCACCGTTGGATCAAAGATCCAACGAAGATGATAAATCATCAAATTACCAGAATAAAATTCTGTTAAGGAAATACTCCTCAGAATCTTTCCAAACAAGAAAGATTGTGCTCTATATATCAGATCACCGTTGGATCAAAGATCCAAGGGTGATTAAAAATCACCAAGATACAGAACAATCTTTGTATGGGAAAATAATTTCCCAATCTTGTTAAGTAACAAGAAATATGTCTTCTGTAAAACAGAAGCCCTAGGATCAAAGATCCAACGGTGGGAAACATCCCCAATTCAATCAGAGAAAAAAAATCTCCTTAACTGATTTAACAAATCAGCCTCCCCTATATAAAGGATCGAAGGCTTCAAGTCTTGCACAGAGGACCCCTCCCCCAACAAACTTTAAGAAATTTCAAAGAGAAGAGCAAGCTCTCGGAAGAAGAAATTTTCTTCAAGGTAAAGAAGAGAGATCATAACATTTCCTGAATTTTTGAGAGTTTAACTCTCACGTCATAAGAACTCAGTTCTTTATATAGATCACAGATCGATAAGACTAGGTTTTTCACAAAAAACAAAGAGATCATAGCAAATTATCAAAAGGAGAAGAACTTAGTTCTTAGATCTATGAGTCAAAGTCTCCTATGAACAAGAATTTAATTCTCAGAGCACAAAGTTAATCAGAGCTAACACTCAGTGCCTAGCGCTCCAAGCGCTATTTTAAATAAGCGCATCAGCGCTCTAAGTTTGGCGCTTAGCACCAAGCGCACCACGTGCTCCTCACGTGTACGCTATTTCACAAAGAAGCGCATCAGCGCTCAAAGTCTGGCGCTCAGCACCAAGCGCACCACGTGCTCCTCACGTGTGCGCTATTTCATAAAGAAGCGCTTCAGCGCTCCAGGTCTGGCGCTCATCGCTAAGCGCACCACGTGCTTCTCATGTGTGCGCTATTTCAAAAGAAGCGTCCTAGCGCTTTAAGTCTGGCGCTCAGCGCCAAGCGCTCCACGTGCTCCTCACGTGTTCGCTGAAGGAACACAAAGTGTTCTTTAAATAAAGCCCAGCGCCATAAAAAGTGTTCAACACTCAGTAAAAGACAAAAGAAAATGGGGTGTCAGAACCCAAATCAATACGCAGCATTGTTAGATAAAAAGGGACTGAGCCCAAATAAATGTTCAATATTTTATTCAAAACTAAGTAGGCTGAGCCCAAGTTGGCTACAAATCCCTAACTCAGATTAACTGAGCCTATGTGCTCACAATCTTTTAATGGATCTTAGTCCCAAACCTGACTATAGATCTCCCAACCAACATTGGTTCAAGGGTACATCTCTTCACACCTTTGATATGTGTCGTTGTAATTCTTCAACGTCTTCAGAGAGGTGGCGGGTCTCGACAACCAGACACTCAATGGACCGCAACGTCCTAAAACTAACTATGGACCGTAATGTCCTTAAACTAACTATGGACCACAATGTCCCTAAACTAAACTCTATAGACTATGACGTCCTTAAACTATGGACTATGATGTCCTTAAACTCCATGGACTATGATGTCCTTAAACTTATGGACCGCAACGTCCCTAAACTAAACTCTATAGACTATGACGTCTTTAAACTATGGACTATGATGTTCTTAAATTCCATGGACTATAATGTCCTTAAACTTATGGACTGCAACGTCCCTAAACTAAAATGATAAAGTCCAAATATTCTTTCGTTGGATCTAAATGATCCCAAAATCCTGTTGAGTATCTCTTAGTCTAAAATTAGACTAACGTATCCTCAACAAACGTTTGAGTCGACCTTAGTCCAAAACAAGACTAACGGTTCTTAAACCAACCTAAACCTAAATCTAAGAAAATACGGATTTGGACTAATCCACGCCCTACGGGCGACAACATAAATTAGTCTCCGTATACAATCCACGGGCAACCAAAAATAAAACAAACACACACAACACGAAGTGACCTTCTGGAGCAGGAGAAAGTGGTTACCGCGATGCGGTAACGTAATTAACTGCAGGGGCTTGCGCCTGCAGGGAAGAGCGTCCCCACAATAAAAAAACCCTCATAATGAGGGGGAATCTGACGAAGTCTGCTACAACGGCCGTATCTGTCCAAACCTCCAATACATAGTGTTAGTTGTATGTATGCCCTAGAGGCCAGTATTGTACAGATTATGTATATTATTGGATGCTTGGACATATATAGAGAAGACTTTCTTGCTCGACATGATAGTATGCTATCTGGTTGCCATTTATCTTAACATGTACACTAGTCTCTTTATACTGTCTTATAGTTACATGTTGGTAAAGCCCTTAGGATTTGTACTTGACTACCTAGACTATGATGCAGATCATACTAGTGGGGACATGGTTGTCCATAAGTACATCCTTCAAGGTCCCTAGTCGTGGGTGTATCGAGACGGGGCATCGATATACCAGAGTAGACTAGCGTATACGCTTCTCGACCCATGTGATGGGCGATGGATGATCCCATATCCATTGGTGTTTGACATCAGAGATGGTATACGGGTGCTCAGTGTAAACTGGGTACACTGGACGGACTCGCCGAGAACTCCCAGATGGTATTATACCTCACGTCAGATGGCAGTTCTCAGGTGACACTTGTACAGGTTAGTCTGTAGACCCGAGATCGTCATAGAGTCTTGTGTGATTCCCACTGTGCTTTGATCTCCACCTTACCACGTCCATGAGGGCGTGCAAAACGGTGGTCTTTGGGTACAGTCCCGAGTCACATGGAGGCAATGAGCGATAGGAGGGGTTTCGTCTCTCCCGGTATTGGGAGTTGATGTTGCGCAGTGCTCGATTGGCCGTAACAGGGAAGTCCCTGGCCAGGGCTGATCAGAGATTTGCTGGTAAGTGTTACCAGTAGTTTCTCGACCCGTTACGAGCCTCACATCAGCACGACTTATTGGGTTATTGGGGTCTGACGTATACCACCCCTAGACCTGATATGCGACGTATCAGACGAAGAGACTTGACTGTATGGTAAGTGTTACTGGTCGGATTCGCAGGAGTGTGAGCGGGCTAGCTCGTCGATCTTCTGATCGCTCAATACCCGGGTGGCCGTTACGTTTAGCAGACCGCTTGCGGCTTGTGGGTGCTTGATATGATCATCATCTGCTACCGGCGTATTGACGAGTCTTTAGAGTCCTACACAGAGGTTTCCTGGCTCAAGCGAAACGAAATAGGAGCGCATATGAGATGTGTGCAGGACCGAGAATAATGCGTGTATGTGATACCGCATTTCATTCTCGTGATATATGTTTCGAATGGTTATATTCGATATGACCTAGTTATCGAATCATTGATTCGATAAATCGATGCATTGAATACTAGTCGGTTATGTGCGACATGACCGGATCATTGAATCAAGTGTTGATTTAATGATTTAATGTATAATTATATATTTGATATATTACTTTGCATTAACTAGTATTGGTTCACTTTAAACGGATTTTTCTCACTTGGATTGCACATTGTATATGTGATATACTTTTGTGCACTTTTTGTATCATGTTTGATGATACTTGATCATTGTTAAGTGTATAGAATTAATCCATGGTTAATATGATAATTAGGGTTTTGCATTTCCATTTATTTATTTATTTATTTATTTATTTATTTGAAATATGTTATGATAAGAATGGTGGCTAAGTTTGTTTTATATTGAAGCTTCATGAAGCTTTGACTTTGCTAACCATCCTTATCTTCATGCTTAACCCTAACCCATCAAAGTGACCATGGTTAATTCTCTACACTTAACCCTAGTTCAAGTTATGATAAGTATTTGATTTATATTTATTTTTATGATAACACTTATCATAATCTTTTCTTGAGCCCATCTTCTTCTTCTTCTTCAAGCTTGCTACTCCAATGGCAACTTGAGCTTTAGTGAGTTAAATCCAAATCTAAAGTGAACCCACCTCCTATTTCTTCACCCTCTACCTCTTGCCAAGTTGTTTTGGGTGTTTACTTCACAAGTTTCACAAGTTTGTGAAGTCGGAGCTTGAGTTTGTGCAACCTCGACGTAGATCGTCTTTGACACAAGGCCGACGACCTATTCCGCTTGCTTTCCCGATGAAGCCGATGATCGAGTCGAGAATTCATGATGGACAGCGAGGACATGACGTTGCGGAGCCGTGGAGGCGGAAATCCGGATCTACAAAGGTTGTATATCCGTATCTTAGTAGTTAACTGTTAACTAGTTATCTATTTCGCCTAAACATCTAGTTGAAGATCCGTAGTCTAGGGTTTCTCGGCACAAAAAATTTAAAATTGGCATGTTCGATGCCTTGTGAGACCTTACTAGAGTGCCTAGGAACCTTTCACTGGTATCAGAGCCTAGCTAGAGCTTTAGGCGAAGTCCCGACGCAGTTTGACGTCCGAACGAACACGAAACCCAAATACTTTAGAGCTCTCTGGACATTTTCATAAATCTGGGAATTTTTGATATTAAAAATGTCTAAAAAATTCAGCATAGAATTCTAAGCATTACTGTGCAAAACGTTTCACTGAACTGTTCATTGTGCCGCGGAAGCGCGGCAGAAGCATGCCTTATGCCGCCCTTCCGCGGTCAAATGGTGACATCATCCCATTTTTTTTGTACAGTAATACCTGATAAATTCTGGTGAGTTTTATGGGTATTTTTAAATTTATTTAAAGGTTGAGTGCTCTGGAGTTATATTGGGAATCGATGGATTCAATCGGAAAATCAAACTTTGTCTAAGTGTTTTTCCAGATAATTGTAGAATATGTTAAAGAGTTCGACCGGATATAAATACCCAGGTTTTCCCCTGCCGGAATAATTCCAAGTGTTGGACTTTTCTGTGGTTAAAAGACGTTCCAAGTAGTGCAAGTAACGCGATGGTCCCTCTAGAAGACACAAACCTTAACTCGATTATGTGACCGTCTTGAACTGCCCTTTGAACCTTCGGGTTTGGGGCAGTACGGCGTGCCACATGTGAGGCGTTGGCTTGACCCTTCTACGGCTGGACCGTCGGTACTGAGGTATGAAGTGAATGTCTTTGAGCCTATTTCATGTGTTGATCGGTGTCGGGAAAACTTGGGTGTTCGAATGTTCGATCGGAAAGTTTGATATATTCTATTTATCCAGAATTGGATACAATAATTGGAATTCACAAACGGTTATGAGATAACTGGATGGATGTTATAAATCTAGCGGTTTAGTTTCATTGGATATCGAAAAGAGTTTTCGATAATGGGACTAAAATGCGGGATTTATATCTATTAGGCATGTGATGTCTAAAGAAATTGCGGATTCCAATTGTTGTAGTTTTACACTTTCTTTTCTGTGACCGTAAGTGTAGTATGTTCATATCGCCGGTTTCGTTGCTATACGTCAACGACAATTGGGATATGCATACTTACTTACGTTGATGACATGTGATGTTATGTGTTGCTGGATATGTTATATTGGATCGTCGTATTCGAATAGCCGGGGGTTTTTATGTGAGATGAGTGTTTTTCATTTTCATTCATGTAAAAACTTGTATGTAATATTCTTTTATTCGGGGCACTTCCAGGATGCGGGAGTTGTCACCCTTTGTATATTATTTACATTTCCGCATTAGGATAGACCCAAGGAGGGGAGCACAAGTAACCGGGTTCTGGGGTCCAGTGGGAGACCAACTCGAGGAGTCGAGTCCGGGTCTCCTAACCATAGAATTGGCAGGGTTGTTTGCCGCTCTCGTAGGGGTCTAGGGGTGTGGGATTGGCTATTCATCACGACCGTGGAATCCGTGTTTTATACTGGCTCGTATTGAAAACACGGACGTCCTAGTATATCCAATATTTCATATGTTTATTCTGCTGCGATATCTGTGATGTGATTCTGTGATGGATATAGTATATAGTATATATGATATATTATATAGACGTTACTTATGTTTTACACCCGCGCTAGCCCTGCCCTGCTCTGTCGTTAGTTACCTAACCTAACGGTGCACGAGGGGACATCGAGGCGAATGCGGATGGCATAAGTGTACGTCATATCTATCTGTGATGTTTAGGTATTTAAATGATGGGACTTCATTAATGTGATTAATGAAAGATAAGAAACCTAAGATGTTGTAGAATCAGATTTTAAATAAAACAGGTAGCTACAGTTCTTGCTTTGCATAGCGGTATATATGATATACCCCGCACCTCATTCGACGAGGAAAGGACCGAGATCCCTTCACCGGGAGTGACTCCTTTAGCAATAACTGGCAGATGCTACATACTCGGTTTGCTTTTGACTGCTTTTGCGTTTTTGCTTTGCACAGCGATATATATGATATATCCCGCACCTCATTCGACGAGGAAAGGACCGAGATCCCTTCACCGGGAGTGACTCCTTTAGCAAAACTAGAAAAGCCTCAAAATCACTCCATTTCAAAACTTCATTTGATTCTACAACGATATCAAGTTCATTACGCTCATGGTTTTATGAAAACCTGCGTAGCCCTCCGTCATTTCAGATAAGTACTGGTTAGTATTCGTGCTACGTTTGTTGACTATGTTAAGGCGTAGTGTGCGGTAGCTAATTAGTGCTTATCTGTATAAGCATATGATGCGATTGGATTAGGGTAGTCGTGCGACTTTGTTGACTATGTTAAGGGTCGTGCGGGTGGGTTTAATTCAATCGGGAAATGACGGGTTGAACTTGACTAGCACTTATGATTTGTTGACTATGTTAAGGTCATATAGCTGCTAGGGGAAAAATATTATCGGGAATTTCAAGTGTTGAAATTTGCAATGAGATTGCATACCTTCTATGAGATAGTTGGATCCCGATACCCGCTGCGAGTAAGAGTTACTCCTGGGAGAGTTTTACACATTACAATTAGCCGATCAAGTAGGTGTCTAGAAAGGTGTTAACGAGGTTACGCCTCTGGGAAAACGAGGTTTACATTAATTAGGTTCGTGCGAAAGCACGGGGGACCTCCCTCAAAGTACCGACACTGGCCTGGCTGAAAGATTGGCGAACTTGTAGTGTGTAATTAATCCCGGCTAGTCTTTCCTTTTAAGGTTTGGAGGAAGATTTGATAAAAAGCAGTGGGAGCCATCCTGATTAGATAAGATAATAACCAATCTGATCTTGCACGAGCTTACGCTAAAGTGTTTTCTTCTCTCTCTCTCCAGGTAGCGACCATTTCATGCCTTAATAAAGATAATAAAATGGATGTATTGACCGAACCCGCATGTTATACTGTGCTGGGGAACGTTGGTTCCGTTCTTTCCTATAAGAGTTATAGGACTGAACAGGATATAGGGGAATACCAGGATTCCCATGCCACCCGAATGAAGAAAGTACATGATGATGCATTTTCTTCGGGTGTGTTCGTTACTGAGAACTGTTTCTCCATTTGCTCTACGTCCTGGGTATTGGATACCGGGTCAGGATCCCATATATGTAATCAGTTACATGGGCTTAGGAAAGGTAGAGAACTTGGAGAAGGTGATAAAGACATAAGAGTTGGAAATGGTGCAATTGTTGCAGCTAAGACTGTCGGGGAATATCACCTTGTATTACCAGCTGGTAATACATTGGTTCTGAACGAATGCTATTACATGCCGAACCTGATATGCAACATTATATCGGTTTCTTTATTAAGTAAAGAGGGATATAATTTTGTATTACAGGACAATGTTATGAACATTTTCCATAACCAAAAGTTGGTTGGATCAGGCACGTTGTGCAATGGCATTTATGTTCTAAACCAATCAACAGTCCTGAGCATAACAAACACACACAAGAGGAAGAGTTCTGAACTCAACGAATCCTTCTTGTGGTATTGTAGACTGGGTCACATCAATGTGACACGACTGGCTAAGTTGCATAAAGATGGATATTTGAAACCTTTCGAATTTTCATCTTATGACACTTGCCAGTCATGTCTCAAAGGCAAGATGACCAAGACTCCGTTTACGGGACACGGAGAAAGAGTTACCGAACTCTTAGGACTGATACATAGTGATGTATGCGGTCCCATGTCTACACATGCCAGGGATGGTTCTTCGTACTTCATTACATTCACTGACGATCTCTCTAGATTCGGATATGTGTTCCTGATAAAACACAAATCAGAAGCTTTTGAGAAATTTAGAGAATATAAACAAGAAGTCGAGAACCAAACCGGAAAAAGTATTAAAATCCTTCGATCAGATCGGGGAGGTGAATACTTGAGCAATGAATTCCTGGACTTCCTAAAAGAGAATGGGATTCTCTCTCAGCTAACTCCTCCATATACACCACAGCACAACGGTGTATCGGAGCGGAGGAACCGCACCCTATTAGATATGGTGCGCTCTATGATGAGCACAGCTGAGTTACCTATTTCCTTCTGGGGTTATGCGCTGAAGACAGCAGCATACCTATTGAATCAAGTTCCATCTAAATCTGTACCTACCACACCATATGAGATATGGAGTGGGAAGAGACCATATTTTAAACGAGTTAAAATATGGGGTTGTCCGGCCTATGTCAAAAGACAAAATCCAGACAAACTCGAGGCACGGTCAGTTCTTTGCAAGTTTGTGGGATATCCTAGGAATTCCCAAGGATATTTATTCTACCATGCTGAAGAACAAAAAGTGTTTGTTTCTCAATATGCCACCTTTTTAGAAAAGGAATTTCTTGAAAAAGAAATTAGTGGCAAAGTGGTAGAGCTGGAAGAGGTTCCAGATACACAAACAGTAACTGAAGATTTAGTGGAACCAGAAGATTCAGTAGCTCCCAATGAACCTCAGCCTCTCCGCCGATCTAGTAGGGTTCCTCGCCAGCCTGAGAGATACTACGGTTTTCTCATGGATGGTGGGAGCGAGGATTGCATCATGGAGGATGATGACCCAACTAGCTTCGAGCAGGCCATCACGAGTGGGGACTCAGTGAAATGGCTGGATGCTATGCGGTCCGAGATGGATTCCATGTACACCAACAAAGTATGGACTTTGGAAGTTGCTCCTGAAGGGGTAAAACCCATTGGGAGCAAGTGGATCTTTAAGAAGAAACTTGGTGTAGATGGGAAAGTGGAGACTTTCAAAGCTAGACTTGTAGCAAAGGGTTTTCGTCAAAGACCAGGTGTGGACTATGACGAAACCTTTTCTCCAGTGGCTATGCTTAAATCCATCCGAATCATGCTTGCCATTGCTGCCTTTCATGACTACGAAATCTGGCAAATGGATGTTAAGACCGCCTTTCTAAATGGTGATTTAGAAGAGTGCGTGTACATGACTCAGCCAGAGGGCTTTGTAGACAGTGGGAGCAGCGGGAAGGTGTGCAAGCTGCTTAAATCCATTTATGGATTAAAGCAAGCATCGCGGAGTTGGAATATCTGCTTTGACGTCGTTATCAAAGAGTTTGATTTCGTCAAAAATCCAGATGAACCTTGTATCTACAAGAAGGTGGCAGAGAGTAAGGTTGTCTTCCTCGTATTGTACGTGGACGACATACTCTTGATAGGAAATGATATTCCTATGCTGCAATCGGTCAAGCTCTTCTTATCACAAAGATTCTCAATGAAAGATCTTGGTGATGCCTCCTGCATATTGGGAATTAGGATCTATAGAGATAGATCCAAACGGATTTTGGGATTGTCCCAATCCAGGTACATTGACACCATACTAAAGAGGTTTAGTATGGAAGAGTCCAAGCGTGGGAACATGCCCACGATCTCTGGAGTCACTCTCTCCAAAGAGATGTCTCCCAAGACTGATTTGGAGAGAGCTCGCATGCAAGGTATACCCTATGCTTCGGCAGTAGGCTCTATCATGTATGCGATGCTATGTACCAGACCCGATGTAGCATACTCACTAAGTGTAGTGAGCAGGTATCAAGCTGATCCTGGAGAGAGTCACTGGACAGCTGTGAAGAGCATTCTCAAGTACTTGCGAAGGACTAGAGATATGTTCTTGGTGTATGGTAACGGAGAACTCCAGGTGGAGTCCTTTACCGATTCGAGCTTCCAGAGTGATAAGGACGACTCTAAGTCGCAGTCGGGCTTTGTCTTTACCCTTTACGGAGGGGCGGTCAGCTGGAAGAGTTCCAAGCAGGAAACCGTGGCAGACTCGACAATGGAGGCTGAATACATCGCTGCCAACGATGCTGCTAAAGAAGCTGTTTGGATCAAGAAGTTCATTACTGAACTTGGAGTGGTTCCATCCATTGAGCATCCAATACCTTTGTATTGCGATAACAATGGAGCGGTGGCTTTGGCCAAGGAACCCAGGTCCCATCAGCGGTCCAGGCATATTCTGAGGCGGTATCACCTGATCCGAGAGATAGTTGATCGCCGGGAGATCGAGGTCAGGAGAGTTGACACGAAGAACAACACGGCGGATCCACTCACGAAGGCCATTCCCCAGATACAGTTTGAGAGACTCTTCGGGATGCTCGGTATGAGATACTACAGCAGCTGGCCCTAGTGCAAGTGGGAGATTGTTAGTTGTATGTATGCCCTAGAGGCCAGTATTGTACAGATTATGTATATTATTGGATGCTTGGACATATATAGAGAAGACTTTCTTGCTCGACATGATAGTATGCTATCTGGTTGCCATTTATCTTAACATGTACACTAGTCTCTTTATACTGTCTTATAGTTACATGTTGGTAAAGCCCTTAGGATTTGTACTTGACTACCTAGACTATGATGCAGATCATACTAGTGGGGACATGGTAGTCCATAAGTACATCCTTCAAGGTCCCTAGTCGTGGGTGTATCGAGACGGGGCATCGATATACCAGAGTAGACTAGCGTATATGCTTCTCGACCCATGTGATGGGCGATGGATGATCCCATATCCATTGGTGTTTGACATCAGAGATGGTATACGGGTGCTCAGTGTAAACTGGGTACACTGGACGGACTCGCCGAGAACTCCCAGATGGTATTATACCTCACGTCAGATGGCAGTTCTCAGGTGACACTTGTACAGGTTAGTCTGTAGACCCGAGATCGTCATAGAGTCTTGTGTGATTCCCACTGTGCTTTGATCTCCACCTTAGCACGTCCATGAGGGCGTGCAAAACGGTGGTCTTTGGGTACAGTCCCGAGTCACATGGAGGCAATGAGCGATAGGAGGGGTTTCGTCTCTCCCGGTATTGGGAGTTGATGTTGCGCAGTGCTCGATTGGCCGTAACAGGGAAGTCCCTGGCCAGGGCTGATCAGAGATTTGCTGGTAAGTGTTACCAGTAGTTTCTCGACCCGTTACGAGCCTCACATCAGCACGACTTATTGGGTTATTGGGGTCTGACGTATACCACCCCTAGACCTGATATGCGACGTATCAGACGAAGAGACTTGACTGTATGGTAAGTGTTACTGGTCGGATTCGCAGGAGTGTGAGCGGGCTAGCTCGTCGATCTTCTGATCGCTCAATACCCGGGTGGCCGTTACGTTTAGCAGACCGCTTGCGGCTTGTGGGTGCTTGATATGATCATCATCTGCTACCGGCGTATTGACGAGTCTTTAGAGTCCTACACAGAGGTTTCCTGGCTCAAGCGAAACGAAATAGGAGCGCATATGAGATGTGTGCAGGACCGAGAATAATGCGTGTATGTGATACCGCATTTCATTCTCGCGATATATGTTTCGAATGGTTATATTCGATATGACCTAGTTATCGAATCATTGATTCGATAAATCGATGCATTGAATACTAGTCGGTTATGTGCGACATGACCGGATCATTGAATCAAGTGTTGATTTAATGATTTAATGTATAATTATATATTTGATATATTACTTTGCATTAACTAGTATTGGTTCACTTTAAACGGATTTTTCTCACTTGGATTGCACATTGTATATGTGATATACTTTTGTGCACTTTTTGTATCATGTTTGATGATACTTGATCATTGTTAAGTGTATAGAATTAATCCATGGTTAATATGATAATTAGGGTTTTGCATTTCCATTTATTTATTTATTTATTTATTTATTTATTTGAAATATGTTATGATAAGAATGGTGGCTAAGTTTGTTTTATATTGAAGCTTCATGAAGCTTTGACTTTGCTAACCATCCTTATCTTCATGCTTAACCCTAACCCATCAAAGTGACCATGGTTAATTCTCTACACTTAACCCTAGTTCAAGTTATGATAAGTATTTGATTTATATTTATTTTTATGATAACACTTATCATAATCTTTTCTTGAGCTCATCTTCTTCTTCATCTTCAAGCTTGCTACTCCAATGGCAACTTGAGCTTTAGTGAGTTAAATCCAAATCTAAAGTGAACCCACCTCCTATTTCTTCACCCTCTACCTCTTGCCAAGTTGTTTTGGGTGTTTACTTCACAAGTTTCACAAGTTTGTGAAGTCGGAGCTTGAGTTTGTGCAACCTCGACGTAGATCGTCTTTGACACAAGGCCGACGACCTATTCCGCTTGCTTTCCCGATGAAGCCGATGATCGAGTCGAGAATTCATGATGGACAGCGAGGACATGACGTTGCGGAGCCGTGGAGGCGGAAATCCGGATCTACAAAGGTTGTATATCCGTATCTTAGTAGTTAACTGTTAACTAGTTATCTATTTCGCCTAAACATCTAGTTGAAGATCCGTAGTCTAGGGTTTCTCGGCACAAAAAATTTAAAATTGGCATGTTCGATGCCTTGTGAGACCTTACTAGAGTGCCTAGGAACCTTTCACATAGTTCCATAAATCAACTTAGCATCTTCGGAGAGATGGACGGATAAAACCAAATAGCATCTGCCCCCAAATTCAGGCAAGACGACCTACGCAGTTTCGTCTCTGTTTTCGGCGGTAAACAAAGAACACATGTTCGAATCTTGAGAGATCGTCGATGAATGTAATGAAGTACAAAAAACCAGCCCTGGCATTTGTAGACATAAGACCGTATACATCATCATGTATCTGTCCCAAGAGTTTAGTAACTCTCTCTCTGTTTTAAGTAAACGGAGTATTGGTCACTTTACCTTTGTGACAAGACTGGCAAGTATCATAAGCTGAAAATTCGAATAGATTCTAATATTCATCCTTATGTAACTTAGCTGGTCGTGTCGCATTGATATGACCTAGTCTACAATGCCGCAAGAAGGATTCGTCCATCTCTCAACTACTCCTCTTGTATGTGTTCTACATACTTTGAACTGTGATTTGATTTAGAACTTATATGCTATTACATAACGTACCTGATCCAATCAACTCTTGATTCAGGAAAATGTTCATAACATTATCCCCAATACAGAATTATATCCTTCTTTAACTGAATAAAGAAATTGATGTAATGTTATATATCAGGTCCAGCATGTAATAACATTTGTTCAGAATCAATGTATTTACCTTTTGGTAATACAAGGTGATATTTGCCAACTGCCTTGGCTGCAACAATTATACCATTCTCTAACACTTAGAGATATATCACCCATTCTCAGTTCTCTACCTTTCTGTAGCCCATATAATATATTACATATGCGGGATCCTGATCCGGTATCACATACCCAGGACGTAGAGGATACTGAGAAACAGTTCTCGGTAATGAACACACCCGAAGAATATGCATCAACATGCTCTTTCTTCAATTGGGTGGGATAGGAATCCGGATATTCCCCTATTTTCTACTCGGATTTATAACAGTTATAAGATAAAGCGGAACCAACATTCCCCAGCTCAGTATAATAAGCAGGTTCGGTCAATGCATCCCTATTATTATCTTGATTAAGGCGTGACATGGTCGCTAGCAGGAGAGAGAGAGAAGAAAATACTCTGCGTGCGCTCTTGCAAGATTAGATTGGTTATTATTTTATCTAATCAGGATGGCTCCCACTGTTTTTATCAAATCTTCCTTCAAACCCTAAAAAGTAAGACTAGCCGGGATTAATTACACCTTACAAGTTCGCCAATCTTTCGACCAAGCCAGTGTTGGTACTTTGAGGGAGGTTCCCCATGCTTTTGCACGGACCTAATTAAAATAAACCTCGTTTTCCCATGGGCGTAACCCCGTTAACATCTTTCTAGACACCTACTTGATCGGCTAATTGTAATGTGTAAAACTCTCCCAGGAGTAACTCTTACTCGCAGTGGGTATCGGGATCCAACTATCTCATAGAAAGTATGCAATCTCATTGCAAATTTCAACACTTGAAATTCCCGATAATATTTTGCCCCTAGCGTCCTATGACCTTGACGGAGGCCAACAAACCATAGGCTCCTAGTCAAGTTCAACCCGTACATTCCATGATTGAATTAAACACACCTACACGACCCTTGAAGGAGGCCAACAAAGTCGCACGACTACCCTAATCCAATCGCATCTCATGCTTTAGCAGATAAGCACTAGTTATCTACCGCACACTACGCCTTGACGGAGGCCAACAAACGTAGCACGAATACTAGGTAGTACTTATCTGAAATGACGGAGGGCTATGACAGGTTTGTAAGAAAACCCTTTGCGTAATGAACTTGATCTCGTTGTAGAATCGAGTGATTTTGAAAAGGAGTGTTTTTGAGGCTTTTACTAGTTTTGCTAAAGAGGTCACTCCCAGTGAAGGGATCTCGACTCTTTCCTTATCGAATAAGGTACAGGATATTTCATAATACCACTATGCAAAACAAAAACTATAGAAGCAATCAAAAGACAAACCGAGTGGGTTGTAGCATCTGCTAATTCGCTAAAGAGGTCACTCCCGGTGAAGGGATCTCGGCTCTTTCCTTATCGAATAAGGTGCTGGATATTCTACAAGGAATACCGCTATGCAAAGCAAGAACTAGAGCTACCAGTTTTTAAAACAAGATTATGCAACATGTTTAGGTTTCTTTTATTTCATTAATCTCATTAATGAATTCCCATCAAATTATGCTTCCTAAGCATCACAGAAGAAACGAAAGCAGCAATATTTACTATATATCATCATATGTATAATATAAGCATTCATCTCAACATATCAAGTGATCACATCACAGAATATCAGCAGCAGAAGAATCACATATGAAATATTGGATATACTAGGAATTCCGTGTTTTATTTAAGCCAATAAAAAACGCGGATTCCACGGTTGCGATGAATAGCCAAACCCACATCCCTAGACCCCTACGAAAGCGGCAAGCAACCTTCCCAATTCTAGAGTTAGGAGACCCGGTCTCAACTCCTCGAGATGGTCTCCCACTGGACCTTAGAACCCGGTTACTTGTGCTCCCCGCCTTGTGTCTATCCTAATGTGGAAAAGTAAATAATATACATCAAAGGTGACATCATCCTCAACCCGGAAGTGCCCCAATAAAAGAATATTACATACAAGCTTTTACATGAATGAAAATAAAAAACTCTCATCTCATATAAAACCCCCGGCTATTCAAAATACGACGATCCAATATAACATATCACAGCAACACATAACATCACATATCATCAACGTAAGTAAATATGTGTATCCCAATTGTCGTTAACATATAGCAACGAAACCGGCGATACACCATATATTGCACTTACGGTGGCAGAAAAGAAAGTGAAAAACTACAACAATTAGAATCCGCAACCACCTTAAACATCATAAACCCAATACATCACATACTTTGGATTTCATGCCCAACAAAATGAAATCCTTAGAGTTCACATGCCTAACAATTATAAACCTCGCATTTTAGTCTCGATATTGAAAACACTTTCAAATAACATGTCGGGTAATTCAACAAGATTCCCGATAACCTGATCGAATGCTCGTCGGAAACTTTAGTAGACGGCCGCATCCCCGATGCTGTCGACGAAATGCACTAAGGCGGAACACCGCGGCCGCGAGCACCCAAACTGATGCTTTTGGCGACGGGGTTCTCCTACAGTCACTTGGTCGGGGCTATGGGGCATGGCTATCCAGTAAGGTTACCCGGCGAGTATCCACGTACACTACGTAATTGCGATGGACTTTTGATCCACATCAAAATTCCGTGGCAACCGATCAAATGAGACTAAACTGCTAGATTTATAAAATTCAAACTAGTTATCACATAACTAAATTTGTGGATTCCAAATATTGTATCACAATCACAGATAGCTAGACGATGTTAAACTTTTCGATCGAATAAAAAAACACCTAAACTTTCCCAAAGAGCTCAATACTTGAGCGGAGTTTAAAAAAGATACCCAGAACATGCTACAGCACCTATGAACCAGTCGTAAAAGGGTAAACCAATGCCTCACCTGTAGCACCGCTGAACTACCACAAACCCTAGGGTTTGATGGCGGTTCTGACGGTCACAGAATCGAGTTAGGGTTTCGTTCTTCCAAAGGGTCCACAGAATCACCTGCATGATTTTCTGAATATTTTAAACTTGGAAAATTCCAACTCTTGGATAATTTCCAGTGAGGGAAAAATTGGGATATTGATATCCGTTCAAACTTTTTATCACCGTCTAATATACCCGAAACAAAGATTAGAATTACGAATACGAAACAGTCCGAGTTGCCTATGCAGAAAATTAACATCACATGCAATTTTAGCAAAAATTAGTAACACCTGAAACCCCAAAACCCAGAGACTGGAACACTACCAAAATTTGAAGCCAGAACTGCACTATTCACCCGAGGAGCTCGGATTTTATGCTATTGTGGCCGGCCACTTTAGGTCAAAATTGCATCAATTTTTGGTGGTGTTCATGTTACATCACATATAATATTCTGCAACTGTTTAAAAAAATTTAGAGCACTTTTCAAATTCGACAGAAACTAGGTAAAAGGGTTTCAAGTTTCGGATTCGTTTCGGTTTCGTAATCTAACAAACATCGTGTAATTCTATAGCTTGGCTGTGATACTACTGTAGGGTTATTTACCAAGGCAGCAAGGTTTCGGGAGGCATCGTCCATGCCATTTTTAAAAATTGTCGCGCTAACGAACCCAAAACATAGGATGTTTAACTAGAGAATCATACGAAACAAGCAATGTAAACACTTTACATCTAAGTGAATGCGGAATACAACCTTTGTAGACCTGTCCTTCACTTCTAAAGCTCCGTGTAGTAGTCCCTTCGCTGCGAGTGGTGAACTCCCGAACTCTAGAAAGGGTTCACATGAAGAAATGAACGAGCTTGCCCAATGTCTTCGAGGCCGAAGATGATCTACGTCGAGGAGACTCGAGCTCATGATACCTCTTCACTAATTGTGAGATTAGTGAAACAAACACCCTAAACTAAATGGCTAATAGTAAAGGATGATGAAATAGGAAGTGGGCTCACTTTAGATTTATTTTTCTCACAATATTTTATCACTTTGTCAAAAGCTGGAGAGCTTCAAGAGGAAGAAGAAGATGAAGTGATGAACTAAAGAGATGAGAATGAGAGTGAGTTTAGAATTGCAACCATGGTGAGTTAGTGTCATACACTAACCCATGTAGAGAATAAACCATGGCTAAGTGTAATGGTTAGGTTAATAAATATCTTAAGTAAAACAAATCAAGTGGACTAAGTCAGTGTTCTACAAGCTTCATCCAAGCTCTAAGCCATGATAAAATCCAAATGATTTTTAATTACTTAATAATAAATATTAACCAACATTAAACCTAGTATGGTGTGAGTCTCATACACCCTTGTTGCAAGTATAACCTAGCATGACACACTAATATATATCACATATATATTTTGTATGCACAAGTGAGAAAAAGAAATGGTTAAGTAAGCTAATATTGGTTAATGTAATTTAATGTATCAAATATATAATTATACATTAAATTATTAAATCAACACTTGATTTAATAATCCGGCTATATCACATATAACCGACTAATATCAAATATAACAATCCATCGAATCAACACTTGACCCGATAACCCGGCTATATCTCATATAACCGTCTGATATCTCATATCGCGAGAATAGAATACGGTATCACATACGCGCATTAATCTTAGTCCCACGCATATCACATATGTGCTCCTACTCCATTTGGCATGAACCAGGAAAGCTCTGTGTAGGACTCTAAAGACTCATCAATACGCCGGCAGTAAGTGATGATCATATCAAACACCCATAAGCCGCAAGCGGTCTACTAAACGTAACGGCCACCCGGGTATTGAACGATCAGAAGATCAACAAGCAAGCCTGCTCATACTCCTGCGAATCCAATCAGTAACACTACCGTACAGTCCGGTCTCTTCATCAGATATGTCGCATATCACAGCCTGGGGTGGTATAACATCAGACCCCAATAGCCTGATAAGTCATGCCGATGCAAGGTCCATAACGGTTCGAGAAACTACTGATAACACTTACCAGTAGATCTCAGCAACCCTGGCCAGGGATTTCCTGTTATGTCCAATCGAGCACAGCGCAACATCAACTCCCAATACCGGGAGAGATGAATCCCCTCCTATCGCTCATTGCCTCCATGTGACTCGGGACTGTACCCAAAAACCACCTTTTTGCATGATCTCTTGACCGTGGTATGGTGGAAATCAAAGCACAGTGGGAATCACACAAGACTCTATGACGATCTCGGTTCGACAGACTAACCTGTACCAGTGTCACCAGAGAACTGCTATCTGACGATAGGTATAATACCATCTAGGAGTTCTCGGGAGTCCATTCAGTGTACCCAGTCTCTACTGATCACCCATATACCTTTTCTGATGTCAAATACCAATGGATATGGGATCATTCATCGCCCATCATATGGGTCGAGAAGCGTATACGCTAGTCTACTCTGGAGTATCGATGCCCTGTCTCGATACTCCCACGACTAGGAACATTTGAAGGATGTACTTACCGACTACCATGTCCCCACAAGTATGATCCGCATCATAATCCTGGTAGTCAAGTACTCATCCTAAGGGCTTTATCAATATGTAATAGAGAGACAATAAGTGTACATGTTAAGATAAAGTGCAACCAGATAGAATACTATCATGTCGAGCAAGAAAGTCCTCCCAATATATGTCCAAGCATCCACTACAATATACATCACATGTATAGTAATGGCTTCTAGGGCATATATATAACTAACACCCCACCCCCGAGGTCACTATGAGATGGCCAGGGGGTGAGGCAGACCCAAAACTGCCTATGGTAGGGCAGTTTCGGGTCCCCACCGTCAAGACCACCTTGTGGTGGTCTTAGGGAGTGGGCCTAGCCGTTCGGTCCCCCCCGGGGATTCCCCAAGGTGCCCATGCACCACCCCGCGGCTTCTCAGTTCAAACCGTAAGCCCGCGGGGTGTGCAAACATCTCAAACATCAATTTTGGAAACTGTTTTTGTCAGAAGTTTTTGCGCGAAAGAAACGGCGGATTTCTAACATCGCTACAAGCTATCTAAGGTTTATGAGAGACTCTGATACCACTGTAAGTCAATATCGCGCACCCCATGGGTTCGTGGGAAGGCAGAATTAGCAAAAAACAATTTTTATTTGCATCGCAACATCGACTTGAACCAAGGATTAACCATAAAACCTAGCTAAACTGTGAGGTTTAACTACTATGTGAGAGTGTTATACCTGATGATACAAGTCCTTTGGGTCTTCTCCTCTGTCCTCCTCATCATCGTAGGCTCCGAGGATCGATTCGGATCGTAGCTTCCTCGCCGGCTTCCTCAAGTCAAAGACGATCCACCCGAGAGACTATAGTCCGAGCTCCCACCTCAAATCCGAGATAACTAAGGCACCTAGTTTGCTAAACTAGATGACCTAGGTGATGTAGAGAAAGAAGATGGATTTATTTGTCTGTTGGAACCCTAGTTTACTCAACTCATGAGACCTTAAAGGTTGAGAGGAAGAAGAAGATGGAACTTGAGAAAAGAGAAAGTATTTTCACAAATGATAATTGTGATGGCTCTCTTGATATGACCATGCGCATGTCAAGTAAAAATATCTCTCCCAAAATATCTAGTGCTAAAAATATCTCACAAAATATCTAAGTTAAACCATGCTTGAATGGTCAAAACAAGTAGCCATGCTTAAATTATCATATATCAATATAACAATATATTTCCTCCACCTCATAATTGTTTTAATTATATAAATAATCAAAACCCTAATGAGGTGTCTCCTTCTATAAGCAATCTTGAGTAATTATAAGAATGCCCCTCTCAGCTGTATATACATACCCACATCCGTGTTCCGAGAAACACGAATACTAAGAGACGAAACTAATCCATCAATATAATACTAGGATCCGGCTTAAACCAAAGTCCACTAATATTATCCACCTGATCATCATACGCGCACAAGTACACGTACGTGATCGAAGCCCTGCCGTAAAACCATACGGTCTCTACATCTTTTGCCCGATGCAGGAAAACTCTCTATGTGGGACTCTAAACACTCGACAGTACGCTGGCAGTGGGTTTAACCACAAGATGCAAGCGGTACTAGCTGCACGTAACGGCTGCCCAGGTATCTGTCGATAAAAAGACCTATGAGCAAACTCATCCGAACTCCTACTGAGCCTGAATGTGACAATCTCCGTACAGTCCGGTCTGTTCGTCTAAGAGTATCGCATATCGGTCCTAGTGGGCGGTAAACGTCGGACCCCTAATAGTGCAATAAGTCGTGAAGAAGTGTAGCCTAAAACACCCTGAGAAACTACTGGAATACCTACCAGTAAATCTTGTTTGCCCTGGCCAAGGACTTTGTGTAATGGCTCTCCAAACACAGCGCGATATCAACCCCCAATACCGGGAGAGACAAATCCTATCTAACCGCCACTTCCTCCAAGTGCTTCAGGATTGCACCCAAATACTACCTGTTTACACGACTCCTTTGAGCCGTGGTAGGGTAGTGATCAAAGTACAGTGGGAACACACTCGAGGCGAAGTAGCAGTATCAAGTCGATAGGTATAATACCCACCAACAGTCCCAGACGAGTCCTGTCCAGTGTACTCATAACCTAATGAGCACCTGCATACTATCTCCAGTACGATGTACTAATGGCTGTGAGACAGAACATCTCCCCTGCTGGGATGAGAAGCGTATACACTAGTCTACTTTGGAATATCGATGCCCCTTCTCGATAATCCTACGACTAGAGACATGTATAAGGATGTGCTTGTAGACTACCCAGCCCCCACTAGTGTGAGTGACATCACAACGCTGGTAATCAAGCAAAGATCCTAAGGGCTCTACCAATATGTATAAGCGATATGCTAAAATAAACACATGCACATATTGAGATAGAAACAAACCAAATAGCATACTACTATTTTGAGCAAGACTGTCAATACAACTGTGAATATCCCAAGCTTCCATTAAGTAATATATAAACCAGTATGATACAATAATGGCCTCTAGGGCATATATCACTAACATGTGCCATATGCAATAATGATGTCTTGTATTTGGAAATACCTTGACAATAGCATTTGTTATAGCTTGATCTTGATCGGTGATTATAGATAGCGGTGCCATATTACGCATCATGATTAATCACTGCTGAAACAACCAGGTGAAAGACTTTTCAGACCCATTCTGCGATTACGCCAAACCAAATATTTGTGATTTATAATGATGATTAACACCGGTGAATGGGGCAAAGGGCATTTGATATTTGTCAGATCGATACTTAGTATCAAAAGTAATCACATCACAAAAGTTTTATAGGATGTTTTATAGCACGCATCCACGAATAAGAGGGTATCGATATGACTTTTTTCGTCATATTTTACTATCTAAGTAAAATTAGGATCTTTAATTTGAATGGATTGCAAATAAGCTAAAGTAGCTTGGGCGTCCAATACGTCCATAGATTGATGACGTACTTTTCTTAATTCACTCTTTAAATCGTTTAGCCCGTAACCAAGATTCTCTACCCTACCATGACTTTGTTCTAGTATAATATATGTTTTGCTTGGACCAACTCCACCATCCTTCAAATTATGAATTTGACTTCTGTCGAATTTGGAAATTCTTTGGTGACAAGAAAGGTATTGCACCATTGACTACGGTACAAATGGATGGTTGTGCTCTCTTTTGTAAGAACTTACTATTAATCGATCTTTCCTCTTAACAACAAACATACAAGCTTTGCAGTTGAATCCAATATAATTATATCTCCGGAACGCCGAAAAAGATATTATACGTTTTATATCGAGTATGAACTGTTTAACTTTTACGGCCTTGTTACATTCATATAGTTTACAAATTACAGAAATACTGCGAACTGCATGATAAGTAGAACGAACTCTAATAACAGACCCAATGTTTCGAGTATAAGCCAAATAATATTTATAAGCATCATTTAGTGAATTGAATATCATGTCAATTTCAGCTTCTACTAAATCACGTGTAGTATTCTTAAAATTTTCATACTTTGAACCAGTTGTTACACCTCCTTCGTTATTCTCATCAGGACCGACTTTAAGAGACAGAACATTTTTTCATTTGCTTCCACTAGTTGATGATGTAAACACGGTATTTTTTCTTTCAAGAGTTACTAAATCGATAGGAATAACAGGTTTTTTCAAGCATTAATCTTCGTCCGTTTCCACTGCTATGCCTTCTTCTTCTTCTAATTCAGGGATAGTCCACTCATAAGCTAGATTAATCAACATGCTAGCATATACAAATATAGAAGTAAAAAATTTACCACAACCACTTTGAAAAACTTCGTTGAGGAAGATAAAGACGTGCTAAATTAGGGTTCCAAAATCGAGAGATCATTTCGAAAAAATTCGTTGAGAAAGACGCAGAGTGCTCCGGCAGAAGCTAGGATTCCAAAATCGATAGGTGATATATTTCTCAACCGCTAGAATTTTGTTTACTGAAGTAGCGGTTTGATATTTATTTTTAACCGATTTTTGAAGAGGCGGTTAAATAATAACTATTGGATCTTAACCGCCAGCGGTTGAATTTGCACGGTTCAGATTTGTTGGATAAATTAATTTTTGATGTTAAGCAGTGGTTAAATAACAAACGTTAAATTTTAACCGCTTCTTTGAAAATCGATTAGCATTGAACGGCCATATAAAAATATCAAAGATTAAAAGCAGTTTCGAAAAATGAAAGAGAATTTGAGACGCAGTATAACCCTTTCAAAAAAAATTGCATAATAAAATTTCCTTTGCATTAGTTGCATAGGCACATACATAAAAATTCCAACAGAAGATACAAATATTAAGTGCTTGTACCTGACCGCTTCATCAACTACAACACCTGCACTCCCAACCACCACTATTTTTTCCTATTGTAAACTCAGACACCTTTTTTTTTAAAATTAAAAACCAATAAATATACAACGAACTGACACATCAAAGATAGAAAATCAAACACCTCAAGAGATCAAAGATAGAGAGAGTAAAACTAAAACAAATCAAAAGAAATTCAAACATCAAACCTCATAAAGAGAGAAACCGAAACCGAATTGAACCGCCAGCCTCAAGAGAAGCTTCCCCTGCTGACCAGTCAAACTCCCCTTCTTTTTAACTCCCCTCAAACCCAAAGAGGAACAGGATATTGACGGGGATGAGGATGAGGATGAGGATGAATCATCTTCTCCTCTTCATGATCTCACTCCTGATATCGAAATCAACAACGACGGCCCAACAAAGCAGCAACAGCGCCTGCAGCCAAGCCGTCGACTTCTCAGGCAACCGTCTCTTCGCCCTGTGCGACAGCCTCCCCCGCCTCGGGGCATCCCTGCACTGGACCTACCACCCTTCCAACGGCACCGCCGACGTGGCCTTCCGAGCGCCCCAGTCCCCGTCCGGCTGGGTGGCCTGGGGCCTCAACCCATCCACCTCCGGGATGCGGGAAGCACAGGCCCTCCTGGCCTACCCCTCTCCATCCGGCTCCCTCTCCATCATCTCCTCCCCGCTGTCCGGATACTCCCCGGACATCAAAAACCGGAGCTTGAGTTTTCCTGTTTATAATCTAGGTGCCGAGTTTGGGAATGGAATGATGACGATATATGCCACGGTCGGGCTGCCGTCGAACCGGACGACGGTGAATCAGGTGTGGCAGGCCGGGACGCAGTTTGATAACGGGGGTCTGCCCATGGGGCACCAGACCAGCGGGGATAATGTCTTGTCGTTTGGGAGCTTGGATTTTCTCACTGGGGAGGCGGCCGAGGCTGGGCCTGGCTCTAGGCAGCGCAGGAAGAATGTGAGTTTTTGGTGCAGCAACTTCTGGCTTACTTATGGGAATTTTGAAACTGTTTTAAACCTCCGTTTCAATTAAATTGATATGGAACAACCTTCACGTGTTTGCAACTTGTTGTTTCATAAAATCGGGTATCATAAAGTTTAGACTCACCATTTATAAAACCAAGGATCTGTTTGATTGGAAATTATTTTTATGGGTCGGAAAAAGAATAAAAAGGAACAGCATGAAACTTTCTTTTATGCGATCCTGACCTCTCACTTCGGAGAGGATACCGATTTGGTAATTTCATTCAATTGGAGAGAACGATCATCTCTTCTATAGGTTTTAAACAAAGTTTATGTTGTGCAGACCCATGGGATCCTGAACGCAGTGAGCTGGGGAGTTCTGCTTCCGGCAGGAGCCATAATAGCTAGATACTTGAAGGTGTTCAAGTCAGCTGATCCTGCCTGGTTCTATCTCCATGCCGCTTGCCAAACCTCCGCCTACATCGTTGGCGTCGCTGGATGGGGCACCGGCCTTAAACTCGGCAGTGAATCGTCGGGGATCACTTACCATGGTCACCGCAACATTGGAATTACCCTCTTCTGCCTCGGCACTCTCCAGGTACTCTTTCCAAATGGGCATAGGTTACGCCGTGCAACTTTCCTTGTCTTTGATGCAAAAAGCTTTCTAAGATCTAACGGCAAAAAAAAAAACATTGCGAACCAAAACAATTTTGCTTCTTCAGTACAGGATTACACCGGTTCTATTTCTATGAGATTGTATTTCAGCCACCCGAAAAAATAAAACCCGCTCTCTGTTTTCCTGAAATACATCAAAATCATCGACTAGTTCTTGCTTTGGATCCTTTTGTTTTCATCATCACTAGAAGCGATTTGATCCTTTGAAGCAACCCATCAAATTTTCCTATTATAACAAAGAGGCTAGATGGATTGTAAAGGCTGTGATGCACTATAGGAAGTTGCATTCATCATAATTAAGGCATAATAAAGCCCAAATGACTAAATTAGAACACTAGGTATCCAATTGCAGCATACACTCGACCGGAAAACCCAAAATTTCAGTAGTATTACAATATTCCTTGTTTTGAGTTCACAAAAACTCATTTACTTATTTCCTTTTTTTCCCATCATATCAGAATTAAAATCTTTTCATGTTGTATTTCTCTGCCCCAAAAATTTGACAATGGGAGATCATAGTTGTTGATATGTGAAACGCCTATATTTTTCATGTTATCAGTACCTTTTTCCCAGCTCCGCAAACTTCAAAATATCTAGTTCATAGTTCAAGTATAGTTCAATTCAAAAAATCACTAAATTTTACAATGTAGACAGTAACATGCAAAATAACGATATTTCTTCTTCACTTAAATTCCCTTGAAGTTTATTTTATTACAGTAAACTCCCTTAAGCTATTACTTTAACAGTCATTGACCTAAAATAATGTTTCAAAACTTTAAGGGAGCTTATTGCAATTTAAAGAATCTTAACGTAGTTTAGTGAAAAACCAACAAGAATTACGGGTAATATAGCGAAATTTACCCTGTAACAATCTCGACTAGAAACAGTTTGAAATTTTTGACAACCCACAGGTGTTTGCGTTGTTCATGAGGCCAAACAAGGACCACAAATACCGCCTTTATTGGAACATATACCACCACGCAGTCGGATATGCCGTTATAATCCTAAGCGTCGTCAACATCTTCAAGGGCTTCAATATCTTGAACCCCGGAAAAGGGTGGAAAAACGCCTACATTGCCATTATCGCAACTCTTGCAGGCATTGCCCTGCTCTTGGAAGTTGTTACATGGGCCATTGTTCTAAAGAGGAGGTCGAGTAGCTCCGAAAAATCTCAGAATAATGCTAACGGTACCAATGGCAGGCAACAACAGCAAGGGGTGTAGGTGGAGAAGGGAAGATTGTGCTGTGTTTTTATTGAGATTTATTTTTCCATGAGGAGCTTTCGAGGCTTCGGGTTCTTTTATATAGCTCTGTATTGTTGCTATTGATTTTATTCTTTCTTAGTGTTAGTTTTATGTGTAATAGATTGCTCCCTGGCATGACTTTGCTTGCCATTTAGGCATACACACATTTATTTTCATTTTTTCCTCCCTCTTCCACCTTTTTGTATGTTGTATCTATAAATATGGCTGTTTGTTTATATACATGGTGATTTATGTTCAAGACTTTAAATTTTTTCACTTATAGTTGTTTGCAAATGCATTGGCTTGAAGGCTATAAATATGGCTGAAAGCTCGATTGGTAGAATGTAAATGGAACTGCAATAACAAATAAACAGAGCTACAAACATCGGATGTTATCCTTTATGAACTCTCAATCCCTTCCATTATGTATTATACCGTGCCAATAAAGAAAATATAATTGTTCTTAACTTATCTACAACTAGTACCCCATGAAGTTAAAGCTCGTTTTCTTGCGACAAATGTAAACAAATGTTGCATTTCAAATAAACCTATGAATAAAACGAAAGTTCACCCAGTTAAGAAAACGTGTTGCTTTATTATAGTTTTATTGCTTTCTCCACTGAAATTTCCATGTTTGTTCTTTGTTTTCAAGATTTACCGTTGCATCGCTTACAACTAATTTTTTCTTTAGTTTCAATAATGACAACAACTGTCGATTTCTTAAATCTATCGGAGTCATTGATGGTAGCATGATCTCTCCTTTCATCGTCTACACCTATATATAAATTGTGCTGTCGATGGCGATTAAGCGACAACTTATCTTTTCATCGCTAAAGAAATACAGAAGAAAACGAGATGTGATTGAAAATCACAGAGAGGTTGCATTGCCTCTTAAGCTACGATGATCTCAACAATGACACAAATAGTTGGTGTGATCATTGTATTCTAATTATGTGGTTGTTGTGCTTACAATCAACCTAGTTTTAAATTATAGGCATGTATGAGCTGTTTCTTATACTTAATTAGACTTGGTCATTATTGAATCAAACAAAGCTAGTACTAACCCCTCCTTGGATAACTTTTCCAATAACACTTTGAACATAAATTTTAAAAATATTGCATACAGGCAGAGATTGACCATACATGAATAGGCCTTTGTTTTTATATGCACCCGTAACTACGTATGAGATCATGTTAACATCATCATTGGCCTGTAATGTTTGGTAGGCTGCATAGATATATATATTGAACTGCACTATCAAAGAGGAAGGTGAGAATTGAAAAACTCTTTATTGAACTGCACTATCAAAGAGGAAGGTGAGAATTGAAAAACTTGAAAAACTCTTTCATGTTGTTGATATATATATATATATATGAGAATAATGGAGGAAAGATGACATAGGAGGGAATTTTCTACTATGGCGTTGAAAAAACACACACTCCATCGTGTTTTCCGACGATCGGAATGCATCATCTTCATCGTTATTATCTAAGATGTGGGTACACCAAATTTCATGTGATTCTACAACTTTTTCACCGTTGATTTAGCAATCTAAAAAGTTCTATTGTCGGTAAACCGTTAATTTTGAACCCACTAATGCAACGGTGAAAAAGTTGTAGAATCACATGAAATTTGGTGTACCCATAACTTGGATAATAACGATGAAGATGATGCATTCCGATCATCGGAAAACACGTTGAAGGATGTGTTTTTTCGACGCCATAGGAGGTCCTTTGGCATCTTTCCTCCATTATTCTCTCTCTCTCTCTCTCTCTATCTCTCTCTCTCTCTATATATATATATATGGGTTTTTTAATATCTCATCCTCAAAATTTCAATATTTCTAAATTTCTTCCCTAAAAGCCTATATTTCAAAATTTCACCCCTAAAATCTTAAAATTATTCAAAAATACCCCTCGATTAGTTTAAACAAGTTTTTGAAGAGAATATTTTTCACCTTAAGTTTAAAACAATTATTAGCTTAGTAAATGAAGAAAATGCCTCCCCCCCCACACACACATCATCTTCTTCTCCGCTGATGTCATAAATTGGAGGCTAGGGCTCTTAATTATAAAAGAAGACATATACTCATTTCTTGCTTCATTATAAAAAAACATAAGATTTATTCTTAAATGTCCTCTTTAACCCAACCATGAGAGTTTCACCTCTTCCATTACTTATTTTCTTCGTTGGAATTGTTATAATTACAATAATAAATATCACAATCTCTCTCTGCATCAACATACTAGAAATGTTAAAGAAGAATTACTCTAACTTTTTGTCTGAAGAAAAGTCCTAATTTTGAAATTAAGAAGAACCTTATCCATAGCCTCCAATTTATAACATTAGTGAAGAAGGTGATCATTGGGTGGGATTTTTCATGTTTTACTAAGTTAATAACGGTTGTAACGTTCTGAAAAATCATTTAGGTGAATTTCCGATAATCGGTAATATAACTGGTGTTTTCCGTAAAAATCAAGATATAATTATTTTTCAATATAGACTTAAATATACCTATTTTAGATATGTAATGGGTAGTATTGATATTTATTTAGTCACTTATAAATTGTTAGTTTACTAAAATATTTTCCGTAATTAATTATTTTAAATATTATTGTAAGGTTTCACTAATAAATTTAATTAGTGATATTTACAAATTGGATTGGGTCAATTATACATTTGTGCACCATGACAACTTAAATACGAGTTGATAAAATGTTCTCTTTTTCTCACTTTGCCTCAATGTTTCTAGAGATTTCTAGGATGAATTTTAATTAGAAAATAAATTAATTATAAATAAGTAATATATGATTTGATGGGGGGGGGAGGTTCTTGTCTTGGAAATTTATACACACGCCTCACTCTCTCTTTTCTTCTCTTGCTTTGGCCGAGCCCTCCCCCCCCCCCCCCCTCCTTTAAGGAGCCCAAAACTTTTCCCCACTTCATTTCCTCACTAAAAGAAGAAAATGAAATATTAAAATGAGAAAGAATAGGATAATGAGGTATGGTGTAAAGGTATATGAAGTATGGGAAGAGTTTGACCTTGAAATTTCTCACACACACACACACCCCATTCCCTTGCTTGGCTCGGCCAGCAGCATGCCAGCAGCAGCCCCCTCCCATTTTTCTCTCATTTCCATTGCCAAAAACCTCATTTCCTTATCAAAAAATCCACAAAATTTAACTCTGAATTCTAGCCAAATTATCATCACAAATTCTTTGTTCAAATCTAGCTTGGATCTTGATGCAAGAAACCATTTTGGGAGGCCAAGAATTTGCAAGTGTGATCTCAAATTTGTGAGGTATAATCTTAACCCAATGGTTAAATTGTTAGTTATTACTTCAATCTAACTTAATTAGGTGTTTAATTAGGGTTTTAATTGCAAGTTTGAAATTTAAAGAAAAGGGTTTGGATCAAGTTAGGGTTTTGATCATTTGTTTATGGTTGTGATGAGTGGTTTAACATGTTATGGCATGCAAAAATCTAAGCTAGTTGCTAGTTTGCTAATTGTTACTTTAAAATTGTCCAAATTATATAATTTTGCAAACTAGATTTTTAGGATTAATGTAAAGAGGTGAGATTAAAATTTTAGTAAATATTGGTATGACCTAATTAAGATATTAAGTGAGCTATGCGGCCGTTAGAATTGCTAAAACATCTATATTAGTATTAAAACGGTTAATGGTTGCTTATTAGGTTTTTGGAATAAACCGATTTGAGTTAAGTTTGGGGTTTTGATGGGTTACTATCTATTTCATATAATATTTAGTGTATTGTGACTTGCGCGATACGTGCGTTTCGAGTCTAGTTTTGGGTTTGCTGTGTATCACAACCAATCGGGGTGGTTTCAGACGTTAGCACACACGTTTTGGTGCTCCGAGTGCACACGCATTTAGCTTGTGGGTGCTAGTTTTCTCGTATGGTCTTGATATCGCGTTTTGCAGAATATTGGCCTTATGTGTTGCATCGTGTGAGTCTAGGATCGGTCGCGGAGACGTCGGACGCGGCACGGAAAGGAAGGGAGGCCATTAGATCAGACTAGCTGAAACGTCCCGGTGAGTAGATGTACACATATGCGGGGGGATCATCTGGATGGCGCGAGACACCCGATGGTTTAGGATTACTTGTAGTACTTGCATTTTATATGTGTAGTTTCCCAGTTATTCATCTCATTTCATCACACCATATTATATATATATACATATGTGATATCATCTCATAGGGCACTTGCACTATTACCTTTGGTTCATGCCGCACGTGCACTATTCATGCGAACACACACGCCCTTGGTAATTGCTATGTCACGAACACTATAGAACTTGTTTAAAATCGGTAACTGTGCATTTGCATCATATATGATCCGTAGACTTATACTTGTATATTCATTTCATTAAATGGATACGTAAGATTGTTAGTTATATATATACATACCTCATTGCATCATGATTTATGCATAGCTTCTGGCCGTACTTCGCATGGTATATACTACCGTATCATAGATTTCCATCATCACCGGCATGTTTTTATATTGTGATTCTTCTCGAGAATTTCAGTATTGATGGGATTTCTGGATTTTTGGGAAAACCGCGAGAATTTTATAAACCTGTTGTCGCTTTAAAAAATGCAAGTTGTGGTTTTCTCGTGATATGATGTATATGTCGTCCACCATGAGTTTTCCTGATTATGATTGGCTTTCGAGACCCGATTCGAGGAGTTGGATGAACCGTTTCGGGTACATGGTGGGCCTGGTATGGTACCCCGGGGTAAGAAGGTCGAGTTGTAGACGATGAGCCTGGCAGGGGCAGACTACCTACCGGTGATTGTTGGCATGGCGGATATCCGGAAGATACCAACGCGGTTGTGAGATTCGATGATATGGGCTGATCCGGACTGACAGAGCCCGAGATATTGAGATATTGGGATATTGAGACACTGAGATATTGAGATGTTGAGATATTAGGATATGTATATATTGTGTCGATACTTGACACGGATTTTCTATTGATTTTAGTGATGATACTTCAGTTTATTGCACAGAGGTTTTACTAAGTTAAAGATACAGATCTTCTTATATCAGACATATCATGATTTCGTGTTGATTATACATTCATGTTGCATTCATACTTATGCATCGTATCATTTTGGTATATGTAGGCTGCGACGCATTTGCGTGCATGCTTACAATAGTCTTATTAGATATTACTTACTACTCACGAGTTAGCAACTCACCCCCATTGTGCCACAGTATCTTGCAGGTTTGACCCGTCGGCGCAATAGCGGCGGACGTTCTTCCTCTTTTGGCTTCATTTGCTTGATTTACAGCTTGCTTGTAGGTGGGTTGTGAGGATATTTTTATTTCATCATGTATATTATATTGTATCTAGTATACTCCATCTACCCTTGTATATTTGACTAGACGGTGAGACTCGTGGCACTTGTATTTATGATGTTGGTGTCGATACTCACTTGAGCCGACGTGGTGTTTCTCATTTCTTTCTTTCTGATGCTTATTATGCACTTTTGATATACATATTGCATGTGGTTGTGATTCCGCCATTGGCGAAGAGTTAGCTCCCGCTTGGGGATGCCTTATTCATTATTTATATATATTTCATGTGTTGTCCTCGTTTGGGGGCCAGTATTTACAAAGGAGACCCTGCCGAAATTTTCGGGAAAATATGATGTTGCTTTTAAATGTTTGATTCTGCTTATTTTGTTAAAACCATTGCTTTAAAACAAGTTTTCCTTCACTCTAATAGTTAAACGGTTTAGTTTTCTGGGCTTTGGCTTACTTAGGTTACACTACGCTTTTAGACGTTTCGTAATCTAAGTGCCAGTCACGTTCCGTACCTTCGGGTCGTGATAAAGTTGGTATCAGAGCGATAGGTTTTACCTTTCTGAGTGTAGAATGACCCTTGGTAGATGGAGTAGGTGACTTGAGCAGAGTGACGTAGCGTGTGTATGTTCCGCGGCATACTTACGATACGGTACTCCGCCTAAGTGACCTTAGGATATATATTTTCTTGTATTTCCTTCCTTGATTCCAGAAACCCTTTGAATCGATCGCAATGTTCCTATCGATCCTATTTCTTATTCCAGCCACTATGCCGCAGGAGACTACAAGGGCCAGAGGGCTGCCGCCAGAGATGAGATTAGAGTAGGCCCGTTTGAGACGAAGACTGATCAGGGCGGTACGCCTAACCCTCAGGGACAGAGTGATCCGCCTTCTCCAGGACGGATAGCTAGGCTGGAGTCGAGTATTCAGGACTTGTGATAGATGGTTGGATTGAGGTTAGCCGAGCTCCGAGAGCCGATGATGTCCCTCCCGTTGCAGGGACTGTGATTGTACTTGCTGCGCAGGCTGTTAGTTATATATATACCCTAGAGACCATTACTGTACATACAATGTATATTATAGTGGATGCTTGGACATATATAGGGAGGATTTTCTTGCTCGACGTGATAGTACGCTATCTGGTTGTACTTTATTTTAACATGTACTCTGATTGTCTCTATGCTACATGTTAATAAAGCCCTTAGGATATGTACTCGACTACTGGGACTATGATGAGATCATACTAGTGGGGCCACGGTAGTCGACGAGTACATCCTATAACTGTTCCTAGTCGAGGGTGTATCGAGACGGGGCATCGATACACCAGAGTAGACTGGCATATACGCATCTTGACCCATATGATGGGCGATGGATGATCCCATATCCATCGGTGTTTAACATCAAGGATGGTGTACGGGTGCTCAGTAGAGACTGGGTACACTGGACGGACTCGCCGAGAACTCCCAGATGGTATTATACCTCACGTCAGATGACAGTTCTCCGGTGACACTGGTACAGAGTAGTCTGTTAACCCGAGATCATCATAGAGTCTTGTGTGATTCCCACTGTGCTTTGATTTCCATCATACCACGTCCAAGAGGGCGTGCAAAAAGGCAGCTTTTGGGTACAGTCCCGAATCACATGGAGGCAATGAGCGATAGGAGGGGATTCGTCTCTCCCGGTATAGGGAGTTGATATTGTGCTGTGTTCGATTGGCTATAACTGGAAATCCCTGGCCAGGGTTGCTGAGATTTACTGGTAAGTGTTATCAGTAGTTTCTCAAACTATTATAGACCCCATATCGACACGACTTATCAAGCTACTGGGGTCTGACGTATACCACCCCTAGGCGAGATATGCAACATATCAGACGACGAGACCGGACTGTACGGGAGTGTTACTGATTGGATTCGCATGAGAATGTACAGGCTTGCTTGTTGATCTTCTGATCGCTCAATACCTGGGTGGCTGTTACGTTTAGCTGACCACTTGCAATTTGTGGGTGTTTGATATGATCATCACCTGCTGCCGGCGTATTGACGATTCTTTAGAGTCCTACACAGAGGTTTCTTGACTCAGGCAAAACGGAGTAGGGGCATATATGTGATATGTGCAGGACCGAGGATAATGCGATATGAGATACCGTATTATATTCTCGCGATATTTGATATCAGCCGGGTCATCGGATTAAGTGTTGATTCGATGAATCGGTAAATGATATATTAGTCGGTTATATGCGATATAGCCGGATTGTCGGATCAAGTGTTGATTCGATAATTTAATGTATAATTATATATTTGATATATTAAATTACATTAACTAATATAAGCTCATTAAAAGATTCTTTTTCTCACTCGGGTAATACATTGATATATATGCGATATATGTTAATTGTATTATTTTATTTTGTTACAATAAATATTATATATGCGATATATAATATTGTAACATGATGTGGTTATTAATGCAACATGATTAGTGGAGATTAAACTTGGTTAGGGTTTGATTTGGGTTAAGCTTTTCTAGATGTTTCTAGAAGCTTTTGTTTTGTTTTGTGCAAAGATATTTGTGTTGATATTTTAAGTGACTCATTCTTTAACCAAACCCAAACCCTAGCCCTAGTTAAATCTCTACAAAGGTTACATTGACCATGGTTGCATTTCTAACCTTATACTTGACTTTCATTATTCATCACAAAAGGATTACTATTGTTCTTCTTCTTCCTTCTTCCTTCTTTGATGGAAAAGCTTACTAGATTTTTCAAAGGTGACGAAAATGAGTGAGAATAAGAAAACAGATGAGAGCTAAAATCCTACTTCATCATCCTCATCTATCCTTGCCATTTAGATGAGGGTGTTCACTTCATTTAGTGAGTAAGAGCTCGTGTTAATGAAACTTCAAGGTAGATCATCTTTGTTATCGAAGATCGGAAGCAAGCTTGCATCTTTCTCTTCGTGGAGCCTCTCGAGAGTCTGGAACTTGATGATCGCAGCGAAGGGACCACAACACGGAGCTTATGAAGTGAAGGACCGGACTACAAAGGTTGTAATCCCAAACTCTTAGATGTTAAAGTGTTTAACATGCTTTGTTTCGCCTAATCTCTAGTTTAAAGATCTTATTTAGGGTTGTTCGGCACGGCTAAATTTTTAATTGGGCATGGTTGATGCCTCGTAGACCCTTGTGCATGTGCCTAGTTACCCTACACAGGCAGCTCTTTCTGTTGTTACCAAGTTTATTTTCGTATCCTTATAGGAGTTTTTGAGGCTGAGGCCTCCAGTTTGTTTTTACCGGCACAGATGCAGCGGAGGATACGTAGATAATCCTCGACAGGATGGCTAGGATTTGTCGTTCACAGAGATGTTCTGATGAGATATGGATTGAGCTTGCTCGTTTCCTTCCGGATAGCGTTCGAGATGCCCGAGCTCGTAGTTTCGAGCCTTTGCGCAAGACTCCGGGGATGACAGCGTCCGAGTACGACATTTAGTTTACTCAGCGATCCGATAGGCTCCTTACCTGGTGGACACTGAAGAGAAACGGATAAAGAGGTTCGTGTGGAGATTGGACATGCAGTTATTTCTTGCTGTTGGTGCCCAGCATTTTGATACTTATGCAGCCGCGATGGATGCAGCCTTATTGCTAGAGGAGCGCATTTCTGAGACTTTGGTCTTTTCTGGACCGAAGCGGATTCGTACCGATATGCCAGCTCAGAGGCGGTCAAGTGGACGTCGTGAAAGGTATTCTTTCGTTGTTTCTTCCGATGGATATTTTTTTTTGGTGTTGTTTGAAATGGTATTCGCATATTTTGTATCGAAGTCTAGCTGATAGTAATCCTGGCTAAATCAGCCGCTTGTTGTGATTTCTTCCATAGGTTAGTCTTTTGTAGCTCTACGTGTTTCTTATTCGTGTTTGTTTTGTTCGTATCGGAGATAGGGATTCTTCTGTTAATTTGATGCTTCTCGATATGTTTGACTTCAAAGTTCTTCTGAGCATGAATTGGTTAGCCACGTGTTATGCATCCGTGGACTGCCGTGAGAAGGCAGTCAGATTTAGTTTTCCGGGTAAACCGGTTCTTGTTTGTTTTCGGGGAGACCGTAGCGTCGCCTTTCCCAGTTGATTTCTTCTTTTCACGCTAGTCAGCCTTTGAGAAAAGGATGTCAGGAATTTTTAGCGTATGTTTGTGATGTTAGAGCCGCAGAGGCCCCGTTGGACCAGGTCCCGATTGGTAGAGAATTTCCAGATGTTTTCCTGACGAGTTGCTTGGTTTGTCGCCAGAGCGCGATATTGAGTTATGCTTTGACTTGATTTCCGGCACGGAGTCTTTTCTATACCGCAATATCGGATGGATCCGGCGGAGCTTAAAGAACTAAAGGATCAGTTGCAAGATTTGTTGGATAAAGGGCTTGTTCGTCCGAATGCGTCACGTTGGGGAGCTCCTGTTCTGTTCGTCAAGAAGAAAGACGAAAGTTGTGTTTGTGCATCGATTTTTTTGTCAGTTGAATCGAGTTACTGTGCGGAACAGATATTCCTTACCTCATACTGATGATTTGTTCGATTAGCTCCAGAGTGCGGGACATTTCTCGGAGATTGACTTGCGACCAGGTTACCATTAGTTGCGGGTTCAAGAGGATGATATTCCAAAGACTGCTTTTCGCATGCGATGCGGGAATTATGAGCTCTTGGTGATGTCGTTCGGACTCACCAATGCCCCAGTAGCGTTTATGGATTTGATGAACCGTACATTCAGGCTGTTTCTTGATCAGTTATTATCGTGTTCATTGAGGACCTCCTAGTATACTTTTGGAGCCGAGTGGAGCTTGGACAGTAATTGAGGATTTCGTTGCAGACTTTGAAGGAGCGCCAGCTATTCGCTCAATTATCTAAGTGTGTTTCTGGTTGGATAGCGTTGACTTCTTGGGTCACGTAGTTATGAGAGATGGTAAGTATGGAACCAAAAAAGATCGAGGCCGTTCAGCATTGGCCCAGATCTGTATCAGTGACGGAGGTTCACAGCAATTTGGGTTTGGATGGATACTATTGATATTTCGTACAGGATTTTCGCATATAGCTGCAACGTTGACGGGGTTGACCCGGAAGGGAGTTCTTTTTCTTTGGACCGAAGCATGCGAGCAGAGCTTTCAGAAGTTGAAGACTCGTTTGATTACGGCGCCAGTATTATCTTTTCCTTTAGGATCAGACGGTTTTGTTGGTTATTGCTATGCTTCTCGGCAGTTGAAGAAGCACGAGTGATTAATCCAAAAATTTGTATTTACCGCAATCAGAAACGGCGTCGCTTTGCAGCTAGCCGGTGAGTACGGGTCGATCCACAGAGATGTGTAATTTTCTTAATGTGTTTTTACGAGTTGATTCCAAATGTTGTTTGGATTGATTAAATCTAAAACCTAGATCTATCACTAAACTAAATTAATCTAAATTAAAGTCTTACTAGGGTTAGGCTTAGGGGAAGTTTGGAGATTAAAGGTTTCCTCACCGCTTTCAATGCCTTATTTTTTGATCTATTAGATGTTACGGTAATTATCAATAAAGTGGATTAGAGTCTTTTGGGAAGATATTTCTTTCTCTAGATTCTTATCCTTCCTTTATCGATAATTTCCCTAACCTTCATGAAAAACACGCGCAACCGGTCCTTTATACTACGGTGTCACCGTTACCTCGAGGGATAGGGTGCCGTAGGGGGCGGTTGTGCGTGCATGCATGGAGTTCTAATTCTTAGTTGTGAAAGGGCATGAAAGAGGTGAGAGATCTCATCTCTCAAACCTTTCCCTAAGGCTAACCCTAACAAGCGAGGAGATTACTCGCTCATTAGGGGATTAAAAGACATTCTAATTAATAAAGAATTAAAACAAAGAATTAAAAAGAACTTACTAGTTTATTGATGGCTCCCTCCAAGCAAGAATACAGAACATATCTGAATTTGTTTATTGAAAAGAGGCATGAGTTTTACAGATCTGTGATTACAATTTATAGGAAAACAGGAAAACTAGGGTTACAGAGTCTCGCGCATGTGCAATTACCGATATGCCCACGAAAAATCCCAACACCCGCACCGACGCACCGACACAAGAAAAATCCACCGACACGGGCACTTAATGGCCGCGGAACCGCGGCATTAGTGGGCTTGGGCCGCGGTTCCGCGGCCCTTTGGTGGGCTTGGCTCACCATATTTTCTGGGATTCATTGTACTTGTCTGGGCTTGTTATTTCTTCATCCTATTTCTTTGTTTGGCTTCTAATTCTTCTCCAGATGTTTCAGTGAAAACTTATAGCGATCTTTTAACCGTTTGTCTTGACATTTTGGACCCTGCACTGTTCTTCGTCTAGGCTTGACTAGGATCCGTCTACTTGTTGGTCAAAAGTCCCTTTTCTGTATCAACTTTCGTCTTTTTCACTGTATTCGCATCTAAGAGCCTGTATCCTATAACATGCAACAAACGTGCGTCAAGAGTACCTGTTTATTTATAAAATGAATAAAAATGGGGAGTACTATAATGCAATATTATAGTATGAACAAATACCCCCAAACTTATCTTTTGCTCGTCCTCGAGCAAACTTATTTTTTATTCACTAAAATCCTAACCGCACTTTCGCAGGGAAACGCGATTGCACTGAGCACGTGCAACAAGCCGTTAAACCTCTAGGTGTTCCTAGTAGGAGGAGTGTTGTCTCCTGAGGGTTTTCAGCGGATACTACCCACAAAATCCTATCAATTTGGCCCTTTGACTTTTGTTCTCCAATTAAGTTCTCTAACTAAGAATTCTATTATCATCGACCCGCAAATTATCCACCCATATTCTTCACACTTCCTCATTATTTAACTTAAGATTATATATGTTATCTAGACCTACTTAGCTTTCGGCATCTCTTAAGTTTTCCTTCTAGAGTTCCATCCCCACTTAGGAATTTCTATCAACTCTATTAAAGATACAAGTTCTATTCTTCATTCTTTTCTCTTATCTAAACTCTAATCACATATCCCCACGTGTGTGTATAGATCACCCCTACACTTGGAAATTCAAATTAAGCAATCGTACTCTCGTCCATTGTCCAAAGCACTTATTAAATGGTGAATTTTTAATTGAATTTTGCTTACACATTCTTCATGCGACCGTTAATACTTCTTGAGGTACCAACGACCGATTACAAAATGTGTTTGCACATTTAAGCGTAATTCCTAGTCTTGGAACACCCAAGGCTTTTAGCAGTGACTCCCAAACCAGTTGGTCTAAGGCACTAGGTGATGAAGCACCCTCGCTAAATATTTTTGTATTTTTGCAGCCATAAGTAATCACAAAAACCAGTGTCCATTTTTTTATTCTTTATTCACACCTTTTTTTCATTTATTTTCTTCGTACTAAGGACTTTAGACAAGAGCATTTCAAGGTCTCTTCTACTATTCCAAGTTTCAAGGTACGTGATTGTGCAATTTATAGGGTATACGTTTTCAGAGTCTAGACTTAAGCTAGGAACTATTTTTCAAACTTATACTCTAATAAGAACATCAATACTCTTCCCTCATTTTGACTTAGCCCAAGAAGTCAACCCAAAATTTGCCTATTTCTAAATAAACTACAAGGCATATACTTTCTACCGTTAAACTTTGAGGAATGTTATTTTTAGGGTTTTTAATTCACTAAGTCTAAGATCTAGTTACTTCTAGCTAGTTAACCTATTTGTCAAACTCAAGTCAAATAAGCCAAAATTGAATACAATAATTTTTATAATTTTTGAATTTTTTTCAATTTTTATGGGTTTTCAAATAAGTATGCAAATGCAAAAATATGTACAAATGAATGCGAAGGAAGAAGACGTACCGCGCATACCCCCAAACTTGAACTTGACAGTGTCCTCACTGTCATACTAAACCAAGAGGATCAAAATACCGGCACTCCCCTGTTTATTTATTTATAAATTTTTTTATTGTTAAGAAAAACAAAAATATATACAGAAAGGCCCCCCCAAACTTCATTTAAACTATGTTAGACATTACTGCCAAACCTTGCATAGACCAAACGTTAACACCAACCAGTTGAAAAATTTATCAGTAAAGAGTATCAGTTGGTGGAAGAATAAGTCGTAGCGATCCATAAAGAATTGGGAAAGATAGAAGTGGTGGTATGGAAGGTATGGAGGTGAATAGACAGGAGGTGGTGATGAATCAAAACGAGAATGGGAATGATCAGCAATCAGTGGAATGTTGGCATTCTCGTAGCTTCTTAAAAGAAATGGGGGTGGTTCAACTTCTAAAGGAGGAGGTTGACTAACCACAATTCCCCCAAAATGTTCCTGTGGGCCCTCTATTGACGTGGCATCATCCATCAATTTCATATGATATTCAATTATAATGCAACTGATCTCCTCGATGTCCGCCATAGTCCAACCGAAAACTTGCCGCCTATCTTGTAAGACTTTTAAAATAGCGTTCTCTTGCTCGAAGGCTAGAGAGGCTGATATTATAGTGGGAAAAGTCTCATTCTCACCTATGTAAGCATATTTAAGGTGAGGCGGTAAGGACATGAGTTCGAGTTTCGGAGGCGAAAGAATCATTGCGGAATATACCTCGAACTCAAAGGACTCCAACAAAGGTTCGAAATCACTGCAAACAACCGATTCGGATGGTTCAACTAACTCATCCACAAATTCAAAAGACTCATATTCGGGCTGTGAGTCGTCATCATCCGAAAAAGTGAAACATTCATAATCCATACCGGTTGTGTCAACGGTGGTAGGCTCAAGGAGGGACGCACTAGTGGCGTCAAAACTGTTTTCATCAAACAAGAATCTTTCAAGCTCACAGTCCTCCTGCGTGATTTCGTGAATAGAGCAAACTTCTCGTGTACTAGTTTTAGGCACGGGGGGCAGACTTCCCATCTTATAAATATTGAACTCACTAGACATCTTCCCAAAGGATAGAGTCATGGAGCCATTGCGACAGTTTATTACAGCATTGGAAGTGGCCAAAAATGGTCGACCGAGAATCACCGGAATTTGGTTTCTTGGGTTAGCAACAGGTTGTGTATCCATAACAATAAAATCAACGGGGAATATGAACTCCCCAACTTTGATCAACACATCCTCTAGCTCACCCCTTAGATGGGTGATTGATCGATCAGCCATTTGGAGAGTACAACGAGTGGGTTTCAACACTCCAACCCCTAATTGTTCGTACACGGAGTAGGGAAGCAGGTTAACACTAGACCCAAGATCTAAAAGTGCTCGATTAATTTTCTTATCCCCAATTGTGATTGAAATCGTAGGACAGCCGGGGTCTTTTCGTTTTTGGGGTAAGGTTTGAGGGTGGTTAATAGCATTGCTCACTGCACTAGCCACTAGCACTTTCTTGGGTACTTGAGATGCCTTTCTCTTCGAGGTGCATAAGCCCTTTAAGATTTTCGTGTATGAAGGGACTTGTTGGATAGCATCCAAGAGAGGTATATTTATGCTAACCTGCTTAAATAATTCCACAATCTTCTCCACTTGTGCAGTTGGTTTATTGGGACTCAACCTGTTTGGAAATGGAGCATTTTGAAAATTTGTTGAGTCAAATGTCTGTGGAGTAGAATGTGGAGTAGGAACGGATCCCAGTGTGGATATGTTCGTGTTGTGAGAAATGGGTCCGTTCGAGTTAGAAGAAGTAGAGCCGTGTGAAGGGTGGAGAATAGGCTCTAAAGAAAAAGGTGAAGAAGAAAGTGAAGAAAATGAAGAAGGGGAAGATGACGATGGAGAAAAAGAAGAAGAAGAAGAAGAACCACCGGCGGGGATGTCATCATTAATACCCACTTTATTTTGCAACACTCTTCCGGATCTCAACGTGGTCACCGCATTTACATTGTGATTGTGATATGCGTTTTGTGTGTGACCGGGATTCGGCAATGGTTGAGATGGAAGCTTTCCCTTTTCTCTCTCGCTCAACGCAGCAGTTAATTGTGCAATTTGTGCCTCAATAGATTTGATACTTTGATCGTGTGAGGCATTGTTATGCATCAAAGATTGAACATAATTTTCAAATCTTGCTGCGGATTCTGTAGATTGCTTGAGAAAGGCATCTAGACTTTTTTCGAGCGAGATAACCTTATCATCATTTGGTTGAACCAAATTGTTCGTTTGATTTGTATAAGGTTGTTGTTGGAAAGGTTGCTGGTTTTGAGTTTGTGAAGGTGCTTGTTGTTGTTGTGAAGGAGGAGGTCTTTGAAAATTGTTATTTCCTTGGAATTGTTGATTTTGGTTCCAAGCGAAATTTGGGTGACTCCTCCACCCCGGATTGTATGTCGAAGAGTACGGATCGTTTCTTTGTCGTTGCTGAAATGAAGCATTGACTTGATTCTGTCCTTGAGTAGATGCATTATAAGGACACTCTTCGGTTAGATGCGATGGATCCGTACAACAAGCACAAACAGTTCGTGGAGGCATAACAGGGGCAGGAGAAGGCGATGAGATTTTGGTCTCAATGGCTTCTAGCTTTTTCATAAGTGCGGCCATCTCGGCCTTCATAGCAATCGACATATCTACTTGATGTATGCCTGCCCTAGATTGACCAACAGAAGAAGATGATGTGGTCTTGGTACTCTCCCACTGAATTGTTTGCTCACTAAGATCTTCAAGAAACTGCCAAGCTTCGTCGCTAGACTTGGAGAGAAAATGACCTTGACATATGGTTTCTAGCAACTGCTTCGTTGCCGAGTTCAATCCCTCGTATAATGTTTGGCAAAGTTGCCAACTTTCGATCTCATGATGAGGGCATTGAACGAGTAGGTCTTTAAATCTCTCGAAGCACTTCCAAAATGGTTCGGAAGGAAGCTGTGAAAATTGTATAATCTCGTTACGGATTCTAGCAGTTTTATGATGAGGATAGAACTTTTTCAGAAAAGCTCTCACAAACTCGTCCCAATTTCTAATGGAATGTGATGCGGTGCTATATAGCCACTTCTCGGCTAGGTCACATAAGGTAAAAGGAATGACCCTTAGCCTTATAGCGTCATCACTTAATTGGGTCGTTTTCATCATAGCGCACACATTTTGGAATTTATTGATAAAGATATATGCATCTTCTGATTCCAAACCATGAAATTTTGGCAGCATATTGATGAAATGTGGTTTTAATTCAAAATTGTCCCCATTTGCCGATGGGGGTGAAAGACAGGTAGGTAAAGAAGTGCGGACGGGGTAGAAGAGATCCTGGAGCGCAACTCGTGCGGGCGCTACAACAGGCGGAAGATTCGGGTTATTCGCACCTAACGGAGGTGGAATCATTCCCGTCGGTAAGGTATCGTTGGGGTTGAATCCCGACATACCTTCGAAAGAAGAATTTGAAGGTGGAGGTAAGGAAATGGAGGGAATTTCGACTTCGGTGTCGAAAGGTTCGTCTATCGGTACCAACGAAACACGGACTAATCGGGCGTTAGTATTCCTAGTCCAAAGTGACATACACTAAAGTGGTAGTGTAGTCAGAAAAAAAAACAGAATGTGGGGGTAAGAAAACGTCAATGGACGGAAGTGGTGGAAGTGAGTTGCAAGTTTTCTTAGCGACAAGTTGCATGTTTTGAAAAGATTTCCCCCCCCCTTTTTTTTATTTATGTGAGAGATTTGCAAAGAAGTTTTTGAAAAGGGACTTGTGACACAAATGTATCAACCACACATGCACAATCAGGCCTAGATCTAGGGTCACCTAGGTCTGCTAGACAGCTCCTAACTAGGGCAAGAAATAGGACCTCAAACCGCCTCTTCACCGACACTGCGGCCAGGTAAGTGCCAGGTAAGTGGGAAGGAACCACAGTAGTGGGCCTAATTAAAAACCACTAGCCTAGACACACTTGCCTAGACACCGCAAAGTCAGTTAGGATAAACGGTCGATGCCTATACTAGTCCTTTTCCTATTGAGCTTGACGTCCTTAGGGCTGAGTCTAATATTTTTTAATTAATTGTGGTCAATGCAAATGCTTTAAGGTGATTTATGGGGTCCTGGGAAGGGTGATGAAATCCCCACCCAATCTGAGTTTGGTCAATTAGCCCCTTAAAGTCCGATTAAATTATGCAAAACAATAAAATTCACTTGCAATCAATTTTTTTAGCGCGGCGCAAAGAAACCTGCAGAAAATCTGTTATTTAGAAGGGGAGAGAAGATTTTTTAGCGCAAAGAAATCCTGCAGAAAATTTTCACAGAAAGATATATGGTAGGTTGCAGAGGGGAAGAAAATGAAACAAACCAACTAATTTTTAGGTGGTGACGTGGCCAAACAGCCGCGGTTCCGCGGTCTAGGATGCTCCTGGGCCGCGGTTCCGCGGTCTGGAAGTGGGTTCGGCCTCTGAAAAAATTTGTGTAGGTTCTGCTCACCAATTCCCTTCTGTTCTGATGTGATTTTTCCTGGTTTGCCCTCTGTGAATTTCCAGATCCGCGATTCTTTGCTGTTCCTGCAAGATTCAAAAGATACACCCTTCAAACAGATCAAAATTGATAATTTTTTTTTATTTCTTTTTTATTTTCAGATTTTTATATTTTTTAAAATTTATATCAACCCGAAATTACACAGAAGGAAATTTTACGCCATCCCCGGCAACGGCGCCATTTGATTAATCCAAAAATTTGTATTTACCGCAATCAGAAACGGCGTCGCTTTGCAGCTAGCCGGTGAGTACGGGTCGATCCACAGAGATGTGTAATTTTCTTAATGTGTTTTTACGAGTTGATTCCAAATGTTGTTTGGATTGATTAAATCTAAAACCTAGATCTATCACTAAACTAAATTAATCTAAATTAAAGTCTTACTAGGGTTAGGCTTAGGGGAAGTTTGGAGATTAAAGGTTTCCTCACCGCTTTCAATGCCTTATTTTTTGATCTATTAGATGTTACGGTAATTATCAATAAAGTGGATTAGAGTCTTTTGGGAAGATGTTTCTTCCTCTAGATTCTTATCCTTCCTTTATCGATAATTTCCCTAACCTCCATGGAAAACACGCGCAACCGGTCCTTTATACTACGGTGTCACCGTTACCTCGAGGGGTAGGGTGCCATAGGGGGCGGTTGTGCGTGCATGCATAGAGTTCTAATTCTTAGTTGTGAAAGGGCATGAAAGGGGTGAGAGATCTCATCTCTCAAACCTTTCCCTAAGGCTAACCCTAACAAGCGAGGAGATTACTCGCTCATTAGGGGATTAAAAGACATTCTAATTAATAAAGAATTAAAACAAAGAATTAAAAAGAACTTACTAGTTTATTGATGGCTCCCTCCAAGCAAGAATACAGAACAGATCTGAATTTGTTTATTGAAAAGAGGCATGAGTTTTACAGATCTGTGATTACAATTTATAGGAAAACAGGAAAACTAGGGTTACAGAGTCTCGCGCATGTGCAATTACCGATATGCCCATGAAAAATCCCAACACCCGCACCGACGCACCGACACGAGAAAAATCCACCGACACGGGCACTTAATGGCCGCGGAACCGCGGCATTAGTGGGCTTGGGCCGCGGTTCCGCGGCCTTTTGGTGGGCTTGGCTCACCATCTTTTCTGGGATTCATTGTAGTTGTCTGGGCTTGTTATTTCTTCATCCTATTTCTTTGTTTGGCTTCTAATTCTTCTCCAGATGTTTCAGTGAAAACTTGTAGCGATCTTTTATCCGTTTGTCTTGACATTTTGGACCCTGCACTGTTCTTCGTCTAGGCTTGACTAGGATCCGTCTACTTGTTGGTCGAAAGTCCCTTTTCTGTATCAACTTTCGTCTTTTTCACTGTATTCGCATCCAAGAGCCTGTATCCTGTAACATGCAACAAACGTGCGTCAAGAGTACCTGTTTATTTATAAAATGAATAAAAATGGGGAGTACTATAATGCAATATTATAGTATGAACAACGAGCAAAATTTTCCACGCATGACTTAGAAATGGCTGCGGTGGTTTTTACACTTAAGATTTGGAGACACTACTTATACGGCGAGTCGTGCCATATATTCACGTGTAAGTCTACGGTAGCGCCCTGACCGTCAATCCGAGGCCAATTACGGAAACAAAAACTTTTTAGGAAACTGGCGCTATCGTAGTCTTTCACCCGGATCGAACCATTAACGCTAAACTAGCAAACTACTAAGAAGTGAGAATGGCTATATGATTGATATGTTTTCTGCGCGCGCGTTTTGAATCAAAGTTTAGAATATACCGCAATCAAGACGGTGTCGCTTGGTAGCTAGCCGGTTGAGTACGGGTCGGTCCACATGGAGATGGATTCCCATTCTTTATGTCCAAACGAGTTAATCCAATTATTTTGGGTTTTGATTTAAGATCTAAGAATGAGATTAAAAGTGATTAAAAACCTTGCTAGGGTTAGGATTAGATTAGTTTGGAAAGTCAATTATTCTCACCGCTTTCTTTACCCTAATTAAGAACTTTTTGGTGCTAGGGTAATAGTTAACAAAGGGGATTAGCACGTCCGGGAAGAAACTAGGTTTCTTCCCTTTGGTCCCTGTCCGTCCTTTCTTAACTCTTATCCATAATCTCTATGGAAAACAATCACGACCGGTCTTTAACTATAGAATCACCGCTACCACGTGGGATAGGGTGCCGTAGGGAGCGGTGTGTGGTTGTTTGCATAGAGTCCTTATTTTAAAATATTGAATTGGCAAGAAAGGGGTGAGAGATTTTCATCTCTCAAACCTGTAAGTCCGCGGTAGCGCCCCGGCCGTCGATCCGACGCCGGAAACGCGGAAACGAAAACTTTCAAAAACTTGAAACCGGCACCACCGCGCACTAAATACCCGGATCGGGCCATTAACCTAGCAACTAGCAAACTAGAAAAGAGTAGAGAAGCTATACCAAGCGATCCGTGTCCTTCGGTCTTCATCTCCACTCCGATCTCCCGCGGAATCTCCGTCCGTCACGTTCTCGTCGGAAAGGGCACCACGTAGCCGGATACTTTTACGGGCTCCCACCTCTGGACCGAGGCAACTCGAGCGCGAAGTTGGCTAGCCGACGCGTCCAAGATTTGCTGTAGACAAGTGTAGAATCTTTATCTCATTGAGGTTATGAAGTTGCCTTTTAGGAAGGAAGAAGAGAAAAGGCTTTTGAAATGGCTTATAGATTTCTTAGCAAAGCATAACGTGATATGAAAATTTCTCCAACAACAAAAGGAATCCTCTCCCTCTCCCTAATAGTGGCCGACCCCTCATATGAAAAATGGTGGTGAGAAAGCAACAAGAGAGGTGAGTGTAGGAGAGAAACAATGGTAACCCTAAGCCAAATCAAATCCAATCACACACACCATCACAATCTAATCCATTCTTTTCTCATAATTCAAAAGATAACAAAGAAAAAGGATCTCATGATACTAGTCAAATCATGAAGCCATCATATGCAAGAAAACCCCTCCACAAAATGTTATTTGCAAACTGCAAATAACCCCCTCCACCACAAAAGTCCGGCCGAGAAGGAACAAAGGAAAACCGGCCGGAACGGAATGCAAACTGGCAACTTCAGAAAACTGATCCCGTAATAAATTACAGGAAAACCCCGCTACTGCAAATACATGCCCGCATTTGTATTCCCACTGAACACAAATGCAAAGAGACAAAATCTACACTATCTAATACTAGGATCCGGCTTAAACCAAAGCCGGCTAGTAAAATCCGTCCGATCACGATTCGTGCAATACCGCACGTATCTGATCGGACCCTGCCATATCTCCATACGGCCTCTACAGCGTTTCGCCCGAAACTTGAGTAACTGTGTGTGGTGGGCTCTAAAGACTCGTCAATACTATGGTTGTGGATTTAACCACTAGCACGTCAGAGGTATTAGCCATACGTGACGGGCTACCAGCTATTGACTAAAAGGGACGTCGATGAGCGAACTCATCCTGACACCCTACTGAGCCTGTCAGTGACAATATCCGTACAGTCCGGTCCGTTCGTCTATGAGCATCGCATGGCGGGCCTAGGGGGTTGGTAAAAGTCAGACCCCCAAAAGCGGTACAAGTCGTGTCGGAGTGTAGCCCAGAACACCCTGAGATACTACTGGAATACCTACCAGCAAATCTCCTGTCTTGGCCAAGGACTTTTCATGTTCTGGCTCTCCTAAACACAGCGCGACCTCACCCCCAATACCGGGAGAGACGAACCCCTGCAGATCCGCTCACTGCTTCCATGTGGCTCGGGACTGTACCCAACTAAAACCTGTTTGCACGACTCCTTTGAGCCGTGGTAGGGTAGTAATCAAAGCACAGAGGGAACTCACACAAGACAAATGACGATCTCAGGCCGATGAACTAACCTGTACACATGTCACTAGGGAACTGCTATCTGACATCAGGTATAATCCCAACTAGCAAGTTCCAGGCGAGTCCTGTCCGGTGTACTCATAACCCAATGAGCACCTGTATACATCTTAGGTGAACCAACTGACACCAGTGGCTTGTGAGACCGGCCACCGCCCCTCGTCGGGGTCTCGACTGTATACACTAGTCTACTCTGGAGAATCGATGCCCTGTCTCGAAACTCCCTCGACTAGGGACCTTTTAAGGATGTGCTTATAGACTCCAGCTCTCACGTATATGATCGTCCTCATACTGCTGGTAGTCAAGCAAGAATCCTAGGGGCTCTATCAACGTGTAATAGCGACTCGTAAGGTCACCTAAAGCAGTACACGATGATAAAGATAAACCAGATAGCATACTATCATCTCAAGTAAGACTGTCCTACCGGCATAGGTCCTCCCTCAATCATTGCAATCACGTGCCTGTGATCCAATAATTGACTCTGAGGGCACTATATCCAACAAAACCTTCCCTAAACCCAACCCTAACAAGTGAGGAACTACTCACTCATTAGGGAATTAACAAAGGAATTCATTTTTATGATTTTTAATAATCTAATTAAAGTGCGGAAAATAACTACGGCAGATAAAAAAAATTGCAGAGAAATAACTATGGAAGATAAGAAATTACTACGGCAGATAAAAAAAACTTACTTTCTTTATTGATGCACTCTTCGACAATTACAAGGAATGAAATTTTAATCTAAGAAAGTAAAAAGAGGCACCCAAAAGAGGCACCCAAAAGAGGATGTAGGCTTTCCTATTTATAGATAGGAGAAAGCCTAGGGTTTACATCTGATCCACATCTAGAATTACAAGACTATCCTGAGAAGCCTGGTTAACGCACCGACACCCACCGAAAAAATGCGCAGACACGTGCTCAGCACGGCCGTGGAACCGCGGCCATAAGCCATGTTTGGCCACGGATCCGCGGCCATATAAAGGGTACTCTGGCTCTATTTCTCTAGGTTGCTTCATGTTCTATTTGCTTTCGTTTTCTTTACTTGGTTTCTCATAATATCTTCTATTTTCTTCCAGATTTCCACAGTGTTGAATGTTGTGGATTTTTACCGTTAGCTTCGCGTTGAAGTCTTGAATCTTTGTGCTGCCCTTGTACTTTGTATATTGAACTGTTCATTGATCTTCAATTGTTTCTTAAGCTGTAGGCGGCATCATAAAGATTCTTCTATTTATTGGTCGTAGTCTCACTTTTGTAGCGTTTTTTCACCATTTTCACTTTATTGTTCCGAGAACCTGTAACCTGCAACTATTTAGCAGACATGGATCAAAAGCACCTATTTATTTGTAAAATGATTAATAATGGGGAATATAATAATGCAAAATTATGATATGAACAAATACCCCCAAACTTATCTTTTGCTCGTCCCGAGCAAAACCAATTTATTCTCGAAAAAACCTAAACTCACTTTTGCAGGGAATCGCGATTACACTGAGCTCGTGCAACAAGCCGTTAAACCTCTAGGTGTCTGATTGAATGATTCTTTATGTATCGTGTTTTGAAAATGTGTAAAAATCACAATCAAAGAAATTTATACCGCAATCAATTAACGGTGTCGATGTAGCGCGTTAATGAATACGGATCGTCCACTGAGAAAGTGTGATTTGCTCGTTATCGTTTTAGTTGAGTCGAAAATTAAAAGATAAAAGAAATTGCAATAAAATTGATTCAAGATTTGTAAATTTTTATTTCAAGAACTTTCAAGAAAATAAAGATCAAGAATCAAGAATCGTCCAATTTGAATTAGTTATCAAGATTTGTAAAGAGGCTCGTAGGAATCGATCCAATCGATAGTGACGATGAAGAATTAGGATTAAAATTCTTATCTATTGAAGATTTGATGCTAGATCGATGTCAATCAATGAGGTTTAGGGATCCTTTGACGAAACTAGGGTTTCTTCATCCTCATCCCTTGTCCTTTCGTTAATTAGCATTCAAATTCTTGCCTCTAGGAAATTCAATCATCGATTGTTGATCTCTAGTTGAGAGCGAAAATATTCAAGAAGACATCTCGCTCAAAACTAGGACATCTTTGATTCAATTTCCTAGGGTTTACAAAACTCATAAGACTTAAGAATCGTTCACGAATTTAATCGTCGTCATCTATCCATTTTCTCGATTCCTCCACGAACGGAGTTTTCACTCAAACATTATGACAAAGAAAATAATCAAGAATTGAGAACTCATCACAATGCTCAAATGTAAAGAAAAACAAGATCAAGAATTTTCACCTTTCATTATTCAACATCTCGTTACAATTTGCTCAAAAGACTACAAGAATTGAGGAAAGAACTCGATCATCGAATTAGCTTCACATCGCCTCCGTGAGTCGCGGATCGTCTTGGATCACTTGCTCGGATGAAGATCGGCGTCGCTTCAAAAAGGCTTGATGGCTTCTTGCTTGATTTTGTACTCGGTGATCTTGAATTGGCTTTTGGGATTGGATTAGGGTTTGGATGCACAAGTTGTGTCAATCAACTTGTGTTTGGAAATTGTTGAACAACCTTTTGATGAAGCCTTAGGTCCCTTTATATAGCCTTCTCCTTTAGCTTCCCCTAGAAGCTTGATTAGGTTTAGCTTCTTTTAGAAGCTAGGTTTAGTTTAGCTTCTCTTGCAAGCTTAGTAGTTGAGTAGAAGCTTCTAGAGTTAGTTAGTTAGTTTGAGAAGCTTGGAGGTGTTTGTCTTGTACAAGAAGCTTGGCTATTCGGACAGAAGCTTCTGGAATTTACATTGGCTTGAATGAGTTTGAACCTTGAAATGAGAAGTCTGAAGTAATGAACTATTGACATAAAGATCACGTGGCCGTGGATCCGCCGCCAATAGGGCCCTACGGCCGCTGATTCGCGGCCCTTTGGAGGCATTGGTGCTTCAAACTTCCAGGGTACACTTGTAGGGGCTTTAGTGTTGTTTCCTGATGTCTGTAATCTTATAAATCTTTCTTGTTCACAGCCAGATCACAAGTCTTGGACTTGGCGTATTTTTATCAGCACTTTTAGCAGTTTCGGCTCTTTTCCTGGAATTTCCTGCACACAATCTCGAGACAAGTGTTGCGATATACAAACGATCATGCGTGCAATAATAAACACTCAATTTCCCTCAAAATGCCGGTTATAATGTATAACAAATGTTATTTGGTATTTTACAGACGAATTGCTAATATGTACTATATTCATACCGAACATCTTTAAATGACTGCAAATAGTAGGGAAATTGATGTGTTAAAAATGCAGTATTTTCGACTGATCAAATTCCCCCAAACTTAATTTTGGTCGTCTCGAGCAAACTTGTTTTATTAGAAAGAGAAGGAGAAAATAAAGAAAAAGAAAAACTAACTAGCACACTTTCGTAGGCAACACGATTGCACTGAGCACGTGCAACAAGCCTTTAAACCTCTAGGTGTCCCTAGTAGGAGGAGTGTTGTCTCCTGAGGGTTTTCAGCGGATTGCACCCACAAAATCCCATAATAAAAGGAAGACTGTGAGAGTTACATTTAAAGATAAGAATTATAAAAGAAAAGCTTTGAAAATTAGAGTTTCCAACTACACTAGCTTTTCGGTTGTCATGAGCCATATCTTAATAGTCATGAAAAGATATTAGAAATCACATCATCCCTCAATAGAACATCGTCTTTATTCTTCATTCCTACCTTTCTTCCAAACATCGATCATATAACCCTACGTGTGTGTATTAGACATCCCTACACTCGGAGAATTCAATTCAAGCTATCATACTCTTGTCCATCTGCCTCGGTACTTTTTAATCGGTGAATATTTAGATGGATTTGCTCACACATTTTTCATGTGACTGTTAATACTTCTTGAGGTACTAACCGACCGATTACTCATGTGCTTGCTTATACGGTGTATTAGTCTTTTCCTCGTCTTGCACCACCTAAGGCTTAGCAGTGACTCCCAAACCAGTTGGTCTAAGGCACTAGGTGATGAAGCACCCTCGTTATATTTTTTTTATTGCTGCCTTAGTGATAACAAAACCGGTGTTCATTTTCTTTTCACCATTTTATCTTTTACTTTCCATTTATTATTTCCTTCATACTTTGGCTTTTAGACAAGAGCATTTCAAGGTATCCTCTACTATCTCGAGTTTCAAGATGTGTGTAAGTGCGTATAGTAGGGTATCGACATTCAAATGTTTGGCTTCCAGAATAGGAACTATTTTTCAGACTTATTTTTATCCTCAGATTAGTGACTTCCTTCATCTTACTAACCTTTGGGACAATGGCTCATAACTACTTATTACTAGTTTCGTTTAAGAAAACTTCTAACTTTCTTGGTTTTCTTAAAATATTCTAATCTTTTGGATGTAATTTTTCACTATCTAATCTTTTATGATAAAATTAAATATTAAATATTTTTATCTTTTAAAAATTTTCAAATTTTTATATGTTTTATAAGTTTTGTGCTTATGCAAAGTATGATGCAAATGATGCAAAAAATAAGCACAAACCTCCCCCAAACTTGTTTTCAACAGTGTCCTCACTGTTGCTATCTGTTGGATCATAAAAAACCTGTAAACTTGGGAGGATATTTGTTAAAGGGGATATGAAATATGATCGTGAAAATCCTCCCCCAAACTTATTTTTGGATCACAAATTTCGTGTACAAGTTTTATTTTCAAGAGCCAGATCTTACCCCCCCCTCCCCAAACTTGAGTTAAATAATGTTAAGCTTTGAAAATCACAAGAGGGGGTCAAAGTTATTGGTCGATGCCAAGCTTTGCAAAGACCGAAGGTCAACACCAACCATTCGAAAATTTTATCAATGTAGTGCATCAGTTGGTGAAATGACATGTTATATGGAGCCAGAAAGAAGTGGGGAAAAGATAAGTGGTGGGATAGAATGTGTTTGCGTCTCGTTTTGGAGAGACGACTCAGTGAATGTGATGGATTACTCGCATCCTTTTTATAGTCCAGAAGAAGTGGTGGAGGTTCAATTTCATTGTTTGGGAGATGATTCATCTCAACACCCGTGTTTTTAAAAAATGCGAGTTCATCAGCGAAGATTTCCTCAAAAGTCTCATCAATACCCCGAAGAATAATGTCATCAAAAAGCGCGGGGTGATCTTCAGACTCAAGAAATGGTTCATAATCAGTGTTAGTTGTTGACCCGGACAACTCGGTGGAAGAGTCCGTATGTGTATGATACATAGTTGGGTCAAACAACAACATATGAAATAAGTCAAGATCAGTATCACGAGGTTCGTCAAATTCGCTGCTGTCGACATCCATTAATTCGACATAACAGACCTGAGCAGTAGGTTCGGAGGGTACACTTCCCAACTTGTAAATGTTCAGCTCAATTGACATCTTCCTGAAGGATAGGGTCATAGAGCCATTACGACAGTTGATTATAGCATTGGAAGTGGCCAAAAAGGGTCGATCAAGAATCACCGGAATTTGATTCCGTGGGTTCACAACAGGCTATGTATCAAGAACAATAAAGTCCACAGGGAATACAAATTCCCCGATTTTTATTAACACATTCTCTAGTTCACCCCTAAGTTTGGTGATTGATCGGTCGGCCATCTGGAGAGTGCAGTGAGCTGGTTTCAACTCTCCGATCCCTAACTGCTCATAAACCGAGTAAAGAAGCAGGTTAACACTTGCGCCAAGGTCAAGTAGAGCACGATTAATGTGTTTATCCCTAATAGAAATAGTAGGATGGCCAGGATCCTTACGTTTCTTAGGTAATTGTTGGGGAAAAGCTGTGTCTACAGTTTTTGGCATGAATACCTTCTTTGGCACTTGAGTCTTCCTCTTCTTAGTGCACAAGTCTTTGAGAATTTTCGCATAAGCGAGGACTTGTTGAATAGCATCAAGGAGAGGGATATTGATGTTAACCTGTTTAAAGATTTCCGTGATCTTCTCCATTTGCAGACTTGGTCTGTTTCCCTTTAACCGATTCGGATAAGGACCTTGAGCAATAAGGTCAGGGTCCAATATTGGAGAAGAGCGTGTGGGTAGGAACGATCTAAGAATAGGAGTGGGGATCGTTTTTGGTGGACTAGAAGAGGTGGGCTGAGGGTTCGAGCCTTGAGAAAAACGGAGAATAGACTCGGAAGAAAGTGGTTGGGTAGACGAACTGGGGTCAGAAGTAGAAGTAGAAGTGGAAGGAAAAGTCTCAGCCGGGGTATCATCGATTGTTTCTTCATTATTATCAATCTCCTCACCAACATGGTTGTCAAGCACTCTTCCAGATCTCAACATGGTGATAGCGTTCACATGATGTGAATAGCCAGGATTGGGTAAAGGTTGAGCTGGAAGTTTCCCTTTCTCTCTAGCACTCAATTCGGCATTTATACGGGCAATTTGTGCTTCCATCGATTTAATACTCTCACTTTGGGATTCAGAATTTTTCTGGATTTTATTGACGGAAGACTTTATTTCGGCCGAAACTTGCATGAAATTTGTCAGAAGCAAATTCATGAGTGAAGAGGATTCATCAGTACCGGTCAACTGCAAAAGATTATTCGGTGCAGGTGTGTTAACCGGATTTTGAAAATTTTGTGATTGGTAGGGGTGCTGACTTATTTGAAGTGGTTGCTGTTGTGGTGGAGGAGCCCTTTGGAAATTGTTTTGATTTGGAACCGTGTTTTGATTTTTGTGATTGGTTCCAGGCAAAGTTAGGGTGATTCCTCCAACCCTGATTATAAATGGAAGAATACGGATCGTTTCTAGGTCTTTGTTGGAAAGCAGCATTGGTATGCTCATGACCTTGAAACGGAGAATTCAATGGACATTCTTCCGTAAGATGTGATGGATCAGAACAGCATCCACAAACAGTTTTGGAGAGTGACATTTGATTTAGGGCGGCGGCTAAAAATTTATTTTCCATAGTTTCGAGTTTCTTTTGCATTGCTGACATTTCAGCTCTAACTCCTATGGAAACATCCGATTGGTTATTGCCACCCCTGAACGATGGTTGGTTTACACCCTCCCACTGCAAACATTTTTCAGCGAAATCTTCTAAAAATCTCCAGGCTTCACCATCATCTTTAGTCATGAAGGTGCCTTAGCACATGGATTCAAGGGTCTGTTTTGTGTTAGGATTAATGCCCTCATATAAGATTCTACACAGATCCCATCTAGGAATTCCGTGATGTGCACATTGAACTAACAGATCCTTGAAGCGTTCAAAACACTTCGAGAATGGTTCATTTGGAAGCTGGGTAAATTGATTTATTTCGCTACGGACTCAAGTTGTCTTATGATTGGGGTAAAATTTCTTTAGGAATGCTTTTACGAATTCTTCCCAGTTTGAAATAAAATGGGCGGCTGTGTTATAAAGCCACTTCTCGGCTATATCGCACAAGGTAAATGGGAGAAGACATAAACGCATAGCATCCACAGAAAGCTGTGAAGTACCCATCATTGCGCATACATTTTCAAATTTGGTAATAAAGACATATGCGTCCTCAGACTCGAGACCGTGATATTTTGGTAGAAGATTGATGTATTAGGGTTTTATTTCAAAATTGTCCCCGTTGGCTGGTGGAATGGTGAGACAGGTCGAAAGAGGACCTCGCATAGGATAACATCTCTCCTGGAGAGAGATGCGGGGAGGATTCTGCGCACTTACGGACGGTGGCAGAGTAGTGGTAAAGAAGTTCGATGGAGAATCGTCCATCGAAATGGGTGTGGTAGGGGTTATAGAAATAGTAGACGTAGAATTACCGACTTCGGAGTCGATAGGGGGAACGCGGACAAGTCGGGCACCAGAATCCCGTATCCAGCCGAGCATGCACTAAATGGTATAGCACAAGTGGCGGCGTTGTGATAATTAAGGAAAAGATGAGATTGGTGTTTGTTTTCAAAAATACGGGTTTTTGAAAAATGCACACAAACAATGCACAAGCAACCCTAAATCTAGTGGTCACGTTGGTCAAGGCTCTAGACCGCTCCTAAACTTCCAGAAGACAAGTCGCAATATAGATCCTCTACTGCCTCTTTGCTCCTCCTGTGGCCAGGTAAGTGCCAGGTAAGTGGGAAGTTCTCCATTACGTAAGTAGTGGGCCTAATTAAGTAACCACTTACCTTAGCCACGACCTCCTTCTGTCCTAAGTGAACGCGACGGTCCTTAGAGTCTTGTCTAGATATTTTTTAGTTAATGAGGGTGATGCGGACGCAATTTTGTGATTTTTGGGGCTTAGGACAGGTAATGAAATCCCGACCTAATCTGAATTTGGTCTTTACCCCTTAATTTCCGTATTAAAAATGCAAACAACCAAAATCAAACACGCACAATTTTTCTTTTTGCGGCGCTGCGAATTTTTGCAAAGAATCATGCAGAAATTTGTTAATGGAGCAGATCAAGGAAGAGATAAGAAAGTGAGAAGGTCACTTGAGAAAACCGAAGCACTAAAGCCCTAGGAAGGCCGCAGAACCGCCGCGGCATGCTTGTATTGACCGCAGAAACGCGGTGCTGTGATGTGATCTCTTAACAAAAATTGCTGCAGATGCTTCTGTTCACTCACGGAACTCTCTGGAATGTTCAGAAAAATTTTCCTCTTACTCCTCAGATTCCAGATTTCCTCGCAACAAATCACAACAAATCGTTTAGTGTTTGTGCAAATTTTGATCTAAAAATTCTGATGGAATAAATTTTTCAACTCAAATTACAAAAACGAACAAATTAGCACACGATCCCCGGCAACGGCGCCACTTGATTGAATGTTTCATTATGTGTCGTGTTTTGAAAATGTGTAAAGATCACAATCAAAGAAATTTATACCGCAATCAATTAACGGTGTCGATATAGCGCGTTAATGAATACGGATCGTCCACTGAGAAAGTGTGATTTGCTCGTTATCGTTTTAGTTGAGTCGAAAATTAAAAGATAAAAGAAATTGCAATAAAATTGATTCAAGATTTGTAAATTTTTATTTCAAAAACTTTCAAGGAAATAAAGATCAAGAATCAATAATCGTCCAATTTGAATTAGTTATCAAGATTTGTAAAGAGGCTCGTAGGAATCGATCCAATCGATAGTGACGATGAAGAATTAGGATTACAAATTCTTATCTATTAAAGATTTGATGCTAGATCGGTGTCAATCAACGAGGTTTAGGGATCCTTTGACGAAACTAGGGTTTCTTCATCCTCATCCCTTGTCCTTTCATTAATTAGCACTCAAATTCTAGCTTCTGGGAAATTCAATCATCGATTGTTGATCTCTAGTTGAGAGAGAAAATATTCAAGAAGACATCTCGCTCAAAACTAGGTCATCTTTGATTCAATTTCCTAGGATTTACAAAACTCATAAGACTTAAGAATCGTTCACGAATTTAATCGTCGTCATCTATCCATTTTCTCGATTCCTCCACGAGCGGAGTTTTCACTCAAACATTATGACAAAGAAAACAATCAAGAATTGAGAACTCATCACAATGCTCAAATGTAAAGAAAAACAAGATCAAGAATTTTCACCTTTCATTATTCAACATCTCGTTACAATTTGCTCAAAAGACTACAAGAATTGAAGAAAGAACTCGATCGTCGAATTAGCTTCACATCGCCTCCGTGAGTCGCGAATCGTCTTGGATCACTTTCTCGGATGAAGATCAGCGTCGCTTCAAAAAGGCTTGATGGCTTCTTGCTTGATTTTGTACTCGGTGATCTTGAATTGGCTTTTGGGATTGGATTAAGGTTTGGATGCACAAATTGTGTCACTCAACTTGTGTTTGGAAATTGTTGAACAACCTTTTGATGAAGCCTTAGGTCCCTTTATATAACCTTCTCCTTTAGCTTCCCCTAGAAGCTTGATTAGGTTTAGCTTCCTTTAGAAGCTAGGTTTAGTTTAGCTTCTCTTACAAGCTTGGTAGTTGAGTAGAAGTTTCTAGAGTTAGTTAGTTAGTTTGAGAAGCTTGGAGGTGTTTGGCTTGTACAAGAAATTTGGCTGTTCGGAAAGAAGCTTCTGGAATTTACATTGGCTTGAATGAGTTTGGACCTTGAAATGAGAAGCCTGAAGTAATGAATTGCTGACGTAATGATCACGTGGCTGCGGATCCGCCGCCAATAGGGCCCTACGGCCACGGATCCGCGGCCCTTTGGAGGCATTGGTGCTTCAAACTTTCAGGGTACACTTGTGGGGGCTTTAGTGCTGTTTCCTGATGTTTGTAATCTTATAAATCTTTCTTGTTCACTGCTAGATCACAAGTCTTGGACTTGGCGTATTTTTATTATCACCTTTATCAGTTTCGGCTCTTTTCCTGGAATTTCCTGCACACAATCTTGAGACAAGTGTTGCGATATACAAACGATCATGCGTGCAATAATAAACACTCAATTTCCCTCAAAATGCTGGTTATAATGTATAACACATGTTATTTGGTATTTTACAGACGAATTGCTAATATGTGCTATATTCATACCGAATATTTTTAGATGACTGCAAATAGTAGGGAAATTGATGTGTTAAAAATGCAGTATTTTCGACTGATCAGTGTCCCTAGTAGGAGGTGTGTTGTCTCCTGAGGGTTTTCAGCGGATACTACCCACAAAATCCGATCAATTTGGCCTATCGATTTTCATTTTTCAATTCGGTGTTCTAGCAAGAAATTCTATTATCTTTGACCTAGAAATTATCAACCCATATTTTTCACACTCACTTATCATTTAACTTAAGATTGTATATGTTCTGTAAATTTATTCAGCTTTTAGCATCTTTTGAATTTTTCTTCTAAGGTTCCATTTCAACTTAGGAATTTCTATCATTTCTACTAAAGATATAAGTCCTATTTTTCATTCTTATTTCTCATCCAAACCCCAATCATATACCCTTACGTGTGTGTATGTATCACCCCTACACTTGGAAATTCAATTCTAGCTATCATACTCTTGTCCATCGTCCAAAATACTTTTTGTTGGTGAATTTTTAGATTAAATTGCTCACACATGCTTCATGCGACCGTTAATACTTCTTGAGGTACTAACGACCGATTACAAAATGTGTTCGCGCATTAAGTCGTAATTCCTCGTCTTGTAATTCCTAAGGCTTTAGCAGTGACTCCCAAACCAGTTGGTCTAAGGCACTAGGTGATAAAGCACCCTTGCTATATATAATTTTTTTATTTATGCAGCCTCAAGTACTTACAAAACCAGTGTTCATTTTTTTATATCTTTTTATTCGCACTTTTATTTTTATTTTATTTTATTTCATACTAAGGATTTTAGACAAGAGCATTTCAAGGTATCCTCTACTATTCCAAGTTTCAAGGTGCGTGTTTGTGCAAGTTGTAGAGTATATATTTTCAGAATTTAGACTTAAGATTCAGAATTATTTTTCAAACTTACACTTCACATAAAAATTTCAATACTCTTCCCTTATTTTGACTTAGCCCAAGAACTGAACTCAAAAATTGCCTATTTCTAAATAATCTACAAGGACATATATTTTCTGCGGTTAAATTTGAAGAAGGGTTATTTTTTAGGGTTTTTAATTTACTAAGTTTAGGATCTAGTTTTTCCTAGCTAGTTAACCGTCATGTTGAACTTAAGTGAAATATGGCCAAAATTGAACTTTTCAATTTTTATAATTTTTAAAAAAATTTCAATTTTTATGGGTTTTAAAATAAGTATGCAAATGCAAAAATATACACATGAATGCGAAGGAAGAAAGCTTACCGAGCACACCCCCAAACTTAAACTTGACAGTGTCCTCACTGTCAGGCTACACCAAGAAAGTCAAAATTGCCGATACTCCCTTGTTTGTTTATTTTTTTTTTGTTTTTATTTTTTTGTGATTTTTTTTTATTATAAGAAAAAGAAAACAAAATATATATACAAAAAAAGCCCCCCCCCAAACTTAAGTGAAACAGTGTTTACATTGTTTAAGCGTTAACGTTCAGAATTAGGCGGAAGAAAAACATAGTATCAAGCTATACAAGGCCTTACACAGGACAAAGGTTAGCACCAACCACTCAAAAGTTTTATCGTTATAATGGTGTGTTTGGTGAAAGAATGGAGTGTAGAGAAAAGAAATGAGAAACATACGAGACCGTGTGGAGATAGAAGCAGTATGCGGTCTCGGTGGAGGAGAAGAATAGTGGAAGGGAAAAGACATGGTGGTGGTTCGACTTCTTCAGGTGGATGTTGATTAATCACAAAATCCGTGTCGTTTAGGAATGCGAGTTCGTCAGCGAAAATATCTTCGAAACTTCTATCGATGGTTCGATTGAACGTTTCAATGTCAATAAGTGTCGTGCCGATATTCAACATACTTGATTTTTCAAAAATTATGAAGGTAGGATAGTCGTAAGGCTCTTTTACCTTATTTTCAAAAGAGTCTAAATCAAGTTGTTTTTCTAAAATTATCGAACTCAAAATATCGGATTGTGGTTCATTAACACTCGCTATCATTAAAGGAAGATTAGAAGAAGAACCACAGAAAGTGGGAGAAAGAAGTGGAATACGAACTTGAGGGTGGAAATGGAGTGTACAACTTAGCACAATTTGTAATGACTGATGTGTAAAAAGTGATTGTGCTAATCTCTCAACCCACTGAGAAATGAGGTTATATCTTTCAAGATTCGTGAGAAAATATGGGTACGTCGAACTTGGTAAACCAGACATTGAAAATGAAAGTGTAGCGGTTTCTTGCAAGGTCGGAACGAGGATGGAGGGAAGTGAGTGAGGAAGGGTAACAGTTAAAGATTCAGGAGGGTGTACATAGTCAGTGGAAGGGACATGATGAATTGGAAAATCCGACTCATCAAACAAAACTAGTTCATCCTCAATACTATCCTCATAATTCTCCTCAAAAGTTATCGCATCCATGCAATTTTCATCAAAATCAAGACGAATATGAAGTTCGGGAAAAAGAGTTAATGACTCGGGATGATGAATTGGAGAGAGAAATGTAAGTCAACGTTACCCATCCCGGTGCTTACGGGGAGGCGGAATAGGTAAAAAACAGGTTTTTAACACAAGGTAACATGGACTAGAACAAGAGGATCTTTGCTAAACAAAAACTAACAAACTAACTACAAGTTTTAGCTACTCGGTTAGAAGGTTATACCTAGGTCTTGAACTCTTTCTCTTCTTGTTGTGGTCCTCCTTCTTGTTTGCTCCTTAGAGTGGTGTAGACGGCTCCTCCTCGTCGTCTTCTCTTTGCCGAAGAAAGATCCACCCCAAGGCCTCTACCTTGAGCCCCTACCTCAACCAAGAAGTAACTAGAGTGCTTGGCTTGCTAAACTAAGAATCCTAGAAAGAGTAGAGAGAAGTTTTAATGGTTTTATCTCACAAGCTCATGGTTCTCAACACATGAGAGATGAGAGCTTTGAGAGAGAGGAAGAGGAAGAGCTAAACATGAAAGAGAAAGAGCAAGAGAGAATCATAGAAAAAATAACAACCATCTCTCATATGAGAGAAAATGATGATAATAATAATAATAATTAAAAGAAATTGTGATGGTTAGTTTGGAATGACCATTATCATTTCACATTAAATGCATTTTGCAAGAAACAAGAAGCATCTTGCAAGTGAAATGATGATGGTCAAAAGGTCAACAAAAGTCAACCGGTCAACCAAAGTCAAAAGGTCAACAAAAGTCAAATGGTCAACCTAACCATGGCACAATTATCCTTAATCAATATCATTAATCATATTTCTCATTCTCATTAGGGTTAAGAAAAAGTCAACGGTCAATAACCCTAATGAGGTTCCTCTGCCTCTGTCAACTGTGCATACACACCCGCATCCGTGTTCTGAGGAACACGAATACAATGAGACAAAACCAATCCCAAAACAAATATTAGGATCTGGCTTAAACCAAAGCCCGCTAGTAATAACTGCCCGGACACCAAATGTGCACAAATGCGCGGATGTGAACGAACCCCGTCGCAAAACCATGCAACCTCTACTCTGTTTTGCCCAAAGGCGAATAGCCCTCTGTCTTGGGAGACATCTCTTTGGAGAAGGTGATCCCGTGACAAGCCGGTAAATTACCGCGCTTGGAATCTTCCATACTGAATCTTTTCAGTATGGTGTCGATATTCCTGGACTGTGAAAGTCCTAATATCCTCTTGGACCTATGACGATGGATCCGGATCCGCAGAATGTAAGAGGCATCACCCAGGTCTTTCATGGAGAACCTGTGTGACAAGAACCCTTTGACAGATTGTAGCATAGGAATGTCATTTCCTATCAAGAGAATGTCATCCACGTATAAAACGATGAATACGACAGTTCGTGCTACAATTTTACTATAAATGCATGGTTCGTCTAGATTTTTGATAAAGCCAAATTCTTTGACCGTCTCATCAAAACAGATGTTCCAACTCCGCGATACCTGCTTCAGTCCATAAATGGACTTAAGCAACTTGCACACCTTCTCGCTGCTCCCACTCTGAATGAAACCCTCTGGCTGGTCCATATAGACACACTCCTCTAAATTTCCATTTAGAAAAGCGGTCTTTACGTCCATCTGCCAAATCTCATAATCGTGGAAGGCAGCAATGACAAGAAGGATCCGAATGGATTTGAGCATAGCCACTGGAGAAAAGGTTTCGACATAGTCCAAACTAGGTCTTTGACGAAAACCCTTTGCAACAAGTCTAGCCTTATAGGTCTCAACCTGTCCATCTACACCAATCTTCCTTTTGAAGATCCATTTGCAGCCTACGGGTTTTACCCCTTCTGGAGCAACGTCCAAAGTCCATACTTTGTTGGTGTACATGGACTCCATTTCGGTCCGCATTGCATCCAGCCATTTTACCGAGTCAGTGCTCTGAATGGCCTACTGGAAGCTAGTCGGCTCATCATTATCAATGATGCAATCCTCTCTATCCCCGTCTATGAGAAAACCGTAGTATCTCTCGGGCGGATGAGACTGCCTAATACTCCTGCGGAGTGGCCCAGGAATGTCCTGTTCTTTCGAACCCTGTGGTTCTACTAAGCTTTCAGTAATAGCTTGTGGTTCTGGAATTTCTTCCAGTTCTATTGTGCTCCCACTTATCTGATTTTCCAAAAATTCAGTTTCCAAGAAGCAGGCATGACGAGAAACAAAAACCTTTTGTTTCTCTGCGTAATAGAAGAAATATCCCTTTGAGTTTTTTGGATATCCCACAAACTTGTACTGTACTGAGCGTGCCTCGAGTTTGTCCGCATGCTGCTTTTTGACAAAAGCTGGATATCCCCATGTCTTAATGTGTTTAAGATAAGGTTTCTTCCCACTCCACATCTGATATGGTGTGGTAGGCACTGTCTTAGTTGGAACTCGGTTCAAAAGATATGTAGCTGATTCTAGTGCATATCCCCAGAAAGATCGCGGCAACTTAGCGTTACTCATCATGGAACGTACCATATCCAATAGGGTTCGGTTCCGTCTCTCCGATACACCATTATGTTGTGGGGTGTGTGGAGGAGTAAGTTGAGAAAGAATTCCATTCTCTTTTAAGTAACCCAGGAACTCGGCACTCAAGTATTCACCACCTCGATCAGATCTCGGTGTCTTGATACTTTTGCCTGTTTGTTTTTCTACTTCATTCTTGTATTCTTGGAATTTTTCAAAGGCTTCAGATTTATGCTTCATTAAGAAGACATGTCCATACCTCGAAAAATCATCCGTGAAAGTAATGAAGTAAGAATAACCACTTCGCGCATGTGTAGACATTGGACCGCATACATCGCTGTGTACGAGCCCCAAGAGCTCGCTCGCTCTTACTCCGTGTCCAGTGAACGGAGTCTTTGTCATCTTTTCTTTGAGACATGATTGACAAGTTGCATATGATTAATATTCGAATGGATCCAAATATCCTTCTTTATGCAACTTAGTTAACCTTGTCTCATTGATGTGACCCGGTCTACCATAAGAAAGCATGATTTATTTCTGGAGACTTTCTTTTGTGTGTATTCTGGACATTGAAAATCTGTGGTTGGTTCAATATGTATATACCGTTGCTTAATGTACCCGACCCAATCAGAACATGATTAAGGTGAATGTTTACAACATTGGTTACAAATGCAAAATCATAACCTTCTTTAGACATTAAAGATACAGATATGATATTACAAGTCGCACTGGGTACAAAATAACAGTCACACAAAACCAAAACATGTCCATCTGAAAATCCCAAGTGATAGTCCTCCACGGACTCAGCATCCATGCTAGCTCCGTTTGCAACTCTGAGGGTCATATCACCTGCCTTCAAAACCCTACACTTTCTCAGTTCCTGCAAAGAATTACAGATATGAGATCATGATCCGGTATCCAATACCCAGGAAGTAGAGTTTATTGATAGACAGTTTTCAATAACATACACACCTGAAGCCGAAGCCACAACTTGCTTCGGGTCCTGGTTCTTGGCCTTCCAAGCCATGTAATCTTTCTTCCAGTGTCCTTTCTTATGACAATAAAAGCACTCTTCCTTCCCTACAAGCTATCCCGCAACCTTTGCTACCTTTGCCTTTCTCTTGACTTCCACTTTAGTAACACCGCCCCTTGGTTTGGTGGAGGCTTTCTTCTTCTTTCCTTAGACTTTCGCCTTGGACCTAGAAGAGGAAGCTCCTCCAATAAACAAAGTGGATGTTTCCCTTACTTTCTGTAGGGTGCCCTCTGCACTCCTCAACATGTTTAGGAGTTCCGGAAGTTCAACTTCTTTTCCTTGCATGTTGAAGTTCAGGATAAACTGGGCGTAAGTGGAAGGAAGGGACTGGAGAATCAAGTCAGTGTAGAGCTCGTTCTCTAACGTGGTCCCGAGGTCCGCGAGCTCTTCAATATAGCCAATCATCTTAAGCATGTGTTCTGCTACAGATGATCCGACTGCCAATCTCGCCGAAAACAACTTTTTTGAGACTTTGTATCTGGCGATACGGGATTGCTCTCCATACAGATCCTTTGTATGGAGAAATATGGATTCAAGATCCATATCCTTATACCTTCTTTGATGTTCATTGTCCATAGAGGCAAGCACGAGGCACTTGGCCCGCAGTCAATTTCCCAGATCTTACGGATTTCCTTATCCGCGACGCTGGATTGGGACCTGGGACAAGGGGGCTTTGGTGGTAAGGAGATACCCCAACTTGTCATAAGCGATTGCCATTTTGACATTCCTGAGCCAATCTTTGAAGTTTGGCCCTGTCAGTATATTTTTATCTAGTAGTAACTTAAGGCCGGTCATGATGTTTGGTCGCTGCAATTAGGAGAGAGAGAAGAAACACTTTAGCATGATGCTCTTGCAAGTTTAGAGTGGTTTTTAGTTTGTCTAAACAGGATGGCTCCCACTGTTTCTCGAATCCTTCCTCAAACCATAAAAGAAGAATTAGTCGGGATCAATCTCACCGTACAATACTTGCTTAACTGTTCAGCCAGGCCAGTGTTGGTACTTCGAGGGAGGTTTTACGACGCTTTCGCGAAATTTCTTAATTAAATAACCTCTTTTCCCTATGGGCGTAGCCCCGCTAACACCTTTCTAGACACCTACTTGGTTTATAGCATTGATTGTTAAGTGAGAAAGTTTCCCGAGGAGTAGCATATACTCACAGTAGGATCGGGATCCAAATATCATTGTGTGATAAAGCTGAAGGAATCCTACCAAAATCGTCACACTCCAAATGGTATGCAGCACTAGCAAGTTTCAGTTTCTTTAGAAACCCCCGATGTGGATTTTTGCCCCATGCTCTTATGACCTTGACTTTGGTCTACAAATCATAAGTCACATGTCAAGTTCTACCCGTCATTTTCCAGGTTAATTTGAACCCACCCGTACCTACCCTTGACTTTGGCCAACAAGGCAGTACGACTGTCCCAAACCAACGCATCTATCTATACTACATATGAATATCCAATAGCTACCAATCACTATGCCTTGACTTTGGCTAACAAACACAGCTTGAATACTATTGACTATCCATATGAAATGACGGAGGGCTACGAATGGTTTTGGCGAAACCGTGAACGTAGTGAACTTGATATAATCGAAGGAACATGATAGCTTTTAAAAGGAGTAGTTCAAGCTCCGCATTTTAAAAGTTTTCTGTTTTAAAAGGAAACCGAGTGGTTTTGAAATTGTTCCAACGATTTAACTTTGGTTTATTTTCTTGCATTAATTTAATGCGTCCCATCAATTAATCCTACCATTGCAGAAAACAACGAAAATATGACGTACGCTTATGCCATCCGCATTCGTCACGGGGCCCCGTCATCACCCGTTAGGTTACTTAACTAACGACAGAGCAGGGGCTGGACTAGCGCGGATGCAAAACATAAGCAACGCCTACTAGATATCATATATAGATATATACATTCGTCAGATGCAATGATAGCCATTCCAGATCACAGATGAACACATTGGATATGCTAGGAATCCGCGTTCCGTTCGAGCCTGCAACGAAAGAAGGATTATACGGTCGCGATGAATAGCCAAACCCCACCCTAGACCCCTACGGGTGCGGCAAACTACCCGCCAAGTACCCGAAGTGAAGCAACCTCCCTCAACAACATGAGTAGGCCACTCGGCACTTCAAAGTACCCGGTAGTTTGTGCACCCCACCTTAAGTCTATCCTATGAGCAAAAACAGTAAAAAAAATAATATACAATGACGGCTACAACCTCAACCCGGATGTGCGGCCATAAGAATAATATTACATCAATTTACAATTTACATCAAATGAAAGATAAAGAAACTCTCATCTCATAACCCCGGCTATTCATCCGCGACAATCCAACAAGTTCATATACACAATCCAACATTACAGATCACAGATATGCACAACCCCCACTAATCGACGTATAGCGATTGGTCGACGTTCAGTGCATATATCACATTACAGATATAACCAAATAGCTAAATTTTATAGAACTTCGATCAAAATACCAATTTGTAACTACCCCAAACACAACATTGTTCTCTGGAGAATCTGGGCAGAAACAAAATATCTTAAAAATCACAAAACACCAAACTGAACACACTGCAGGAAAAACGAGTTGCGACCGAGTCGACTCGGCCGCGGATCCGCGGCGAAACGCTTGGTTTCGCCGCGCTTCCGCGGCGGCTTGATCGACTCAGGGGCTCGTTTTTCTTGGTTGTTCCTAAAATACCCTGCACGGATTTTTAAGGTGTGTGGAAATATTTTTAGGGCTGTTTTAAAAATCGGCAGAAAGTATGAGATTTTGACGTGTTTTGCGATTTTTTTCGGATCGAAGTTCTAATCACTTTGCTAACATGCTAATTGTTGTTTAGCTAGGCTCTGATACCACAGTAAGTCCACGTTACCCACCCCGGTGCTTACGGGGAGGCGGAATAGGTAAAAAACGGTTTTTTAACAAAAGGTAACATGGACTAGAACAAGAGGATCTTTGCTAAACAAAAACTAACAAACTAACTACAAGTTTTAGCTACTCGGTTAGAAGGTTATACCTAGGTCTTGAACTCCTTCTCTTCTTGTTGTGGTCCTCCTTCTTTTTTGCTCCTTGGAGTGGTGTAGACGGCTCCTCCTCCTCGTCTTCTCTTTGCCGAAGAAAGATCCACCCGAAGGCCTCTACCTTGAGATCCTACCTCAACCAAGAGGTAACTAGAGTGCTTGGCTTGCTAAACTAAGAACCCTAGAATAAGTAGAGAGAAGTTTTAATGGTTTTATCTCACAAGCTCATGGTTCTCAACACATGAGAGATGAGAGCTTTGAGAGAGAGGAAGAGGAAGAGCTAAGCATGAGAGAGAAAGAGCAAGAGAGAATCATAGAAAAAATAACAACCATCTCTCATATGAGAGAAAATAATAATAATAATAATAATTAAAAGAAATTGTGATGGTTAGTTTGGAATGACCATTATCATTTCACATTAAATGCATTTTGCAAGAAACAAGAAGTATCTTGCAAGTGAAATGATGATGGTCAAAAGGTCAACAAAAGTCAACCGGTCAACCAAAGTCAAAAAGTCAACAAAAGTCAAATGGTCAACCTAACCATAGCACAATTATCCTTAATCAATATCATTAATCATATTTCTCATTCTTATTAGGGTTAAGAAAAAGTCAACGGTCAATAACCCTAATGAGGTTCCTCTGCCTCTGTCAACTGTGCATACACACCCGCATCCGTGTTCTGAAGAACACGAATAGAATGAGACAAAACCAATCCCAAAACAAATACTAGGATCTGGCTTAAACCAAAGCCCGCTAGAAATAACTGCCCGGACACAAAATGTGCACAAATGCGCGGATGTGAACGAACCCCGTCGCAAAACCACGCGACCTCTACTCTGTTTTGCCCAAAGGCGAATAGCCCTCTGTGTGGGACTCTAAAGACTCAACACTACGCTGGCAGTGGATTTAACCATAGGCCGCAAGCGGTACTAGCTGTACGTAACGGTCCCCAGGTAGATGCCGATAAGAAGACCGATGAGGTGAACCCATCCGAACTCCTACTGAGCCTGAATGTGACAATCTCCATACAGTCCGGTCTGTTCGTCTGAGAGTATCGCATGGAGGGCCTAGGGGGGCGGTAAACGTCAGTCCCCTAATAGCGGTACAAGTCGTGTCGGAGTGTAGCCCAGAACACCTTGAGATAACACTGGAAACGCTACCAGTATATCTCGCTTGCCCTGGCCAGGGACTTTGTGTAATGGCTCTCCTAGATACAGCGCGATATCAACCCCCAATACCGGAAGAGACGAATCCTATCTAACCGTCACTGCCTCCAAGTGCTTCGGGACTGCACCCAACTGCTACCTTTTTGCATGACTCATTTGAGCCATGGTAGGGTAGCAATCTAAGAACAGTGGGAACACACTCGAGGCGAAGTGACAGTGTCAAGTCAACGGACTAAGCTATACTCATGTCACCTGGGAACCGATAACTGACGATAGGCATAATACCAACCAACAGTTCCCAGCGAGTCCTGTCCAGTGTACTCGTAACCTAACGAGTACCTGCATACTATCTCCAGTACGACGTACTGATGGCTGTGGGACAGACCATCTCCCCTCCTGGGATGAGAAGCGTATACACTAGTCTACTCTGGAGTATTGATGCCCCATCTCGATAATCCTACGATTAGGGACCTGTATTAGGATGTGCTTGTAGATTACCCAGCCCCCACTAGTGTGACTGCCATCACAACGCTGGTAATCAAGCAAAGATCCTAAGGTCTCCACTAATGTGTATAGGCGATATGCTAAAAGAAACACATGCACACATTAAAGTAGAAACAAACCAAGTAGCATACTACCATTTTGAGCAAGATTGTCTATACAGCTGTGAATATCCCAAGCTTCCATTAAGTAATATACAAACTAGTATGATACAGTAATGGCCTCTAGGGCATATACACTATCAAGAAATTCAGTCAAATCTGCGGGTTCATCATCCAAAATATTCCCAGCGTCGATATCCTCGATCAAGTGAAAATCAATTTTTTTTAGACACCTCATCAAAAGTATGGATATTTATCAATTCAGGTTCTAGAGTGGAGGTGTAGAGGTCAAAAGGATTGATGATGGTTTCACTCGAATGGGGCTCTTCACAATCAGGTAAATCAAACTCTATAAAGTCGCACAACTCATTAAACGTTTTATCTTCAACCGGTGAACCATTTGGAACACTTGATAGACATTCAAAATCGGAGTTGTGGGATTTAATTGGGGATGGGTAGGTTTGATTTTGAAGGGTGCACAGCTCACTCTCACTACTCAAATTCTCAATCTGTCCAACCGCCTTATCATACACTGGAAAATTTGGAGCTAGTTGGAAACTAGCTATCGGGTCACTAGGTTGTAAGGGTGGCCATGGACGCATTCAAATTTCTCATATGTTGATTTGTCGCTACCATATAAGCTTCCAACGACTGTTCCAGACTAGACATGGGTTGTGACGGGGTTTCAGGAAAAGATTCAAAGTTGTTTGGATACGTGAAACTCCCAAATGGTTGTGTAGAAGCAATGTCTAGGGAAGGTGCGAAAGTCGGGTAGGACTGGTAAGAATTGAATGGTTGGACAGGAGTAGGATCAACATTTGGATAAAAAGGTGAATGGACTTGTTGATCCCAAGAACTGGAATTGTTGAAAGGAGTGAAAGATCGGCTACGAGATTGTTCAATATGTTCAGCAATAGACATGGGTTTCGGAGTTACCTCCGGACTCTCAAAAGGGGTATCAACGTAAGAAGGTGGTGAAGGTTGAAACGGTTGATACAAAGTGGATTTCGGAGTCCAACTGTTTCTCCTAGACGCGTCTATTCGGTCTTTCAAAGAAATTTTGGGCATGGAGGGGTCGTCCATAATTCGACCAAAACGATGAGCGTAGGAATTAATGTCTGGTTGAGAGTACCAAAGTTCGGCAAGAGTTTTGCGAGGTGGGGTACCCATGATGTGAGAAAGGAGAAGAAAAAGAATGTGAAATATTTTTTTATTTTATTTTTTTGATTTTTAATTTTTTTTTAATTTAAAAAAAAATTGTTTGTTTTTGGAATTTTGAAATTTTTGAAAGTGTTGAAAGAATATTTGCAAAAAATTGTACAGAACTACGGCACAATTTCAAACAGTCACAATTTATACATGCACAATCAAGCCTAGAGCTAGGGTCTCCTAAGTCAACTAGACTGTTCCTAACTGTTCCAAAGGGAATGTTGTGAGATTCTCGAATCACCTATTCACCGCCAATTGTGGCCAGGTAAGCACAAGTAAAGAAAGGAGGGATCCGCTCATGAATCACCGTGAAACGGGCCTTTTAAAATTATCTTTCCCACTTGTCTAGCCTAGGCACCACAAAGTCAAGTTTAGATAAATGACCGATGCCTACAACCTTTCATTTGTCCTAATGAGCAAGACAGTCCTTATTGGTTGGGTTTAATATTTTTTAATTAACTCGAGGGTTGATGCAAAATACTTTTTGTGATTTTTGGGGTCCTAAGAAGGGTAATGAAATCCTCACCCAATCTGGATTGGTGTTATAGCCCCTTAAAAGTCCGTATTAATTATGCAAAGCAGTTAACACACCAAAAACACTTGCAAATTTTTTTTATTTGGCAGCGCAAAGAATCCTACACAAAAACAATTTATTGAAGAGGGAGAAAGATTTTGCGCAAAGAACCCAGCAGGAAAAAATTTCAGTGGAGCTCAGAGTAGGAAGGGAGACAAAAATACTTAAAGAAAATTTTGGGGTGTTAACGTCAGCAGTTGACCGCGGTTCCTCGGTCAAACGCTTGGATCCGCCGCAGTTCCGCGGTGGTTAAGTTGGTTTGGATCTTCAAAATTTTTCTGTTGTCTAATGTGATTCTCCTCTGTCTGTTCAGATTTTCTGTTTGTTGATTTGTTCACTGGCTTTTTCCATATCTGAATCAGTCCATCTTCTTTTCCTACGCAATTCACACAATACCTCTCAAAAAGAACAAGATGAAAATTTTTATTTTTCTTTTTATTTACTTTTGTTTTAAAATTTTTCAATTTTTATAATTTTTAAATTTTTTATATTTATATTTATATTTTTATTTTTTAACCCGAAATTACATAAAGATAAAGACTACCGTCTCCCCGGCAACGGCACCATTTGATTGAAAGAGATTTCGCGTGTGCGTTTTGAATCAAAGTTTAAAATGTTGGGATCCTAGGTACACCCATGAGATTCTACAACTGATCAACCATGCCAAAATCAAATTTTTTCATGTGCCTAAGAACCCTATGCTAGATCGTTAACTAGAGGTAAGGCGAAACTAAGCAAGAAAACTACTTTGCTACTAAGTGAAAGAGACAACAACCTTTGTAGATCCGGTCCTCCACTTCTCTAGCTCCGTGTTGACATCCCTCCGCTGCGATCATTGGAATCCCAGACTCTAGTGTCGGTTTCATCAGAGAAATGGGCGGGCTAGGTCGTTGACTTCGATGCCGAAGATGATCTACGTCGAGGCGACTCAAACTCAAGCTCCATCTTCAGTAGGTCATGAAACTTGTGAAGATAACACACTCTACTATATGGCAAGTGGTAGAGGATGAAGAAATAGGAAGTGGGTTCACTTTGGATTTGGATTTCTCACTTGGATTCATCACTTGGAAATTTTCAAGAATGGTTTCTTCACTTGAAGAAGAAGATGAAGAAGAAGAAAGAATATGAAATTATTCTTGAAAATAATAAATCAAGTGAATACTTATCATAATTCAATCATGGGTGAGGTTAACACATGTAGAGAATAAACTAGGATTTAGGTGTAATGGTTAGGTTAAGGAAAAAACAAAATGGTTAAGACTTTCAAAGCTTCATGAAGCTTCAAGAATAAAACAAAGCAAGCCACCATTTTATTTTTGCCAAAAATAAATAAATGAAATAAATAAATAAGGCAAATGAAACCCTAACCATTAACTAAACATGGTGTATAGCATACACACACCCAAGTTTGCATGTATCATCAAACATGATACAATCAAGAGCACAAAAATATATCACATATACTACTTGTGCACATCAAGTGAGAAAATCAATCTTAAGTGAACAAATACTAGTTAATGTAAAGTAATATATCAAATATATAATTATACATTAAATCATTAAATCAACACTTGATTTAATGATCCGGTCATATTGCATATAACCGACTAATATCAAGTGTATCAATATATCGAATCAACATTTGATTCGGTAACTCGGCTATATCTTATATAACCGTCCGATGATACGAATCGCGAGAATAGAATTCAGTATCACATACTGGTATTATTCTCGGTCCCGCACATATCTCATATGCGCTCCTATTTCGTTTCGCTTGAGCCAGGAAACCTCTGTGTAGGACTCTAAAGACTCGTCAATACGCCGGCAGTAGGTGATGATCATATCAAACACCCACAAGCCGCAAGAGGTCTGCTAAACGTAACGGCCGCCCGGGTATTGAGCAATCAGAAGATCAACGAGCAAGCCCGCTCACACTCCTGTGAATCCAACCAGTAACACTTACCGTACAGTCCGGTCTGTTCGTCTGATATGTCGCATATCTCGCCTAGGGGTGGTAAACGTCAGACCCCAATAGCTTGATAAGTCATGCCGATGTAAGGTCCATAACAAGCGTGAAACTACTGATAACTTTTACCGGTATATCACTGCAACCCTGGCCAGGGATTTCCAGTTATGGCCAGTCGAGCATAGCGCAACATCAACCCCCAATACCGGGAGAGACGAATCCCTTCCTATCGCTCATTGCCTCCATGTGAATTGGGACTGTACCCAAAAACCACCTGTTTGCACGACTCAGTAGAGCCGTGGTAGGGTGGAAATCAAAGCACAGTGGGAGACACACAAGACTCTATGACGATCTCGGGTCAACAGACTAAGCTGTACCAGTGTCACCAGAGAACTGCCATCTGACGTGAGGTATAATACCATCTGGGAGTTCTCGGCGAGTCCGTTCAGTGTACCCAGTCTCCACTGAGCACCCGCATACCATCTCTGATGTCAAACACCAATGGATATAGGATCATCCATCGCCCATCACATGGGTCGAGAAGATATACGCTAGTCTACTCTAGAATATCGATGCCCCGTCTCGATATTCCCACGACTAGGAACATTGAAGTATGTACTCATGGACTACCCAGGCCCCACTAATATGATCTACATCATAGCCCTGGAAGTCGAGTACACATCCTAAGGGCTTTATCAACATGTAACAGAGAGAGACAGAAAGTACACATGTTAAGATAAAGAGCAACCAGATAGCGTACTATCATGCCGAGCAAGAAAGTCCTACCTATATATGTCCCAGCATCCACTACAATATACATCCTATGTACAGTAATGGCCTCTAGGGCATACATATAACTAACAATCTCCCACTTGCACTAGGGCCATATGTAGCAGTGGTTGGAGTATCTAATACTCAACCATCCCATATAAGTCTCTCTCTGGGAAAAAGCCTTTGTGAGTGGATCCGCCGTGTTATCCTCTGAGTCTACTCTCCTAATCTTGATCACCCTGGAGATCAACTATCTCCATGATCAGGTGATGCTGCCTCAGAATATGTCCGGGTCACTGATGGGACCAGTGTTCCTGGGCCAAAGCCACACTTCCATTGTCGCATAATGGTAGGAACCTAGTTCATCTTATGAACCAATATACACCCAAACTTCCTCTTTGGTAGTATCTTTAATAGCGATGTTACCAGCCTTTATCGTCTAGTTTGCCACGGTATCCAGCTTAGAACTCTTCCAACATACCGTCCCTTCACTCAGGGTAAAGACAATGCCTGTCACTGACATTCAGTCATCTTTATCACCCTGGAACCTTTCCAGTGATTCTCCCCAGGATCGTTTGATATCAACTCACTAAACCTAGTGAGAACCCTAACATCCATTTAGATCTATCTTATAGATCCAAAACCCAGGATTTAGGACGTATCACTTTGATCCTATATGGAGAATCCATGTGATAAGAGGAGATTGACCGAGCGTAGCATAGGAAACTCTTTTCCTATCAAGAGTATGTTGTCCACGTACAATACGAGGATGACCACCTTACTCTCTATTACCGTTTTGTATACACAAGGTTCATCTACCATTTTGATGAAGTCAAACTCTTTGACTATCGCATCAAAACAGAAGCTCCAACTCCGCGATGCCTGCTTTAATCTGTAAAGCAACGTGCACACGTTCTCGCTGCTCCCACTGTCTACGAAGCCCTCTGGCTGTGTACTTATAGACGTTCTCTTCTAAATCAGTATTTAGAAAAGGAGTCATGACACCCAACCACCAGATATCATAGTCATGGTATGTAGCAATGGCAAGTAGGATCCGGATGGACTTAAGCATAGCCACTGGAAAAGGTTTCATCATTATCCACGCCTGGTCGAGGAAGATAACCTTTAACAAGTCTAGCTTTGAAAGTCTCAACTTTTCCATCTACACCAAGTAATCTTCTCAAGATATACTTGCTCCTGATGGGGATCCAACCCTTAAGATATAGCAACCAAAGTCCATACTTTGTTGGTGTATATGGATTCCATCTTAGATCGCTAAGCATCCAGCCATTCTTACAGAGTCCCTACTCTTGATGGCCTGCTCAAAACTAGTTGGATCATCATCTCATGATGCTTTCCTCGCTCCCACTGTCACCGAGAAACCGAAGTATCTCTCAGGCAGGTGAGGAACCCTACCAGATCGGCGGAGAGGCCGAGGTTCGTCGGGGACTATTGAATCCTTTGGCTCTGTCAAATCATCAGCTGCAGTTTTGTATAGCTGGAACCTTTCCAGTTCTACAGAACTGACCTTGCCTCGATCTTGTCCGGATTTTGCTTTTGACATGGGCCGGACAATCCCAAATCTTAACTTACTTAAGAGATAGGTTCTTCCCATACCATATCTTATATGGAGTGGTAGGCACTGATTTGATTCGAACCCAATTCAATAGGTATGCAGCTTCTCAAGTGCATAACCCCCTAAAAGAAACAGGTAACTCAGTAGTATTCATCATAGAGCACACCATATCTAATATGGTGTGATTGCTCCGCCCCGATACACCGTTGTGCTGTGGTATATTCAGAGGAGTAATACCGAGAGAGAATCCCATTACTCTTTAGAATAGTCCAAGAATTCCATGCACAAGTATTCTCCTCCCTGATCTTATCAAAGGACATAAGACTTATACCCGTAATTTGGTTCTCTACTTCTAACTTATATTCATTGAATATCTTAAAAGCTTCGGACTTATGTTTCAACAGGAACATATGACTGAATCTTGAGAGATTATCAGAGAATGTAATGAAGTACAAAGAACCGGTCCTGGCATGTGTAGACAGGGGATCTTTCATACAGCATCATGTATCAGTCCCAAGAGTTTACAAACTCTTTCTCTATTTCGAGTAAACAGAGCTATGGTCATTTTATCTTTGTGACATGACTGGCAAGTTTCACAAGATGTAAATTCAAACTGATTTAAATATGCATCTAAAATGTAACTTCAGCCAGTCGGGTCGCATTGATATGACCTAGTCTACAATGCCTCAAGAAGGATTCGTTCATTTCTAAACTCTTCCTTTTGTGTGTGTTCTGTATACTAGGAACCGTAGTTTGATTTAGAGCGTTAATGCTTTTAGATAACGTGTCTGAACCGATCAACTTTTGAAATGTAGGAAATGTTCAAAACATTATCCAACAATACAAAATTATATCCTTTCTTTACTAATAAAGAGACTGATATGATTTTGTATATCAGGTTCGGTATCTAATAGCATTTGTTCAGAATCAATGTATTGGTAATACAGGGTGACCGTGACCAACAGACTTGGCTGCAACACTTGCACCGTTTTCTGTCTCATGAAACTTATCACCCGTTCTCAGTTCTCTTCCTTTCTGTAGCCCATGTAACGGATTACATTAACGGGATCCTGATCCGGTTTCTAATACCCAGGACGTAGAGGATACTGAGAAACAGTTCTTTATAATGAACACATCCGAAGGAGATGCATCATATGCACTTTCTTCGTTTGGGCGGCATGGGAATCCTGGTATTCCCCTATTTCCTGCTCGGTCTTATAACAATTATAAGTCGGAGCGGGACCAACGTTCCCCAGCTCAGTATAACAAGCGGGTTCGGTCAATACATCCATATTATTATCTTGATTAAGGCGTGATATGGTCGCTACCTGGAGAGAGAGAGAAGAAAACACTCTGCGTGCGCTCTTGCAAGATTAGATTGGTTATATATTTTATCTAATCAGGATGGCTCCCACTGTTTTTATCAAATCTTCCTTCAAACCCTAAAAGGAAAGACTAGCCGGGATTAATTACACTCTACAAGTTCGCCAATCTTTCAGCCAGGCCAGTGTCGGTACTTTGAGGGAGGTTCCCCGTGCTTTCGCAAGGTCCTATTTAAAATAAACCTCATTTTCCCAGAGGCGTAACCCCGTTGACACCTTTCTAGACACCTACATGATCGGCTAATTGCAAAATGCAAAACTCTCCCAGGAGTAAAAATTACTCGCAGTGGGTATCGGGATCCAACTATCATATAGAAGGTATGCAATCTCATTGCAAATTTCAACACTTGAAACTCCCGATAAAGGTTTTTACCCCTAGCACTTATGACCTTAACTATGGTCAACAAATCATAAGCACTAGTCAAGTTCTATCCGTCATTTCGTGATTAATTAGACCCACCCACATGACCCTTAACTAAGGTCAACAAAGTCACGCGACTGTCCTAACTAATCGCATCATATGCGGTGTAGGAAGACATCACTTAGCTACCGTACACTGTGCCTTGACTATGGTCAACAAACACAACACGAATACTAAGTACTCTACTTCCTAAAATGACGGAGGGTTGCGGATGGTTTTTAAGAAAACCTTTAACGCTTTGAACTTGATCTCGTTGCGGAATCAAATGGGTTTTTAAATGGAGTGTTTTTGAAACTTTTCTAGTTTTGCTAAAGGGGTCACTCCCGGTGAAGGGATCGTCGGCCCTTTCCTCATCGAATAAGGTGCAGGATATATCATATATACCTCTGTGCAAAGCAAAAAATATAGAAGCAATCGAAAGACAAACCGAGGCTTGTAGCATCTGCCAGTTATTGCTAAAGGAGTCACTCCCGGTGAAGGGATCTCGGTCCTTTCCTTATCGAATAAGGTGCAGGATGTTCTACAAGGAACACCGCGATGCAAAGCAAGAACTGTAGCTACCTGTTTTATTTTTGAAATTCGATTTCACAACATCTTTTAGGTTTATTTTCTTTCATTAATCTCATTAATGAATGTCCCACCATTTAAGTCCACCTAAACATCACAGATAAATATAACGTACGCTTATGCCATCCGCATTCGCCTCGATATCCCGTCTGCACCGTTAGGTTAGGTAACTAACGCCAGAGAGAGACAGGGCTAGCGTGGGTGTAAAACATAAGCAATGTCTATATAATATATCATATATACTATATACAGTATCTATCTGAAAAAATCACATGATCACATCACAGATAACGCAGCAGAAAATATCATATGAAATATTGGATATACTAGGACGTCCGTGTTTTATTTTGAGCCTGAATAAAACACGGATTCCACGGTCGTGATGAATGGCCATTCCCACACCCCTAGACCCCTACGAGAGCGGCAAGCAACCCTACCAATTCTAGAGTTAGGATACTGTTCATCACAGAATACTGCATTTTATACCGCCCATTCTTACGCTCGGTTGTTTATAGGTAGGTGCTTTTAATCCGTGTTTGTTACATATTTGCAGGACACAGGTTCTCGGTTCTAAAACGGTGAAATTCATGGAAAACACGACAAAATCCGGGTTCCTGCCAACCACTGAGAAAACACGGTCTCCGCTCGTCATCCGTATGTTGCCAGATACCAGTTTAGGAAGACAAAATGTCAAATCAATATCACCTTCATGCACAAGGCTCAATGGCAACAACAAGTTCCAAGAAATCTACGCGGAGCTCGAGGCAATCATGACAAAAGCATCCACAAAAGTCCACCTTTCCTCAACAGAAATTCTGGAAGAAATGTGAAAGTATTTTCAGAAAATATATGTACCAGACAACAGGGGACAGCAGACCAGGGAAGCACAGAAAAACGGAGCACCCAATTCCTCTATACGGCCGCGGATCCGCGGCCAATAGGGGGTATTGGCCGCGGATCCGCGGCCATGTGGGGTCTTCATTCTGTCGTTTTTCATGGGCACTTTGGGTACTTCATTTTATGTCAGAATTTGCCCCTAGGGTTTCATTTCCCTGCCTATAAATACAGCAGATCTGAGCCAAGCCAAGGGTCATCCTTTTGTTCCTCTTTTGTAATCTTTTGTATAGTTTTTCTTCTTCTTCTTCATTCTTTTTCCATGAAAATTGTAGTGAGAGCTTTTTGAGTGGGAGATCAATGAAGATGAGGGTTTTGTATCATTCTCTTTTGTTTCTTCTTCCCCTTGAGATTCTTGCTTTCTCTTGATCATTCAACCTCTTCATTGAGCTTGAATGGTTAAGGGTTGGTTATTGATCTCAAGGGTCGTATTCTTTCATGGAATTAGCGCTTCATTTCACATGCGTTCTCTACCCTTCCCTTGATCTTGCAACCTCTTGATTGAGCTTGCAAGTTTAAGGGTTGGCTATTGATCACATGCTTGTCTTGAGTTCTAGTTTCTTGTTCTTTTTATCTCTTTTTATTACTTGCTTATTATTATCTTGCTTTACTTTCTTGCAATTTAATTCATGCACTTAATTACTTGTAATCTTTTCTTTTCTTTGTTCTTTTCTTTTTGTTCTCTCTTTTTGGTTCTTTTTTGTGAATGAATGTAATTATCGTTGTTAAGAATAAATACGGTATTGTAAGTTAAGATTTTCTTTTCTCATTTCCTTTTCCCGTTATTTTCCATTGAACTCCGTCCAAACGTTACGCAAGCGCTCCGTTAGGCACCCTACCCTGACAAGGTAACGGTGATTCCTAACCGCGACCGGTTGCGTTCGGTTTGGCCGGAGGCGAAAGCAAGAGACAAGAACGGAAGGACAAGGGTAAATAAGCCGTATTCTACGAATACCGCGCTTAAATCCCCTAATCCACGTTGTTGCCAATTGCTCTAGCTTCAATTGGTCAAGACTCGGCTCAAAGGTTTTGAGTACGGATTTCTTTAGCTTACATTATCGTATCTTTTCTTAAACAACTTTATACTTGCAAATAAACACATAGGTTAGATCAAACAAACATACAGATTCTTTATTGACTCGTCTAAAACAAGAAAGGACATACAACCATCTCCCTGTGGATCGACCCGTGCTAAACCGGCTAGCTGCATAGCGACACCGTCTTGATTGCGGTTAAAACTCAAATTCTTCCAATCAAATGGCGCCGTTGCCGGGGAGACGGTAGCGTATTTTCTTTCTTGTTATTCGGGTTAATATTCTTTTTGTATATATTTATAAATAAAAAAATATTCTTTTTGTTTTTTTTTTTTATAATTTTTGTGTGCAAGTGTGCAGGGTAATCTGGAGCAAGTACAGTAATCAAAATAGAAAACAGAGCATTTTATTTTGGAGTATAGATCAAGGGGAGTGCAGGGAACCAAAATCGAGGCTCCAATTCCACTGTTTGACCGCGGAACCGCGGTCAAATAGGGGCTGTGGCCGCGGTTCCGCGGCCTTATTGAGGCCTCAGTGCCCCAACTTTTTCCTGCCCTGTCTCTGTTCTTTTATCGTCTCTGTAAATTTCACTATACTGTATTTTCTGCAGATTTCTGCGGATTTGCAAACGGCGATTGTGGGGAGCAAAGTGTACATTCAAGGCTAAGGTGATTGCAAAGTACAGTGCCAAAGATCCGGGTAGTTTGACCCGCGCAAGCGAACTTTTCAAGCTTACCGGATTTGATTCAACGGGGGTTTCCTAACGCAAAACTTAACGGTACGTACTTTACTAACACCTTCTTCTCAAATCCGACGCATCCAATATACTATTCTTTGCAGGATTCTTTGCAAGTTCGCTAGCAAACGCTAAAAATTGACTAACCCGTATTTGTTGCAGTGCCGCGCTTAAACTAAAAAAATGATTTTTTGATTCTTTATAGAATTTTTATTGAATTGCGCATTGCATACATTAATACGGACTTAAGGGCAAGCGAACCCCACAATATACGGTAAAGGATTTCATCACCTTTTCCGTGGCCCACAAATCACGAACTTGAGCATAACGTTTACCCGCACAAATTTTAAAAGAAATTAGACTTTAAGCCTTAAGGACTTCGCGCTCACTAGGAGAAGTTAACTGTGTTTAGAACCTCGCTTAACGGTATATTGTTTACGGGGTGTCTAGGAAAGTGTTAACGGTGCAACCGCCAAAAGAGAAAGGGTTATTTAATTAAGGAACTTCGCGAAAGCGTTGGAAAACCTCCCCTTATCTCTGCACTTACCTGGCCTCGTGATCAGTGTATCTTGAGCCCGTTTCTCGACACAGTTTTACTTCGACAATCAAGTTCTGGAGCAGGTCTAGTTGACCTAGGTGAACCTTAGAACGATTAGGTGTGTGGTATTTTTGTGTCGTGATTGTTTTTGTCCATATTCTTTTTGTGTGTATACTTCATTCTTTTGTTAATATATAACTAAAAAAAAAGTAAAAAAAAATTATCACATTCTTTTTCCCCTCCTTTTCTCTGCCTTCCTCTCTTTCTCCCTTCATATCATGGGTACTCCACCTCGCAAAACTCTTGCCGAACTTTGGTACCCACAACCAGACATTACTTCATACGGTTCTTGTTTTGGTCGAACTTCAAACGACCCCTCCATGCCAAAAATTTCTTTGAAAGATCGGATAGACGCATCTAGGACGAACAACTGGACCCCGCAATCCACTTCGTACCAACCGTTTCAAACATTCACCCCTTCTTGCGTTGATACCCCTTTTGAAAGTCCAGTTGTTGCCACAAGACCTATGTCTCTTGCTGAACGTATTGAACAATCTCGTAGCCGATCTTTCACTCCTTTCACCACTTCAAATTCTTGGGATCAACAATTCCATTCACCTTCCTATCCAAATGTTGATCCTTCTCCTATCCAGCCATTCAATTCCTACCAATCCTACCCTACTTTTGCACCTTCCCTAGACATTGCATCAGAACCGCCATTTGGGAGTTTTCAGTATCCAAACAACTTTAAATCTTTTACTGAAACCCCTTCACAACCCATGTCTAGTCTGGAATAGTCATTGGAAGACTTTAGGGTAGCGTCAAGCCAACAGATGATGGATTTGAATGCGTCCATGGCCGCCCTCATGCAACCTACTGACCCGGTAGCTAGTTTTCAACTAGCTCCAACTTTTTCAATTTATGATGAGGCGGCAGGACAGGCTGTGAATTTGAGTGGAGAGAGTGAGATGTACCCCCTTCCAAATCAAACCTACCCGTCCCAAATTGAATCCCACAACACCTGTTTTGAAAGTCTATCGAGTTTCCCACATGATTTATCAATTGAAGATAGAATGATGAATGAGTTGTGCGACTTTGTAGTGTTTGATTTGCCCGATTGTGAAGGGTCCCTTTTGAGTGAAACCATACCCAATCCTCTTGACCTCTACACCTCCACTCTAGAACCTGAATTGATTGATATCCATGCTTTTGTTGAGGTGTCTGAGAATATAGATTTTCACTTGATCGAGGATATTGACGCTGGGAACATTTTGGATGATGAACCCGTAGATTTGGCTGAGTTTGTCTCTTCAAATCATCATCCCCAGTCTTTAATTGTTTTTCCCGAACTTCATATGCGTCTTGATATTGATGATAAAGGCATGGATGAGATAAATTTTGAGGAGAATATTGAGGATAGTGTTGAGGATGAACCAGTTTTAATTGATGAGTCGGATTTTCCAATTCATCCTGTTCCTTTCATTGACTGTGTACACCCTCCCGAAACCTTAACCGATACCCTTCCTCAACCACTTCCCTCCATCCTTTCCATCGTTCCGACCTTGCAAGAACCCGTATCACTTACATTTCATATGTCTGGTTTACCGAGTTCGGCGTACCCATGGTTTCTCACGAATCTTGAGGGATTTGACCCCATTTCTCGACGGATAAATATATTAGCACAATCGCTTTTCACACATCGGTCATCCCAAATTGTGCTAATCTATCTACTCCATTTGCACCCTCAAGTTCGTATTCCACTTCTTTTTCCCTTCCGCCATTCTTCTTCCTCTCATATACCGAGCCCGTATACCACTTCTATCTCCATACGGTCTCGCGTATTCTCCATCTCTTTTCTCTACGCCTTCTTTCACCAGCCACTGCTTTATCGAGATAAAATCTTTGAATGGTTGGTACTAACTTTTGGCCTGTGTAAGGCCTTGTATAGATTAATACCGCTCTCTTTCCCCCCTAATCCTGAACTTTAACGCTTAACAGTGGAAACACTGTTTTACTTAAGTTTGGGGGGGACTCCTTTTTTGTATATATTTTTTGTTTTCCTTTTTTTGGTTTGTATATAATTTGTTTCTAGGGAGCGCCGACAATTTTGACCCTCTTGGTGTAGCCTGACAGTGAGGGCACTGTCAAGTTTAAGTTTGGGGGTGTGCTCGGTAAGCTTTCTTCCTTCGCATTCATTTGTATATTTTGCATTTGCATACCTTATTAAAAACCCACAAAAATTGAAATTTTTCCAAAAATATAAAAACTTTGTCGTCAAGTTAGCTAATAGGGTAACTTAGATCTTTATTCCGAAAGTTTAGTTGATATGATAGAAATAACTAAATTCTAGGCTTAGGGATTGAAAACCCTAAAAATAACCCTCATTCTGTCTAATTTTGGTAAGTATACGTCCTTACAGTTTTTTTTGAGAAATAGGTAATCTTGAGTTCAGTTCTTGAGTTAAGTCAAGATGAAGGGAAAGTATTGATACTTTACTGAAGGATAAGTCTGAAAAATAGTTTCTTTTCTCGAGTTCAAATTTAGAAAGTATATACCCTACAAACTACACTTACACGCACCTTGAAACTTGGGATAGTAGAGGATACCTAGAAATACTCTTGCCTGAAAGCCTAGTATGAAAGAAAAAACGGTATTTAAAGCTAAACACCAAAAGAGCATGTTGAAAAATATATCCGGTCTTTGAAAAAGAAAAAGAAAAAAAAGAAAAAAAAAGAAAAAGAAAAATAGAATAAAGTCAAGACCTGGAAACTGCTATTTACGCTTTAAGCTCACACATTCAGTAATCGGCCGTTAGTGCCTCAAGAAGCATTAATAGTCGCATGAAAGGTGTGTGAGCAAATCCGTCCATCCTTAATGAAAAGAAGTAGTATTAGGTATTAGGGCAAGGGTATTATAGCTTGAATTGAATTCTTAAGTGTAGGGGTGCAAATATACACACACGTAGGGGTATACAATCGATGTTTGAATAGAAGATAGAAATAAAGAATAAGACTTGTATTTTCTGTAAAGTTGACAAAAATCCCGGATTTAAGACCACACTTTAGAAGGAAAACTCAGGAGATACCAACATCTTTCAAAACTTTTTTGGAACGTATATGATCTAAAGTTAAATAGATAGGAGGTGTGAAGCAATAAGGGTTGGATATTTCTAACTTAGGATGATAGAATTTCTAACGTAAATACTAAACTGTAGGAGTAGAATCGATGTTAACTTATGACACTAGCTTGACGGGATTTTGTGGGTGTAATCCGCTGAAAACCCTCAGGAGACAACACTCCTCCTACTAGGGACACCTAGAGGTTTAACGGCCTATTGCACGCGCTCAGTGCAATCGCGTTCCCTGCGAAAGTGCGGTTAGGATTTTATTTTTTGTGAATAATTGATTTTGCTCGGGACGAGCAAAAGTTAAGTTTGGGGGTATTTGTTCATCACAGAATACTGCATTTTATACCGCCCATTCTTACGCTCGGTTGTTTATAGGTAGGTGCTTTTAATCCGTGTTTGTTACATATTTGCAGGACACAGGTTCTCGGTTCTAAAACGATGAAATTCATGGAAAACACGACAAAATCCGGGTTCCTGCCAACCACTGAGAAAACACGGTCTCCGCTCGTCATCCGTATGTTGCCAGATACCAGTTTAGGAAGACAAAATGTCAAATCAATGTCACCTTCATGCACAAGGCTCAATGGCAACAACAAGTTCCAAGAAATCTACACGGAGCTCGAGGCAATCATGACAAAAGCATCCACAAAAGTCCACCTTTCCTCAACAGAAATTCTGGAAGAAATGTGAAAGTATTTTCAGAAAATATATGTACCAGACAACAGGGGACAGCAGACCAGGGAAGCACAGAAAAACGGAGCACCCAATTCCTCTATACGGCCGCGGATCCGCGGCCAATAGGGGGTATTGGCCGCGGATCCGCGGCCATGTGGGGTCTTCATTCTGTCGTTTTTCATGGGCACTTTGGGTACTTCATTTTATGTCAGAATTTACCCCTAGGGTTTCATTTCCCTGCCTATAAATACAGCAGATCTGAGCCGAGCCAAGGGTCATTCTTTTGTTCCTCTTTTGTAATCTTTTGTATAGTTTTTCTTCTTCTTCTTCATTCTTTTTCCATGAAAATTGTAGTGAGAGCTTTTTGAGTGGGAGATCAATGAAGATGAGGGTTTTGTATCATTCTCTTTTGTTTCTTCTTCCCCTTGAGATTCTTGCTTTCTCTTGATCATTCAACCTCTTCATTGAGCTTGAATGGTTAAGGGTTGGTTATTGATCTCAAGGGTCGTATTCTTTCATGGAATTAGCGCTTCATTTCACATGCGTTCTCTACCCTTTCCTTGATCTTGCAACCTCTTGATTGAGCTTGCAAGTTTAAGGGTTGGCTATTGATCACATGCTTGTCTTGAGTTCTAGTTTCTTGTTCTTTTTATCGCTTTTTATCACTTGCTTATTATTATCTTGCTTTACTTTCTTGCAATTTAATTCATGCACTTAATTACTTGTAATCTTTTCTTTTCTTTGTTCTTTTCTTTTTGTTCTCTCTTTTTGGTTCTTTTTTGTGAATGAATGTAATTATCGTTGTTAAGAATAAATACGGTATTGTAAGTTAAGATTTTCTTTTCTCATTTCCTTTTCCCGTTATTTTCCATTGAACTCCGCCCAAACGTTACGCAAGCGCTCCGTTAGGCACCCTACCCTGACAAGGTAACGGTGATTCCTAACCGCGACCGGTTGCGTTCGGTTTGGCCGGAGGCGAAAGCAAGAGACAAGAACGGAAGGACAAGGGTAAATAAGCCGTATTCCATGAATACCGCGCTTAAATCCCCTAATCCACGTTGTTGCCAATTGCTCTAGCTTCAATTGGTCAAGACTCGGCTCAAAGGTTTTGAGTACGGATTTCTTTAGCTTACATTATCGTATCTTTTCTTAAACAACTTTATACTTGCAAATAAACACATAGGTTAGATCAAACAAACATACAGATTCTTTATTGACTCGTCTAAAACAAGAAAGGACATACAACCATCTCCCTGTGGATCGACCCGTGCTCAACCGGCTAGCTGCATAGCGACACCGTCTTGATTGCGGTTAAAACTCAAATTCTTCCAATCAGATACCCGTACTCGACTCCTCGAGTTGGTCTCCCACTGGACCCTAGAACCCGGTTACTTGTGCTCCCCTCCTTGGGTCTATCCTAATGCGGAAAAGTAAATAATATACAATGGTGACATCTTCCGCAACCTGGAAGTGCCCCAATAAAAGAATATTACATACAAGTTTTTTACATGAATGAAAATGAAAAACACTCATCTCATATAAAAACACCCGGCTATTCGAACACGACGATCCAATATAACATATCCAGCAACACATAACATCACATGTCATCAACGTAAGTAAATATGCCCATCCCAATTGTCGTTGACATATAGCAACGAAACCGGCGATATCACATATTACACTTACGGTCGCAGAAAAGAAAGTGAAAAACTACAACAGTTGGAATCCGCAACCACCATAGACATCGCATGCCTAACAGTTATAAACCCCGCATTTTAGTCTCTTTATCGAAAACTCTTTTCAATATCAAGTCGGGCAATTCAACAAGATCCCCGACATTTCGATCGAATGCTCCTCGCAAACTTTAGTAGGCGGCTGCACCCCTGATACTGTCGACGAAGTGCACTAAGGCGGAACACCGCTGCCGCGAGCATCCGAACGGATGCTTTTGGCGACGGGGTTCTCTTACAGTCACTTGGTCGAGGCTATGGGGTGTGGCTATCTAATAAGTTTACCCGGCGAGTATCCGCGTACGCAACGTGATTGCGACGGACTTTTGATCACATCAAAATTCCGTGGCAACCGATCAAGTGAGACTTAAATGCTATATTTATAACATTCAAATCAGTTATCTCATAACTACTTGTGGATTCCAAATATTGTATCACATTCCAGATAAATAGAAAATGTTGAACTTTCCGAACGAACAATCAAACACCCAAGTTTTCCCGAAAAGTTCAACACATGAAATAAGTTTAAAAAACATTCACTTCATGCAACAGTACCAACGGTCCAGCCGTAAAAGGGTCAAGCCAACGCCTCACATGTGGCACGCCGTACTGCCCCAAACCCTAAGGTTCAAAAGGCAGTTCAAGACGGTCACATAATCGAGTTAAGGTTTGTTGTCTTCTAGAGGGTCCATCACGTTACTTGCACTACTTAGAACGTTATTAAACCACGGAAAAATCCAACATTTGGAAATTTCCCGGCAGGGGAAAAATTGGGTATTCATATCCGGTCGAACTATTCAACATGTTCTAAAATTACCCGGAAGAACACATAGACAAAATTAGACAATCCGATCGAATCTACGAACTCCCAATACAACCCAGAAAACTTAACTCTTGAGTGCAAATTAAAAATTCCCAGAAAACACAGGAATAATATTAAGACATTACTGTGCAAACAGTGATGAAAGAAGTGACCGTACGGCCGCGGAACCGCCGCACGAGCCATGCTCGTGCCCCGGTTCCGCGGCGCCTTGATCGATTTAGGCACACGTTTTGCACAGTATTTCTTAGAAAACCCTGCTGATTTTTCTGCATATTTTTAATTCACAAAATTCCACAGTTTTGAAAAATGTACAGAGAAGGGTTTAATCGGGGGATATCGGGTTCGATCGGACTTCTAGCTTCGTCTACACTTCGCCTAAAGCTCTAGCTAGGCTCTAATACCACTGTAGGGATCCTAGGCACACCCATGAGGTTCTACAACTGATCAACCATGCCAAAATCAAATTTTTCCATGTGCCTAAAAACCCTATGCTAGATCGTTAACTAGAGGTAAGGTGAAACTAAGCAAGCAAACTACTTTGTTACTAAGTGAAAGAGACAACAACCTTTGTAGATCCAGTCCTCCACTTCTCTAGCTCCGTATTGACGCCCCTCCGCTGCGATCATTAGAATCTCGGACTCTAGTGTCGGTTTCATCGGAGAAATGGGCGGGCTAGGTCGTTGACTTCGATGCCGAAGATGATCTACGTCGAGGTGACTCAAACTCAAGCTCCATCTTCACTAGGTCATGAAACTTGTGAAGATAACACACTCTACTACATGGCAAGTGGTAGAGGATGAAGAAATAGGAAGTGGGTTCACTTTGGATTTGGATTTCTCACTTGAATTCATCACTTGGAAATTTTCAAGAATGGTTTCTTCACTTGAAGAAGAAGATGAAGAAGAAGAAAGAATATGAAATTATTCTTGAAAATAATAAATCAAGTGAATACTTATCATAATGCAACCATGGGTGAGGTTAACACATGTAGAGAATAAACTAGGGTTTAGGTGTAATGGTTAGGTTAAGGAAAAAACAAAATGGTTAAGACTTTCAAAGCTTCATGAAGCTTCAAGAATAAAACAAAGAAAGCCACCATTTTATTTTTGCCAAAAATAAATAAATGAAATAAATAAATAAGGTAAATGAAACCCTAACCATTAACTAAACATGGTGTATAGCATACACACACCCAAGTTTGCATGTATCATCAAACATGATACAATCAAGTGCACAAAAATATATCACATATACTACTTGTGCACATCAAGTGAGAAAATCAATCTTAAATGAACAAATACTAGTTAATGTAAAGTAATATATCAAATATATAATTATACATTAAATCATTAAATCAACACTTGATTTAATGATCCGGTCATATTGCATATAACCGACTAATATCAAGTGTATCAATATATCAAATCAACATTTGATTCGGTAACCCGGCTATATCTTATATAACCGTACGATGATACGAATCGCGAGAATAGAATTCAATATCACATACTGGTATTATTCTTGGTCCCGCACATATCTCATATGAGCTCCTATTTCGTTTCGCTTGAGCCAGGAAACCTCTGTGTAGGACTCTAAAGACTCATCAATACGCTGGCAGTAAGTGATGATCATATCAAACACCCACAAGCCGCAAGCGGTCTGCTAAACGTAACGGCCACCCGGATATTGAGCGATCAGAAGATCAACGAGCAAGCCCGCTCACACTCCTGTGAATCCAACCAGTAACACTTACCGTACAGTCCGGTCTGTTCGTCTGATATGTCGCATATCTCGCCTAAGGGTGGTAAACGTCAGACCCCAATAGCTTGATAAGTCATGCCGATGTAAGGTCCATAACAAGTGTGAAACTACTGATAACTCTTACCAGTATATCACTGCAACCCTGGCCAGGGATTTCCAGTTATGGCCAGTCGAGCATAGCGCAACATCAACCCCCAATACCGGGAGAGACGAATCCCCTCCTATCGCTCATTGCCTCCATGTGAATCGGGACTGTACCCAAAAACCACCTGTTTGCACGACTCAGTAAAGCCGTGGTAGGGTGGAAATCAAAGCACAGTGGGAGACACACAAGACTCTATGACGATCTCGGGTCAACAGACTAAGCTGTACCAGTGTCACCAGAGAACTGCCATCTGACGTGAGGTATAATACCATCTGGGAGTTCTCGGCGAGTCCGTTCAGTGTACCCAGTCTCCACTGAGCACCCGCATACCATCTCTGATGTCAAACACCAATGGATATGGGATCATCCATCGCCCATCACATGGGTCGAGAAGATATACGCTAGTCTACTCTGGAATATTGATGCCCCGTCTCGATATTCCCACGACTAAGAACATTGAAGGATGTACTCATGGACTACCCAGGCCCCACTAGTATGATCTACATCATAGTCCTGGAAGTCGAGTACACATCCTAAGGGATTTATCAACATGTAACAGAGAGAGACAGAAAGTATACATGTTAAGATAAAGAGCAACCAGATAGCGTACTATCATGTCGAGCAAGAAAGTCCTACCTATATATGTCCCAGCATCCACTACAATATACATCCTATGTACAGTAATGGCCTCTAGGGCATACATATAACTAACATAGAATATACCGCAATCAAGACGGTGTCGCTTGGTAGCTAGCCGGTTGAGTACGGGTCGGTCCACAAGGAGATGGATTCCTATTCTTTATGTTCTAACGAGTTAATCAAATTATTTTGGGTTCTGATTTAAGATCTAAGAATGAGATTAAAAGTGATTAAAAACCTTGCTAGGGTTAGGATTAGGTTAGTTTGGAAAGTCAATTATTCTCACCGCTTTCTTTGCGCTAATTAAGAACTTTTAGGTGCTAGGGTAATAGTTAACAAAGGGGAATAGCACGTCCGGAAAGAAACTAAGTTTCTTCTCTTTGGTCCTTGTCCGTCCTTTCTTAACTCTTATCCCTAATCTCTATGGAAAACAATCATGACCGGTCTTTAACTATGGAATCACCACTACCTCGTGGGATAGAGTGCCGTAGGGAGCAGTGTGTGGTTGTTTGCATAGAGTCCTTATTTTAAAATATTGAACTGGTAAGAAAGGGGTGAGAGATTTTCATCTCTCAAACCTTCCCTAAACCTAACCCTAACAAGTGAGGAACTACTCACTCATTAGGAAATTAACAAAGGAATTCATTTTTATGATTTTTAATAATCTAATTAAAGTGCGGAAAATAACTACGGCAGATAAAAAAATTGCAGAGAAATAACTATGGCAGATAAGAAATTACTACGGCAGATAAAAAAAACTTACGTTTCTTTATTGATGCACTCTTCGACAATTACAAGGAATGCAATTTTAATCTAAGAAAGTAATAAGAGGCACCCAAAAGAGGATGTAGGCTTTCCTATTTATAGATAGGAGAAACACTAGGGTTTACATCTGATCCACATCTAGAATTATAAGACTACCCTGAGAAGCCTGGTCAACGCACCGACACCCACCGACAAAATGTGCCGACACATGCTCAGCACGGCCGCGGAACCGCGGCCATAAGCAATGTTTGTCCGCGGATCCGCGGCCATATGGAGGGTACTCTGGCTCTATTTCTCTGGGTTGCTTCATGTTGCTATTTGCTTCTGTTTTTTTTACTTGGTTTCTCATAATATCTTCTATTTTCTTCCAGATTTCCACATTGCTGAATGTTGTGGACTTTTACCGTTAGCTTCGCGTTAAAGTCTTGAATCTTTATGCTGCCCTTGTACTTTGTATATTGAATTGTTCATTGATCTTCATTTGTTTCTTAAGCTGTAGGCGGCATCATAAAGATTCTTCTATTTGTTGGTCGTAGTCTCACTTTTGTAGCGTTTTTTTGTTAGTTGTATGTATGCCCTAGAGGCCAGTATTGTACAAATGTATATTATATTGGATGCTTAGACATATATAGAGAGGACTTTCTTACTCGATATGATAGTATGCTATCTGGTTGCTTTTTATCTTAACATGTATACTTGTCTCTTGATACTGTCTTACAGTTACATGTTGGTAAAGTCCTTAGGATGTGTACTTGACTACCAGGACTATGATGCAGATCATACTAGTGGGGACATGGTAGTCCATAAGTACATCCTTTAATGTCCCTAGTCGTGGGTATATCGAGACGGGGCATCGATATACCAGAGTAGACTAGCGTATACGCTTCTCGACCCATGAGATGGGCGATTGATGATCCCATATCCATTGGTGTTTGACATCAGAGATGGTATACGGGTGCTCAGTGGAGACTGGGTACACTGGACGGACTCGCCGAGAACTCCCAGATGGTATTATACCTCACGTCAGATGGCAGTTCTCTGGTGACACTTGTGCAGGTTAGTCTGTAGACCCGAGATCGTCATAGAGTCTTATATGATTCCCACTGTGCTTTGATTTCCACCTTACCGCATCCAAGAGGGCGCGCAAAACGGTAGTTTTTGGGTACAGTCCCGAGTCACATGGAGGCAATGAGCGATAGGAGGGGTTTCGTCTCTCCCGGTATTGGGGGTTGATGTTGCGCTGTGCTCGATTGGCCATAACAGGGAAGTCCCTGGCCAGGGCTGATTTAGAGATTTACTGGTAAGTGTTACCAGTAGTTTCTCAACCCGTTATGAGCCTCACATCGGCACGACTTATCGGTTATTGGGGTCTGACATTTACCGTCCCTAGACTTGATATACGACATATCAGACGAGGAGACCGGACTATACGGCAAGTGTTACAGTCAGGCTATTACAGGAGTTGGAGGGGGCTTGCTTGCTGATCTTCTAATCTCTCAATACCCGGGTAGCCGTTACGTCCAGCTAGTACCGCTGACGGCTTGTGGGTGCTTGATGTGATCATCACCTACTGTCGGCGTATTGACGAGTCTTTAGAGTCCTACATAGTGGTTTTACTGGCTCAGGCAAAACGAAATAGGAGCGCATATGTGATATGTGGGGGACCGAGAATAATGCGTGTATGTGATACTGTATTCTATTCTCGTGACTTTTTGTATCGGTCGGTTATATATGATATAGCCGAGTTATCGAATCAAGTGTTGATTCGATAAGTCGATACATTGGATGTTAGTCGGTTATATGAGATATAACTGGATTATTAAGTCAAATGTTGATTTAATAATTTAGTGTATAATTGTATATTAGATATACTAATTTACATTAACTAACATTTGTTCACTTAAGGATTTTTCTCACATGTGCACAATTTTAATATATATGTGATATATATTAAAATGTGTTTTCTTTTTGTATCATGGTTGTTGATACAACATTCATAGGTGTATGAGACTTACACCATGCTATTTATTATGTTGGGTTTAATATTTAAAGTAATTACAAAATTAGTGGAAGATTAGAAAAATGTATGAAGCTTGTGGAAGCTTGTGGATGCATTGACTAAGTCCACTAAGTTTGTTTTTACTTTGGATATTTGTTAACCCAACCATTAGGATTAGCCATAGTTATGTCTCTACATGAGTTAGTATATGATACTCACTCACCCATGGTTAGCTCACTTGACTTGATCATTATCTTTCTCATTTTATTTCTTCATCTTCTTCCTTGAGCTAAAAAACTCTCTAAGGTTTGATCCAAAGTGAGAAATATTGTGAGAAAATAAATTCTAAAATGAACCCACTTCCTATTTCTCCATCCTCTACTAGACTAGCACTTTAGTTTAGGGTATTTGCTTCACTAATTCTCTAGTTAGTGAAGTAGTAGCCTGAGTTGGTATTCCCTCGACGTAGATCATCTTCGGCCTCGAAGACTTAAAGCAAGGACGCTTCTTTCGCCTCGTGAAGCCATGCAAGAGCCCGGGAGAACCATGATCGCAGCGAAGGGACTACAACAAGGAGGTTTAGAAGTGAAGGACCGATCTACAAAGGTTGTATTTCGTATTCACTTAGTCGTAAATGTTATTTACTTGCATATGTTACCCTAATAGTCTAGCAAAGATCTTGTTTAGGGTTGTTCGGCACGGCTAAAATTTTAACCGGGCATGGTTGATGCCTTGTAGTACCTTGTTAGAGTGCCTAGTAACTCTACAGTGGTATCAGAGCCTAGCTAGAGCATTAGGCGACGTGTTTACGAAGTTAAAACTCCGATCGAACCCCGATACGTCAAAATGACCCCCTCTCTGGACATTTTTTAAAAATGTGGTTTTTTCTATATTAAAAATACCTAAAAATTCATCAGAGAATTGTAGGTATTACTGTGAAAAACGACAAAGTAACTAGTAAGGACCGCTGCGGAACCGCGGCAATACCCTGCTTGTGCCGCGGATCCGTGGCCGTACAATGAGCTTTTGCTTTGGTTTTTGCACAGTAATACCCATATCTGTTAGTGCTATTTTCTGGGTATTTTTAATCTGGCTCAAGTGTTGAGTGTTCTGGGGATTATTTTGTATTCGTTGATTCGATCGGAAAATTTAATTTCGTTCTTGTTTTCCGGATAATTTAGAAAGTATTAAAATGTTCGAACGGATATCATTAACTCATTTTTTCCCGGTACGAAAAACATTCAAGTGTTGAATTTTTCTTGGGTTTAAATCTTTCGGAAAAACGTGCAAGTAACGTGATGGACCCTCTAGAAGAACACAAACCTTAACTCGATTATGTGACCGTCTGAACCGCCTCTAAACCTTAGGGTTTGGGGCAGTACGACGTTGCCACATGTGAGGCATTGGGTTGACCCTTCTACGGCTGGACCATTGCTACTGTGACGTATTCTGGAATTTTTGAACTCCGCTCAAGTGTTGAGCTATTTAGGAAATCTTGGGTATTTGATTATTTGATCGGAAAGTTTAATACTGTCTATTTATCTGGAATGTGATACAATATATGGAATTCATAAAGTCAGGCATGAAATGCGAAGTATGTGATATATCGGATTTACGATGTCTAAAGAGATTGTGGATTCCAAATGTTGTAGTTTTACAGTTTCTTTTCTGCGACCGTAAGTGTAATATATGATATCGCCGGTTTCATTGCTATCTGTCAACGACAATTGGGATGCGCATATTTACTTACGTAGATGACATGTGATGTTATGTGTTGCTGGATATGTCATATTGGATCGTCGCGTTTTGAATAGCCGGGGGTTTTATGTGAGATGAGGTTTTTTTTTATTTTCATTCATGTAAAATTAAATGTATGTAATATTCTTTTATTGGGGCACTTCCGGGATGAGGTTGTTGTCACCATTTGTATATTATTTACTTTTTCGCACTAGGATAGACCCAAGGAGGAGAGCACAAGAAACTGGGTTCTAGAGTCCAGTGGGAGACCAACTCGAGGAGTCGAGCCCGGGTCTCCTAACTCTAGAATTGGAAGGGTTGCTTGCCGCTCTCGTAGGGGTCTAGGGGTGTGGGTTTGGCTATTCATCGCGATTGTGGAATCTGTGTTTTATAGAGGCTCAAAATAAAACACGGACCTCCTAGTATATCCATTATTTCATATGTTTCTTCTGCTGCGATATCTGTGATGTGATCATTTGATATGTTGAGATGGATACTGTATATAGTATATATGATATATTATATAGACGTTTCTTATGTTTTACACCCGCGCTAGCCCTGCCCCACTCTGCCGTTAGTTACCTAACCTAACGGTGCACGAGGGGACATCGAGGCGAATGCGGATGGCATAAGTGTACGCCGTATTTATTTGTGATGTTTAGGTGACTTAAATGATGGGACTTCATTAATGTGATTAATGAAAGAAAAGAAACCTAAAAGATGTTGTAGAATCAAATTTTCAAAAAGGGTAGCTACAGTTTTTGCTTTGCATAGCGATATATATGATATATCCTGCACCTTATTCGATGAGGAAAGAGCCGAGATCCCTTCACCAGGAGTGACCTCTTTAGAAAAACTGGCAGATGCTACAACACTCGGTTTGTCTTTTGATTGCTTTTGGAGTTTTTGCTTTGCATAGCGATATATATGATATATCCTGCACCTTATTCCATAAGGAAAGAGCCGAGATCCCTTCACCGGGAGTGACCTCTTTAGCAAAACTAATGAAAGCCTCAAAATCACTCCATTTTAAAATTCACTCGATTCTACAACGATATCAAGTTCATTACGCAATAGGTTTTCAGAAAAACCTGTCGTAGCCCACCATCATTTCAGATAAGAACTGTTTAGTATTCATGCTGCGTTTGTTGGCCTTCGTCAAGGCGTAGTGTGCGGTAGCTGAATGGTGCTTATCTGCTTATGCATATGATGCAGATTGTTTTGGGGTAGTCGTACGACCTTGTTGGTCTTTGTCAAGGATCGTGCGGGTGGGTTTGATTCAATCAAGAAATGACGGGTTGAACTTGACTAGCATCCTATGATTTGTTGGCCTTTGTCAAGGTCATAGGGGTTAGGGGCAAAATATTATCGGGAATTTCAAGTGTTGAAATTTGCAATGAGATTGCATACTCTCTATGAGATAGTTGGATCCCGATACCCACTATGAGTAATTGTTAATCCTGGAAGAGTTTTACACAGGACAATTAGCCAATCAAGTAGGTGTCTAGAAAGGTGTCAACGGGGTTATGCCTCTGGGAAAATGAGGTTTACTTTAATTAGGTCCGTGCGAAAGCACGGGGAACCTCCCTGAAAGTACCGACACTGGCTTGGCTGAAAGATTGGCAAAATTGTAGGGTGTAATTAATCCCGGCTAGTCTTTCCTTTTAGGGTTTGAAGGAAGATTTGATAAAAACAGTGGGAGCCATCCTGATTAGATAAAATAATAACCAATCTGATCTTGCAAGAGCATACGCTAAAGTGTTTTCTTCTCTCTCTCTCCAGGTAGCGACCATATCATGCCTTAATCAAGATAATAATATGGATGTATTGACCGAACCCGCATGTTATACTGTGCTGGGGAACGTTGGTTCCGTTCTTTCTTATAAAAGTTATAAGACTGAACAGGATATAGGGAATACCAGGATTCCCATGCCACCCGAATGAAGAAAGTACATGTTGATGCATTTTCTTTGGGTGTGTTCGTTACAGAGAACCGTTTCTCCATTTGCTCTACGTCCTGGGTATTAGATACCGGGTCAGAATCCCATATATGTAATCAGTTACATGAGCTGAGGAGAGGTAGAGAACTTGGAGAAGGTGATAAAGACATAAGGGTTGGAAATGGTCCAATTGTTGCAGCTAGAACCCTCGGAGAATATCACCTTGTATTATCAACTGGTAATACATTGATTCTGAATGAATCCTATTACATGCCGAACATGATATGCAACATTATATCGGTTTCTTTATTAAGTAAAGAGGGATATAATTTTGTATTACAGGATAATGTTATGAACATTTTCCTGAACCAAAAGTTGGTTGGATCAAGCACGTTGTGCAATGGCATTTATGTTCTAAATCAATCAACAGTTCTGAGCATAACAAACACACACAAGAGGAAGAGTTCATAAATGAACGAATCCTTCTTGTGGCATTGTAGACTGGGTCACATCAATGCGACACGACTAGCTAAGTTGCATAAGGATGGATATTTGAATCCGTTTGAATTTTCATCTTATGACACTTGTCAGTCATGTCTCAAAGGCAAGATGACCAAAACTCCGTTTACGGGACACGGAAAAAGAGTTACGGAACTCTTGGGACTGGTACATAGTGATGTATGCGGCCCCATGTCTACACATGCCAGGAATGGTTCTTCGTACTTCATTACACTCACTGACGATCTCTCTAGATTTGGATATGTGTTCCTGATGAAACACAAATCAGAAGCTTTTGAGAAATTTAGAGAATATAAACAAGTCGAGAACCAGACCGGAAAAAGTATTAAAATCCTTCGATCTGATCAAGGAGGTGAATACTTGAGCAATGAATTCCTGGACTTCCTAAAAGAGAATGGGATTCTCTCTCAGCTAACTCCTCCATATACACCACAGCACAACGGTGTATCGGAACGGAGGAACCGCACCCTAGTAGATATGGTGTGCTCTATGATGAGCACAGCTGAGTTACCTATTTCCTTCTGGGGGTATGCACTGGAGACAGCAGCATACCTATTGAATCAAGTTCCATCTAAATCTGTACCTACCACACCATATGAGATATGGAGTGGGAAGAGACCATGTCTTAAACGAGTTAAGATATGGGGTTGTCCGGCCTATGTCAAAAGAAAAAATCCGGACAAACTCGAGGCACGGTCAGTTCTATGCAAGTTTGTGGGATATCCCAAACATTCACATGGATATCTTTTTTACCATAGCGAGGAACAAAAGGTGTTTATTTCTCGACATGCCACCTTTTTAGAAAAGGAATTTCTTACAAAAGAAATTAGTGGCAACGAGGTAGAACTGGAAGAAATTCCGGCTACACAAACTCAAACTGAAGATTTAGTGGAACCAGAGGATTCGGTAGTTCCCAACGAACCCCAGCCACTCCGCTGATCTAGTAGGGTTCCTCACCCACTTGAGAGATACTATGGTTTTCTCATGGATGGTGGGAGCGAGGATTGCATCATGGTGGACGATGACCCAACTAGCTTCGAGCAGGCCATCACGAGTGGGGACACAGTAAAATGGCTGGATGCAATGCGGTCCGAGATGGAATCCATGTACACCAACAAAGTATGGACTTTGGAAGATGCTTCTGAAGGGGTAAAACCCATTGGGAGCAAGTGGATCTTAAAAAAAAACTTGGTGTAGATGGGAAAGTGGAGACTTTCAAAGCTAGACTTGTTGCAAAGGGCTTTCGTCAAAGACCAGGTGTGGACTATGACGAAACCTTTTCTCCAGTGGCTATGCTTAAATCCATCCGGATCATGCTTGCCATCGCTGCATATCATGACTATGAAATCCGGCAAATGGATGTTAAGACCGCCTTTCTAAACGGTGATTTAGAAGAGAGCGTGTACATGACTCAGCCATAGGGCTTCGTAGCTAGTGGGAGCAGCGGGAAGGTGTGCAAGCTGCTTAAATCAATTTATGGATTAAAGCAAGCATCGCGGAGTTGGAACATCTGCTTTGATGTCGTTATCAAAGTGTTTGATTTCGTCAAAAACGTAGATGAACCTTGTATCTACAAGAAGGTGGCAGAGAGTAAGATTGTCTTCCTCGTATTATACGTGGACGACATACTCTTGATAGGAAATGACATTCCTATGCTGCAATCGGTCAAGCTCTTCTTATCATAAAGATTCTCAATGAAAGATCTAGGTGATGCCTCCTGCATACTGGGAATTATGATCTATAGAGATAGATCTAAAAGGATATTGGGATTGTCCCAATCCAGGTACATTGACACCATACTAAAGAGGTTTAGTATGGAAGATCCAAGCGTGGGTACTTAGCCACGATCTCTGGACTCACTCTCTCCAAAGAGATGTCTCCCAAGACTGATTTGGAGAGAGCTCGCATGCAAGGGATACCCTATGCTTCGGTTGTAGGCTCTATCATGTACGCGATGCTATGTACCAGACCCGATGTAGCACACTCACTAAGTGTAGTGAGTAGGTATCAAGCTGATCCTCGAGAGAGTCACTGGACAGCTGTGAAGAGCATTCTCAAGTACTTACGAAGGACTAAGGAGATGCTCTTGGTGTATGGTAACGGAAAACTCCAAGTGGAGTCCTTTACCGATTCGAGCTTCCAGAGTGATAAAGACGACTCTAAGTCGCACTCGGGATTTGTCTTTACCCTTTATGGAGGGGCGGTTAGCTAGAAGAGTTCCAAGCAGGAAACCGTGGCAGACTTGACGATGGAGGCTGAATACATCGCTGCCAACGATGCTGCCAAAGAGGATGTCTGGATCAAGAAGGCTGAATACATCGCTGCCAACGATGCTGCCAAAGAGGATGTCTGGATCAAGAAGTTCATTACTGAACTTGGAGTGGTTCCATTCATTGAGCATCCAATACCTTTGTATTGTGATAACAATGGAGCGGTGGCTTTGGCCTTGAACCCAGGTCCCATCAGTGATCCAGGTATATTCTGAGGCGGTATCACCTGATCCGGAAGATAGTAGATCGCCGGGAGATCGAGGTCAGGAGGGTTGACACGAAAAACAACACAGCGGATCCACTCACGAAGGCCATTCCCCAGATACAGTTTGAGAGACTCTTCGGGATGCTTGGTATGCGATACTACAGCAGCTGGCCCTAGTGCAAGTGGGAGATTGTTAGTTGTATGTATGCCCTAGAGGCCAGAATTGTACAGATGTATATTATATTGGATGCTTGGAGATATATAGAGAGGACTTTCTTGCTCGATATGATAGTATGTTATCTGGTTGCTCTTTATCTTAACATGTATACTTGTCTCTTGATACTGTCTTACAGTTACATGTTGGTAAAGTCCTTAGGATGTGTACTTGACTACCAGGACTATGATGCAGATCATACTAGTGGGGACATGGTAGTCCATAAGTACATCCTTTAATGTCCCTAGTCGTGGGTATATCGAGACGGGGCATCGATATACCAGAGTAGACTAGCGTATACGCTTCTCGACCCATGAGATGGGCGATGGATGATCCCATATCCATTGGTGTTTGACATCAGAGATGGTATACGGGTGCTCAGTGGAGACTGGGTACACTGGACGGACTCGCCGAGAACTCCCAGATGGTATTATACCTCACGTCAGATGGCAGTTCTCTGGTGACACTTGTGCAGGTTAGTCTGTAGACCCGAGATCGTAATAGAGTCTTATATGATTCCCGCTGTGCTTTGATTTCCACCTTACCACGTCCAAGAGGGCGCGCAAAACGGTGGTTTTTGGGTACAGTCCCGAGTCACATGGAGGCAATAAGCGATAGGAGGGGTTTCGTCTCTCCCGGTATTGGGGGTTGATGTTGCGCTGTGCTCGATTGGCCATAACAGGGAAGTCCCTGGCCAGGGCTGATTTAAAGATTTACTGGTAAATGTTACCAGCAGTTTCTCGACCCGTTATGAGCCTCACATCGGCACAACTTATCGGTTATTGGGGTCTGACGTTTACCACCCCTAGACTTGATATGCGACATATCAGACGAGGAGACCGGACTGTATGGCAAGTGTTACCGTCAGGCTTTTATAGGAGTTGCAGCGGGCTTGCTTGCTGATCTTCTGATCGCTCAATACCCTAGTAGCCGTTACGTCCAGCTAGTACCGCTGACGGCTTGTGGGTGCTTTATGTGATCATCACCTACTGCTGGCGTATTGACGAGTCTTTAGAGTCCTACATAGAGGTTTTACTGGCTCAGGTAAAACGAAATAGGAGCGCATATGTGATATGTGCGGGACCGAGAATAATGCGTGTATGTGATACTGTATTCTATTCTCGCGAATTTTTGTATCGGTCGGTTATATGTGATATAGCCAGGTTATCGAATCAAGTGTTGATTCGATAAGTCGATACATTGGATGTTAGTTGGTTATATGAGATATAACCGGATTATTAAGTCAAGTGTTGATTTAATAATTTAGTGAATAATTGTATATTAGATATACTAATTTACATTAACTAACATTTGTTCACTTAAGGATTTTTCTCACATGTGCACAACTTTAATATATATGTGATATATATTAAAATGTGTTTTCTTTTTGTATCATGGTTATTGATACAATATTCATGGGTGTATGAGACTTACACCATGATATTAATTATGTTGGGTTTAATATTTAAAGTAATTATAAAATTAGTGGAAGATTAGAAAAATGCATGAAGCTTGTGGAAGCTTGTGGATGCATTGACTAAGTCCACTAAGTTTGTTTTTACTTTGGATATTTGTTAACCCAACCATTAGGATTAGCCATGGTTATGTCTCTACATGAGTTAGTATATGATACTCACTCACCCATGGTTAGCTCACTTGACTTGATCATTATCTTTCTCATTTTATTTCTTCATCTTCTTCCTTGAGCTAAAAAGCTCTCTAGGGTTTGATCCAAAGTGAGAAACATTGTGAGAAAATAAATTCTAAAGTGAACCCACTTCTTATTTCTCCATCCTCTACTAGACTAGCACTTTAGTTTAGGGTGTTTGCATTACTAATTCGTTAGTTAGTGAAGTAGTAGCCTGAGTTGGTATTCCCTCGATCAAGATCATCTTCGGCCTCGAAGACTTAAAGCAAGGATGCTTCTTTCGCCTCGTGAAGCCATGCAAGAGCCCGGGAGAACCATGATCGCAGCGAAGGGACTACAACAAGGAGCTTTAGAAGTGAAGGACCGATCTACAAAGGTTGTATTTCGTATTCACTTAGTCGTAAATGTTATTTACTTGAATATGTTACCCTAATAGTCTAGCAAAGATCTTGTTTAGGGTTGTTCAGCACGGCAAAATTTTTAACCGGGCATGGTTGATGCCTTGTAGTACCTTGTTAGAGTGCCTAGTAACCCTACATTTTTCACCATTTTCACTGTATTGTTCCGAGAACCTGTAACCTGCAACTATTTAGCAGACATGGATCAAAAGCACCTATTTATTTGTAAAATGATTAAGAATGGGGAATATAATAATGCAAAATTATGATATGAACAAATACACCCAAACTTATCTTTTGCACGTCCCGAGCAAAACCAATTTATTCTTGAAAAAACCTATCCTCACTTTCGCAGGGAATCGCGATTGCACTGAGCTCGTGCAACAAGTCGTTAAACCTCTAGATGTCTGATTGAATGATTCTTTGTGTGTCATGTTTTGAAAATGTGTAAAGATCACAATCAAAGAAATTTATACCGCAATCAATTAACGGTGTCGATGTAGGGCGTTAATGAATACGGATCGTCCAATGAGAAAGTGTGATTTGCTCGTTATCGTTTTAGTTGAGTCGAAAATTAAAAGATAAAAGAAATTGCAATAAAATTGATTCAAGATTTGTAAATTTTTATTTCAAGAACTTTCAAGAAAATAAAGATCAAGAATCAAGAATCGTCCAATTTGAATTAGTTATCAAGATTTGTAAAGAGGCTCGTAGGAATCGATCTAATCGATAGTGACGATGAAGAATTAGGATTAAAATTCTTATCTATTGAAGATTTGATGCTAGATCGGTGTCAATCAACGAGGTTTAGGGATCCTTTGACGAAACTAGGGTTTCTTCATCCTCATCCCTTATCCTTTCATTAATTAGCACTCAAATTCTAGCCTCTAGGAAATTCAATCATCGATTGTTGATCTCTAGTTGAGAGCGAAAATATTCAAGAAGACATCTCGCTCAAAACTAGGTCATCTTTGAATCAATTTCCTAGGGTTTACAAAACTCATAAGACTTAAGAATCGTTCACGAATTTAATCGTCGTCATCTATCCATTTTCTCGATTCCTCCACGAGCGGAGTTTTCACTCAAACATTATGACAAAGAAAATAATCAAGAATTGAGAACTTATCACATTGCTCAAATGTAAAGAAAAACAAGATCAAGAATTTTCACCTTTCATTATTCAACATCTCGTTACAATTCGCTCAAAAGACTACAAGAATTGAGGAAAGCACTCGATCGTCGAATTAGCTTCGCATCGCCTCCGTGAGTCGCGGATCGTCTTGGATCACTTGCTCGGATGAAGATCGGCGTCGCTTCAAAATGGCTTGATGGCTTCTTGCTTGATTTTGTACTCGGTGATCTTGAATTGGCTTTTGGGATTGGATTAGGGTTTGGATGCACAAGTTGTGTCACTCAACTTGTGTTTGGAAATTGTTGAACAACCTTTTGATGAAGCCTTAGGTCCCTTTATATAGCCTTCTCCTTTATCTTCCCCTAGAAGCTTAATTAGGTTTAGCTTCCTTTAGAAGCTAGGTTTAGTTTAGCTTCTCTTGCAAGCTTGGTAGTTGAGTAGAAGATTCTAGAGTTAGTTAGTTAGTTTGAGAAGCTTGGAGGTGTTTGGCTTGTACAAGAAGCTTGGCTATTCGGACAGAAGCTTCTGGAATTTACATTAGCTTGAATGAGTTTGAACCTTGAAATGAGAAGTCTGAAGTAATGAACTATTGACATCATGATCACGTGGCCGCGGATCCGCCGCCAATAGGGCCCTACGGCCGCGGATTCGCGGCCCTTTGGAGGCATTGGTGCTTCAAACTTCCAGGGTACACTTGTGGGGTCTTTAGTGCTGTTTCCTGATGTCTGTAATCTTATAAATCTTTCTTGTTCACAGCCAGATCACAAGTCTTGGACTTGGCGTATTTTTATCAGCACTTTTAGCAGTTTCGGCTCTTTTCCTGGAATTTCCTGCACACAATCTCGAGACAAGTGTTGCGATATACAAACGATCATGCGTGCAATAATAAACACTCAATTTTCCTCAAAATGCCGGTTATAATGTATAACAAATGTTATTTGGTATTGAAAGATGAATTGCTAATATGTGCTATATTCATACCGAACATCTTTAGATGACTGCAAATAGTAGGGAAATTGATGTGTTAAAAATGCAGTATTTTCGACTGATCAAATTCCCCCAAACTTAATTTTGGTCGTCTCGAGCAAACTTGTTTTATTAGAAAGAGAAGGAGAAAATAAAGAAAAAGAAAAACTAACAAGCACACTTTCGTAGGCAACACGATTGCACTGAGCACGTACAACAAGCCTTTAAACCTCTAGGTGTCCCTAGTAGGAGGAGTGTTGTCTCCTTAGGGTTTTCAGCGGATTGCACCCACAAAATCCCATAATAAAAGGAAGACTGTGAGAGTTACATTTAAAGATAAGAATTATAAAAGAAAAGCTTTGAAAATTAGAGTTTCCAACTACACTAGCTTTTCGGTTGTCATGAGCCATATCTTAATAGTCATGAAAAGATGTTAGAAATCATCCCTCAATAGAACATCGTCTTTATTCTTCATTCCTACCTTTCTTCCAAACATCGATCATATAACCCTACGTGTGTGTATTAGACATCCCTACACTCGGAGAATTCAATTCAAGCTATCATACTCTTGTCCATCTGCCTCGGTACTTTTTAATCGGTGAATATTTAGATGGATTTGCTCATACATTTTTCATGCGACTGTTAATACTTCTTGAGGTACTAACCGACCGATTACTCATGTGCTTGCTTATACGGTGTATTAGTATTTTTCTCATCTTGCACCACCTAAGGCTTAGCAGTGACTCCCAAACCAGTTGGTCTAAGGCACTAGGTGATGAAGCTCCCTCGCTATATTTTTTTTTATTGCTGCCTTAGTGATAACAAAACCGGTGTTCATTTTCTTTTCACCATTTTATCTTTTACTTTCCATTTATTATTTCCTTCATACTTTAGCTTTTAGACAAGAGCATTTCAAGGTATCCTCTACTATCTCGAGTTTCAAGACGTGTGTAAGTGCGTATAGTAGGGTATCGACATTCAAATGTTTGGCTTCCAGAATAGAAACTATTTTTCAGACTTATTTTTATCCTCAGATTAGTGACTTCCTTCATCTTACTAACCCTTGGGACAACGGCTCATAACTACTTATTACTAGTTTCGTTTAAGAAAACTTCTAACTTTCTTGGTTTTCTTAAAATATTCTAATCTTTTGGATGTAATTTTTCACTATCTAATCTTTTATGATAAAATTAAATATTAAATATTTTTATCTTTTAAAATTTTTCAAATTTTTATATGTTTTAAAAGTTTTGTGCTTATACAAAGTATGATGCAAATGATGCAAAAAGTAAGCACAAACCTCCCCCAAACTTGTTTTCGACAGTGTCCTCACTGTTGCTATCTGTTGGATCACAAAAAACCTGTAAACTTGGGAGGATATTTGTTAAAGGGGATATGCAATATGATCGTGAAAATCCTCCCCCAAACTTATTTTTGGTACACAAATTTCGTGTACAAATTTTATTTTCAAAAGCCAGATTATACCCCCCCAAACTTGAGTTAAACAATGTTAAGTTTTGAAAATCACAAGAAGGGGTCAAAGTTATTGGTTGATGCCAAGCTTTGCAAAGACCGAAGGTCAACACTAACCATTCGAAAATTTTATCAATATAGTGCATCAGTTGGTGAAATGACATGTTATATGGAGTCAAAAAGAAGTGGGGAAAAGATAAGTGGTGGGATAGAATGTGTTTGAGTCTCGTTTTGGAGAGACGACTCAGTGAATGTGATGGATTACTCGCATCCTTTTTACAGTCCAGAAGAAGGGGTGGAGATTCAATTTCATTGTTTGGGAGATGATTCACCTCAACACCCATGTTTTTAAAAAATGCAAGTTCATCAGCGAAAATTTCCTCAAAAGTCTCATCAATACCCCGAAGAATAATGTAATTTAAAAGCGCGGGGTGATCTTCAGACTCCAAAAATGGTTCATAATCAGTGTTAGTTGTTGACTCGGACAACTCGGTGGAAGAGTCTGTATGTGTATGATACACAGTTGGGTCAAACAACAACATATGAAATGAGTCAAGTTCAGTATCACGAGGTTCGTCAAATTCGCTACTGTCGACATCCATTAATTCGACAGAACAGACCTGAGCAGTAGGTTCGGAGGGTACACTTCCCAACTTGTAAATGTTCAGCTCAATTGACATCTTCCCGAAGGATAGGGTCATAGAGCCATTACGACAGTTGATTATAGCATTGGAAGTGGCCAAAAAGGGTCTACCAAGAATCACCGGAATTTGATTCCGTGGGTTCGCAACAGGCTGTGTATCAAGAACAATAAAGTCCACAGGGAATACAAATTCCCCGATTTTTATTAACACATCCTCTAGTTCACCCCTAGGTTTGGTGATTGATCGGTCGGCCATCTGGAGAGTGCAGTGAGCTGGTTTCAACTCTCCGATCCCTAACTGCTCATAAACCGAGTAAAGAAGCAGGTTAACACTTGCGCCAAGGTCAAGTAGAGCACGATTAATGTGTTTATCCCCAATAGAAATAGAAATAGTAGGATAGCCAGGATCCTTACGTTGTTTAGGTAATTGTTGGGGAAAAACTGTGTCTACAGTTTTTGACATGAATACCTTCTTTGGCACTTGAGTCTTCCTCTTCTTAGTGCACAAGTCTTTGAGAATTTTCGCATAAGCGGGGACTTGTTGAATAGTATCTAGGAGAGGGATATTGATGTTAACCTGTTTAAAGATTTCCGTGATCTTATCCATTTGCGGACTTGGTCTGTTTCCCCTTAATCGATTCGGATAAGGAGCTTGAGCAATAAGGTCAGGGTCCAATATTGGAGAAGAGCGTGTGGGTAGGAATGATCTAAGAATAGGAGTGGGGATCGTTTTCGGTGGACTAGAAGAGGTGGGCTGAGGGTTCGATCCTTGAGAAAAACGGAGAATAGGCTCGGAAGAAAGTGGTTGGGTAGACGAACTGGGGTCAGAAGTAGAAGTAAAAGTGGAAGGAAAAGTCTCAACCGGGGTATCATTAATTGATTCTTCATTATTATCAATCTCCTCACCAATATGGTTGTCAAGCACTCTTCCAGATCTCAACGTGGTGATAGCGTTCACATGATGTGAATAGCCAGGATTGGGTAAAGGTTGAGCTGGAACTTTCCCTTTCTCTCTAGCACTCAATTCGGCATTTATACGGGCAATTTATGCTTCCATCGATTTAATACTCTCACTTTGGGAGTCAGAGTTTTTCTGGATTTTATCGACGGAAGACTTTATTTCGGCCGAAACTTGCATGAAATTTGTCAGAAGCAAATTCATGAGTGAAGAGGATTCATCAGTACCGGTCAACTGCAAAGGATTATTCGGAGCAGGTGTGTTAACCGGATTTTGAAAATTTTATGATTGGTAGGGGTGCTGACTTATTTGAAGTGGTTGCTGTTGTGGTGGAGGAGCCCTTTGGAAATTGTTTTGATTTGGAACCGTGTTTTGATTTTGTGATTGGTTCCAGGAAAAATTAGGGTGATTCCTCCAACCCTGATTATAAGTGGAAGAATACGGATCGTTTCTAGGTTTTTGTTGGAAAGCAGCATTGGTATGCTCATGACCTTGAAACGGAGAATTCAATGGACATTCTTCCGTAAGATGTGATGGATCAGAACAACATCCACAAACAGTTTTGGAGAGTGACATTTGATTTAGGGCGGCGGCTAAAAATTTATTTTCCATAGTTTCGAGTTTCTTTTACATTGCTGACATTTCGGCTCTAACTCCTATGGAAACATCCGATTGGTTATTGCCACCCCTAGACGATGGTTGGTTTATACCCTCCCACTGCAAAGATTTTTCAGCGAAATCTTCTAAAAATCTCCAGGCTTCACTATCATCTTTAGTCATGAAACAGATCCTTGAAGCGTTCAAAACACTTCGAGAATGGTTCATTTGGAAGCTGGGTAAATTGATTTATTTCGCTACGGACTCAAGCTGTCTTATGATTGGGGTAAAATTTCTTTAGGAATGCTTTTACGAATTCTTCCCAGTTTGAAATAGAATGTGCGGCTGTGTTATAAAGCCACTTCTCGGTTATATCGCACAAGGTAAATGGGAGAAGACGTAAACGCATAGCATCCACAGAAAGCTGTGAAGTACCCATCATTGCGCATACATTTTCAAATTTGGTAATAAAGACATATGCGTCCTCAGACTCGAGACCGTGATATTTTGGTAGAAGATTGATGTATTGGGGTTTTATTTCAAAATTGTCCCCGTTGGCTGGTGGAATGGTGAGACAGGTCGAAAGAGGACCTCGCATAAGATAACATCTCTCCTGGAGAGAGATGCGGGGTGCATTCTGCGCACCTGCGGATGGTGGCAGAGTAGTGGTAAAGAAGTTCGATGGAGAATCGTCCATCGAAATGGGTGTGGTAGGGGGTATAGAAAAAGTAGACGTAGAATTACCGACTTCGGAGTCAATAGGGGGAACGCGGACAAGTCGGGCACTAGAATCCCGTGTCCAGCCGAGCATGCACTAAATGGTATAGCACAAGTAGCGGCGTTGTGATAATTAAAGAAAAGATGAGATTGGTGTTTGTTTTCAAAAATATGGATTTTTGAAAAATGCATACAAACAATGCACAAGCAACCCTAAATCTAGTGGTCACCTAGGTCAAGGCTCTAGACCGCTCCTAAAATTCCAGAATACAAGTCGCAAGATAGATCCTCTACTGCCTCTTTGCTCCTCCTGTGGCCAGGTAAGTGCCAGGTAAGTGGGAGGTTCTCCACTACGTAAGTAGTGGGCCTAATTAAGTAACCATTTGCCTTAGACACACTTGCCTAGACACCACAAAAGAAACGCGGATAAGCAATACACTACCCACGATCTCCTTCTGTCCTAAGTGAGCGCGGCGGTCCTTAGAGTATTGTCTAGATATTTTTTAGTTAATGAGGGTGATGCGGACGCAATTTTGTGATTTTTAGGGCTTAGGACGGGTAATGAAATCCCGACCTAATCTGAATTTGGTCTTTGCCCTTTAATTTCCGTATTAAAAATGCAAACAACCAAAATCAAACACGCACATTTTTTCTTTTTGCGGCGCTGCGAATTTTTGCAAAGAATCATGCAGAAATTTTTTAATGGAGCAGATCAAGGAAGAGATAAGAAAGTGAGAAGTTCACTTGAGAAAACCGAAGCACTAAAGCCCTAGGAAGGCCGCGGAACCGCCGCGGCATGCTTGTATTGACCGCGGAAACGCGGTGCTGTGATGTGATCTCTTAACAAAAATTGCTGCAGATGCTTCTGTTCACTCACGGAACTCTCTGGAATGTTCAGAAATTTTTTCCTCTTGCTCCACAGATTCCAGATTTACTCGCAACAAATCACAACAAATCGTTTAGTGTTTGTGCGAATTTTGATCTAAAAATTCTGATGGAATAAATTTTTCAACTCAAATTACAAAAACGAACAAATTAGCACGCGATCCCCGGCAACGGCGCCATTTGATTGAATGATTCTTTGTGTGTCGTGTTTTGAAAATATGTAAAGATCACAATCAAAGAAATTTATACCGCAATCAATTAACGGTGTCGATGTAGCGTGTTAATGAATACGGATCGTCCACTGAGAAAGTGTGATTTGCTCGTTATCGTTTTAGTTGAGTCGAAAATTAAAAGATAAAAGAAATTGCAATAAAATTGATTCAAGATTTGTAAATTTTTATTTCAAGAACTTTCAATAAAATAAAGATCAAGAATCAAGAATCGTCCAATTTGAATTAGTTATCAAGATTTGTAAAGAGGCTCGTAGGAATCGATCCAATCGATAGTAACGATGAAGAATTAGGATTACAAATTCTTATCTATTGAAGATTTGATGCTAGATCGGTGTCAATCAACGAGGTTTAGGGATCCTTTGACAAAACTAGGGTTTCTTCATCCTCATTCCTTGTCCTTTCGTTAATTAGCACTCAAATTCTAGCCTCTAGGAAATTCAATCATCGATTGTTGATCTCTAGTTGAGAGCGAAAAAATTCAAGAAGACATCTCGCTCAAAACTAGGTCATCTTTAATTCAATTTCCTAGGGTTTACAAAACTCATAAGACTTAAGAATCGTTCACGAATTTAATCGTCGTCATCTATTCATTTTCTCGATTCCTCCACGAGCGGAGTTTTCACTCAAACATTATGACAAAGAAAACAATCAAGAATTGAGAACTCATCACAATGCTCAAAAGTAAAGAAAAACAAGATCAAGAATTTTCACTTTTCATTATTCAACATCTCGTTACAATTCGCTCAAAAGACTACAAGAATTGAGGAAAGAACTCGATCGTCGAATTAGCTTCGCATCGCCTCCGTGAGTCGCGGATCGTCTTGGATCACTTGCTCGGATGAAGATCGGCGTCGCTTCAAAAAGGCTTGATGGCTTCTTGCTTGATTTTGTACTCGGTGATCTTGAATTGGCTTTTGGGATTGGATTAAGGTTTGGATGCACAAGTTGTGTCACTCAACTTGTGTTTGGAAATTGTTGAACAATCTTTTGATGAAGCCTTAGGTCCCTTTATATAGCCTTCTCCTTTAGCTTCCCCTAGAAGCTTGATTAGGTTTAGCTTCCTTTAGAAGCTAGGTTTAGTTTAGCTTCTCTTGCAAGCTTGGTAGTTGAGTAGAAGTTTCTAGAGTTAGTTAGTTAGTTTGAGAAGCTTGGAGGTGTTTGGCTTGTACAAGAAATTTGGCTGTTCGGAAAGAAGCTTCTGGAATTTACATTGGCTTGAATGAGTTTGGACCTTGAAATGAGAAGCCTGAAGTAATGAACTGCTGACGTAATGATCACGTGGCTGTGGATCCGCCGCCAATAGGGCCCTACGGCCACGGATCCGCGGCCTTTTGGAGGCATTGGTGCTTCAAACTTCTAGGGTACACTTGTGGGGGCTTTAGTGTTGTTTCCTGATGTCTGTAATCTTATAAATCTTTCTTGTTCACTGCCAGATCATAAGTCTTGGACTTGGCTTATTTTTATCAGCACTTTTAGCAGTTTCGGCTCTTTTCCTGGAATTTCCTGCACACAATCTTGAGACAAGTGTTGCGATATACAAACGATCATGCGTGCAATAATAAACACTCAATTTCCCTCAAAATGCCAGTTATAATGTATAACACATGTTATTTGGTATTTTACAGACGAATTGCTAATATGTGCTATATTCATACCGAACATCTTTAGATGACTACAAATAGTAGGGAAATTGATGTGTTAAAAATACAGTATTTTCGACTGATCAGTGTCCCTAGTAGGAGGTGTATTGTCTTCTAAGGGTTTTCAGCGGATACTACCCACAAAATCCGATCAATTTGGCCTATTGATTTTCATTTTTCAATTCGGTGTTCTAGGAAGAAATTCTATTATCTTTGACTTAGAAATTATCAACCCATATTTTTCACACTCACTTATCATTTAATTTAAGATTGTATATGTTCTGTAAATTTATTTAGCTTTTAGCATCTTTTGAATTTTTCTTTTAAGGTTCTATTTCAACTTAGGAATTTCTATCATTTCTACTAAAGATATAAGTCCTATTTTTCATTCTTATTTCTCATCCAAACCCTAATCATATACCCCTACTTGTGTGTATGTATCACCCCTACACTTGGAAATTCAATTCTAGCTATCATACTCTTGTCCATCGTCCAAAATACTTTTTGTTGGTGAATTTTTAGATTAAATTGCTCACACATCTTTCATGCGACCGTTAATACTTCTTGAGGTACTGACGACCGATTACAAAATGTGTTCGCGCATTAAGTCGTAATTCCTCGTTTTATAATTCCTAAGGCTTTAGCAGTGACTTCCAAACCAGTTGGTCTAAGGCACTAGGTGATAAAGCACCCTTGCTATATATAATATTTTTATTTATGCAGCCTCAAGTACTTACAAAACCAGTGTTCATTTTTTTTATATCTCTTTATTCACACTTGTATTTTTATTTTATTTTCTTTCATACTAAAGATTTTAGACAAGAGCATTTCAAGGTATCCCTACTATTCCAAGTTTCAAAGTGCGTGTTTGTGCAAGTTGTAGGGTATATATTTTCAGAATTTAGACTTAAGATTCGGAATTATTTTTCAAACTTACACTTCACATAAAAATTTCAATACTCTTCCCTTATTTTGACTTAGCCCAAGAACTGAACTCAAAAATTGCCTATTTGTAAATAATCTACAAGGACATATATTTTCTACGGTTAAACTTTAAGAAGGGTTATTTTTTAGGGCTTTTAATTTACTAAGTTTAGGATCTAGTTTTTCCTAGCTAGTTAACCGTCATGTTGAACTTAAGTCAAATATGGCCAAAATTGAACTTTTCAATTTTTATGGGTTTTAAAATAAGTATGCAAATGCAAAAATATACACATGAAAGCGAAGGAAGAAAGCTTACCGAGCACACCCCCAAACTTAAACTTGACAGTGTACTCACTGTCAGGCTACACCAAGAAGGTCAAAATTGCCGATACTCTCTTGTTTATTTATTTTTTTTGTTTTTATTTTTTTGTGATTTTTTTTTATTATAAGAAAAAGAAAACAAAATATATATACAAACCTCCCCCCCCCAAACTTAAGTGAAATAGTGTTTACACTATTTAAGCGTTAAAGTTCAGAGTTAGTGGGGAGAAAAACATAGTATCAAGCTATATAAGGCCTTACACAGGCCAAAGATTAGCACCAACCATTCAAAAATTTTATCGTTATAATGGTGTGTTTGGTGAAAGAATGGAGTGTAGAGAAAAGAAATGAGAAACACACGAGACCGTGTGGAGATAGAAGCAGTATGCGGTCTCGGTGGAGGAGAAGAATGGCAGAAAGGAAAAAGACATGGTGGTGGTTCGACTTCTTCAGGTGGATGTTGATTAATCACAAAATCCGTGTCGTTTAGGAATGCGAGTTCGTCGACGAAAATATCTTCGAAACTTCCATCAATGGTTCGATTGAACGTTTCAATGTCAATAAGTGTCGTGCCGAAATTCAACATACTTGATTTTCAAAAATTATGAAGGTAGGATAGTCGTAAGGATCTTTTACCTTATTTTCAAAAGAGTCTAAATCAAGTTGTTTTTCTAAATTATCGAACTTAAAATAACGGATTGTGGTTCATTAACACTCGCTATCATTAAAGGAAGATTAGAAGAAGAACCAGAGAAAGTGGGAGAAAGAAGTGGAATACGAACTTGAGGGTGGAAATGGAGTGTATAACTTAGCACAATTTGTAATGACCAATGTGTAAAAAGTGATTGTGCTAATCTATCAACCCACTGAGAAATGAGGTTAAATCCCTCAAGATTCGTGAGAAAACATGGGTACGTCGAACTTGGTAAACCAGACATTGAAAATGAAAGTGTAGCGGTTTCTTGCAAGGTCGGAACGAGGATGGAGGGAAGTGAGTGAGGAAGGGTAACAGTTAAAGATTCAGGAGGGTGTACATAGTCAGTGGAAGGGACAGGATAAATTGGAAAATCCGACTCATCAAACAAAACTAGTTCATCCTCAATACTATCCTCATAATTCTCCTCAAAAGTTATCTCATCCGTGCAATTTTCATCAAAATCAAGACGAATATGAAGTTCGAGAAAAACAGTTAATGACTCGGGATGATGAATTGGAGAGAGAAATGTAAGTCCACGTTACCCACCCCGGTGCTTACGGGGAGGCGGAATAGGTAAAAAACGGTTTTTTAACACAAGGTAACATGGACTAGAACAAGAGGATCTTTGCTAAACAAAAACTAACAAACTAACTACAAGTTTTAGCTACTCGGTTAGAAGGTTATACCTAGGACTTGAACTCCTTCTCTTATTGTTGTGGTCCTCCTTCTTGTTTGCTCCTTAGAGTGGTGTAGACGGCGCCTCCTCGTCGTCTTCTCTTTGCCGAAGAAAGATCCACCCGAAGGCCTCTACCTTGAGCTCCTACCTCAACCAAGAGGTAACTAGAGTGCTTGGCTTGCTAACTAAGAACCCTAGAAAGAGTAGAGAGAAGTTTTAATGGTTTTATCACACAAGCTCATGGTTCTCAACACATGAGAGATGAGAGCTTTGAGAGAGAGGAAGAGGAAGAGCTAAGCATGAAAGAGAAAGAGCAAGAGAGAATAATAGAAAAAATAACTACCATCTCTCATATGAGAGAAAATGATAATAATAATAATAATTAAAAGAAATTGTGATGGTTAGTTTGGAATGACCATTATCATTTCACATTAAATGCATTTTGAAAGAAACAAGAAGCATCTTGCAAGTGAAATGATGATGGTCAAAAGATCAACAAAAGTCAACCGGTCAACCAAAGTCAAAAGGTCAACAAAAGTCAAATGGTAAACCTAACCATGGCACAATTATCCTTAATCAATATCATTAATCATATTTCTCATTCTCATTAGGGTTAAGAAAAAGTCAACGGTCAATAACCCTAATGAGGTTCCTCTGCCTCTGTCAACTGTGCATACACACCCGCATCCGTGTTCTGAGGAACACGAATACAATGAGACAAAACCAATCCCAAAACAAATATTAGGATCTGGCTTAAACCAAAGCCCGCTAGTAATAACTGCCCGGACACCAAATGTGCACAAATGCGCGGATGTGAACGAACCCCGTCGCAAAACCATGCGACCTCTACTCTATTTTGCCCAAAGGAAAATAGCCCTCTATGTGGGACTCTAAAGACCCGACACTACGCTGGCAGTGGGTTTAACTACAGGCCGCAAGCGGTACTAGCTGTACGTAACGGTCCCCAGGTAGATGCCGATAAGAAGACTGATGAGGTGAACCCATCCGAACTCCTACTGAGCCTGAATGTGACAATCTCCATACAGTCCGGTCTGTTCATCTGAGAGTATCGCATGGCGGGCCTAGAGGGGCGGTAAACGTCAGTCCCCTAATAGCGGTACAAGTCGTGTCGAAGTGTAGCCCAGAACACCCTGAGATAACACTGGAAACGCTACCAGTATATCTCGCTTGCCCTGGCCAGGGACTTTGTGTAATGGCTCTCCTAGACACAGCGCGATATCAACCCCTAATACCGGAAGAGACGAATCCTATCTAACCGTCACTGCCTCCAAGTACTTCGGGACTGCACCCAACTGCTACCTGTTTGCATGACTCATTTGAGCCGTGGTAGGGTAGCAATCTAAGAACAGTGGGAATACACTCGAGGCGAAGTGACAGTGTCAAGTCAACGGACTAAGCTGTACTCATGTCACCTGGGAACTGATAACTGACGATAGGCATAATACCAACCAATAGTTCCCAGCGAGTCCTGTCCAGTGTACTCGTAACCTAACGAGCACCTGCATACTATCTCCAGTACGACGTACTGATGGCTGTGGGACAGACCATCTCCCCTCCTGGGATGAGAAGCGTATACACTAGTCTACTTTGGAGTATCGATGCCCCATCTCGATAATCCTACGACTAGGGACATGTATAAGGATGTGCTTGTAGATTACCCAGCCCCCACTAGTGTGACTGCCATCACAACGCTGGTAATCAAGCAAAGATCCTAAGGACTCCACTAATGTGTATAGGCGATATGCTAAAATAAACACAAGCACACATTAAAGTAGAAACAAACCAAGTAGCATACTACCATTTTGAGCAAGATTGTCTATACAACTGTGAATATCCCAAGCTTCCATTAAGTAATATACAAACTAGTATGATAGAGTAATGGCCTCTAGGGTATATACACTAACAATCTCCCACTTGCACTAAGGCCATGTACTGGCGTATCGAAGACCTATCATCTCGATCAGCCGCTCGAACTGAGTCTGGGGTATGGCCTTCGTGAATGGATCTGCAGTGTTATCTTCTATAGCAACCCTCCGAACCTCGATCTCCCGGCGATCCACGATCTCCCTGATCAGGTGATACCGCCTCAAGATGTGTCTGGACTTCTGATGGAACCTGGGTTCCTTTGCTAAAGTTATAGCCCCATTGTTGTCATAATACAGAGGTATTGGATCAACAATGGACGGAACCACCTGAAGTTCTGTCAAGAACTTCCTCATCCAGACGGCTTCTTTTGCGGCATTAGATGCTGCGATATATTCCGCTCCCATCGTCGAGTCAGCAACGGTTTCCTGTTTGGAACTCTTCCAACACACCGCCCCTCCATTGAGGGTAAAGACATAACCCGACATGGATTTGGAGTCATCCTTGTCACTCTGGAAGCTGGAGTCAGCAAAGGCCTCCATCTGGAGGTCTTTTCTGCCGTAAACCAAAAACATATCCTTAGTCCTTCTCAGGTACTTCAGAATGTTCTTTACCGCTATCCAGTGCTTCTCCCCTGGGTTTGACTGATACTGGCTTACCACACTCAGTGCATAAGCTACATCCGGTCTGGTACACAATATCGCATACATTATAGAGCCTACCGCAGAGGCGTAGGGTATAATAGACATGCGATCCCTTTCCAAATCAGTCTTGGGAGACATCTCTTTGGAGAGGATGATCCCGTGACAAGCCGGTAAATTACCGCGCTTGGAATCTTCCATACTGAATCTTTTCAGTATGGTGTCGATATACCTGGACTGTGAAAGCCCTAATATCCTCTTGGACCTATCACGATGGATCCAGATATCCAGAATGTAAGAGGCATCACCCAGGTCTTTCATGGAGAACCTGTGTGACAAGAACCCTTTGACAGATTGTAGCATAGGAATGTCATTTCCTATCAAGAGAATGTCATCCATGTATAAAACGAGGAATACGACAGTTCGTGCTAAAATTTTACTATAAATGCATGGTTCATCTAGATTTTTGATAAAGCCAAATTCTTTGACCGTCTCATCAAAACAGATGTTCCAACTCCGCGATGCCTGCTTCAGTCCATAAATGGACTTAAGCAACTTGCACATCTTCCCGCTGCTCCCACTCTGAATGAAACCCTCTGGCTGGTCCATATAGACACACTCCTCTAAATTTCCATTTAGAAAAGCGGTCTTTACGTCCATCTGCCAAATCTCATAATCGTGGAAGGCAGCAATGACAAGAAGGATCCGAATGGATTTGAGCATCGCCACTGGAGAAAAGGTTTCGCCATAATCCAAACCAGGTCTTTGACGAAAACCCTTTGCAATAAGTCTAGCCTTATAGGTCTCAACCTGTCCATCTACACCAATCTTCCTTTTGAAGATCCATTTGCAGCCTACGGGTTTTACCCCTTCTGGAGCAACGTCCAAAGTCCATACTTTGTTGGTGTACATGGACTCCATTTCGGTCCGCATTGCATCCAGCCACTTTACCAAGTCAGTGCTCTGAATGGCCTGCTGGAAGCTAGTCGGCTCATCTTTATCAATGATGCAATCCTCTCTATCCCCGTCTATGAGAAAACCGTAGTATCTCTCGAGCGGATGAGACTGCCTACTACTCCTGCGGAGTGGCGCAGGAATGTCCTGTTCTTTCGAACCCTGTGGTTCTACTAAGCTTTCAGTAATAGCTTGTGGTTCTGGAATTTCTTCCAGTTCTATTGCGCTCCTACTTATCTGATTTTCCAAAAATTCAGTTTCCAAGAAGCAGGCATGATGAGAAACAAAAACCTTTTGTTCCTCTGCGTAATAGAAGAAATATCCCTTGGAGTTCTATGGATATCCCACAAACTTGCACTGTACTGAGCGTGCCTCGAGTTTGTCCGCATGCTGCTTTTTGACAAAAGCTGGACATCCCCATGTCTTAATGTGTTTAAGATAGGGTTTCTTCCCACTCCACATCTGATATGGTGTGGTAGGCACTGTCTTAGTTGGAACTCGGTTCAAAAGATATGCAGCTGATTCTAGTGCATATCCCCAGAAAGATCGCGGCAACTCAGCGTTACTCATCGTGGAACGTACCATATCCAATAGGGTTCGGTTCCGTCTCTCCGATACACCATTATGTTGTGGGGTGTATGGAGGAGTAAGTTGAGAAAGAATTCCATTCTCTTTTAAGTAACCCAGGAACTCGGCACTCAAGTATTCACCACCTCGATCAGATCTCAGTGTCTTGATACTTTTGCCTGTTTGTTTTTCTACTTCATTCTTGTATTCTTGGAATTTTTCAAAGGCTTCAGATTTATGCTTCATTAAGAAGACATGTCCATACCTCGAAAAATCATCCGTGAAAGTAATGAAGTAAGAATAACCACTTCGCGCATGTGTAGACATTGGACCGCATACATCGCTGTGTACGAGTCCCAAGAGCTCGCTCGCTCTTACTCCGTGTCCGGTGAACGGAGTCTTTGTCATCTTTTCTTTGAGACATGATTGACAAGTTGCATATGATTGATATTCGAATGGATCCAAATATCCTTCTTTATGCAACTTAGTTAACCTTGTCCCATTGATGTGACCCAGTCTACAATGCCATAAGAAAGCATGATTTATTTCTGGAGACTTTCTTTTGTGTGTATTCTGGACATTGAAAATCTGTGGTTGGTTCAATATGTATATACCGTTGCTTAATGTACCCGACCCAATCAGAACATGATTAAGGTGAATGTTTACAACATTGGTTACAAATGCAAAATCATAACCTTCTTTAGACATTAAAGATACAGATATGATATTACAAGTCGCACTGGGTACAAAATAACAGTCACGCAAAACCAAAACATGTCCATCTGACAATCCCAAGTGATAGTCCCTCACGGACTCAGCATCCATGCTAGCTCCGTTTGCAACTCTGAGGGTCATATCACCTGCCTTCAAAATCCTACGCTTTCTCAGTGCCTGCAAAGAATTACAGATATGAGATCATGATCCGGTATCCAATACCCAGGAAGTAGAGTTTATTGATAGACAGTTTTCAATAACATACACACCTGAAGCTGAAGCCACAACTTGCTTCGGGTCCTGGTTCTTGGCCTTCCAAGCCCTGCAGTCTTTCTTCCAGTGTCCTTTTTTATGACAATAAAAGCACTCTTCTTTCCCCATAAGCTGTCCCGCAACCTTTGCTACCTTTGCCTTTCCCTTGACTTCCACTTTACTAACACCGCCCCTTGGTTTGGTGGGGGCCTTCTTCGTCTTTCCTTTGGATTTCGCCTAGGACCTAGAAGAGGAAGCTCCTCCAACAAACAAAGTGGATGTTTCCCTTATTTTCTATAGGGTGCCCTCTGCACTCCTCAACATGTTGAGGAGTTTCGGAAGTTCAACTTCTTTTCCTTGCATGTTGAAGTTCAGGATAAACTGAGCATAAGTGGAAGGAAGGGACTGGAGAATCAAGTCAGTGTAGAGCTCGTTCTCTAACGTGGTCCCGAAGTCTGGGAGCTCTTCACTGTAGCCAATCATCTTAAGCACGTGTTCCGCTACAAATGATCCGACGGCCAATCTCGCCGAAAACAACTTTTTCGAGACTTCGTATCTGGCGATACGGGATTGCTCTCCATACAGATCCTTTGTATGGAGAAATATGGATTCAAGATCTATATCCTCGTACCTCCTCTGATGTTCATTGTCCATAGAGGCAAGCACGAGGCACTTGGCCTTCGCGCAGTCAATCTCCCAGGTCTTACGGATTTCCTTATCCGCGACGCTGGATTGAGGGCCTGGGACAGGGGGAGCTTTGGTGGTAAGGAGATACCCCAACTTGTTATAAGTGATTGTTATTTTGACATTCATGAGCCAATCTTTATAGTTTGGCCCTGTCAGTATATTTTTATCTAGTAGTAACTTAAGGCTGGTCATGATGTTAGGTCGCTGCAATTAGGAGAGAGAGAAGAAACACTTTAGCGTGATGCTCTTGCAAGTTTAGAGTGGTTTTTAGTTTGTCTAAACAGGATGGCTCCCACTGTTTCTCGAATCCTTCCTCAAACCATAAAAGAAGAATTAGTCGGGATCAATCTCAACGTACAATACTTGCTTAACCGTTCAGCCAGGCCAGTGTTGGTAATTCGAGGGAGGTTTTACGACGCTTTGCGAAGTTCCTTAATTAAATAACCTCTTTTCCCTATGGGCGTAGCCCCGCTAACACCTTTCTAGACACCTACTTGGTTTATAGCATTGATCGTTAAGTGAGAAAGTTTCCCGAGGAGTAGCATATACTCACAGTAGGATCGGGATCCAAATATCATTGTGTGATAAAGCTGAAGGAATCCTACCAAAATCATCACACTCCAAATGGTATGCAGCACTAGCAAGTTTCAGTTTCTTTAGAAACTCCCAATGTGGATTTTTGCCCCATGCTCTTATGACCTTGACTTTGGCCAACAAATCATAAGTCACATGTCAAGTTCTACCCGTCATTTTCCAGGTTAATTTGAACCCACCCGTACCTACCCTTGACTTTGGCCAACAAGGCAGTACGACTGTCCCAAACCAACGCATCTATCTATGCTACACATGAATATCCAATGGCTACCAATCACTATGCCTTGACTTTAGCCAACAAACACAGCTTGAATACTATTGACTATCCATATGAAATGACGGAGGGCTACGAATGGTTTTGGCGAAACCGTGAACGTAGTGAACTTGATATATTCGAAGGAACGTAATAGCTTTTAAAAGGAGTGGTTCAAGCTCCGCGTTTTAAAAGTTTTCTGTTTTAAAAGGAAACCGAGTGGTTTTGAAATTGTTCCAACGATTTAACTTTGGTTTATTTTCTTGCATTATTTTAATGCGTCCCATCAATTAATCCTACCATTGCAGAAAACAACGAAAATATGACGTACGCTTATGCCATCCGCATTCGCCACGAGGCCCCGTCATCACCCGTTAGGTTACTTAACTAACGACAGAGCGGGGGCTGGACTAGCGCGGATGCAAAACATAAGCAACGCTTACTAGATATCATATATAGATATATACATTCGTCAGATGCAATGATAGCCATTCCAGATCACAGATGAACACATTGGATATGCTAGGAATCCGCGTTCCATTCGAGCCTGCAACGAAAGACGGATTACACGGTCGCGATGAATAGCCAAACCACACCCTAGACCCCTACCGGTATGGCAAACTACCCGCCAAGTACCCGAAGTGAAGCAACCTCCCTCAACAACGTGAGTAGACCACTCGGCACTTCAAAGTACCCTGTAGTTTGTACACCTCACCTTGGTTCTATCCTACGAGCAAAAACAGTAAAAGAAATAATATACAATGACGGCTACAACCTCAACCCAGATGTGCGGTCATAAGAACAATATTACATCAATTTACAATTTACATCAAATGTAAGATAAAGAAACTCTCATCTCATAACCCCGGCTATTCATCTGCGACAATCCAACAAGTTCATATACACAATCCAATATTACAGATCACAGATATGCACAACCCCTACTAATCGACGTATAGCGATTAGTCGACGTTCAGTGCATATATCACATTACAAATATAACCAAATAGCTAAAGTTTATAGAACTTCGATCAAAATACCAATTTGTAACTACCCCAAACACAACATTGTTCTCTGGAGAATCTGGGCAGAAACAAAATATCTTAAAAATCACAAAACACCAAACTGAACACACTGCAGGAAAAACGAGTTGCGACCGAGTCGACTCGGCCGTGGATCCGCGGCGAAATGCTTGGTTTCGCCGCGCTTCCGCGGCTGCTTGATCGACTCAGGGGCTCATTTTTCTAGGTTGTTCCTAAAATACCCTGCACGGATTTTTAAGGTGTATGGAAATATTTTTAGGGCTGTTTTAAAAATCGGCAGAAAGTATGAGATTTTGACGTGTTTTGCGATTTTTTTTCGGATCGAAGTTCTAAACACTTTGCTAACATGCTATTTGTTGTTTAGCTAGGCTCTGATACCACTGTAAGTCCACGTTACCCACCCCGGTGCTTACGGGGAGGCGGAATAGGTAAAAAACGGTTTTTTAACACAAGGTAACATGGACTAGAACAAGAGGATCTTTGCTAAACAAAAACTAGTAAACTAACTACAAGTTTTAGCTACTCGGTTAGAAGGTTATACCTAGGTCTTGAACTCCTTCTCTTCTTGCTGCGGTCCTCCTTCTTGTTTGCTCCTTGGAGTGGTGTAGACGGCTCCTCCTCGTCGTCTTCTCTTTGCTGAAGAAAAATCCACCCGAAGGCCTCTACCTTGAGCTCCTACCTCAACCAAGAGGTAACTAGAGTGCTTGGCTTGCTAAACTAAGAACCCTAGAAAGAGTAGAGAGAAGTTTTAATGGTTTTATCTCACAAGCTCATAGTTCTCAACACATGAGAGATGAGAGCTTTGAGAGAGAGGAAGAGGAAGAGCTAAGCATGAGAGAGAAAGAGCAAAAGAGAATCATAGAAAAAATAACAACCATCTCTCATATGAGAGAAAATAATAATAATAATAATAATTAAAAGAAATTGTGATGGTTAGTTTGGAATGACCATTATCATTTCACATTAAATGCATTTTGCAAGAAACAAGAAGCATCTTGCAAGTGAAATGATGATGGTCAAAAGGTCAACAAAAGTCAACCGGTCAACCAAAGTCAAAAGGTCAACAAAAGTCAAATGGTCAACCTAACCTTGGCACAATTATCCTTAATCAATATCATTAATCATATTTCTCATTCTCATTAGGGTTAAGAAAAAGTCAACGGTCAATAACCCTAATGAGGTTCCTCTGCCTCTGTCAACTGTGCATACACACCCGCATCCGTATTCTGAAGAACACGAATACAATGAGACAAAACCAATCCCAAAACAAATACTAGGATCTGGCTTAAACCAAAGCCCGCTAGTAATAACTGCCCGGACACCAAATGTGCACAAGTGCGCGGATGTGAACGAACCCCGTCGCAAAACCATGCGACCTCTACTCTGTTTTGCCCAAAGGCGAATAGCCCTCTGTGTGGGACTCTGAAGACTCGACACTACGCTGGCAGTGGGTTTAACCACAGGCCGCAAGCGGTACTAGCTGTACGTAACGGTCCCCAGGTAGATGCCGATAAGAATACCGATGAGGTGAACCCATCCGAACTTCTACTGATCCTGAATGTGAAAATCTCCATACAGTCTGGTCTGTTCGTCTGAGAGTATCGCATGGCGGGCCTACGGGGCGGTAAACGTCAGTCCCCTAATAGTGGTACAAGTCGTGTTGGAGTGTAGCCCAGAACACCCTGAGATAACACTGGAAACGCTACCAATATATCTCGCTTGCCCTGGCCAGGGACTTTGTGTAATGGCTCTCCTAGACACAGCGCGATATCAACCCCCAATACCAGGAGAGACGAATCCTATCTAACCGTCACTGCCTCCAAGTGCTTCGGGACTGCACCTAACTGCTACCTGTTTGCACGACTCATTTGAGCCGTGGTAGGGTAGCAATCTAAGAACAGTGGGAACACACTCGAGGCGAAGTGACAGTGACAAGTCAACGGACTAAGCTGTACTCATGTAATCTGGGAACTGATAACTGACGATAGGCATAATACCAACCAACAGTTCCCAGCGAGTCCTATCCAGTGTACTCATAAGCTAACGAGCACCTGCATACTATCTCCAGTACGACGTACTGATGGCTGTGGGACAGACCATCTCCCCTCCTGGGATGAGAAGCATATACACTAGTCTACTCTGGAGTATCGATGCCCCATCTCGATAATCCTACAACTAGGGACCTGTATAAGGATGTGCTTGTAGATTACCCAGTCCCCACTAGTGTGACTGCCATCACAACGCTGGTAATCAAACAAAGATCCTAAGGGCTCCACTAATGTGTATTGGCGATATGCTAAAAGAAACGCATGCACACATTAAAGTAGAAACAAACCAAGTAGCATACTACCATTTTGAGCAAGATTGTCTATACAACTGTGAATATCCTAAGCTTCCATTAAGTAATATACAAACTAGTATGATACGGTAATGGCCACTAGGGCATATACACTAACAAGAAATTCAGTCAAATCTGCGGGTTCATCATCCAAAATATTCCCAGCGTCGATATCCTCGATCAAGTGAAAATCAATTTTTTTAGACACCTCATCAAAAGCATAGATATTTATCAATTCAGGTTCTAGAGTGGAGGTGTAGAGGTCAAAAGGATTGATGATGGTTTCACTCGAACGGGGCTCTTCACAATCAGGTAAATCAAACACTACAAAGTCGCACAACTCATTAAACGTTTTATCTTCAACCGGTGAATCATTTGGAACACTTGATAGACATTCAAAATCGGAGTTGTGGGATTCAATTGGGGATGGGTAGGTTTGATTTGTAAGGGTGCACAGCTCACTCTCACCACTCAAATTCTCAATATGTCCAACCGCCTCATCATACACTGGAAAATTTGGAGCTAGTTGGAAACCAGCTATCGGGTCACTAGGTTGTAATGGTGGCCATGGACGCATTCAAATCCCCCATATGTTGATTTGTTGCTACCATATAAGCTTCCAACGACTGTTCCAGACTAGACATGGGTTGTGACGGGGTTTCAGTAAAAGATTCAAACTTGTTTGGATACGTGAAACTCCCAAATGGTTGTGTAGAAGCAATGTCTAGGGAAGGTGCGAAAGTCGGGTAGGACTGGTGGGAATTGAATGGTTGGACAGGAGTAGGATCAACATTTGGATAAAAAGGTGAATGGACTTGTTGATCCCAAGAACTGGAAGTGTTGAAAGGAGTGAAAGATCGGCTACGAGATTGTTCAATATGTTCAGCAATAGACATGGGTTTCGGAGTTACCTCCGGACTCTCAAAAGGGGTATCAACGTAAGAAGGTGGTGAAGGTTGAAACGGTTGATACAAAGTGGATTTCGGAGTCCAACTGTTTCTCCTAGACGCGTCTATTCGGTCTTTCAAAGAAATTTTGGGCATGGAGGGGTCGTCCATAACTCTACCAAAACGATGAGCGTAAGAATTAATGTCTGGTTGAGGGTACCAAAGTTCGGCAAGAGTTTTGCGAGGTGGGGTACCCAAGATGTGAGAAAAGAGAAGAAAAAGAATGTGAAATATTTTTTTATTTTATTTTTTTGATTTTTAATTTTTTTAATTTAAAAAAAAATGTTTGTTTTTGGAGTTTTGAAATTTTTGAAAGTGTTGAAAGAGTTTTTGCAAAAAATTGTACAAAACTACGGCACAATTTCAAACAGTCACAATTTATACATGCACAATCAAGCATAGAGCTAGGGTCTCCTAAGTCAATTAGACTGTTCCTAACTGTTCCAAAGGGCAAGTTGTGAGATCCTCGATTCGCCTATTCACCGCCAATTGTGGCCAGGTAAGCACAAGTAAAGAAAGGAGGGATCCGCTCACGAATCACCGTGAGACGGGCCTTTTAAAATTACATTTCCCACTTGTCTAGCCTAGGCACCACAAAGTCAGGTTTAGATAAACGACCGATGCCTACAACCTTTCCTTTGTCCTAATGAGCACGACAGTCCTTATTGGTTGAGTCTAATATTTTTTAATTAACTCGAGAGTTGATGCAAAATGCTTTTTGTGATTTTTGGGGTCCTAAGAAGGGTAATGAAATCCCCATCCAATCTGGATTGGTGTTATAGCCCCTTAAAAGTCCGTATTAATTATGCAAAGCAGTTAACACACCAAAAACACTTGCAAAATTTTTTTATTTGGCAGCGCAAAGAATCCTGCACAAAAACAATTTATTGGAGAGGGAGAAAGATTTTGCGCAAAGAACCCTGCAGGAAAAATTTTCAGTGGAGCTCAGAGTAGGAGGGGAGACAAAAATACTTACAGAAAATTTTGGGGTGCTGACGTCAGCAGTTGACCGCGGTTCCTCGGTCAAACGCTTGGATCCGCCGCGGTTCCGCGGCGGTTAAGTTGGTTTGGATCTCCAAAATTTTTCTGTTGTCTAATGTGATTCTCCTCTGTCTGTTCAGATCTTCTGTTTGTTGATTTGTTCACTGGCTTTTTCCAGATCTGAATCGGTCCATCTTCTTTTCCTGCGCAATTCACACAATACCTCTCAAAAAGAACAAGATGAAAATTTTTATTTTTATTTTTATATTTTTTTGTTTTAAAATTTTTCAATTTTTATAATTTTTAAATTTTTATTTTTTTTATTTTTATTTTTATTTTTTTAACCCGAAATTACACAAAGAAAAAGACTACCGTCTCCCCGGCAACGGCGCCATTTGATTGAAAGAGATTTCGCGTGTGCGTTTTGAATCAAAGTTTAGAATATACCGCAATCAAGACGGTGTCGCTTGGTAGCTAGCCGGTTGAGTACGGGTCGGTCCACATGGAGATGGATTCCTATTCTTTATGTTCTAACGAGTTAATCAAATTATTTTGGGTTTTGATTTAAGATCTAAGAATGAGATTAAAAGTGATTAAAAACCTTGGTAGGGTTAGGATTAGGTTAGTTTGGAAAGTCAATTATTCTCACCGCTTTCTTTGCCCTAATTAAGAACTTTTAGGTGCTAGGGTAATAGTTAACAAAGGGGATTAGCACGTCCGGGAAGAAACTGGGTTTCTACCTTTTGGTCCTTGTCCGTCCTTTCTTAACTCTTATCTCTAATCTCTATGGAAAACAATCACGACCGATCTTTAACTATGGAATCACCGCTACCTCGTGGGATAGAGTGCCGTAGGGAGCGGTGTGTGGTTGTTTGCATAGAGTCCTTATTTTAAAATATTGAACTGGCAAGAAAGGGGTGAGAGATTTTCATCTCTCAAACCTTCCCTAAACCTAACCCTAACAAATGAGGAACTACTCACTCATTAGGGAATTAACAAAGGAATTCATTTTTATGATTTTTAATAATCTAATTAAAGTGCGGAAAATAACTACGGCAGATAAAAAAAATTGCAGAGAAATAACTATGGCAGATAAGAAATTACTTCGGCAGATAAAAAAACTTACTTTTCTTTATTGATGCACTCTTCGACAATTACAAGGAATGAAATTTTAATCTAGGAAAGTAAAAAGAGGCATCTCAAAAGAGGCACCCAAAAGAGGATGTAGGCTTTTCTATTTATAGATAGGAGAAACACTAGGGTTTACATCTGATCCACATCTAGAATTACAAGACTACCCTGAGAAGACTGGTCAACGCACCGACACCCACCGACAAAATGCGCCGACACGTGCTCAGCACGGCCGCGGAACCGCGGCCATAAGCCATGTTTGGCCGCGGATCCGCGGCCATATGGAGGGTACTCTCTATTTCTCTGGGTTGCTTCATGTTGCTATTTGCTTCTGTTTTCTTTACTTGGTTTCTCAGAATATCTTCTATTTTCTTCCAGATTTCCACAGTACTGAATGTTGTGGACTTTTACCGTTAGTTTCGCGTTGAAGTCTTGAATCTTTGTGCTGCCCTTGTACTTTGTATATTGAACTGTTCATTGATCTTCATTTGTTTCTTAAGCTATAGGCGGTATCATAAAGATTCTTCTATTTGTTGGTCGTAGTCTCACTTTTGTAGCGTTTTTTCAGCATTTTCATTGTATTGTTCCGAGAACCTGTAACCTGCAACTATTTAGCAGACATGGATCAAAAGCACCTATTTATTTGTAAAATGATTAAGAATGGGGAATATAATAATGCAAAATTATGATATGAACACTATACCGATCGATCCGTGTCCTTCGGTCTTTGGCCACTATCCCAAGCTCATCGCGGCATCTCCGATCTCCGCTCTCCTCGTCGGAAGGGCACTACATTAATGAGTCTTTTTACGGGCTTCCGCTTCATCCGAAGCAACTCGAACATGAAGTTTGCTAGCCGACATGTCTAAGGCGAAGTAGAGAATGTGTGTGATAACTTTGTCTCAAGCATCCATTGATTCTCAACCCATGAGAGTGTATGGATGGAGGTTGAAGATGATGCCATTGGTGGAAATGGTGAGCTAGAGGAAGAAGAAGAAGAAGAGGCTTTCTTTTGTTATTATGTGTGATAAAAGATGAGAGCACTAGAATCATAGTCCAAGAGCCAACCCCAAGCCTATGGTTGCCCTCTCTCTCTCCATCCATCATTTCACACCCTTAATCAAACACTAATGTGACATTTGCACAATTAAAGAGACCATGAGTCACTAAACATGTCCATGTCACATTTAATGCGCCTCATCATGAACAAAGCTCATAATTTCCACCAAAATAAATATTAACCCAAATGTTTATGACAACAAAAAGACATGGCAACATCTAAAGTAAACTCGTGACGGATCACAAGGATACCCCTCATCTGTATATACATACCTGCATCCGCATTCCGACTGAATACGAATGCGATGAGACGAAAGTAATCCAACAAATCTAATACTAGGATCCGGCTTAAACCAAAGCCCACTAGTATGAACCATCCGATCATGATCCTTGCACAAGTGCACATATATGATCGAACCCTGCCATAATACCATACGACCTCTACAACGTTTCGCCTGAAACTTGAGAAACTGTCTGTAGGGGACTCTAAAGACTCGTCAATACACTGGCTGTGGATTTAACCACTAACACGTCGGTGGCACTAGCTGTGCGTAACGGCCGCCGAGGTATTGACCAAAAGAGAGGCCGATAAGCGAACTCATCCAGTAACCCTACTGAGCCTGTCAGTGACAATATCCGTACAGTCCGGTCCGTTCGTCTATGAGTATCGCATGTCGGGCCTAGGGGGTTGGTAAAAGTCAGACCCTCAAAAGCGGTACAAGTCGTGTCGGAGTGTAGCCCAGAACACCCTGAGATACTACTGGAATACCTACCAGTAAATCTCTTACATTGGCCAAGGACTTCATGTAATGGCTCTCCTAGACACAGCGCGATCTCACCCCCAATACCGGGAGAGACGTAACCACTGCCGATCCGCTCACTGCCTCCATATGGCTCGGGACTGTACCCAACTAAAACCTGTTTGCACGACTCCTTTGAGCCGTGGTAGGGTAGTAATCAAAGCACAGTGGGAACTCACACGAGACAAATGACGATCTCAGGTCGATGAACTAACCTGTACATATGTCACCAGGGAACTGCTATCTGACGCTAGGTATAATACCAACTAGCATGTTCCCGGCGAGTCATGTCCGGTGTACTCATAACCCAATGAACACCTGTATACGTCTTAGGTGAACCAACTGACACCAATGGCTTGTGAGACCATCCACCGTCCCTCGTCGGTGTCTCGATCGTATACACTAGTCTACTAATGGAGTATCGATGCCCAGTCTCGAAACTCCCACGACTAGGGATACATTTAAGGATATGCTTATAGACTACCAAACTCGCACGTATATGATCGCCATCATACTGCTGGTAGTCAAGAAAAAATCCTAAGGGCTCTATCAACGTGTAATAGTGATCTGTAATGTCATTTAAAGCTGTACACGATGATAAAGTCAAACCATGTAGCATACTATTCTTATCAACGTGTAATAGCGAACTGCAGTGTCACCCAAAGCATATACACGATGATAAAGACAAACCTTATAGTACACAATCCTCTCGAGTAAGACTGTCCTACCGGTATAGGTCCTCCCTCAATCATTGCAATCACGTGCCTGCGATCTAATAATTGACTTTGAGGGCACTATATCCAACAATCTCCCACTTGGACTCAAGGCTAATTTTTGCGATGTCACATACTCACAGCCGTGCGATACCGAACACCCAACTTCTCTACTGATCAGTTTCACAAAGCTTGTTTGTGAAACTATTGCGTTCGAGAAATAGCCTTAGCTAGTGGATCCGCTCTAATGTTCCTTTCTATATCTCTCTTAATTTCAAGTTCGCAGAGAAAGCCATCTCCCGAAATGAGTAATACCTGTCTTAGAATATGTCTGGATATCTGATGGGACCTAGTTCACAAATGAACTCCAAATCCAGTTTACATCTTTAGACTGTATCGTTAACTGAATTTAATCAGTATCCTGCGCCATGCCTCCTTCAGTATCCACTTGGATCACCTGTCCAAACTACTGCCCTTCGTAAGAGGGAGAACTATAACTCTGACAGTCATTCTGTCAACCAGGTCACCTTGGAAGCCTGGAATGATAACTGTCTCCCGAAGGAGGCTGTCATTATCAAATCCCTAGAACATCCACCTATGTTCTAAAACTGCTTCCGAACATTTCTCCAGGATTGGATTAATATATCAACTGATTGCATCTGGTGCAAAAACAACATCTGGTGTGGTACTTGACATCTCATGATTGACTCAATTGCCTAAGCAAGTGATATGTCAATCATGCACATCCCTCTCCTCTTTAGTCTGTAAGACACCTTCAGAGAGGGTGACTCCATCACCTGCAGGTATACTACCATGCCAGGAGTCGTTTATTCTAAAACACCTTTAGAATACTGTCTAAGTACCCAGATTGGGAAACCACCCAAACCTCGATCTAAAGACCATAGATCTAGTAACCAGAATGCCTGATATTTTATCCATATCCTATGTGGAAAAACTAGTGTGTGACAACCACAGTATAACCGATCGCAGTATAGAAATTTCACTTCCTACTCTGTGTATGTTATCCAAATACCAGGACATCACACCCTACTTCTTTCTTAACAGATCCATCCCTTATTCTGATGAAGTCAAAGCCCATGACTATCACATCAGAAATAGATGATCTTTCTCCGCTATATCTGCTTTAGTCTATAAATAGACAAAAGCAACTTGTCCACTATGCTTCCGCTGCTCCCACTGACTACAACAACCCTCTGGCAGAGTCATATACACGTGCACTTCTAAAGCTAGTTTAGAACGACGCTATACTCATCTTCCTGCTGGGTCTCATAGCGTGGAACAACAGTAGTGTCAAGTCTGGGTAAACAAGAACCTCCCTGTCACCGTCCTTGAGGCTACCAGAGTACCTCTCGGGTGCCTGAGGTTACCCACCATTTTTGCAGAGTGGCTAATGGAATGTCAATCCAGATTGAATCTTTAGGTCCTATTAAATTTTCAGTAATCATTTGCGGTTCTGGAATCACTTCCAGTTCTACCATACTCCCACTACTGTTTTCTGAAAAAGTCCATTTTATTAAAACTGTGGCGAGTCAAGAACAATATCACTATTGATCTTCCAGATGGTAAAAAGTCAACCCTCGTCATAGCCTGGGTTAACCCACAAACTGCCATTACAGAAACGTGCCTTGAGGTATCCAGAGTCTGGTTTTAAGCATAAGCCGGACAACTCCATATACCTTAACATCGTTAAGATATGATCCATTCTATATCCAATATAGAAACAGAGGCACTGATTTAATTGGAACCAGATTCAAATCATGCAGCTGTCTCCAGTGCATGTCAACTAAATGGAGAGAGGCCGTTCAGCATTACTCAACTTAGGAGTGCATCCAATTATGAGTAACCTGAAAGAGAAGCTAGTTCTCAAAACCATTACTATAAACTGAATACCCAACACAAGTATCTACATCTTTGATCACCTTGAAGAATCCCGATACTTGCAACACATGGTTCTCTACTTTATTCTTGTACCTATAACTTCTCAAAACTTGGACCTTGTATTTCTACGAAACACTTGTCTAAAAACTAGAGAAGTCACAAGTAAACAGAATATAGTACGAGGACCAACCCCTCTTTTCTAATGGACACTGGACAATATACAATACTTTGTATAAGTCCCCTGACTTGAATAACTCAAACCATGTGCGTCGTAGGTTGAAAACTGTACTATGGTTATGAAGAATTACACCGCTGTTGAATACTCCTTACCTAACCATCAACTGATATAGGTAAATGTCATGGACATAATTTCAAAAACTTATATCTCACTTTATAAAATAAACGTACAGATATATCAATTTGAAATTGGTGCATAACAACGGATATTCAAAACCAAATATTTGCCGTCCGGCAAATAACCCAGGCGATTTCCTCAAATATCACCAATTACAACGAATCCCGATATAATGAGGATAATCACCCAATTCCCAATAACTTGCTCCCACTCATCATCTGTAAAACCATACAAATGTGAGAATCATACCTGGTAAATACATACCCTGGAGTAAGTACTAATTGGGAAATCAGTTTTCTATTAACAATACACAGTGAAACTGAAACATGAAAATGTTTCGAAGGGGTATCCGGGTATTCCTAGTAATGCCTCTTCCATTATCAGATTCATGACTATAACGTATATTTCTTTGCCATCTCTCCAAATCCCTTTATTTATCTTTAGTCGTTACCTTCTGTACATCACCGTTAGGCTAAATGGTTTTCTTCCTTCCCTACCGTTCGGCACCAGCCTATGGTTTGGAAGAAGACTATCCAATAAGCGTAATAGGTGTACTGTCCTAATCTTAGGAGCACTCGCAACCTGAGAGAAGGTAAAGATAAAAGACAACTGAATAAACCTTATTCTTATTTCTCTTGAACCAGAATCCATCCCCGAACTGGAACAAGTTCCTTCGAGTTCGTATATAACCATACGATGGAGTATCCAAATAACTGTAGATCTTCGTAGTGGTACGGGGTGTTCTGGAGAAATACAAAGGTGAAGTAGGAGTGGTGATGAAATACGTGGTTTGGTCGTGAATGATAGCAGTTGCAGTGTACTTTGCCCTCTTTCTAATCCCTTTATTTGTCTTTACTTATTAACTTCCATACACCACACTTAGGCTAATTGGTTTTCTTCATTCCCTACCTTTCGGCACCTGCCTATGGTTTGGATGAAGAATATCCAATTAGCGTAATAGGTGTACCGTCCTAATCCAAGGAGCACTCGCAACCTGAGAGAAGATAAAAGGAAAAGACAACTGAATAGTCCTATTCAATCTTTCCAGAACCAGAATCCATCCTCGAATCTGGAACAAGTTCTTTCGAGTTCGTATATAACCATACGATGGAGTATCCAAATAACTGTGGATCTTCGTAGTGGTATGGGGTGTTCTGGAGAAATACAAAGGTGAAGTAGGAATGGCGATGAAATACTAGGTTTGGTCGTGAATGATAGCAGTCGCAGTTTACTTTTCCCTCTTTCTAATCCATTTATTTGTCTTTACTTATTACCTTTTGTACACCACACTTAGGCTAATTGGTTTTGTTCATTCCTTACCTTTCGGCACCTGCCTATGGTTTTGATGAAGACTATCCAATTAGCGTAATAGGTGTACCATCCTAATCCAAGGAGCACTCGCAACCTGAGAGAAGGTAAAAGGAAAAGACAACTGAATAGTCCTATTCAATCTCTCCAGAACCAGAATCCATTCTCGAATCTGGAACAAGTTCCTTTGAGTTCGTATATAACCATACGATAGATTTATCCAATGGAAGTGGATGTTCGTAATAATACGGGGTGTTCTGGAGAAATGCATAGCGTAAAAGAAGGAGTGGCAATGATGTATACAACTCAGACAATCCAATAGTCAGTGTTTTAAGAAAGTTCGGTCAATTTGGTCACTGAGTCATAGTCTAGGGTCAGGCCATGGTCGCTGCCAAAGAGAGAGAGAAAAGAAACACTGTGCGTGCACTCTAACCTAGATCAGAATGGTTATCAATTTATCTAATCAGGAAACCTCCCACTGTAACATCAAATTCTCCTCCAAACCTGAAAAAAGAATTAGTCGGGATCACCCGAAGAGTAAACCATCTCATCAGTGGGAATCGGGATCCAACTCTCATCACATGATAACGTGAAGGAATCCACTCACGTTATCACTCCATAAGGTGTGCACATGCCTGGCAAGTTTCCTGCATGTTTGAAACTCCCGATGTGATTTTTACCCCATGCTCTTATGACCTTGACTAAGGCCAACAAATCATAAGTCATATGTCAAGTTCTACCCGTCATTGTCCAGGTTAATTTGAACCCACCCGTACAAGCCCTTAACTAGGGCCAACAAGGCTGTACGACTGTCCCAAACCAACGCATCTATCTATGCAACAGAAAAGTAACAAGCAGCTACCATACACTATGCCTTGACGAAGGCCAACAAACATAGCATGAATACTAAGTGCTACCCGTCTGAAATAACGGAGGGCTACGAATGGTTTTTGGCGAAAAACCTTTAACGTAATGAACTTGATATCGTTGAAGGAACCGGATAGCTTTTTACAAATATATAGTGGCGAAAACCTTTGCTAAAGAGGTCACTCCCGGTGAAGGGATCTCAGCTCTTTCCCCATAGAATGAGGTGCAAGATATTCCAACTGAATAACATGATGCAAAGCAAAAAGTAATCGACTATAGTGAAGTTATTACCCTGACGCAAACTTCTGCCTAAGGGGTCACTCCCGGTGAAAGGATCTCGGCCCTTGCCTCGTTGACTGAGGTGCTGGATATTCATAACCGAATACCTCTGTGCAAAACAAAAGAGAATGTCTTTATAATAACAGCTTTTTGCAAAATGCTCCAACAACATCGAATAGGTTTGTTTTCCTTGTATTGATCAGAATCAATGCAGTCCCATCAATTAATCACACCAGAAAAGAACGAAAATAAAATATACGTATATGCCATCCGCATTCGCCACTGGGTCCCATCATCACCCGTTAGGTTACTTAACTAACGACAGAGCGGGGACTGGACTAGCGCGGGTGTAAAACATATACAACATCTACTAGTATATATATCAATATATAATAATCACTCCAGGCGTGATAAAATGCAACATCACAGAAATGTAATAAGTATCACAGAACAATACAGATATCTGGGAGCCCCGGGTTTCAATGAGCTGCAAGTGAAACCCGACGTTCCCCTGGTCGTGTGGATAGCCTGTGCAATGAAAACCTAAACCTCTACGGGTGCGGCAAGTTACCCGCCAAAACCAGAAGAGAGGCAGCCCCCTTCATCAATGTGAATGGACCACCCAACACTTCACGGAATCCGGTAACTTGAGCACCCCACCTTGGGTCAACCTGTACCCCCTACAAGTGCGGTGAATAGCCCGCCAATTCTAGAGTGAAGCCCCCTCCGTCTCAAAGCCATGAGATGCGGGCCCGTTGCCCTCTAGAATCCGGCTATCCGTGCACTCCACCGCGGGGTAATCCTAGTACAGAAAATAAAATATGTACAACGGGTACATCGACCTCAACCCGGTCGTGTCCCAAAAGAATAATATACAAACAGGCAGTGACGGCAGTCCACATGTCGGACGCTCGCCCCGCGATACCAAATGTACAAATAAAACTAAACTGTACTACCATTGCACCAAGCTATCCACTACGACAAATCCGCAACATCACAGCACAACACAAAACATCAACGTGAATGTCACGTTCGCAAACCCGTCTAAAAGTGCAATAGCAATTAGCCAAGATTTACCGCTCGAGTGACATTCACGGTCACGGATATAAAGTAAGTACTGTGAACTAACTTATTTAAAATTTCGATCGACAAAATTTCCCGAAGTGGGCCCCAAGTACAAATCCAGTACTCTAACAAAATCTGGGCCCAAACAAAATATTCCAGAAATCATAATTCCACATGAAAGACACCCAGAAGAAAAATGGTACACTGTTGCTCCAAAACTGCAGCGGAACCGCGGCCAACACAAGGTTTGTGCGGCGGTTCCGCGGCGGTCTTGTGGGTTCAGTAGACCAAATTTCTTCCAGAGTCTTAAGAAAGCCTGCATGGTTTTCTGACATACCAAAAAAAAATTTAAGACGACAAAAAAAATTCGACAGAAACTTTAACATTGAAAATGCGGTTTTGGAAATTTCGTTCGATCGATATTTTAAACACGTTAGAACAAGCTAGTAAAGGTTAATGGCGTGGCTCTGATACCATGTAAGTCTACGGTAGCGCCCCGGCCGTCAATCCAAGGCCAATTGCGGAAACAAAAACTTTTTAGGAAACTGGCGCTATCGTAGTCTTTCACCCGGATCGAACCATTAACGCTGAACTAGCAAACTACTAAGAAGTGAGAGTGGCTATACCGATCGATCCGTGTCCTTCGGTCTTTGGCCACCATCCCAAGCTCCTCGCGGCATCTCCGATCTCCGCTCTCCTCGTCGGAAGGGCACCGCATCAATGAGTCTTTTTACGGGCCCCCGCTTCATCCGAAGCAACTCAAACATGAAGTTTGCTAGCCAACATGTCCAAGGTGATGTAGAGAATGTGTGTGATAACTTTGTCTCAAGCATCCATTGATTCTCAACCCATGAGAGTGTATGGATGGAGATTGAAGATGATGCCATTGATGAAAATGGTGAGCTAGAGGAAGAAGAAGAAGAGGCTTTCTTTTGTTATTGTGTGTGATAAAAGATGAGAGCACTAGAATCATAATCCAAGAGCCAACCCCAAGTCTATGGCTGCCCTCTCTCTCCATCCATCATTTCACACCCTTAATCAAATACTAATGTGACATTTGCACAATTAAAGAGACCATGAGTCACTAAACATGTCCATGTCACATTTAATGCACCTCATCATGAACTAAGTTCATAATTTCCACCAAAATAAACATTAACCCAAATGTTTATGACAACAAAAAGACATGGCAACATCTAAAGTAAACTCGTGATGGATCACAAGGATACCCTTCACCTGTATATACATACCTGCATCCGCATTCCGACTGAATGCGAATGGGATGAGACGAAAGTAATCCAACAAATCTAATACTAGGATCCGGCTTAAACCAAAGCCCGCTAGTATGAACCGTCCGATCATGATCCGTGCACAAGTGCATGTATATGATCAAACCCTGCCATAATACCATACGGCCTCTACAACGTTTCGCCCGAAACTTGAGAAACTATCTGTGGGGGACTCTAAAGACTTGTTAATACACTGGCTCTGGATTTAACCACTAGCACGTCAGTGGCACTAGCTATGCATAACGGTCGCCGAGGTATTGACCAAAAGGGAGGCCGATAAGCGAACTCATCCAGTAACCCTACTGAGCCTGTCAGTGACAATATCCGTATAGTCCGGTCCGTTCGTCTATGAGTATCGCATGTCGGGCCTAGGGGGTTGGTAAAAGTCAGACCCCCAAAAGAGGTACAAGTCGTGTCGGAGTGCAGCCCAGAACACCCTGAGATACTACTGGAATACCTACCAGTAAATCTCTTGCCTTGGCTAAGGACTTCGTGTAATGGCTCTCCTAGACACAGCGTGATCTCACCCCCAATACCGGGAAAGACGTAACCCCTGCCGATCCGCTCACTGCCTCCATGTGGCTCGGGACTGTACCCAACTAAAACCTGTTTGCACGACTCCTTTGAGCCGTGGTAGGGTAGTAATCAAAGCACAGTAGGAACTAACACGAGACAAATGACGATCTCAGGTCGATGAACTAACCTGTACACATGTCACCAGGGAACTGCTGTCTGACGCTAGGTATAATACCAACTACCATGTTCCCGGCGAGTCCTATCCGGTGTACTCATAACCCAATGAGCACCTGTATACGTCTTAAGTGAACCAACTGACACCAATGGCTTGTGAGACAAGCCACCGCCTCTCGTCGGGGTCTCGATCATATACACTAGTCTACTAATGGAGTATCGATGCCCAGTCTCGAAACTCCGACGACTAGGGATACATTTAAGGATATGCTTATAGACTACCCAACACTCACGTATATGATCGCCATCATACTGCTGGTAGTCAAGCAAAAATCCTATGGGCTCTATCAACGTGAAATAGTGATCTGTAATGTCACCAAAAGCTGTACATGGTGATAAAGTCAAACCATGTAGCATACTATTCTTATCAACGTGTAATAGCGAACTGCAGTGTCACCCAAAGCATATACACGATGATAAAGACAAACCTTATAGTACACAATCCTCTCGAGTAAGATTTTCCTACCGGTATAGGTCCTCCCTCAATTATTGCAATCACGTGCCTGCGATCCAATAATTGACTTTGAGGGCACTATATCCAACAATTCATGGACCACAAGAGTTTAAAGTAAACTTTTTTTAGCAGCGGGATCTGAATTTGAGATAACACGGATGGATGGAGCTAGTGAAAGACTATGACTGCGATGATTCTTTATCATCCGGGCAAGGCGAATGTTGTGGCAGATATTTTGAGTCGGAGGCCCGGAGATAGCTTTTCTTGTTGAGTACAGTTCAGAGACAGTCGACGGCAGATTAGCAGATTCTTTGTGCCAGCCGAGTACAGTTCAACTTTACGTCGACCAGGGGACAACTTGTCCGTGTCCGTGGACATCCACCGTTATTTAATCATATCTGTGAGGCATAGTCCGATGACGTTCGTTGTCAGAGATCATGGAGCAGTTCGACACGGCAGAGATTCAGAGATCGTGATCAATGATCATAGGTTACTACGATTTGGGGACTCGACTATGCGTGCCAAATTCCGAGGGGTTATGACGCGAGATCTTAGAGGAGGCGCATCAGTCAGCATACAGTGTTCATCCGGTTTCCACCAAGATGTATTATGAATTGAGAGAAGTCTACTAGTGTGAAGGGATGAATAGAGATGTCACAGATTTTGTTTCAGGATGCTGACTTGTCAGCAAGTCAAGGCCGAGCATCAGAAGCCAGCTGGAGAGTTACAACCTTTGCCCATTCCAGAGTAGAAATAAGAGCAAATTTCTATGGAATTTATTGTGGGTCTACCTAGAACCAGTCGAGAGTATGTCTCTATTTGAGTGATCGTAGACCGAATGAAGAAAGCAGCTCACCTTCTTCCAGTCAAGACCACTTTCGGATTCGTTCAGTATGCTCAGATATATTTTGATGAGATTGTGCGACTACATGGAGTTCCGACTTGTATTGTGTCCGATAGAGGCACCCAGTTCACCAGCCGACTATTGTAGAAGCTTTAAGAGATTTTGGACACCCGATTGAGTTCAGTACAACATTCTATCCACAGACCAACGGTCAGTCAGAGCGGACCATTCAGACTCTTGAGGATATGCTCCGAGCTTGCGTTCTAGATTTCGTGGCAGTTGGGATTGCTACTTGCCCTTGATAGAGTTTTCCTAAAATAACAGCTTCCAGGAGGAGATTCAGATGGCACCCTTCGAGGTATTATATAGGAGGAGATGTTGATCACCAGTTTGTTGGACTAAGCTCAGTGAGAGCAGTGTTTTGGGACCACAGATTGTGCAGAAGACGACCGAAAAGATTTAGCTAATTCGGGATAGGATAAGAGCGGCCCAGAGCAGGAAAAAATCTTATGCAGACCGACGTCGGCGCAGACTTGAATTCGTTGTTGTAGATCATATTTTCTTGAAGGTGTCTCCGATGAAGAGCGTGTCGGCGCAGTTGCTTATCGTTGGCTCTTCCAACCAGCTTTCCAGATATTCACCCCGTGTTTCATGAATCAATGCTCCGCGGGTACCTTCATGACCCCTCTCGCGTGATACAGCATCAGACGATCCTGCTGGAGCGCGACCACCAAGCAGCCAATAGTCATTCTAGATCGGCAGATGAAGAAACCGAGGCCCGAGGTCATACCGTCCGTATAGGTTCTTTGACGTGGCCCGAAAGGCGAAAAAGGTCACGTGGGAAGCCGAGGACGAGATGCGGAAGAATTATTCCCATCTCTTCGAGGGTACGCGTAGTTAAATTTTAAATTCGGGGACCGAATTTCTTTAAGGGGGGAAGATTGTAACGTTCTGAAAAATCGTTTAGGTGAATTTCCGATAATCGGTAATATAACTGGTGTTTTCCGTAAAAACCAAAATATAATTATTTTTCAACATAGACTTAAATATACCTATTTTAGATATGTAATGGCTGGTATTGGTATTTATTTAGTCACTTACAAATTGTTAGTTTACTAAACTATTTTTCGTAATTAATTATTTTAAATATTATTATAAGATTTCACTAATACATTTAATTAGTGATATTTACAAATTGGATTGGGTCAATTATACATTTGTGCACCATGACAACTTAAATACAAGTTGATAAAATGTTCTCTTTTTCTCACTTTGCCTCCATGTTTCTAAAGATTTCTAGGGTGAATTTTAGTTATAAAATAAATTAATTATGAATAAGTAATATATGATTTGATGGGGGGTTTCTTGTCTTGGAAATTTATAAACACACCTCACTCTCTCTTTTCTTCCTTTGCTTTGGCTGAGCCCCCCCTCCCCCCTTTGAGCAGCCCAAAACTTTTCCCCACTTCATTTCCTCACTAAAAGAACAAAATGAAATATTAAAATGAGAAAGAATAGGATAATGAGATATGGTGTAAAGGTATATGAGGTATGGGGAGAGTTTGACCTTGAAATTTCTCACACACACACCCCATTCCCTTTCTTGGCTCGGCCAGCAGCAGCCCCCTCCCATTTTTCTCTCATTTCCATTGCCAGAAACCTCATTTCCTTATCAAAAAATCCACAAAATTTAACTTTAAATTCTAGCCAAATTATCATCACAAATTCTTTGTTCAAATCTAGCTTGGATCTTGATACAAGAAATCATTTTGGGAGGCCAAGAATTTGCAAGTGTGATCTCAAATTTGTGAGGTATAATCTTAACCCAATGATTAAATTGTTAGTTATTATTTCAATCTAACTTAATTAGGTGTTTAATTAGGCTTTTAATTGCAAGTTTGAAATTTAAAGAAAAGGGTTTGGATCAAGTTAGGGTTTTGATCATTTGTTTATGGTTGTGATGAGTAGTTTAACATGTTATGGCATGCAAAAATCTAAGCTAATTGCTAGTTTCCTAATTGTTACTTTAAAATTCTCCAAATTATATAATTTTGCAAACTAGATTTTTAGGATTAATGTAAAGAGGTGAGATTAAATTTTAGTAAATATTGGTGTGACCTAATTAAGATATTAAGTGAGCTATGTGGCCGTTAGAATTGCTAAAATATCTAGATTAGTATTAAAACGGTTAATGGTTGCTTACTAGGGTTTTGGAATAAACCGATTTGAATTAAGTTTGAGGTTTTGATGGGTTACTACCTATTTCATATAATATTTAGTGTATTGTGACTTGCGCGATACGTGCGTTTCGAGTCTAGTTTTGGGTTTGCTGTGTATCACAACCAATCGGGGTGGTTTCAAACGTTAGCACACATGTTTTGGTGCTCCGAGTGCACACGCATTTAGCTTGTGGGCGCTAGTTTTCTCGTATGGTCTTGATATCGCGTTTTGCAGAATATTAGCCTTATGTGTTGCATCGTGTGATTCTAGGATCGGTCGTGGAGACGTCGGACGCGGCACGGAAAGGAAGGGCGGTCATTAGATCAGACTAGCTGAGACGTCCCAGTGAGTAGATGTACACATCTACGGGGGGATCGTCTGGATGGCGTGAGGCGCCCGATGGTTTAGGATTACTTGTAGTACTTGTATTTTATATGTGTAGTTTTCCAGTTATTCATCTCATTTCATCGCACCATCTTATATATATATATATACACACACACATATGTGATATCATCTCATAGGGCACTTGCACCATTACCATTGGTTCATGCCGCACGTGCACTATTCATGCGAACACACACGCCCTTGGTAATTGCTATGTCACGAACACTATAGAACTTATTTAAAATCGGTAGTTGTGCATTTGCATCATATATGATCCGTAGACTTATACTTGTATATTCATTTCATTAAATGGATACGTAGGATTGTTAGTTATATATATACATACCTCATTGCATCATGATTTATGCATAGCTTCTGGCCGTACTTCGCATGGTATATACTACCGTATCATAGATTTCCATCATCACCAGCATGTTTTTATATTGTGATTCTTCTCGAGGATTTCAGTATTGATGGGATTTCTGGATTTTTGGAAAAACAGCAAGAATTTTATAAACCTGTTGTCGCTTTACAAAATGCAAGCTGCGGTTTTCTCGTGATATGATGTATGTGTCGTCCATCATGAGCTTTTCTGATTATGATTGGCTTTCGAGACCTGATTCGAGGAGTTGGATGAACCGTTTCAGGTACATGGTGGGCCCAGTATGGTATCCCAGGGCAAGAAGCTAGAGTTGTAGACGATGAGCCTGGCAGGGGCAGACTACCTACCGGTGATTGTTGGCGCGGCGGATATCCGGAGGATACCAACGCGGTTGTGAGATTTGATGATATGGGCCGATCCGGACTAACAGAGCCCCAGATATTGAGATATTGGGATATTGAGACACTGAGATATTGAGATGTTGAGACATTGAAATATTGGGATATGTATATATTGTGTCGATATTTGACAAGGATTTTCTATTGATTTCAGTGATGATACTTCAGTTTATTGCACAGAGATCTTACTAAGTTAAAGATACAGATCTTCTTATATCAGACATATCATGATTTCTTGTTGATTATACATTCATGTTGCATTCATACTTGTGCATTGTATCATTTTGGTATATGTAGGCTATGACGCATTTGCGTGCATGCTTACGATAGCCTTATTAGATGTTACTTACTACTCACGAGTTGGCAACTCACCCCCGTTGTGTTACAGTATCTTGCAGGTTTAACCCATCGACGCAGTAGCGGCGGGCGTTCTTCCTCTTTTGTCTTCATTTGCTTGATTTGCAGCTTGCTCGTAAGTGGGTTGCGAGGATATTTTTATTTCATCATGTACATTATATTGTATCTAGTATACTCCATCTACCCGTGTATATTTGACTAGACGGTGAGACTCGTGGGCCTTGTATTTGTGATATTGGTGTCGATGCTCACTTGAGCCGACGTGGTGTTTCTCATTTCTTGCTTTTTGATACTTATTGTGCACTTTTGATATACATATTGTATGTGGTTGTGATTCCGCCATTGGCAAAGAGCTAACTCCAGCTTGGGGATAACTTATTCATTATTTATATGTATTTCATATGTTGTACCCGTTTGGGGGCCAGTATTTACAAAGGAGACTCTGCCGAAATTTTCGGGAAAATATGATGTCGTTTTTAAATGTTTAATGCCACTTATTTTGTTAAAACCATTGCATTAAAACAAGTTTTCCTTCACTCTAATTGTTAAACGGTTTAGTTTTCTGGGCTTTAGCTTACTTAGGTTACGCTACGCTTTTAGACGTTTCGTAATCTAAGTGCCAGTCACGTTCCGTACCTTCGAGTCATGACAGGTTATTAACTCAAGATGAAAAATATTCTCTTCAAATACTTAGTTAAATTAACTAAGGGGACATTTTTGAACAACTTAAAGATTTTAGAGGTGAAATTTAGAAATTTAGTTTTTTGGGGATGAAATTTAGAAATATTGAAATTTTGGAGGTGAGATATTAAAAAACCTATATATATATATAAGTGCTCTATTATAAACTGGTCCGCGTTTTTAAAAATGGGAACCTCCGATCTTCGTCATATTTTAACGATCTGATCCGTTCAAGTTGATCATCGTATCCTCAAATATATGTGCATCAAAAATTAAAGGATTTAAAGATCTCTAATTTATACATCGATGAGTGCAAAAATGAACGTATTTCGATAATGCAACAGAAACTACATCCGATACATAAACTAGAGATCTTCAAATCCTTTGATTTTGCATATACATATATTTGAGGGCGGAGTGATCAAATTGAACGGATCGGATCATTAAAATATGCCGTAGAATGGAAGTTCTTGGTTTTAGAAAACACGGACAGGTTTGCAATGGATCACAATTGCACTGCACTATCAAAGAGGAAGTTGAGAATTGATAAACTCTTTCATGAGTTTCGCCTTCATCCGACCATGTCATTCTAAATACAATTTTTATTCATTTATATGTCCTTGTGTAGTTGTGTACTATTTTATCCATTTCAACTCAAAATAGGAATCAGGAGCATTTCATACAGTGTTGATATTTGTTATATATGTGTGTGTGTGTGTGTGTGTGTGTGTTAGTTAATGGAAGAAACGTGCCATAGGAGGGAATTTCCTCCAATGGCGTCGGAAAAATGCACCCTCCATGTTGTTTTTCGACGATCTGCATATATCACCTTCATCTTTATCATCTAAGATGTGGATACACCAAATTCCATGTGATTATACCATTTTTTCACTGTTGATTTCGTTGGTGCAAAATTAATGGTTTACCGACAATAGAATTTTTTACATTGCTAATTCAACGGTGAAAAAGTGGTGGAATCACATAAAATTTGGTGTATGCACATCTTAGATGATAACGATGATGATGATGGGTGCCGATCGTCAGAAAAAATGGTGGAACTTATATTTTTTCGACGCCATAGGAGGAAGTTCCCTCCTATGGCCTCTTTCCTCCATTATTCTCATATATATATATATATATATATATATATATATATATATATATATATATAAGAATAATGGAGAAAAGAGGCCCTAGAAGGGATTTTCGTTAGGCGGCGTTGAAAAAATACACCTTCCAACATTTTGTTCAATGATCGGCATACATCATCATCATCTTTACCATCTAAGATGTGGATACACCAAATTTCATGCGATTCTACCACTTTTTCACCGTTGAATTAGCAATGTAAAAAGTTCTATATTCGGTAAACCATTAGTTTCGCACCCATGTAAAAAGTTTTATTGTCGGTAAACCGTTAGTTTCGCACCCACTAAATCAATGGTGAAAAAGTGGTAAAATCGCATGAAATTTGGTGTATCCACATCTTAGATGATAAAGATGAAGATGATGTATGCCGATCGTTGGAAAAAATGGTGGAGTGTGTTGGATATGTATGCCCTAGAGGCCATTATTGTATCTGTATACAGATGGATGCTTGGCATATATATATACAGGACAATCTTACTCGGTTACATATATAATATATGCATATTGTATATGTGTATTTCTTTCTATTGATGTTTTATTATGCTTGCACATATTGATAAAGACTCGATACTGTAGTATACTATTTTGATTTGACTTTATCTTAACATATGCATATATTATATATGTCGACCACGTGTTGATAAAGCCTATAGGATCTTGCTTGACTACCTGCGTTGTGATAGCGATCATACTTGTGGGAGCAGGGTAGTCTATAAGCACATCCTTAAAAGTCCCAAGTCGAGGGAGTATCGAGATCGGGCATCGATATTCCAGAGTAGACTTGCGTATACATTTTGAGACACTGACGAGGGGCGGTGGTTAGTCCCACAACCATTGGTGTGATCACCTAAGATTGTATACGGGTGCTCACTGGGGGTGAGTAGACTGGATGGACTCGCCGAGAACCTCTAGATGGTATTATACCTATCGTCTGATGGCGGTTCTCTTGTGACATGTGTACAGATTAGTCTTTGGACCTGAGATCATCATTTTTCTCATATGAGTTCCCACTGTGCTTTGATCACTACCCTACCACGGCTCTACTGAGTCGTACAAACAGGTTTTGGTTGGGTACAGTCCCGAGCCACGTGGAGGCAGTGAGCAATTGTTGGGGATTCGTCTCTCCCGGTATTGGGAGTCGATATCGTACTGTATTCGATTGACCGGGACCATAAGACCTTGGCCAAAGCAGTTGGGATTTACTGATAGGTTCATTAGTAGTTTCCCGAATTGGTCCTCAGCCGCATCAGCACGAATTATCGGGTTATTAGGGTCTGACGTATACCACCCTCTAGATCCGGTATGCGATACTCTTAGACGAAGAGACCGAACTATACGGAGATTGTCACGGATAGGCTTAGTAGGAGTTCGGACGAGTTTGCTCGTCCGCCTTCCTTTTCGACAGGTATCTGGGTAGCCGTTACATACAGCTAGTGCCGCTGACGTGCTTATGGTTAAACCTACTGCCAGTATACTGTCGAGTCTTTAGAGTCCCACACAGAGGGTTTCCCTGATTCGGGCGAAACGATGTAGAGGCCGTATGTTTTTACGGCAGGGTTCGATCACATACGTCCACTTGTGCACGTACGATGTTCAGGCGGATAATACTAGCAGGCTTTGGTTTAAGCCGAATCTTAATATTATATTCTTGGATTATTTTATCTCCTTGTATTCGTATTTTTCGGAATATGGATACGGGTATATATATACAGGTGAGGGGCATTCTTGTAATTTTACAATGTGCTTCTAGAAGAAGACACCTCATTATTTTGATTAACCATTTGTGTTAAATGGTTTAATGAGGTGGAGGGTGAGGTGTTAAAATTCATTAAATGAAGCATGGCTAGATTGATGACTCATGTTGTGACTCATTGTTTACTATTCTACCATGGTTTATTTTAGTAGATATTTTTGTGGAGATATTTATTGGATGCATTATTACTGTCATCACTTAGCCATTCTTCATGCTCACTAGCTCACACTACACTCTCATCTTCTCCTTACTCTCTTCTTCTAATACTAACTCTAATTGTCTCATGAGTTGAGAAACCTAGGGTTAGCGAGACAAAGTATTCCATAATCACTCTCTACACACTCTAGTCTACTTAGATTAGCAAGCTAAGTATTTTAGTTACCTCAATTAGGAGGTAGGTGCTCTTAGTAGGCACTCTCAGGTGGATCATCATTGTTGTACCGCTTCAATCTTCTTTGGGTCCACACATATACCCTCTCTCGTAACCACGTGACCCAAGAACTCTACACTATCGAGCCAAAAAGCACACATAGAGAATTTTGCAAACAGTTGATGCTCTTTCAAGGTCTGCAACGTAATACGCAAATGCTACTCGTGCTCCGTCCGACTCCGAGAATAAACAAGAATGTCATCTATGAACACAATAATAAATTGATCAATGAAGGGTCTAAAGATACGGTTCATCATATCCATAAAAGCTGCTGGAGCGTTGGTGAGTCCGAACGACATCACCGGAAATTCTTAGTGCCCATATCTCGTGCGAAACGCAGTCTTCGGAATATCGTCTTTCCGAACCTTCAACTGGTGATACCCTGACCGTAAATCGATCTTTGAGAAGTAACCAGCTCCCTGCAACTGATCGAATAAGTCATCTATACGTGGTAGTGGATACCTGTTTCGCACAGTAACGCGATTCAGCTGTCGGTAGTCGATGCACAGTCTCATACTACCGTCCTTCTTCTTTACAAATAAAACAGGAGCTCCCCATGGTGATACACTGGGACGAACAAGCCCTCTATCTAACAACTCTTGCAACTGGCTTTTGAGTTCCTTCAATTCCGTCAGTGCCATTCGATAGGGTGGTATAGAAATAGGCCCCGCACCCGGAATCAAGTCAATGCAAAATTCAATGTCATGATCGGGTGGCAATCCTGGTAACTCAGCAGGAAACACCTCAGGAAATTCTCGTGCGATCGGAACCTGATCCAATGGAATCTCAGCGACCCCTAAGTCCTGAACAAAATCCAAGAACCCATGACAACCCTTCTTCAAGAGTCGCCCCGCACAAAGAGCAGAAATCATGTTGGCAGGAGTTATTTTACAATCCCCCTGAACAACAAACACCGGTTCACCTGGAAAACAAAATCTAACCGCCTTCCCCCTGCAATCTACATAGGCATGACAGGCGGCCAACCAATCCATACCAAGAAGTATATCAAAATCTAATATATCCAGGAGAATCAGATCAACTAGTGAATCTCTATCACCAATACGCACAGAACATGACCTGAATACGTGCCGAGCTATAAAAGAATCTCCCACCGGGGTAATCACCACTAATGGTAACTCTAACAACGACGACTCTTTCCCCAAAGAAAGTGCAAATCGTGAAGATACATAAGAATGTGTATAACCGGGATCAAATAAAACATGTGCCTCTAACGAGCATACTGTAAGAGTACCTGTCACGACTGCATTTGATGCCTGGGCATCCTGCGGAGTCAGCGTAAATACCCGTTCCTGGCCCCTGCCCGCATCCTGTCGTCCTCTACCTCTATCTCCTTGACCTCTCTGAGAACGTCCCGGAAAGCCTCGACCTCGTGGTGCAACTGCCTGGCGTGTAGCGCCTACTGGGGGAGGAAGTAAAGTCATCGGCGTAGAAGGTGGAAGGGGTAAAGCAGCCTGTGGAACAACGGTCCCTCCCTGGGATCTACAATCACGCGCAAAGTGTCCGGGAAGTCCACAACTAAAACATGTAGATGGGGGCCTCTGATCATCGGGATAAGAACTGAACATCTGGCCCTGGGTCCAACCTCATCCGAAACTGCGGCCTGGAGTATATCTGCCTCTACCTCTGCCAAACTATCTAGTCATTGACCCGATCGGTCTACTCCTCATTGGCTCTGGAACAACCACTGCCTCGCTCAAACGCTCCTCCACTCGTATCGCTGCATCCATGGCCTGCGCATACGTATCAAAATACTGGGAGCCTATAGCCAGATATAACTGCGTGTCCAGACTCCTTAGGAACCTCTTCACCCGAAGCTCCTCCATGGGTACTAAGTATGGGCATAGCGCGACAGCTGGGTGAATCGTAAATCATAATCTGCCACCGACATACTTGCCGATTTCCGCAACGCTTCAAAACCGCTAGCTCTAGCGTCCCTCACACTCTGTGGAAGAAATCTGGCAAGAAAGACCTCGGAAAACTCGGTCCACGACATCGGAGGAAGTCCCGCAGCTCGCCCTCTCTCCATCGACTCACACCACTCCTGTGCAAGTCCCTCCAAACGAAAGCTAGTCAGCTCAACTGACCTCGCATCAGAACATCGCAATGATGTGCCAATCCTCGCCATCCTATCAAGAAAGGACTAAGGATCTTCCGCTACATCGGTCCCCGTAAATACCGGAGGTCTCAATCTCATAAACTCTGCAAGTGATACCTCCATCACTCTCGTATCTACAAGTGCTACTGTCTGCGTAGGCTGTACCTCAGACTCTGCTACAGTCGGTGCCGGATCCTGTCTCAGTACTCGAGTGGCCTCAGCTAACTGTCCTACCACTCGCTGCAATCCCAACATGCCCTCCTCAATCCTAGTCATGCGATCTGGAGGAGGAGGATCAACATGCTCATGCACCGCTGGAACGTCCGGTGTACCAGTCGCCGTCACAGGCAGACTCGCCCTAGCTGCATCTCTGGCTACGGCTCGTCTAGCACGCGTAACCATAGCAACTGGAACAAGAAACGAGAGTTGATAAGGCTTATGAATAGGAACAATCAATAACGGAGAATCAACGGAAGAATAGATCAAGATATACATCCTAAGGTTAGTTAGGCTGAGTATGGTAACGTAAATATGCCGCGGAACATACGTACGGTACTGCACTCATCCTAATTCACCTACTCCATCAAACCAAAGGTCATCCTAATCATGGACTCACGTCAACCTATTTTAAATTCCCTACTCGATTCTGTAAGGTTACTCCTAAGCTCTGATACCAACTTTGTCACGACCCAAGTTTGGATGTGACCGGCACTTAGATTGTATCATATCTAAAGATATGCACACAGTCCAAGTAAGCCGAAAACCAAGATCAAAATCCTTTTTGCGGAATTCTTTATATGGAAAATTTAGTTTTAGTAAAAATCACAGTTTATGAAGTTAAGTATTAAACGAGTATAAGGTGTTAAGCTTGGTTGCATCCCTAGTTGGGATCAACAATATTAACAGCAGAAAATAAATCTCAGTATATAGGACATCAAAACTAATCCCAAACATAAAGAAAAGAAACCACAATTTATAGAACTAAACGATCTCAACTGTCAATAATATACATATAACCATTTCTCACTCTAAGTCAAAATACAGGTCTGATGGAGATTTTCTAGATACAAAATACAACCCAAAAGAGAAGGTTACTACATATGTAACCTACCTATCAAAAGATATGATAAAGCTACAAAAAAGTAGATCTGCGCCGCTGCTAACCGTCCACTCTACTCCTGCAAGGAACTGTGGCACAACGGGGGTGAGTTGCCAACTCAGTGAATATAACTAATATATAACGGTTAATAATGTAAATATGACGATCATACTAACTGAAATGTGAACAATTATGATGTATGATTATCTGTGGAAATCATGAATCTATAATACGAATCTCATAATCAAAACTGAAATCTCATCATTTATTTCCAATAAAAACTCATTTCCCCGTGTCCATCATCGACACAAAACTTTCATTTCTCACAGGCATCATTCCTCGAATGATCTTGAAATCAACAATACCGGTCGTTATCATCTAGATATACGCCGTATTTTTACCACTCTATCCGGTATCGAGTAACCTCGCTAGGCTCTCCTGCCTCAATGCGACTATCCTGCCCCTCGGTCTCGACCGGGTCCACCATGTATCCAACTGTATATCTCCCCCACTCAGTATGGATAACGTAAAATTCGCGACCGTATATCTCCCCCACTTGGTCCGGAATAAAACCAAATCATAAAATATCTCATGGTGGACATGACACATCAATCATGAAATCACTGGATTTATGTAATAGTATCCAAAACTCAAAACCATAATCCTCAATAATACATCTACCTCTTATATCAACATAAAATACTCAAATACTAAACATGATATTAATGATGCAATTTACTACTGTTATTGGTATTTAAGATATGATATGAATCATTTTTAACAAGAAATTTACTAAGTGTAAAAGTGACATGGCAACATCGACGAGGTGTGTGTAACATGTAAGATGTGCACGTGGCATAACTCGTCGATACTTGTGCGGTGTACTAGCAACTAAGCAAAATATATATGAATTGTGAATGCATATTTTCAATTTAGCATAACAAAATAAAGCGTTAAGTTAAATAGAACTACGGGCGTAACACGCCATCTTTACAAAATTCCCCGGTAGATGTTTAGTCTACTCACCGGAAAACGTCGAATCTATTCAGGAATTGCCAATCATTTCCCTTTCCTCGCTGCCTCCGAAAATCCCGTATTCGAATCTAACATCACAATTTAACTTATATAAGGAAACGGCTACTCCGACATGACGGAAATGAAAAACACCCGTTCCCACGTACCAGTTATATTGTATACGACTATATCGAGCTATTAAACACTTAACCTTACTGGATTTTAACCCTAACCTGCATCGCTACAGAATTTAAATCGCGATGCATTTTAACCGTGTCGTATTTTGTGTTTTTAGATATCTTTTCCGATATACGATTCCAGATTCTATCTGCAGTGAAACTAATTTGTTTAAATAACACCAAAATGACCAAAATTATACACTGAAATACACCCAACCATCCAAAACTACCTAGCATCCCATAAAACCGGCGATGCCGGAATTCCCCTTTAGGTCGACGGCCCTAATCCGAGCCCTCTGGTTCGTGATCCTATGGTTTGCTCTACGTGTTACATACATTATTTAGGTCTTGTTTAGTTGAGTTAATTATCTTCCAAATAATAGCAGACTTCAACAGAGCCTGTAATTAACTAAAATACGATATTGTGGAACTTGTTTATTTCAAATTAACTAAGTACAGAACCTAAATTTCCTACTATGATTAAGAATTTACCCACAATAAGTTGTTGGAATAACCCCTCCAAGATGCTAAGTCCCTTGTCCTAGCTTGATGGTGATGAAAACCTAAAACCTAGCTTCCTTCTTCTTCTTCTTCCTCTTGTTCTTTCTTTTTCTCTTTAATGTAGTTTTTCTTTCATAAATTTTTAGAATTTTAAAGAACTATAGATCTGAATCAGGTTTATATATGGCAAAAGAAAGGGATAAAGTGAAGGAGGAGGTGCCATCAAGTTAGAGGTAATGGTTTCATGCAAGTAGGAGGTGTGAGGTGAGTGTTGTGCATGCAAGCAAGAAGTGTTCATGCCTTATCTTCTTAATTTGTTTTAATTCACAATAAAATTCTGAGCTAAATGTTTTCTATCACCTTTTTCATTTACACCCCTAACAATTTTCCATTTACACAAAAATCCTAAACTTTACCTAAAAACCCATCACAACTTAGTTTATTATAAAACACTTATTTTCTTAAAATGAAGCTAAAATTATCACTAAAACCCTTATAACTTATTTATTTGCATACTAAAATTTTTATTTAATTTGTTTTACATAGAACTCATGAAAATGACTTAATTGCTTTTAATAACTTTGTGATCTATCATATTATTATTAAATTAATTAATTTTATTTATTTCTAATTTTCAAAATGTTACAGGCTTAAAGGAGTCGCGCAAATAGGTTTTAGTTGGGTACAGTCCCGAGCCACATAGAGGCAGTGAGCGGATCGTCGAGAATTCGTCTCTCCTAGTACTGGGGGTTGATGTCGCGTGGTGCATGGGTAGCCATCACCAGAAATCCTCGGCCGGGATAGTCGAGAATTACTGATATAGGATCAGCAGTTTCTCGGGTGGTGATGGGCTTCATACCGACACTAAATGTCGCATTATTAGGGGTCTGACTTTATCCGCCTCCTAGACTCGATATGCGATACTCATAGACGAATGGACCGGACTGTATGGATATTGTCACTGTCAGGCTCGGTAGGGGTTCAGGATGAGTTTGCTCGTCGACCTCCCTTTCGCTCAATACCTGGGTAACCGTTACGTACAGCTAGTGCCGCCGTGCTTGTGGTTAAACCCACTGCCAGCGTATTAACGAGTCTTTAGAGTCCCATACAATGGGTTTCCCTGCTTCGGGCGATACGATGTAGAGGCCGTATGGTTTTACGGCAGAGTTCGATCATATGCGTGCACTTGTGCACGTATCATGATTCGGACGGATAATACTGGTGGCTTTGGTTTAAACCGGATTCTAGTTTTGTATTGTTGGATTATTTTCGTCTCATTGTATTCGTATTTTTAAGAATACGGATACGGGTATGTATATACGGATCAGGGGTATTTTTGTAATTTCATTACAAGATACTTCTAGAAGATGCCACCTCAATATTGTTTTAACCATTTATTTAAATGGTTAATGAGGTAGAGGATGAGTCATTGTTTGGCTTTAAATGAAGCATGGCTTTGTGGTGACTCATGGGATGACTCATGGGGTGACTCATGGTGGCACTATTTGGGCATGCTTGATTTAGTTTGTGGTGTGAGGATTTTCTTTAGTTGATAATTCTTCACTTGATGCTTGATGCATCATCTCATTTCCTCACAACACTTAGCCATTTTCTTTTCTTGAGTTGCTTCACTCTCATCCTCATGCTTCATCTTCTTCCTCCACCCATTATGTCTCATGTGTTGAGAAACATTGGATGATTAGAAACAACTTAATCCATCATTAGATTCTATATCTCCTAGGCTATCAAGTTTAGCAAACAAGATATCCTAGTTACCTCGGTTATGAAGTTGGAGCTCGATTCACAGACTCTCAGGTGGATCATCATCGATGGAGGGAGACCGGAGATCAAGCTTGATCAAGGAGCCTTTAGGAGATTGGGATGATGGTTCAAGACCGAAGGACACAGATCAACTCGGTATAACCATCTAACTCCTAGTTTACATATTGCTAGTTTAGGGTTAAGAGTAGATCCGGGTAGCGGGTTGTGGTAGCGCTGGTTTATAAAATTTTTGTTCCGCAATTGGTCACGGTTTGATGGTCGGGGCGCTGCCGTAACCCAACATGTTATATATATATTAGTAGATATTGTATATGTTTTGCACCCGCGCTAGTCCAGCCCCTGCTCCGTCGTTAATTAAGTAACCTAACGGGTGATGACGGGGCCTAATGGCGAATGCGAATGGCATATACGTACATTGGATTTTCGTTCTTTTCTGGTGTGATAGGGTTAATTGATGGGACCGCGTTAATTTTGATTAATGCAAGAAAATAGATCTAAAAGATGTTGTTGGAACATATTTCGAAAAAATACAGTTATATTTTTTCGCTTTGCATAGTGGTATTCGGTTGTGAATATCCAACACCTCATTCCACGAGGCAAGAGCCGAGATCCCTTCACAGGGAGTGACCTCTTGAGCAAAAGATTATACTGTAGATTACTCGGTTTTCTTCAAAACCAGAAGTTTTCAAAAGCGGAGCCTAAACCACTCCTTTTCAAAACTGCTCAGGTTCCTTCAACGATATCAAGTTCATTATGTTAACGGGTTTTTGGCCAAAAAATCCAGTCGTAGCCCTCCGTTATTTCAGATAAGTAGCAGTTAGTATTCGTGCTATTTACGTTGGTCTCTATCAAGGCATAGTGAACGGTAGCTAAATGTTACTTATCTGTTGCATTTTAGAATGCGATTGATTAGGACAATCGCATAGCCACTTTGGTCTCTATCAAGGGCTTACGCGGGTGGGTCTAAGTTAATCCAGGATAATGACGGATTGAACTTGACTTGCGACTTATGGTACGTTGGTCTCTATCAAGACCATATGTCGTTAGGGGCAAAAACCACATCGGGAGTTTCAAATATACGAGAAACTTGCAGATTTAGCATACCTTCTGAAGTGCGGTGACTAGAGTGGATTCCATCTAAGTCATCACACAATGATAGTTGGATCCTAATCCCACTGATAAGTAGGATTACTCTTGGAGATTATTTCACTTAACAATCAATGCTATAAACCAAGTAGGTGTCTAGAACGGTGTTAGCGGGGCTACGTCTCTAGGGAAAAGAAATTACATAATTAAGGAATTTCGCGAAAGCATTGGAAAACCTCTCTCGAAGTACCAACACTAGCCTGTCTGAAAGGTTAAGCAAGTATTGTGACGTGCGATTAATCCTGACTAGTTCTTCATTTAAGGTTTGAGGAAGAATTTGATGAAACAGTGGGAGCCATCCTGGTGAGATAAATTAATAACCGATCTAATCTTGCAAGAGCGCAAGCTAAGTGTTTCTTTTCTCTCTTTCCATGTAGCAACCATTTCATACCCTAATCAAGATAATAAAATGTATCGCTTGACCGATCCGAATTCTTATTCAGGGCTGGGGAACGTCGGTTCGGATCTAAACTATAACAGCAATCATGAGTATGAGCAAGGGAAAGAGGATAGCATGAATTCCTTGATGACCCCATCAAAGAAGAAGCATATTATTGCATCTACTTCAGGTGTTCTTGTAATTGAGAAATGATTTTCGGTCAGTCCTACCTCCTGGGTACTAAATACCGGATCAGGATCTCATATCTGTAATTTATTGCGGGGACTGAGAAAAAATAGGATAGTTAGGCCTGGTGATATGTCCCTCAGAGTAGGGAACGTAGCACAAGTTAATGCTGCAGTCGTCGGTGAATATTGTTGGCTATAGTGCCATCAAGTCAATTATTGGATCGCAGGAATGTGATTGCAATGATTGAGGGAGGACCTATACCGGTAGAACAGTCTTACTCAAAATGATAGTATGCTATCTGGTTTGTCTTTATCATCGTGTGCATGCTTTAGGTGACATTACAGATCACTATTACATGTTGATAGAGCCCTTAGAATTCATGCTTGACTGCCATCAATATGATGGCGATCATATACGTGAGAGTTGGCTGGTCTATAAGCACATCCTTAAAGTGTCCCTAGTCGTAGGAGTTTCGAGACTGTGCATCGATACTCCAAGAGCAGACTAGTGTATACGGATCGAGACCCCGACGAGGGGCGGTGGCTGGTCTCACAAGCCATTGGTGTCAGTTGGTTCACTTAAGATGTATACAGATGCTCATTGGGTTATGAGTACACCGGACGGACTCGCCGGAAACATGCTAGTTGGTATTATACCTATTGTCAGATAGCAATTCCCTGGTGACATGTGTACAGGTTAGTCTATAGACCTGAGATCGTCATTTGTCTCGTGTGAGTTCCCACTGTGCTTTGATTACTACCCTACCACGGCTCAAAGGAGTCGTGCAAACAGGTTTTAGTTGGGTACAGTCCCGAGCCACATGGAGGCAGTGAGCGGATAGTCGGGGGATTCGTCTCTCCTGGTATATTGGGGGTTGATGTCACGGTGTGCACGGGTGGCCATCACCAGAAATCCTCGGCCGGGGTAGACGAGAATTACCGATCTAGGATCGATAATTTCTCAGTTGGTGATAGGTTTCATGCCGACACTAAATGTCGCGTTATTAGGGGTCTGACTTTATCCACCCCCCTAAACTCAATATGCGATACTCATAGACGAATGGACCGGACTGTACGGATATTGTCACTGTCAGAGTAGGGTTTCAGGATGAGTTTGCTCGTCGGCCTCCCTTTCGCTCAATACCTGGGCAGCCGCTATGTACAGCTAGTGCCACTGACGTGCTTGTGGTTAAACCCACTGCCAGCGTATTGACGAGTATTTAGAGTCCCACACAAAGGGTTTCCCTGGTTCGGGCGAAACGTTGTAGAGGTCGTATGGTTTTATGGCAGGGTTCGATCATTTACGTGCATTTATGCACGGAACATGATCGGACGGATAATACTAGTGGGCTATGGTTTAAGCCGGATCCTAATATTATATTGTTGGATTATTTTCGTCTCATTGTATTCGTATTCAGTCGGAATACGGATGCAGGTATGTATATACGGATGAGGGGTATTATAGTAATTCGTTACAAGATTATTTTAGAAGTTGCCATTTCATTTGTGTTAAACATTTTGGTTTAAATGTTTAATGGTGGGAAAGTGTGAGTCATTGTTTATTCATTGTTTTGACTGCTCACTTGGTGTGTCATGGGTGTGACTCATGGTGTGTCATGTAGTGACTCATGCAAGATATTTGTGTGAGTGGTGTGAGATATTTTTGAGCATGAGATATTATTGTGAGGAGGCAGATATTTTTTTGTGTATGGTTTTTTCTTTGGTTGCTCACAAAACATCTCACACCACTACACTTACTTCACTTGGTCATTTTCTTGTGCTCACACTTTTTTCTCCTTGGCCACTTCTTTAACCTCCACCCAATCCATCTCATGAGTTGAGAATCCTTGGGTGTATTGAGACAAAATGATCACACACTCTCTCTACTTCATCTTGGGTATCTAGGCTAGCAAACTAGATACCCGAGTTGCTTCGGTTTTGAAGCGGGAGCTCGTATTACTAATCCTCGACGTGGATCGTCTTCGACGAGGGAGACTGGAGAGCGAACTTGTTCAAGGTAGCCGCGACGAGCTAAGGACAGAGATTGAAGACCGAAGGACACGGATTGATCGGTATAATCTCTTAAACTCCTTTATATAGGTCTAGTATAGGGTTAATGGTACGATCCGTCGTTTAGGTATCCGTTAGCGCCGGTTTTTAAAAGTTTTGTTCCGCGTTTGGCCACGGATTGATGGCAGGGGCGCTGGTGTAGCCTTACATGGTATCAAAGCCAACCCATTAACTGCATACTAGTTGGTTTAGACAATGTTAAAGTATCGAAACCGAAACAACTCCAAATCAATACCCGATATATTCTAGTTTCTGTCATTTTTTTCAGTGTCTTCTAAAATTATTTTAGCAACTGCAGAAGACTACTTGTATGACCACTAGATTACACCCCAAATACGAAACACTTCCACCCTAAATGACCCAAGCACATTGCTCCAAAATCCGAGCTGGCCGGCCTGATGTTTGAGTTTTGGTTTCGTATTTTGGGTGTGGTCTGGTCTCTGGAATATTGGTTCAGAGGTATTGCTAGTTTAGCCCAGTTTTGATATGGTTTTATCTAGTTGTTTGGGGCTATTCGGGGTTATTTTGAAGTCGATATTTCTAACATTGTTTAAAGTTTACAGTACATACATTTCTTTCCGCGACCGTAAATGTCATTAGAGCGGTACAACTTGTCTATTTGCTATAGTTCTTTTAGAAAGGTTTGCGAACGTGACATTCACATTGATATTCTGTGTTGTGCTATGTTGTTGCAGATTCGTCATGGGGATAGCTTCGTTACAATATTAGTGCAGTTTAGTTTCATTTGTACATTTGATATCGCGGAAAGAGTTTCCGACATGTGGACTGCCGTCACTGCCTGTTTGTATATTATTCTTTTGGGGTACGACCGGGTTAAGGTCGATGTCACCGTTGTACATATTTTCTTTTCTGTACTAGGATTACCCCGCGGTGGAGTGCACGGATAGCCGGGTTCTGGAGGGAAACGGGTCCGCATCTCATGGCGTTGAGAAGGAGGGGGCCTCACTCCAGAATTGGCAGGCTATTCGCCGCACTCGTAGGGGATACAGGTTGACCCAAGATGGGGTGCTCAAGTTACTGGATTCCGTGAAGTGCTGGGTAGCCCATTCACTTTGCTGAAGGGGGCTGCCTCGCTTCTGGTTTTGGCGGGTAACTTTCCGCACTCGTAGGGGTCTAGGTTTTCATTGCACAGGCTATCCACACGACCAGGGGAACGTCGGGTTTCACTTGCGGCTCAAAGGAAACACGGGGCTCCCAGATTATCTGTATTGTTCTGTGATGCTTATTTCTTATCTGTGATGTTGCATTTATCATGCCTGGAGCGATTATTATATATTGTTATATATATACTAGTAGATGTTGTATATGTTTTGCATCCGCGCTAGTCCAGTCCCCGCTCTGTCGTTAGTTAAGTAACCTAACGGGTGATGACGGGATCCAGTGGTGAATGCGGATGGCATATACGTACATCATATTTTCGTTCTTTTCTGGTGTGACTAATTGATGGGACTGCGTTGATTTTGATCAATGCAAGGAAAACAGACCTATTCGATATTGTTGGAACAAATTTTCAAAAACTGTTATTACAAGGACATTTTCTTTTGTTTTGCACAGCGGTATTCGGTTATGAATATCCAGCACCTTATTCGACGAGGCAAGAGCCGAGATCCCTTCACCGGGAATGACCTCTTAAGAAGAAGTTTGCATCAGGGTAATAACATCACTATAGTCAATTACTTTTTGCTTTGCATCGCGGTATTCAGTGGGAATATCCTGCACCTCATTCCACGAGGAAAGAGCCGAGATCCCTTCATCGGAAGTGACCTCTTTAGCAAAGGTTTTCGCCACTATATATTTGTAAAGCTATCCAGTTCCTTCAACGATATCAAGTTCATTACGTTAAAGGTTTTTCGCCAAAAACCATTAGTAGCCCTCCGTCATTTTAGACGGGTAGCACTTAGTATTCATGCTATGTTTTTTGGCCTTAGTCAAGGCATAGTGTATGGTAGCTATTTGTTACTTTTCTGTTGCATAGATAGATGCGTTGGTTTGGGACAGTCGTACAACCTTGTTGGCCTTAGTCAAGGGCAAGTACAGGTGGGTTCAAATTAACCTGGACAATGACGGGTAGAACTTGACGTGTGACTTATGATTTGTTGGCCTTAGTCAATGTCATAAGAGTATGGGGTAAAAATCACATCGGGAGTTTCAAACATACAGGAAACTTACCAAGAATGCGCATACCTTCTGGAGTATGATAACTTGAGTGGATTCCATCAGGTTATCATGTGATGATAGTTGGATCCCGATTCCCACTGATGGGTTGGTTTACTCCTCTGGTGATTTCAAATGATCCCGACTAATTCTTCTTTTGGGTTTGGAGGAGAATTTGAGGATACAGTGGGAGACATCCTGATTAGATAAAGTGATTAACCATTCTGATCTAGGTTAGAGTGCACGCTGAGTGTTTCTTTTCTCTCTCTTTGGCAGCGACCATGGCCCGACCCTAGACTATAACTCAGTAACCTAGATAACCAGACCTTCTTAAAACATATTGACTTTTGGATTATCTGAGTTGCATACCTCATTGTCACTCCTACTTTTACCCTTTGCATTTCTCCGGAACATTCCGTATCACTACGATGATCCACATTTATTAGATATGACCATCGTATAGTTACATACGAACTCGAAGAAACTTGTTTCAAATTCGAGGATGGTTTCCGGTTCTGGAGAAATTGAATATGATTATTCAGTTGTCTTTTCCTTTTACCTTCTCTCAGGTTATGAGGGCTCCTAGGATTAGGAGAGGGTACACCTATTGCGTTTATTGGATAGTCTTCTTCCAAACCATAGGCAGGTGCCAAAAGGTAGGGAATGAAGAAAACCAATTAGCCTAAGTATGGTGTACAGAAGGTAATAAGTAAAGATAAATAACGGGATTAGAAAGATGGCAAAGTAAATTGCGACTGCTATCAGTTACGACCAAACCGCGTAGCTCATCGCCACTACCTACTTCACCTTTGCATTTCTCCGATTTAGGAGAAATTGAATAGGATTATTCAGGTTGTCTTTTATCTTTACCTTCTCTCAGGTTGCGAGAACTCCTAGGATTATGAGAGTACACCTATTACGCTTATTGGATAGTCTTCTTCCAAACCATAGGCTGGTGCCGAACGGTAGGGAAGGAAGAAAATAAATTAGCCTAAGTGTGGTGTACAGAAGGTAATGAGTAAAGACAAATAAAGGGATTTGGAGAGACGGCAATGAAATATACGGTTATTGTCATGAATCTGGATAATGGAAGAGACATTACTAGGAATACCCGGATATCCCTTCGAAACATTTTTTTTGTTTCAGTTTTACTATACATTGTTAATTGAAAACTGATTTCCCAATTAGATCCTTACTCCAGGGTATGTATTTATCAGGTCTGATTCTCATATCTGTATAGTTTTACAGATGATGGGTGGGAGTAAGTTATTGGGAATTAGGTGATTATATCGGAATTCGTTGTAATTGGTGATATTTGAGGAAATCGCCTGGGGTTTTGCCTGATGGCAGATATTTGGTTTTGAATATCCGTTGTTATGAACCAATTTCAAACTGATATATCTGTAGGTTTATTTCATAAAGTGAGATATAACTTTTTGAAATTATGTACATGACATTTACCTATATCAGTTGATAGTTAGGTAAGGAGCATTCAACAGCGGTGTAATTCTTCTTAACCATAGTACAATTTTCAACCTACGACACACAGGTTTTGAGTTATTCAACTCAGGGGACTTATACAAAGTATTGTATGTTGTCCAGTGTCCATTAGGACAGAGGGGATGGTGCTCGTACTATATTCTGATTACTTGTGACTTCTCCAGTTTTAGACAAGAATTTCGTAGAAATACAAGGTCTAAATTTTAAGAAGTTATAGGTACAAGAATAAAGTAAAGAACCATGTGATACAAGTATCAGGATTCTTCAAGGTGATCGAAGATGTAGATACTTGTGTTTGGTATTCAGTTGATAGTAATGGTTTTGAGAACTTGCTTCTTTTTCAAGTTACTCATATTTGGATGCACTCCTAGTTGAGTAATGTTGATCGTCCTCCTTCTACTTAGTTGACATGCACTAGAGACAGCTGCATGATTTGAATCTGGTTCCAATTAAATCAGTGCCGCTGTTTCTATATTGTATATAGAATGGTTCATATCTTAACGATGTTAAGATATATAGAGTTGTCTGGCTTATGCTTAAAACCAGACTCTGGATAACTCAAGGCACGTTTCTGTAATAGCAGTTTGTGGGTTAACCCGGGCTATGACGAGGGTTAACTTTCTACCATCTGGAAGATCAATAGTGATATTGTTCGTGACTCGCCACAGTTTTAGTAAAATGAATGTTTTCAGAAAAGAGTAGTGGGAGTATGGTAGAACTAGAAGTGATTCCAGAACCACAAACGATTACTGAAAATTTAATAGAACCTAAACATTCAATCAGGTTTGACATTCCATTAGCCACTCCGCACATATGGTGTGTAACCCCAGGCCCCCGAGAGGTACTTCGGTATCCTCAAAGACGGTGACAGGGAGGTTCTTGTTTACCCAGACTTACCATTACTGTTGTTCTAGACTAGGAGACCCGGTAGGAGGATGAGTATAGCGTCGTTCTAAACTAGCTTTAGAAGTGCACGTGTATATGACTCTGCCATAGGGTTGTTATAGTCAGTCGGAGCGGCGGAAGCATAGTGGACAAGGTTGCTTATGTCTATTTATAGACTAAAGAAAGTATAGCGGAGATATATCATCTATTTTTGATGTGACAGTCATGGGCTTTGACTTCATAAAAATAGGAGATTGATCTGTTAAGAAGGTGATAGGGTGTGATGTCCTGGTGTTTGGATGGCATGCACTTTATAGGAAATGAAATTCCTATACTACGATCGGTTATACTGTGGTTGTCACACAGTTGATTCTCCACACAGGATATAGATATAATATCAGGTATTCTGGTTACTAGATCTATGGTTTTTAGATCTAGATTTGGGTAGTTTTCCAAGATGGGTACTTTGACAGTATTCTAAAGGTGTTTTTGAATGGACGACTCCTGGCAAGGTGGTGTACCTGCAGGTGATGGAGTCACCCTCTCTAAAGGTGTCTTACAGACTAAAGGGGAGAGGGATGTGCATGATAGACATATCACTTAGTTAGGCAATTGAGTCAATCATGAGATGTCAAGTACCACACCAGATATTGTTTTTGCACCAGTTGCAATAAGTTTATTAATCTAATCCTGGAGAAACGTTCGGAAGCAGTTTTAGAACATAAGTGGATGTTCTAGGGATTTGGTAACGGCAGCCTCCTTCGGGAGACGGTTATCATTCCAGGCTTCCAAGGTGACCTGGATGACAGAGTGACTGTCAGAGTTATAGTTTTCCCTCTTGACGAGGGGCAGTAGTTTGGACAGGTGGTCCAAGAGGATACTGAGGGAGGCATGGCACAGGCTACTGATTAAATTCAGTGGACGATACAGTCTAAGAAGTTTGCTGGATTTGGAGTTCATTTGTGAACTGTGTCCCATCAGATATCCAGACATATTCTAAGACAGGTATTGCTCATTTCGCGAGATGGCTTTCTCCGCGAACTTGAGATAAAATAGACATAGAAAGAAACATTGGAGCGGATCCACTCACTGAGACTATTTATCGAACGCAATAGTTTTACAAACGAGCTTTGTGAAACTGATTAGTAGAGAAGTTGGGTGTTCGGTATCACACGGGCTGTGAGTATGTGACACCGCAATAATTAGCCTTAAGTGCAAGTGGGAGATTGTTGGCTATAGTGCCCTCAAGTCAATTATTGGATCGCAGGCATGTGATTGCAATGATTGAGGGATGACCTATACCTGTAGAACAGTTTTACTCAAAATGATAGTATGCTATCTGGTTTGTCTTTATCATCGTGTGCATGCTTTAGATGACATTACAGATCACTATTATATGTTGATAGAGCCCTTAGGATTCATGCTTGACTACCAGCAATATGATGGAGATCATATAAGTGAGAGTTGGGTGGTCTATAAGCACATCCTTAAAGTGTCCCTAGTCGTGGGAGTTTCGAGACTGGGCATCGATACTCTAAGAGCAGACTATTGTATATGGATCGAGACCCCGAGGGGCGGTAGCTGGTCTCACAATCCATTGGTGTCAGTTGGTTCATCTAAGATGTATACAGGTGCTCATTGGGTTATGAGTATACCGGACGGACTCGCCGGGAACATGCTAGTTGGTATTATACATATTGTCAGATAGCAGTTCCCTGGTGACATGTGTACAGGTTAGTCTATCGACCTGAGATCGTCATTTGTCTCGTGTGAGTTCCCACTGTGGTTTGATTACTACCCTACCATGGCTCAAAGGAGTCGTGCAAACAGGTTTTAGTTGGGTACAGTCTCGAGCCACATGGAGGCAGTGAACGGATCGTTAGGGGATTCGTCTCTCCCGGTATATTGGGGGTTGATGTCACGGTGTGCACGGGTGGCCATCACCAGAAATTCTCGGCCGGGGTAGACGAGAATTACCAATCTAGGATCGATAGTTTCTCAGTTGGTGATAGGTTTCATGCTGACACTAAATGTCGCGTTATTAGGGGTCTGACTTTATCCACCCCCCTAGACTCGATATACGATACTCATAGACAAACAGACCGGACTGTATGAATATTGTCACTGTCAGGCTCAGTAGGATTTCAGGATGAGTTCGCTCGTCGACCTCCCTTTCGCTCAATACCTGGGCAGCCGTTATGTACAGCTAGTGCCACTGACGTGCTTGTGGTTAAACCCACTGCCAGCCTATTGATGAGTCTTTAGAGTCCCACACAGAGGGTTTTCCTGGTTCGGGCGAAATGTTGTAGAGGCCGTATGGTTTTATGGCAGGGTTCGATCATTTACGTGCACTTGTGCACGGAACATGATCGGACGGATAATACTAGTGGGTTTTGGTTTAAGCCGAATCCTTGTATTATATTGTTGGATTATTTTCATCTCGTTGTATTCGTATTCAGTCGGAATACGGATGCGAGTATGTATATACGGATGAGGGGTATTATTGTAATTCGTTACAAGATTATTTTAGAAGTTGCCATTTCATTTGTGTTAAACATTTTGGTTTAAATGTTTAATGGTGGGAAAGTGTGAGTCATTGTTTATTCATTGTTTTGCATGCTCACTTGGTGTGTCATGGGTGTGACTCATGGTGTGTCATGGGTGTGACTCATGGTGTGTTATGTAATGACTCATGCAAGATATTTGTGTGAGTGGTGTGAGATATTTGTGAGCATGAGATATTATTGTGAGGAGGCATATATTTTTTTGTGTATGGTTTTTTCTTTGGTTGCTCACAAAACATCTCACACCACTACACTTACTTCACTTGGTCATTTTCTTGTGCTCACACTTTTTTCTCCATGGCCACTTCTTTAACCTCCACCCAATCCCTCTCATGACTTGAGAATCCTTGGGTGTATTGAGACAAAATGATCACACACTCTCTCAACTTCATCTTGGGTATCTAGGCTAGCAAACTAGATACCCGAGTTGCTTCGGTTTTGAAGTGGGAGCCCGTATTACTAATCCTCGACGTGGATCGTCTTCGACGAGGGAGACCGCGGAGCGAACTTGTTCGACGCAGCCGCGACGAGCTAAGTACAGAGATTGAAGACCGAAGGACACGGATCGATCGGTATAATCTCTTAAACTCCTTTATATAGGACTAGTATAGGGTTAATGGTACGATCCGTCGTTTAGGGTTCCGTTAGCGCCGGTTTTTAAAAGTTTTGTTCCGCGTTTGGCCACGGATTGATGGCCGGGGCGCTGGTGTAGCCTTACATGGTGAATATCACCTAGTGTTGCCAAATGGCAATACTATGATTTTGAACAATTGCTACTATGTACCTTCCATGATTTGCAACATCGTATCAGTTTCTTTACTTGATAAAGATGGATATAACTTTGTTCTTGATAGAAATATCATGAACATCTACCTTGATAAGGTATTGGTTGCAGAAGGTACATTGTGTAATGGTATCTATGTTCTAAATTAAAACACAGTCCTCAATGTACAAAACACACGCAAGAGGAAGAGTTCATATATGAACGAATCCTACTTGTAGCATTGTATACTTGGTCATATCGGAGAGAAAAGACTAAGTAAGTTGTATAAAGATGGACTTTTGAATACGTTCGAATTTTCATCTTATAAGACTTGTCGGTCTTATCTCAAAGGAAAGATAACCAAATCTCTGTTCACCGGACACGGAGAAAAAGCAGCAGAGCTCTTGGGACTCATACACGGTGATGTATGTGGTCCGATGTCTATACATGCAAGGGGTGGGTTCTCGTACTTCATAACATTCACTGATGATCTCTCTAAATTCGGGTATGTGTATCTTATGAAACACAAATCTGAAACTTTTGAGAAATTTAAAAAATACAGAAATGAAGTGGAGAACCTGACTGGCAAAAGTATCAAGATTCTCCGATCTAATAGAGGAGGGGAGTACTTGAGCACGGAATTCCAAGAATACTTAAAAGAGAATGGAATTCTCTCTCAGCTTACTCCTCCGTATACACCACAGCACAACGGTGTATTGGAGCGGAGGAACCGTACCCTATTGGATATGGTTCGCTCCATGATGAGTAATGCCGAGTTGCCTCTTTCATTCTGGGGACATGCGCTTCAAACAACAGCATATCTATTGAATCAGGTTCCAATCTGTGCCTAAGACTCCATATGAAATATGGAGTGGAAAAATGCCATATCTTGAACGTATAAAGATATAGGGTTGTCCGGTGTATGTAAAAGTACAAAATCCAGACAAGCTACAGGCATGATCAGTTTTATGCATGTTTGTAGGATATCCTAAAAATTATTTAAGATATCTGTTCTACCATACTGAGGAACAGAAAGTGTTCGTTGCTCGTCGCGCCACCTTTTTAGAGTGGCAATTTCTTGCAAAAGAAATAAGTGGGAGCACGGTAGAACTGGATGAAATATCAGAATCACAAACTCAAACTGGGGATTTGGTAGAACCTCAAGGTTTAGAAGTCCCGGAGGAACCTCAGCCACTCCGCAGATCTGGTAGGATTTCTCATCCGCCCGAGAGATACTACGGTTTTCTCATAGACGGAGATCGAGAGGATTGCATCTTAGAAGAAGATAATCCTACTAGTTACAGGAATGTCATTATCAGTAGGACTCTGATAAGTGGTTGGATCCTATGAAATCCGAAATGGAGTCCATGTACGCCAATAAAGTGTGGACCCTGGAAGTTGCTCCACCTGGGGTAAAACTCGTTGGATGCAAATGGATCTACAAGAAGAAGATTGGTGTAGATGGGCAGGTAGAAACCTATAAGGCTAGACTTGTTGCAAAAGGTTTTCGTCAAAGACCAGGATTGGAGTAGGACGAGACTTTTTCTCCAGTGGCTATGCTCAAATCCATTCGGATCCTACTTGCCATTGCTGCCTTCCATGACTATGAGATCTGGCAAATGGACGTAAAAACGGCTTTTCTAAATGGATGTTTGGAAGAGTGCGTTTATATGGATCAGCCAGAAGGTTTTGTAGACAGTGAGAGCAGCGGGAAGGTGTGCAAGTTGCTCAAATCCATTTATGGATTGAAGCAGGTATTGCGGAGTTGGAACATCTGTTTTGATGAAACAGTCAAGGACTTTGACTTCATCAAGAACGAGGATGAGCCATATATTTATAAGAAGATTGTAGGACGAACTGTCGTATTCCTAGTGTTGTACGTGGACGACATTCTTTTGATAGGAAACGATATTCTTTTGCTACAATCGGTCAAGCTATTCTTGTCACAACGGATCTCCATGAAGGACCTGGGTGATGCCTCTTATATTCTGGGGATCAAGATCTACAAAGATAGATCCAAGAGATTACTGGAACTTTCACTGTCCAGGTATATAGAGACCGTACTAAAGAGATTTAGTATGGAAGATTCCAAGCGCGGTAATATACCCGCATTGCATGGAATCACCCTCTCTGAGGTGATGTCTCCCAAGACTGATGAGGAGAGGGTTCGCATGAGAACTATACCCTATGCTTCGGCGGTAGGATCTATAATGTATGCGATGCTATATACAAGACCAGATATAGCTTACGCGCTAAGCGTGGTGAGCCGGTATCAGTCGAACCCAGGTGAGGATCATTGGACGGCTGTGAAGAACATTCTTAAGTACCTGAGAAGGACTAAGAAGATGTTCTTAGTGTACGGTAATGGAGAACAAAAGGTCGAATCCTTTACCAATTCCATCTTTCAGAGTGACAAGGATGACAGCAAGTCTGTCTCGGGTTTTGTGTTTACTCTCAACGGAGGGGCGGTGTGTTGGAGGAGTTCTGTTCAGTCGAAAATATTGCACTTTCAACATGACAATAGCCTTACTTTTCTTAATCAACTAAAGGTGTTTGTTATAAATATAACACATATTAGAACTTTATCTGCAAAAGATCATTTATCTTGTGTTAATATTTCACGCATAATATTTTATTAAAATTTTATTATAATAGACATTATGAAGGAAATTTTGTGTTAATATTTCACGCATAATATTTTGTATCTCTCACATTCTTCACTGAGATCTTGTGCAAGAATAGCTCAGGTCAAATATCAAGAATCAGAAATCTGCCGATATACTAAAAGGAACCAAAGAATCAAATACTTGCAGCAACCAAGAGAACATTAGAAGATTCCAGATATCAAAAGAAGACCCAAAGATCAACAGCAGAACACTATTAAAGAACCAACCCATGAAGCCACCATTTGGTCGCGGAACCGCGGCCGAGTCAGGCCAATCTGCCGTGGATCCGCGGCCGATTTGTGGGCGTCGAGGTCGGAAACTCTCTGGATACTTCTTCTCAACGTCCTAACTTGTTGAGAAAGCCTCGTTGTAACAATCTTATATTGGAAGATTCTCTATAACAACCTAGCTTGTTGGGGAAGCTTGATTTGGGGCTATAAATAAATACCAAGGGCTAAGGAAAAGTAGTTGGAAAATAGGAGGGGAAAATTCAGATTTTAATTCAAATTTGATCCCCAATTTCATACATCAAATCCAAGATCCAAAATCAAGAACCATTAAGAAGATCATCGAGCAATTCAACCAAGATCCTTTACACGAAGCCAATCATCATCGAGCACGCGATCCACGATAGGTCCAAACCTCACGGTGATCGAGCAATGTGAAGATCGCCGGAGAAATTACCTCTTCAAGAGAGTGATCGAGAGCAATTCATATTGTAATCTCAGATTGGAGAAGTTGTAATTCGAAGTTGAATAATAAAAGTGATAATTAGTTTTAATCTCGCTTTCTTTTAATTTTCGCATTATGAATTCTTTCGCTAATTTTTCTTCTATTATCATGATGCGCGAGTAAATCTCCGCTTGATTGGATTCGTAGGATTATGGTAGATCATTGGGTGAGAAAATACTATACTCCTTTTAAGTCTTATGAACTTGAGCAAAGAAATCATCAACATCCTCATCGGGCGAAACATCAATTTCTTGATTATTTCGACCATGATTTGAGATAAGATTGATGATCTTTTTGTTGAAGGCTAGATGCGAATGGAGATGAATGCAAGGACATGCGTCAATAGTGACGAAACCCTAGTTTCGTCCGAAGAACCCTAATCCGCATTCAACGCCATCGATCTAGTTATAAAACTATCAATAGATAAGAGGAGTCATCCTCATTATTCATCCAAGGTTACTAAATCCTAAAGAATCCGACAAGCCTTCTTCATTTTCTTGACAAATAGATTGGATCTTGAAACGGTTTTCTTGACTATTCAACTAAATATTGACAACATTTTCTTAAACTAGATCTTGAAACAATCACAATCTTGATGTTCTTTGCTTTCTATTTTCTTTTCTTTCAACTCATCTAAATCAAGAATCATAAAATTCCATGAATCCCAGAGGACGACCCGTACTCACTAACGATCGTTACAAGCGACACCGTTATTGATTGCGGTTACACTTGTACTAAAACTAAAACTTACTCTTTCTATCAAAACAAAATTTTACAAGTTCAATCAAGTTCCAAACAGGACACTGTCGCAGACTCGACGATGGAGGCTGAATATATTGCTGTAAGCGATGCCCTAAAAGAAGCAGTCTGGATGAAAAAGTTCATTACTGAACTTCAGGTAGTTCCGTCCATTGTTGACCCAATACTTTTGTATTGCGATAACAATGGGGCTATAGCTTTAGAAAAGGAACCACGGTCCCATCAGAAATCCAGACATATCTTAAGGCGATATCACCTGATCAGGGAGATCGTAGATCATAAGGAGATCGAGGTCCGGAGAGTGGATACAAAAGAGAACACGGCGGATCCATTTACGAAGGCCCTCCCTCAAGCGCAGTTCGAGCGCCTTTTTGAAATGTTGGGTATGCGGTACGCCAGCAGCTGGCCGTAGTATAGACGTTGGGTGTACGGTACGCCAATATATATGGCCTTAGTGCAAGTGGAAGATTGTTGGATATGTATACCCTAGAGGCCATTATTGTATCTGTATACAGATGGATGCTTGGGATATGTATGTACAGGACAATCTTACGCAGTTATATAGTATATTATTTGAGTTGTCTTTATCAGGATATGTGTATTTCTTTCTATTGATGTTTTATTATGCTTGCGCATATTGATAAAGACTCGATACAATAGTATACTATTTTGGTTTGACTTTATCTTAACATGTGCATATATTATATATGTCGACCACATGTTTATAAAGCCCATAGGATCTTCCTTGACTATCTGCGTTGTGATGGCGATCATACTTGTGGGAGCAGGGTAGTCTATAAGCACATCCTTAAAAGTCCCAAGTCGAGGGAGTATCGAGATCGAGCATCGATATTCCAGAGTAGACTTGCGTATACGTTTAGAGATCCTGATGAGGGGCGGTGGTTGGTCCCACAACCATTGGTGTGATCACCTAAGATTGTATACGGGTGCTCACTGGGGTAAGTACACTGGACGGACTCGCGCGAGAACCTCTAGATGGTATTATACCTATCGTCAGATTGCGGTTCTCTTGTGACATGTGTACAGGTTAGTCTTTGGACCTGAGATCGTCATTTGTCTCGTGTGAGTTCCCACTGTGCTTTGATCACTACCCTACCACGGCTCTACTGAGTCGTACAAACAGGTTTTGGTTGGGTACAGTCCCGAGCCACATGGAGGCAGTGAGTGATTGTTGGGGATTCGTCTCTCCCGGTATTAGGAGTCGATATCGTACTGTGTTCGATTGACCAGGACCATAAGATCTTGGCCAAGGTAGTTGGGATTTACTGATAGGTTCATTAGTAGTTTCCCGGATTGGTCCTAAGCCGCATCAGCACGAATTATCGGGTTATTAGGGTCTGACGTATACCACCCCTAGATCCGGTATGCGATACTCTTAGATGAAGAGACCGGACTATACGAAGATTGTCACGGATAGGCTCAGTAGGAGTTTGGACGAGTTTACTCGTTGGCCTTCCTTTTCGACAGGTGCCTGGGTAGCCGTTACGTACAGCTAGTGCCGCTGACATGCTTATGGTTAAACCCGCTGCCGGCGTACTGTCGAGTCTTTAGAGTCCCACACAGAGGGTTTCCCTGCTTCGGACGAAACGATGTAAAGGCCGTATGTTTTTACAGCAGGGTTCAATCACATACGTACACTTATGCATGTACGATGTTCGGACGGATAATACTAGCGGGCTTTGGTTTAAGCCGAATCCTAATATTATATTCTTGGATTATTTTGTCTCTTTGTATTCGTATTTTTCGGAATACGGATACGGGTATGTATATACAGGTAAGGGGCATTCTTGTAATTTTACAAGGTGCTTCTAGAAGAAGACATCTCATTATTTTGATTAACCATTTATGTTAAATGGTTTAATGAGGTGGAGGGTGGGGTGTTAAAATTCATTAAATGAAGCATGGCTAGCTTAATGACTCATGTTGTGACTCATTGTTTACTATTCTACCATGGTTGATTTTAGTAGATATTTTTGTGGAGATATTTGTTGGATGCATCATTACTCTCATCACTTAGCCATTCTTCATGCTCTCTAGCTCACACTACACTCTCATCTTCTCCTTGCTATCTTTTTCTAATACTAACCCTAATTGTCTCATGAGCTGAGAAATCTAGGGTTAGTAAGACAAAGTATTCCATGATCACTCTCTATATACTCTAGTCTACTTAGATTAGTAAGCTAAGTATTCTAATTACCTCAATTAGGTGGTAGGAGCTCTTAGTAGGCACTCTCGGGTGGATCATCATTGACGCGAGGAGGCCGAAGTTCAAGCACGATCCATACTTCTATCGAAGAGCTTAAGGAGAGGATCTAAGACCCGAAGGACTTGGTTTCTTTAGGTATACTTTCTATCATAGTAGATAGAACTCTTATATGCTAGTTAGGTTTATGGTAAAGATCCGCGTTTAGGGTTGTTCTAGCGTTCTGTTTTAATCGTTAGAAAAAAATTTGTTCCGCATTTTGCCACGGGAGTTGGCCGGAGCGCTAGCGTAACCCTTCAGAGTATGTATTTTTTCAACGCCATAGAAGGAAATTCCACCTTTCCTCCATAAACACACCCCCCCTCTCTCTATATATATATAGAGAGAGAGAGAGTGTGCGCGCGTGTTAATGGAGGAAAGGTGCCATATGAGGGAATTTCTTCCTATGGCGTCAGAAAAATACATACTCCATGATTTTTTTCGACGATCGGCATACATCACTTCTATCTTAATCATCTAAGATGTAGATACACCAAATTTCATATGATTATACAATTTTTCACCGTTGATTTAGTTGGTGCAAAATTAATGGCTTACCAACAATAGAACTTTTTATATTGCTAATTCAACGGTGAAAAGTGGTAGAATCACATGAAATTCGGTGTATGTACATTTTAGATGATAACGATGATGATGATGGGTGCCGATCGTCTGAAAAAATGGTGGAAGTTGTCTTTTTTCGATGCTATAGAAGGAAATTCCCTCCTATGGCATCTTTCCTCCATTATATATATATATATATATATATATATATATATATATAGAGAGAGAGAGAGAGAGAGAGAGAATAATGGAGGAAAGATGCCATAGGAGGGAATTTCCTCCTATGGCGTCGAAAAAATACAAACTCCATCGTGTTTTCCGACGATCGGACTCCATCATCTTCATCGTTATCATCTAAGATGTGGATACACCAAATTTCATGTGATTCTACAACTTTTTCACCGTTGGTTTAGTAATGTAAAAAGTTCTATTGTCGGTAAACCGACAATAGAACTTTTTACATTACTAAACCAACGGTGAAAAAGTTGTAGAATCACATGAAATTTGGTGTATCCACATCTTAGATGATAACGATGAAGATAATGGGTGTCGATCGTCGAAAAAATCGATGGAGGTTGTATTTTTTCGACGCCATAGCAGGAAATTCCCTCCTATGGTAACTTTCCTCTCTCTCTCTCTCTCTCTCTCTCTCTCTCTATATATATATATATATAGAGAGAGAGAGAGAGAGAGAGAGAATACGCTCCTTGTAGAAGTTACTTTGAGAATGATTTTTTCCTAAGCAAGTTGAGCATTTAAAGAGTCTTGGAAGAAGAGGAAAATGCAGATTTAAGAGGAATGATACCATATTAAGATATGCTATATTTGCTTTGTGCTTAAATTATCATTAGACTGAGAAAGGTCCAAAGAGAAAATTGCTATTATAAAATCAGAAGGGAGGAAGCTAAGATGCCTGCACCAACCAAGTTAGAGAGAGGAACCTGCAGGTTTCAAACTGGAGAACAAAATGCTTCTGCCTGCAACAACCAATCTCACCAACTCCAATGGAATCTCAATTCGCTACTAATCCCAAATTTTGTACTATTGTTTTATCGTACAAAATGACAAGGTGCGTGATGTACTTTTGTCTCAAGTACTTGATGTGCTTCTAACTCATTAACAAGTCTTCTAGAATGCTCTGCATAAGGCTGAGCTTTGTCATGGTTAATTTTTCTACCGGTCCGGTAAATTCCATGTAAACTATCGGATTAGTGATTAAATATATAAGTAGGGTTGCTTTGGAACTTAGAACCCTATTCCTTTTATGTAGCCAATCACGACCTGATAACTGATGTGGATCTATCAGGCATCTCACCATCAAGGCATCTTGAAAGTTAGGTGGGTTAATCATTTTTCAACAGCGGTTAATCATGTCTACAGCTTGTCAATCTCTCAATTCAGGAACCAAGTCTTTCGATTTTTTGGCCCTATTAATTTGAGAAACATGTAGCAGGACAGAAAAAATTAAATTAATGGAGAAACAAAAGCAAGAGTGAGACCTTGACAAACATGAGCAACAATTAAAAGAATATTTTAGGGACTCATCTAATCGAGAAAATTGCTTTTAACACGTAGTTGGGAGGAAAAAAGGATTCATGCAAGGTACCTCAAAGATTAGGATGACGGCTAGCTTGTGTTGTTCAGTAGTTCTTACTCTAAGATGAATAGAATTAGACGTGTGGGAAAAGTATCCGCACGTAAAAAAAATAGTGCTGCAATTAGTAAGAAAAGGAATCGGTCTAGCCTGACCATCATCTAACTCTATATGGTTAGGGTCTAGCTCAACATATATAATTTGCACACCCCTAACACTTTGAGAATGTCTCCTTTCTATGATGTTTGACAAACTTGCGGGCATTAAATTGATATGAGCATATAGCGGTACAATATCTTTCCTCTTTTTATAGACTTCTAGAAGAATTTGAAGGATGTTAACTGTTGTCAACAACTAATGGTAAAAATTTGGAGTCTTGCTTCATGGCTGATTCCATTTTGATCAGAAAAGATATAGACGATTGATGTACAACTAACGGCCTCTTTCTAAGAAAATGAACAATCAGTATGATTAAAATTTATCAAACCTCAAAGACTAATAAATAATTAAAGCTCTTGAACCATTAATTTTCATCAGGAGGAATGAGCCCATCATACTGGTAACAGAAAATTTGAACTATGTTTTGGATAATTTAGTTTTGTTTTGTTTTTTCGAAATAAATAACTAACTTTTGTTGCTTAGGTGTTATACATGATGGATTCTTTTCAGCGAGAATGTAAACATTCAGTCATGGAGCCTGCATAGCGGACGAATGGCAGATTTGACTTAATAACAAAGAACACTCGTAAACCAAAAAATTTTAAGCTTTAAGATTGATGATGTCACGACCCGGAAAAGACACGTGACTGACACTTGAATCACGTGAAGTTTATAGGACCCCACATGATCCAAGTAAGACAAAAACCCAGAAATCTAAGAAAAATAGTAGAGGTGAAGTTTTGAAATAAAGGTATAATGAAATAAAGTTCTTTTTTTAAATACATGAGTAATATTATATGAAAATACAAGTGGATTATATACTATAGTGGAAAACATTTTCGTCATTTGAAATTTGGACAGCACTTCCTTTGTAAATTTTGAACCAAAACCCATACATAACAATAAGAAAACACATCCCCAAACGGGAGCTAGCTCTTCGCCAATAGGCGGAATCACAACCACACAAATAAAAATATACAACGCCAAAAGTGAAGATCAAAACACAGAAAAGAAGTAGAGAAACCAAAACATCGTCAAGGAAACCAGAATTAAAGAATAAATAAATATTCGTGACTCTAGGTCCGAAGAATATACAATCTGTGGTTTCTAAGTCTACCAAATATATATAGTCTTGTTGATGGAGCTTTTAACTAGATAGAACTGAATAAATATGCAAGTACAAATGGTGGTCACGATGCAAGTGTACCCTACCTACCAAAGCAAATCACCCAAAAGAAGGTGGTGTATCAGCAAACCGCTACGGAATCTGTAAGGCCAAACCTGCAAGAAAACTGTGGTACAACGAGAGTGAGTTGCCAACTAGTGAGTAGAAGACATCACCGGGTAGAAATCTAATGTATGACGATCTCCTAGGTCATACAGTAATATAATAATATCGAGTGGTAATAAGGGTAATAGTGTAAGCATAAGTATACTATCAATATACTCGTGTCAGTGTCATAAAATGGTACTATGTCATATGTATCATATATAATAAGTATAAGTGTATCGCCCAACGTGTGTCCATCAACGACACATCTAAACATCATAAAACCTGAGTGCCCAGCAGCGACGCTCGAAAATATCATAAAAACCGTGTCCAACAGCGACACATAAATCCTTATATCTTGGACGTCGTCTCATCAGATCGGCTCTCATATCCATCTGATCACACGACTCCGATTGGTATCCTCCGGATATCCGCCGAGCCAAACTATCACCGATCTGTAGTGCTCCCCTGCTGGGCTCAACGTCTCTTTATATGATCTTCTTGTCCCGGGGTACTGTACCGAGTCCATAATGTATCCGCAGACGGTGCCTCTTCTCTCTCCTTGAATCGGGTATATGCATAGCTCAGAACTGAGAAAACTCATGGTAGACGCCACACATCATATCACGATAAACCGCGTTTTAAAAACAATTATAAGTTTTCAAAAATGCATCTGCGGTTTCTCAAATTCAGAAATCTCATAAACATGAGCCAATAATGAAACAATGAATACCGTCACAAAACCAATCTACAGTGCATAACCAGAATGTATATAAATAAACATGGCATCTAACTAAGTAAGAAATGCAACATTTAAACTAACATGTGAGGTAATAAGTACTAAGCAATGCTGATAAACTACAAGTTATTAGGTTATACGATGAAGTGGCGTTTTCTAATGTGTACGTGTCATGGCAATTACTGATGATGAGTGTGTGAGCCGGCGAGTATGTGTACGTACAATATGCGCATCATCGATAATGGTGCATGTGTCCTAGCAGACGAGGTCATAAAAGATAATGTAAAGAACATGTATGTAAAACGCAAAAAAAAAAAATACGAGCATAGCGGAAAAAGTAAAAGTAAACGCAACAGTATAAAATATATAGCTACACATGAGCCATACAGTTATAATATTTAAAATAGTACGAATAGTTGTTTCTAGAAAAATAAGGGGTTACAGTGTTTTTGAGAAAATATAGCTTTTGAAAATCCGTAGCGTCTCTTAGAGTTGTCTTTTTGAAAATGCATTCCGAGTCGTTAGTTTTGAAAGTAGGTCTGACTCTAATTATATTCTAATATCTACTTAAATAATTAGAAGACTAAATTTCATGAGTTGAAAGTGATTAGAAAACTATAACATTTCTGAGTCGATACATCCACCAGTCGGTGATCCAGCCTTATAGTATCACGTACGGTATAATCCATCGTACATCATTCTTGAGTCAAGAGTGCGGATCAATCATATATATATATATATATATATCGTACGGTATAATCTACCGTACGTTATCCTCAAATCAAGCGTGTGGATCAATCATCATATATATCATATCTCGTACGGTATAATTTATCGTACGACATCATAAATCAAGGGTACAAATCCATGGTCATGTATATTTTATTATCGCATCTAGTCACATGTCGTCGCATGTTCTATATATATCGCCCAAAGTTCATATAATATATCATATCATAACATAATGCTTCAATCTCATATCGTTTAACATAACCTCATGATTTCATGTCCGATCATATCGACTCATATCCTTCCAACATGTCATATCCTCATCTTACATATGTATATACACACACATATCATACCAAGTGTGTATGTGTGTGACAACATATATCTTAAAGGCTCAAGGCTAAGAGCATGAGAGCTAAGGGTATACCTTCCTACAAATGCGCTTATTATCGCCTATAGTCTCCTGGAACCCTATTGGCTAGGTACACCTATCTAACATTAGACTATATATAACTATATAAATAAGTACCCTATCACTACGGTTGCGGGGATGCTATGCGCCATCCACCCGACTTCCCCTGTAGATATACATCTACTCATCTACTATCCTCGCTCTAACTGAAGTCGATAACGTCTTGTTCCCTTGTCGTCCCGAAAGTCCACACGAAGGTACCCACAATTCAACGCATATCATATAGACATCAAAATCAAATCTGAAACCGATATGGTAAGCGAGACGTACATAGGTTAGAACCTATGGTCCACACATGCAAGAATAATCAAACAACTCCCGATGTTGATGTATAAATGTCAAACAACCGAGTCAAAACTCATATATCAGAAATCCAGTTTTCAAAAGCCGCAAAACGAAATCAGCAACTTGGAAAAACCCTCCCGGATTTTACCCTACGTGAACTTAGGACATCTTGCATATGAGGTAGGCCTAGATATCAGATAATTGAGTTATGGACCAAACCTGGGACCCACACCCCTAGGTCAGGCCGCAATTTGCGGTCAGAAAGCATTTTTTGGCGGCTATGATAGGGAGTTGGGGGCTCAGATTTCTAGGGTAGATTCCTATTTGCCTGCATATCTCTCTTTGTTTGCAAAATATTTTTCGGAGTCACCGAGTCATAGCAGATCTTAATTAATCATTACATTTTCACAAAAACCCTGGAAAATTCCAAGTTCATGTTTGGGACTTCTAATCTCAAGTTTAGTCCAGAATTCTGCCACTAGAAAGTTTATGGTCACTAACTAAGTCTTAAATACACCTGCACAACTCAAAACATCTACTAAATATCATACTAGAATTTTCCAAGATCACTAAACCAACACTAGTTTAACTCTAACTATCATAAGAGATTATAAGACTTAAACACTTAACTAAAAGTGAGGGAATTACCTTTCGAGAGCAAGTCAAGAAAATTCTAAGATGGCCAAAATACTCAAAGTTCCAACTTGATCCTACCATAGTGTTTATAGTGATGTGAGAAACATTATTTGTGAAGGGAACATGGATTTTGTTGAGTATTTAGAAATAGTAAGATGTGGAGGAGTTAAGGAAAATGGAGGAGGAGATGAGGAGATGGGAGGTGAAAAAATGGAGAAGAGATGAAAGGAAGCCAAGGAAGGATGTGGAACCTTCTCAATTCCTCTCGCTCGCTCTCTCAATCATGCTTTTTGTCCCCCACCCTCTTTATTTAATATCCTTTTTCTTTTCTAAAAAAAATTAAAAGTAAATGAAGCCATGGTTATCAATATGATATGTTGCATGTCATGATATATAAATAAGGTTAATACATAAAATATTAATTAAGTTTAGCATTAAACTTGTATATAAATAATTGTAAAATAATTTATAAAATGTCCAAATCCAATAAATGCCTTCATAGTTAATAATTCATATTAACATTCCAATTATTTTCCAAATTATATGTATATAATCATGACATTCCATTAAAATTAATTTCCATACTTTTATAATATTCATAAAATTTATTATTTAATTATTTAAATTCCGAAAATAATATTTTATATTTCTGAAATGTTACAGATTATTTACCATGCTTTCTTTGATGCATTTGCAAATAGCTCCTTCAGATGGGTTTTTGAAGATGAGACTCTTGAGACATTAAGTTAAAAAAAAACTCCACTCCTGATGAAAACCAAAAGGTCACTGTCAGATGACCTTATAACCAAGGTTCAAGTTTTATTAGATTTTTCCTTTTCCTGTTTTTTTCCTGTTGTTGTTGTTGATAAAGTCTCCTGTAAGTTTCGGCCAAGATGCCCAGCATTGTAACTTTTGAGAGTGACAATCTTACAAGTAGGTGAAACTTTTTGAGAGTAAAAGAGACGTGAGCAACATGCAGAATTCTTGCAAATCAGATGACGAGAAAGCGCTTAATGATCGTTTGACAGCTCGACAACCATCTTACAGAAAATTTATAAGAAAATACCGAAGTTTATGGTTCTGGAAGTTGTGATCTTTTAGAACGAAGTTATAAAGGAAACCATGCATTATAGTGCACACTAAGATCTGAGCACTAAGGAAAAGCAACAAAGGAAAAAAGAAAGTACCTCATTGAGCACCAACTTTAAATTAGAAACCTTTCCGATCGCAAGATCAAAGATACACAAACAGAAGAGAACCATAAGCAATGCACAATCATGTTAAGAGAAGTGATATAAAGAAGAACAGAATGAAATTTAAGACAATAGGAATACAAATAGAAGAAATTCCTATGAGTTCCATCTCAGATGCTGCAGGTCTCTCTTCACCTATAAACTATGGGAAAGTGAAATGTCCCTTTAACGGCATTACCACTCCGAAATTATAATTAAGGTTGAGAAAATATATTTTATATTGTAACGGAAGATAAAAGAAGAAAATTGAATAATGTATACTTGTATGCTAAAAAACTCACAAGGCAAAGATAGATTCACCTTATGCTCAGGTTAGTAACTTCAAAGGCGATTCAATATCATAGACTCACCGAATCAACGTGCAGTAAACAATGTTACTGTCATCATAACCAATATAGATACATAGGATCCCCAACAGCAAAAGCGAAGTAATCCAATTGGCAATGCACTATTGCACTATAAGATCTGTTTATCCTAATACTCAGATTGGATAAAAGCAATGCAAAAACATTTGATATAATATGTATCTCGTCGAAATGCACTATCAAACTCATAAATTGCCCAAATGCTTTGGCTCATCCTCTCAAAAGTTGCTATACATTCTGGAAGGCCTAAACATCTCAAACGCATTTTTTGAAGGCTTATTTACTGAAAACCCCCAATAGGTTTTGGTCATTTTAACAAAACTCCTATCACCTTTGAAATTATCGAGAAACTAAAAAAATTAACGGTGACATGTCAATACCGTCTGAGCCACGTCAGCAATTTTTTTTAAAACCACCAAAATACCCTATCTTACCCTAACCCAGATTTCAAAAAATTATTAATTAAAAAAACTACCATTCTTCTTCTTTTTCCTCGGACCAGCGCCGTCATAGCTAGCGCCGCCCTGCCCCGACCTTCGCCCCTGCCCCCTCCTCGCCCCCTACCTTCATCATCACCATCCTCATCTCATCTTCAACATTATCACATCTTCAACATTATCAGTTCATCAAACCCATCTCCATCATCGCCCTGACCTCCAGCCCCCGCCCCTCCTCGCCCCAACCTCCGGCTCCAACCCCTGCCCCCGCCCCCGAACTCTCACCCGCCCCAGCCCTAGCCCAATCTCTTCCCCGACCCCCTTTCCCAATTACCATCATCATCAACCTTCTCTTTGACCCCGCCATCATCAACCTCATCATCACCGATCACCATCATCTTCTTCTTCAACCCCATTATCATCAACCTCCTCCTCACCAATCACCATCATCACCACCGATCACCATCATCATCAACCTCCTCTTCAACCTCACCGCCACCGGCTGCCGAGGGCGTGGATCCAGCTCACCAAAAAATATAATAATTAATATTTAATAATTATTAAATTATATAAAATGTAATGTATAATTATGAAAAGGACAAAATGATCATCTGACATGAATAGTAACATTGACCGTCAAGTTATGGTAACTTCTTAATAGTTTCAAGGTAACAGAAGTTTCATTAAAATGGGCAAAAGCTATTGGGAGTTTTCAATAAATATGCCTTTTTTTAAATAAAATTTTCAGTACAAACAATAATTGCAGTGAATAAGATGGCAATTCCAACTTTTCAGCGACCTTCAAAAAGCTTCGACAAATTATAACCAAGTATGCCATGACATGATCATCTTTCCGTGACATTATCATTTGAAGGAGGATACAAAATGATGCAATTATTTCCCATTAAACAATATATAGTGGAAAAGAGATGCAAGCAGCTGTTTAATTTAGGCACTTTCCTTCCTAGTCTGAAGATAACAGTTGAAAGATTTACAGGTGCAAAAAACTTTATTCTAGGGTTTGTCTCCTGATTTACAGCGTGACAATCACATTGACAACCTGCGCTTTGACTGCTTCAAACTGTTCATCCTCTGCAGATAAAAACAATAAAAAATAAAAAAAAATCCAGGAATAACATAATTATCTCATATAACCTTGTAAATCTAAGCAAGCAAGACATAATTACAATTCAACGAGATCAAGCTCTTTATAAATCCAGATGATAAGCTTTGAACAAGTAGCTAACAGTGCGTGACGGGCACACACACACACAAAGGCTTTTTATCCTTACTGAGGTTTCTAAGTGGTCAGATAAAACAACATAATCTGCAGATTACTGTCAAAATGTAATTTGTAATTTGATGTCACAGAAGTATTTAGAAATATATAGTATCTTGTAATTGAGAATAATGTACAAGTGTCTAGTATCCTAGAAGATTCTAGAAAATGACTAGATAATTTTTTTAAAAAAAATAGAAGATGTCATAAGAAATATGATGATGGAAAGTACATGGATGAATCATGAAGTTCCATAATCTAGAGACTTCCAACAGAGTCTATATATACTTATATTGACCGTGATATGTAATGTTGTAATCATAATCAAGTAACAAAACTTGAGTTCCAAGTTTCATTCTGTTGCTTCCCCCATCTCCTTTCCATATTTCTCTCTCCAAAACCTTTTCTATCCTCCTCCTACTACTCCACCTTGCCTCCAATTCCTAACAAATTTGGTATCCAACACACGCCATTGTCTCCTAAGCTATTTTCATTCAAAAATTTCCTATGGCAACATCATTCTCATCTCTAACTCTCTTCAACTATTCTTCAAGTAACAGTCCAATAGTTGATGGAGAAAACTATGACTATAGAAGTCTTCAAGCGAAGACTCTCTTTATTTCTAAAGATCTTTGGGAGATTGTTGAAGAAGAATTTGAAGAAGCCGAAAACTCCGCGATGTTGGCATCATGGACTCAATCCAAGCAGGAGTACAAGAAAACAGGAATCTATGTAGCACGGGTTCGGATACGGGTATAGGATACGATATGAATTCGCAATTTTCCAAAAACTTAGGATACGTGATACGTTTTTATATCGATTTTAAATTAACTAAATATGAGTATATATTAACGTATACATACCAATATATACATAAATAATGGCATTATGTTATATATTCAATGCATTTTCAAACTTTTGAGTGTTTTAATTTTCAAGAGAAAGATAAGATGTGTCGATTCGAGAGAGGTAGATAAGACATTTACTAGTCCGAGCGAATCCAAAAGAATTGAGAGCTTCCGAGAATTTCGGACTCTAATACACGATCGGGGACAAAATGTGAGGCATATACAAGTATCTCTGCCTCTTAGACAAGAACAATGCTAAGGAATCACTTCTCATTCAACAAGCAATAAGCAGAGCTTCCACCTGGGGATAGCGACAACCTTAACATCCAAAGTTACATGGGATATTCTAAAAACAGAATATCAAGTACCTTACAAGATGATCTCCATTAAACTTCAACCTTTATGGAGAGATTTTGATAATATTATGGTGAAGATGGTGAAAGCGTGAAAGAATTTATCAATAGAGTATCTGAAATTGTTAACCAAATTAGAAGCTATGGAGACACAATCTAGAATGAACAGGTTTCCAATAAAGAGATGGAGCAAGCCTTTTAGTCTGAAGAGACTTTAGCAGAAAAGAAGGGAGGAGAAAGAGATAAGGAAACCAAAATTCTTTTCAGAAGCAACGGTTTGGGAGAAACAACTACAAACCAAAGAAGCTTACAAATTATGATCAATCATTTGCAGGATAGTATGCGAACAATAACAGGGATTACTCAGTAGGTAAGCCTACCTCATAATGGTGAATTTGTGGAAAATTTGGTCACAATACTCAAAATTGTAGATTTAAATACAAAAATGCTCTCTCCTTAAAGAGATTGTTGGTATCAAGAAAAGGTTGAAGTTAATTACACAGAAATCGATAATTTAGTTTACTTATGTTCAAGTACTCATGCAAAATCAAGAGATATTTGATATCTGGATAGTGGTTGCAGTAATCATATAACATTAGATAAAAACAAAATTGTCAAATTAAGTAAAGGAATCAATTCTCAAATAAAAACTTGGAGATGGAAAACTATACAGTGCAAATGGAAAGGGAATGATAGTAGTCCATACCAAGGGAAGTAAAACAAAATTCATCTCAGATGTTCTTTATGTTCCGGAGCTAACACAAAACCTTTTAATTCAAAGAGGATATCTTGTTAATTTCACAAAAGGTGAATGTGATTATACAAGACAAAAGTAAAGAAAACATAAGCCAAGATAAAATGGCTCCAAATTAAAAATTTCCTTTAAAAATGCCAATTGAGAATCTTGAACTAAAATTGGAAGAATATAATACCTCTATGTTATGGCATTTAAGGTGTGGCCACTTAAACTTTAAAAGCTTTAGTTTCTTTAAAACTAAGAGAATGGTGATTGATCTACCATATATAACCAAAGAAGAAAAAGTTTGTGAAGGGTGTATCTATGGAAAAATGCATAGATTACCATTTAAAAGGACTTCATGAAGAGCCAAGGCCCCACTAGAATTAGTACATGACTACATGCATATGTTTGTGGCCCAACTCAAACATCATCATTAAGTGGAAGTATTTCTTGATATGTGTTGATGCAATCGAATGATGTGGGTATATTTCTCAAAACAAAAATCAGAAGTATTTTCCATGTTTATTGAATTTAAAGCTTTCATATAAAAGAAAAGTAGCCACAATTGAAGTTCCTACAAACAGATCGTGGAGATGACATGACACGAAACATAATGAAACCATATAAACAACAGTATACATCTTGAAAAGGTCACCAATAAAGTCAGTGCTAAACAAGACTCCTTATGATCCATGGTATAAAAGAAAAGCAAAGGTGGATCGCTTTAAGGTGTTCGGCTACATACCATATGACCACATACCAACACAAATAAGAAAAGAGAAATTTGATGAAACGGGAAAAACAATATCTTCATTGGATAAGTGATGAATCCAAAGCTTACATACTATATTATCCAAATGCTAACAAGTTGGTGATCTCGAGAGATGTTATATTTGATGAGGCTGAAACATGGAAGTGTAATAAAAATAAGGTCTTTAACACCGAATATAGTTGCAAATGGAGATAAAGACAATGATAATGAATCATCTAGTCTCGAAGGTCTCCAAGTCTAAGATCCTGTTCATCAGAATCACCACTTAGAAAGGTACATTCCTTACAAGAGCAAGATATTTATGATTTATGTGATGTTACCTTTTTCTCCTGTGAACAACAAAGATTTGAAGAAGCCATGAAGGATGAAGGATGGAGCAAAGCAATCGATGAAGAGATCGCAATGATCGAAAAGAACAAAACATAGGATCTAGTAAATAGTTGATCGGTCTAAACTAGAAAGACCAAGTACAATAAAGATGGCTCTATTAAAAAACTCAAGGCTCGACTTCCAGCAAAAGGATATTCTCAACAGCCCAGGATTGACGTCAATGAAACTTTCGCTCCAATTTCCTAGTGGAGACAATAAGAACGGTTTTGGCATTAGCAGTTCAACTCAAACCAAAGGTGTCAGCTTGATGTTAAATCAACATCTCTAAATGGAGATCTCAAAGTAAAAATCTATGTCGAGGAACCACAAAGTTATATTATAAAAGGAAGAGAAAAAAGCTATCCAGTGTTTCTTCCCAGGGTTTGACTGATACCGGCTTATCACGTTTAGTGCGTAAGCAACATCTGGTCTGGTACACAACATCACATATATTATAGAGCCTACCGCAGAAGCATAGGGTATAATAGACATACGACCCCTTTCCAGCAGCTACCAAACATTATACCTTGGCGAAGGTCAAAATACATACCTTGAATACTACTGATGTAACGTTTTAGAAATCGTTATGCGAATTTTTTCCATTTTAGGGTAAAATTGTCGGTATTTTCCGTTTTAATCCGACTGTGATCCAACGTCCATATAGACTTGCCAGCACCTAGTTTAGCTAAAATAAAACTAGTGCGTGAGCTTTGGGGGTATATGGGAAGTTTTGGTTCAAATAGAATTTTTCCCTATTTAAATATTATTTTAATGTGGTATTTACATTTTGGATTTGCGTAATTACTCGTAAAATTTTATCTTGGCAAATTAATCAAGCATAAGTAAAACAAACCCTCCAACTAATATCTAATATTGAGACGTTGACTATTGTGCTTATGAAATACATCATACATATTTGCTTACATGTAGATACTTAAACCTTACTACAATTACATGTACACTTTATATGATGCTGCACTTGTTTTCGGAGGATTTAGAAACCGCAAGATATATTTTAAAGATGGATTCATTTAAAAGAGCGGCTTTCCCTTGATATGCTCATATTGTTGTTTTATGTTGCATATATCAGTTTTCATGGATTTACGTATTGAGATATGGATTTCATATGATTTATGGATTTGAGAACCGTGGGGGTATTTTCAAGAAACTATGTATTGTTTGAAAACCCGGTTTCTCTTGATATGATATTTCAGTGCGTCCACCATGTGATTTCTCGGTTCTGAGATTTGATTTGTGATACCCGATTCGAGGCGCGGGAGGCACCGTCTGCGGGTACATGGTGGACCTGGTATGGTATCCCGGGGCGAGTATACCTACCGGTGATTTTATTTGGACTCGGCGGTTATCGTGGGGATACCGACCGGAGTGGTGTATGACATATCGTCAGGACCAGTTGTGGTGACAGCTCCTGAGTTATGAGGATTTGCGTGTCGATACTAGACACGGGTTTCATGATATTTCGAGTGTCGGTGTTTGACACTCAGGTTTTCCATGATTTCTACGTATCGTCGGTGGACATACGGGGTTGATATCCTCATACTTATATACACACACACAGATATATGTTTTCATGATGTTTTGGGTGTTGGTGTTTGACACTCGGGTTCCATGAGACTTACAGGATGTGAGGGCCGATCTGAGGATACGGTGCCTGAGGATTTGGGATTTGATGTGTTGTGAGGGACAATGGTGTTTTCCCATGCTGATGATTTTGCATGAGGTTTTATTATATCATCCCACACACTCGGGATTATTTTGATATGCATTGCTTCATGTAGTTGTAGTACCCTGATGATGTACATTTACATGATTGTTGCATATTCATATTGTCATACTTATGCTATCGGATTACATGTGATAGATTAATCGCTATTCGTGCATACTTGCGATGACAGTATGATGTTAATTACTATTCACGAGTTGGCAACTCACCCCCGTTATGCTATAGTGTTTTGCAGGACTTACCCTCAGAGTAGTCGCGGCAGGGCGTCTTATCATCTCTACTTTTGCGGATACCGCTACGTTTGGCTGTGAGGTCTTTGCTTTTAGGTGGATTGCGGTTATCTGTTTGTACATTGTATATCTTTTCTTTGTTGGATCTAGTATTCTCCATCTACCGCTTGTATTTGACTTAGAGACGAGTTGTGAGAATTCGGTGTTGTATTATTATTTTGGTGACTTTGGGTGCCGTGCTCGTGGAAGCCGATTTTGTTGAAAAGTTTTACTTCTTTATGCAGTTTTCTTTTATATTTCTTCGGTTCGGCGTCGTATATATGTTTGTGGTGGCTGTCTCCGCCGTTGGGCGTGATTTGCTCCCGTTTGGGATGCTTTATATATTATCTATGTTGTACACGTTTTCGGGGCTAGTTTTTACAAAGGAGGTGCTGCCGAAATTTTCAAGAAAGAAAACTAGAGTTAGAGATGTTACTTGTGATTTTCCGAATGTTTTAAACTATGTTTTTCTCCGCTTATCCAGTTTTGAGTGGTTTAGATTTCTGGGTTTCGGCTTACTTAAGTTGCGTACGCCTGTTGATGTTACGTAGTTTAAGTGTCGGTTACGGGCCAAATATTGGATCGTGACAACTGAATACTCAACTGAAATGATGGAGGGCTACGGCTGGTTTTGGTAAAACCGTGAACGTAGTGAACTTGATATAATCGAAGGAACTTGATAGCTTTTAAAAGGAGTGGTTCTGAGAAAACCTTTTGATTTTATAAAGTGCGGTTGCACCCTCACATTCATCTATTAAGAAAGAATTCATCCTCTTTCTTTATTTACAAGATCCAAGCATGATCATTTCAGGGATAATAATAAGTTTTCATGCTTTTGCAATCAATCGTAACACCTGCTCTTCCTTTGAACTTGCAATACTTGGAACACAAGTATCGAGTAGGATTTCTATGATAGTTGATATATTTGTAAGGTTTTAACTCTATCCCCGATGATAACTTCTGTAGGAAATCTCTTAACAAACCTTTAGAAAAAGGATCGGCAAGATTCTGATTTATACGAATATAGTTAAGTTCAATTATTCACTCATCGTTGAGCAATTGTCGAATATAACCATGTCTTAGTCTCAAATGTTAAGATTTCCCATTATAAACCTTATTATAGACTACCGATCTAGCAGTCTCACTGTCACAATTAATGATAATCAGTGGCATAGATTTAGGCCATATAGGTATATCTAATAAAAGATTCCACAGCCTTCCTTACCACAATCGGTGAGAGCAATAAATTCCAATTCCATCATGGAATGTGTAATAATGATTTGCTTTTTCGATTTCCATGAAATCGCAGCACCCCCTAGAGTAAAGACCTAACCACCAGTTGATAATAACTCACCTAAAATTGAGTTACAACCAGTGTTATTATATCTTTCTAAAACCGTAGGATAACCGTGTAATATATAGACCATAGTCTATTGTCTTTCTCAAGTATGCAAATATTCTTGATATTGCCATCCAATGCTCATTAGCCGGACAATTAGTTTATCGACTAAGTCATCCAATAACATATCCAGTGTCGTAATATGGATAACATACAAAAGACTACCAAAGACACTAGTATATTTCAATTAAGAAACCGCTCTTCCTTTATTAGATTCTAATTTAACACTAGGATCTAAAGGTGTACAAATAGTTTTTCCTCTCAACTCATTATATGTTTTCAATATAGTATTTACATAATGAGATTGTGAAATATCAAAGTATTGTCACTTCTAATTATCTTAATTCCTAAGATAATCTCGGGCAATCCTAAATTTTCATATCAAATTTTGAGAATAAAAAGATTTAGTGTCATTTATAAGATTCATGTTGGAACTGAATATAAGCATGTCATCAACGTATACATATAATAACTATCTTGTTATTAATTATTTTGCTATAAATACATTTATCAGATTCATTCGGTTTGAATCTATATGAAACAACACTCTCGAGTTTATCATGACATTGTTTAAGGGCCAACTTTAAACCGTAAAGAGACTTAAGCAGTTTGCAAACTTTATTTTCATACTCCAAAACAACACAACCCTCCGGTTGTTCAATATAAATTTCCTCCTCTAAGTCACCATTTTAAAATGCAGTCTTTACATCCATTTGATGCACATGCAATTTAAAAATAGTGGCAAGAGAAATTAGTAATCTGATAGAAGTAATTCTAGCGACAGGAGCAAACGTATTAACGAAATCAATTCCTTCATTTTGTCGATACCTCTTAATAACAAGTGTAGCTTTATATTTATCTTGGTGGAGAATGTTATATTATTTGTATAATATATATAATTTCAATGAAATAAATTAAGATAAAAATATATAATATTATTATTTTTATGTCTAAACCTATGGTTACAAGTTTTGGAAATAGGATTGAATTTATTTTTGGTGGTAAATGTTGACAGTCGCTTTATCTCCTGGTGGCCAAGAGATGCTTGGTCAATGGGCATACATCCAACAATTGCTTTAGCTTACGGTTGCAAGAGTTGAATTTAATTTTTTGAATATTAAAGTGGTTTGGCTTTTAACGGCTAATTCTTACAACCTTTCACACCGAAGAGATATTATAACACATCTCTTCATCTCCTATTAATACAGAGCATGTCTTCAATTTTAAAAATACACAATTCCTTTTTCTTCTTTTCTTTTCTTTAATTTTTGGTACCCACAAAGATCAAGTTTTTTAGACAATTCCCTGCGGGTGCAACGCGGTGGATTGTAAACAGAAGGTTGGGTTATTGTATCCTGAAAGCAAATCACACCAATCCCCATTACATTTTAGGGGAGCGAATATTGCTTTAAGAAAAACGTCAAACATGTCTCGACCGAATCTATTGTGTTGATATTTTCTTGCCATTGATTTCAACTCCACTTTGCAACATACGGCTCGATGTTGGACATGCTATAGGGTGTGGGTGCTCATCAAGGTAGTATAACCCATTAACCTCTGTCCCGATGCCAATCGTTCGCTTCGTCCCATCCTCCTGAAAAACACATCCTCTAGGAAAATCGAGGTAGTTATAGAACAGAGGTAAGGGGTAATTGTGATGTAGGCAGAACTGAACCCACTCTCTTTATATCAGCGGTAGTACCATTTGCTAAAGTTACCACGTGGTTCAATGTTTCGCCTTATAGGAAGACATTATATATTGCTCCCTTATTATGTAATCAGTAGCTCCAGTATCGATAACCAAAGGACGGAAAATATGTGTCGGCGAGAGGCAAAATACATGATCACCTCGTGCCTTAATCAAATCTGAAGTGAGTGAAAACACAAGAAGTTTCGATATTTAGTCATTTATCGATGGTCCTTCTGAAATGGGAAAAGATACAGCTGACGTCATCATTATAGCTACTCGCAAACACCAAATGTGAAAGGGGCTTTTCAGTCAATTTGTCAAACACCTGGTGGGTAATGACTTAAGCTCACCGACTCCAACAACCAAATAACAAGAAATGGATTTCCAAAGATCCAACCCAAAGAATTGTAGTTGATCTCCTAAGATCCAACTTCCGATCTAATAACAAACACCAACCATCCCAAGCTACAACTTCAGAACCAACCACTATCTCCATTAGCAAAATAATGGGAACAGCAAAGGTATTACAAACAAGGGTGATAATGAAAGGGTAACTTGTATGGCAAATGAGGAAATCCGAAAGGAATAACTCCTTGAGGTAACACCACTCAAGATCACAGCAACATTACTGCGATGCAACAGCTCTCAAAATAAGGTCGTATTCTCTCACAAACGAGCTTGAATCCGCACACCAAAAGAAAGAGATCTTTTAAGATCTCACCCAAATACAATCAAGAATGCTAATCAACGAACCTAATCAACCAAGAAAAGGATCTATCAAGATCCCACCCGATATCACAATCGATCTCTTAAGATCTGATCTACAATCAATGCAACAAACACAATTCAACCTTCAAACGGATCCGATCACAGACTCCGACAACACAATCATCTTAATAATGCAATCCACACAACAAATCATGGCGAAAATAACACCGAGATACTTCATTCTTCAATTAATCAATAGATTTACCAAGAAAAATTGGGTAAAAGACGCAAAACCTCAAGATTCATGAGGAATTAGCTCATGTAGCAACCCTCGGTTTGCTGTAGCAACATTAACAGAAAATGGCTCTCAACTTCAAGAACAGCACAAGCTTCACTATTGATGGACTCGGCTTCAGATCTCGGCAACAGCTTCGAGATGAGGCTCAGATCAGCGAGACTGAGGCACTTGGATGGAGATCCAGCAGCAAGCATCGAGGTTTTGTGCGATGGAGGTGGTCCTTCTAGGTTAAGATCTCGAGGCAGCAGCGCGAGGAGGAAGAGCAGCGAGCGCAGCAGAGTCGAAGCAATATAGAGCTCGGATCTTGAACTCAGGTGGCCGGATCTCGATCAGATCCGAGCAGCACATGAAGGGTGCAGCGAGGACTCGATCATGGGGGCAAGAGCTCGATCAGATCTGAGCAGTGATGTGAAGGGACAGCGGCTAAGATCGGGTGGCGACCTCAACAGCGACGTGAAGAGACAGTGGCAACGACGAGGTATACGGCATCTTTTCCTTTTTTATTTTTATTGAACGGTGAAGATTAGATCTAAGGTTTTATCAATGACTCTGATACCATAAAAGAAAAGAGTTACAGAGTGATAAGATTAGGAGAGAGAAAGTGTTCAGAGGAATGTAAATGGATGGGTTGGAGCTAGACTCATCATTCTCTTTATATAGGCAAAGCATTTTACAATTACACACCTAATCTTGTAACTAATCACATAAATACGGGTCTTCTAAAAAATTCTAAAAACCCGTATACAATTACATATTCTAAAAGTTGGGAAAGCTTAGAGACGGGGTTCTTTAGAGGATGACTAAACGTCGAGGACGCCGAACCTCTTTAAATTGCCGTGCTTGTGTTTGCTCTCTTGTCTCATTTGCGTTACGGCATTTACATTTGCTATCAATTGCTCCATCTTGTATTGTTGTTAATTAGATTGCAAAACTTGTTTAAAACCCTATTCTCCCTCTTCCAGAGTTGTAACTACTTATTTCAATGACAACCAAAAAAACATGCCCGTGCAACATTGACCGAAAGCCTAGTAAGTCTACATACACACACACACATAATATATATCCACATGCAAGGAACCAGTGTATGCACTACCACACCATGAATTTCCTGCTGTAGTAGGACAAGTACACTATTCACCATAGTCACGTAATCCGCGAGTTATTCGGTGAATAATTCACGAATTGTTGATCGGCAGATTAAATCCGATCAAATCTCCGATTTAATCGCCGTTGCCGAATGCATCGAATAATTCCCGAATTACTCGAGAAAACAACGAATAATTCACAAAAACTGCGAATAATTCACAAAATCAAAACCTAGCGTCTCATATATTAATTTCTTGCTCGAAATCTTTCTCGAGCGTTTCCCGAACACTTGCCGGATCTTTCCCGAATACCTGCCGATTTTTTCCGAATAGTTCTCCGAATCCGGATTTTCGACCTCGCTGAATTACTCCCGAATCACGAATTTATGACTATGCTATTCACTAACCCATGTGTGAGTTTCTTTAGCAAATACAAGAATTCTTAGATAAAAATAAAAATGGTAAAGAGACATGGATAAATCAATTGTGTGCCATTATGTGTCCAGCTGGTATACGAAATCCCTACTTTAGCACTTTGTACTCCATCATACACACAGGGTCGAGGGAGAAAACCAAGTCCTAGTCCTGATAAGGAGCTAGGCCAGCTCGGGTTTAGCCATATTAATGGGTCAAGTCTTGCCTCACGAACCCAACATGCACACAAGCCCATTCGGTTGTCAACGAAATGGATGCACAATGGGTAGGGTGCCCAATGTCCAATACTAAGAGTTTCAGACAACAAATATAAGATTTGTCGTTTTTTCTTCATAGTTGATAATGTTTCCTATGTTATTATATTGCTTTAATGTGTCTTAAGAGTTTAAATCAGCCTTTTTCTTCATCTATAATCTTTTCCCAAGCATTAGAGAATATGGAGGGCACCAACTTATTATTTGCGATTATGCAAATAACTCTCTTGTTTATATTTTACTCAACCATGTATTTGACCTTAACTAAGATATGGTTAACTCAAATGGAGAACCATTTGCAAGTTAAATCTTCCAAGGAGTCTGGCTTCAATTGGCGCATTTTGATGGGAAAAAGTTTAAATCATGATGACAAAGTTAATGTATGCACAAAAATAATGTGAATGAAAACCACAAATGAAGGTATGATGCAATCAATACGTAAAAATCACGTGTGCTTCAAGTCACTGAACATGTACACAATTACCAACCTTTGTCCAGCTTGAAGCCATTAAAAAGGCGAAGAAGCTTGGACTTGTTTGCAACTAATATCGTCACGATCTCAGGCGGCTTGTTTTGATTAGCAGCAAATAACTGCAAATGTGAAAAATGATAAATATCAACTAAATTTTTTTAAAATAGGAATAATTGGTTAGCGCTAGGAGCAAGCAAAAACAATGGAGGTACCTTAAATACATGAAATGCCTCGATCTGGATGTTCTTGCTAGATTCCTGCATTTGAAAATCTCATGAACATAACACAATCCTAACATAAGATGGGTGCTCAAGTTTTTTGTAAAATGCATTCAGAACAAAGCAGAAATTGAGTAAGATGTTATTGTGTCGCTGATAATTACCAATTAATAATATACATTTGACAAGAAAATGTAGCCATAACATATAGCAACAAGTATTAATCGACTGTATACTCATGGCACAACTTTATTTCATATAGGCTTAATTTCCAAAAACTACCAAATACTTTGGGGATACCAAATTCTTTGAAAATTACAAAAAAACTACTAAAGTGTACAAACCACCTTGAACTAGTTTGGTAATATTTAGTAAACATGTTCGGTAGTTTATTGAATATTTACTAAACAAGTTTGGTAGTTTATTGTTTATTAATTCTACAAGTTTCCGTACACTTGGTAGTTTCATGTAATTTTCAAAAAAAAGGTAGTTTTTTGCAACAGTTCCTAAGTTTTTGGGAATTAATCCTTTCATATGTAGATGTTTATTGTTGAACAGTTCTCTAAAACAAATGTTGGTTATTGTTAAACTAAAACTTCTTTAAATAGGAAATATGTTATATAACATGAATTAGTATATTCTTCAACCATTATGATCTTCCAAATTAATTTTTCATGTAATAGAATAAAATTGTTACACATAATTCTATCATTTTATCATTTCCATGGCCTATTTCCTCAATTTACAGGAATTGTCATATTACAATCTTTTAATTGTTCGGTCGGTTTTTGATCTGATTTCTGCAAAGTTTTCTCACTTTCTGGCACGATCTGTGAAATTTATAAAGCCGATCAGGTTGCCAGTAGACCCAACACTATTCATTCATGAACCGATAAATTGAAGTGTGATTCACAAAGGGGTGATGGATCCATGGTGATACACAAATGTGGGACCATCAATATCATACATATGAAGTTAAGGAGGAAGCTTACAAATAATCAACAATGTTAAAAGGTAAATGATGAGATTTGTGAGAACCAAAGTCAATTGATACTTTCTACATAGTGAAGAGTAGTAGCGGTGTTAAAAAAAAAGGTCTACCCGGCCGATTAATCGACCGTATAATCGTAAACGGTGCTTAACCGCCTAGAAATTGCATTAATTGTCACGCCCCGCTTCCCAAAATACGGAATACGGAAGAAACGAAGGCCAGCCGTGCTACCTACGGTAAGGAAAAAATCCCTCCATAGTCACATAAGACTGTGTAGATTAACCTGTCAAAGATAAAATCCAATACCAAAAAGGAATAATACTGATAATCATGCTGCAATGAAACCACAAGAAATCCTAAAAAATGGGTCCACTAGATAATTGATGCAATTAAAGATCCAATACAATAGATTCGGAAATAAAATAAGATCCAAAAGAGATACAAAAGTCCTAATGTCCCATAAGGACGCACAAGCTAAAAACTAACAGAAAAGGGAAATAAACCTACGGTTACTGATCTTCGGCAAAGTCCTGGTAGTCGCTGCGGTTCTGCTCGGCCTGAAAATCTGTCTCTAAACCTGAGATGGCAAATCTCAGAGATGTCAGAACATCCCAGCAAGTACTCAACGTATAAGGGGTGTGTGTAGTATAATAACATGAATATATGAAAATAGTGAAGCCCGGTGCGCAAGAAAAACAGATATATAAATAATTAGATGCATTAACACTATGAAACATGTATGTAAGAGGTCAAGTCATAATCTAACTGGTCACTAAAAGGTAAACTATCCTATCGTAAGCTCGAGTGTGAGTGTCAATCTCTGCAGGAGTATTCCTAACCCAAAAGTGGTGCCCCAGGGGCTAAGAAACACGGGCCCAACTGTGAAATGAACATGAGACCGATATAGCCCGGTACGAGCTGTAAACATGAGACCGATATAGCCCAGTACGAGCTGTAAACATGAGACCGATATAGCCCGGTACGAGCTGCCGGCATGGGACTCCTGAGATCCTGTTGTACGAAAGCACTCTCAAACTACCCTAACATCCGCATATTTATAGCTACTATGATAATGACTAGATCACTAATTAAGAATGCTGCAAAAACTGAAATTGTGGTATGGTAATTGTATAGAGATGAAACTGGTAAATAGTAGTGTGTCATGTCATGTAGTTCAGCATCCTAATCAGCAATCTCGTTCATAGAGACTATAGTAGTGAATAGTCAGGACTTGTCAGTGGTAATAGTTATCAGGTAATATTAACTGCATAAAAGTGGTGTACAAGCTGGTATGAGTCACAATTGTTATCTTTACGTTAACCTTAATATGGGTATATTAATCACAATCTGACTAGAAATATATAAATGTGAGATAGGTTAACAACTTTCGAACTTTATTTGTAGTTAAAATAAATCTCGTTTTAAAACCACACTTGCTAATTATTCTCACTTGCTACATAACAGTTTGTCTATATATATTTTTGTATGATATAACGAAAAATAGATACTAACACATTTCCTTTTTGTTCTAACAATGCAGGAAATATATATATATATACATATGACCACAAAAGAATGCCGATGTACATCGACCAAAAGTAAAGCAAGAGTACTTGCCTGGAGGAAAAGGATCACGGGAGAACGATGTACGAAGATGCGAGGCACGAACTCACCTAGGATTCAACTTGGGATCAGAGTTATACGCTCTTTCTAGATTGATTTTGCCATAAGCCAACAATGTACCGCACTTAACATATGATTGTATATAACCAAACATGCACAATGAAATAAACATGTAATATTTTATTTATATGGATATAAATATAACAACATATCATGCAGTAATAGAAACTTGCCTCGGAGACGGGAAAACGCGACAATAGAAATGCAAACTCCAAACTTTTTGTTAGGGAACACGGTTAGAAACCTCGATGGACTTGGGCTTGGCTCCGGCGATCTGGGCTTGCTGCGGAAGTGGTGACGACGTCGTGGTCGAGGATGGTGATGTTGACGATGGGTATTCCGACGAGGTTTCACGGCAAGGCAGTGGGGATCGGGTGTTCTCGATGCAGGGAAAGAGTTCGGGTGTGCAGGCAAAAGAGGCCTGGGTTCTTTGGGAGAAGAAGAGGGGAGAGAAGAGAGGAAGAGAAGGAGGTGACGACGGTGAGGGGATGGTCGACGGCGTGAGGTCGGTGGTGAGGACAGAGGCGAGGCGGTGGGTTGCAGGCGAGGGTTTTCTGGCGATGGGGCAGTAGGCTGCGGTTCTTGGGGTCGGGGTTTTCTCGGGTGTGCAGGGGAGCAGAGAGAGGTGAGGAGAGGAAGTCGACGGTGAGAGGAGACGGAGGTGAAGGTGAGGCGGCGACGTGAGAACAGAGGCGAGGGTGACGAGGTTGGGTTCGTCGGCGTTCGCAGGGGAGAGGCGAGGAGAGAGGGAGGAGAGGTGGTCAAGGAGGATCGAAGACGGTGGAGGCGACGACGATGAGCTCGAGGCGAGGGCAGGGGCACAGGTTCGGGTGTGCAGTGATGGGTAGCGGGGAGAGGAGTCGTGGGGACGAGGGCGATGAGGAGAGAGAGGCGATTCGAGGAGGAGATGGGCGAGGGGAGGCCGACGAGGCCGACGGCGAGCGGGCGACGGCTAGGGTTAGGGTTTGGAGGCGAAAGCGGCGGAAAAAGAAAGATGAGGAGGAGGAGGAGAGAGAGACTGTGGGGTTTATAGAATAGGTTTAAAAAAAATAAAAGAAAATATAATATATATAGAGAGACAGACAGACAGAGAGAGGGGTGAGTTAGGATTTGTAAAACATTTAAAATATATTTTTTTGGTTAAAAGGTATATATTCGTATATGAATACCGTTTAAAATATTTTAAGAATATAATATTAGGTAAATTTAAGTTTTCTGGCTAATACAAACTTACACCAAAATATGCCCGGGTTGGGTCTAAAGGTACGATTTGAAAATACGGATAATATATGCGTCAACCAAAAGCGATGTCCGGTTAAAGAAAATGCATACCCCCAAGAACGGATACACGTAGTATGCACGTAGCGATCCAAACGGGTCCGTTTCACTAAACGAAACGAGAACAAGATGTACGGATACCACCACAGAGTTAGGGGTATGATGCAAGCCATGCTAGATATTTAAAATATATTATTTGACTATAACTATATTATAAAAAAATGCAGATGCCAGATATACAGCAAGTAAACGGAACATATGCGAGCACAGATCCTCAAAAACCAGCAGAGATAAAACGTGAACAAGAATCAAGACGAGTTTCAAGCATGCAGGCCGGGTCGGATACCAAGCACAGGAAACATAACACTATCTGCACCCAAAAACAAATAAAGTCAAGAAAAACCCACAAGATAAATAGAATAAACAAATCGAACATGGTATAACTGAACTAGGGTGTTACATTCTACCCACCTTACAAAAAATTTCGTCCTCGAAATTTGAAGAACGAAAATACAAGGTCGCAAACTAATTACAAGGATCAATGAAAAATAGATGGGTATGAAAAATCAAGGATCAAGGAAACAAATGAGGGTATGAAGAGTCACGGTCTTGGCTCGAGAAATCGGCGTGTTCAAGAAAATCAAATCAGTGGAAACAAATGAAATAGAACTCTAAATTACTCAAACAGAATGACGCATTGTAACCATGTCGCGGTACATGGGTACAATATCGTAATTCTATCTCAGTCGTCCGAATCCTACAACCAGAGTCAAAGGAATATGCAGTATGACACACTGGGGAGAACTATACATGTGATTCTAACCTAAAAGGTCGGTAAAACCCAGGCTAACTTCGGCATCAGCCTGGCTCTGATACTAACAAAACCTTGTCACGCTCCGCTTCCCAAAATATGGAATACGGAAGCGACGAAAGCCAGCCGTTCTAGCTACGGTAAGGAAAAAATCCCTCCATAGTCACATAAGGTTGTCTAGATTAACCTGTCAAAGATAAAATCCAATACCAAAAATGAATAATACTGATAATCATGCTGCAATGAAACCACAAGAAATCCTAAAAAATGGGTCCACTAGATAATTGATGCAATTAAAAATCCAATACAATAGATTCGGAAATAAAATAAGATTCAAAAGAGATACATAAGTCCTAATGTCCCATAAGGGCGCACAAGCTAAAAACTAACAGAAAAGGGAAATAAACCTACGGTTACTGATCTTCGGGAAAGTCCTGGTAGTCGCCGCGGTCCTGCTCGGCCTGAAAATCTGTCTCTAAATCTGAGATGGCAAATCTCAGGGATGTCAGAACATCCCAGCAAGTACTCAACGTGTAAGGTGTGTGTAGTATAATAGCATGAATATATGAAAATAGTGAAGCCCGGTGCGTAAGAAAAACAGATTTATAAATAATTAGACGCATTAACACTATGAAACATGTATGTAAGAGGTCAAGTCATAATCTAACTGGTCACTAAAAGGTAAACTATCCTATCATAAGCTCGAGTGTGTGCGTCAAGCTCTGCAGAAGTATTCCTAACCCAAGAGTGGTGCCCCAGGGGCTAGAAAACACGGGCCCAACTGTGGAATGAACATGAGACCGATATAGCCCGGTACGAGCTGTAAACATGAGACCGATATAGCCCGGTACGAGCTTGCCAGCATGGGACTCCTGAGATCCTGTTGTACGAACACACACTCAAACTACCCCAACACCCGCGTATTTATAACTACTATGGTAATGACTAGATCACTAATTAAGAATGCTGAAAAAAATGGAATTGTGGTATGGTAATTGTATAGAGATGAAACTGGTAAATAGTAGTGTGTCATGTCAATAGTAGTGTGTCATGTCATGTAGTTCAGCATCCTAATCAGCGATCTCGTTCATAGAGACTAGAGTAGTGAATAGTCAGGACTTGTCGGTGGTAATAGTTATCAGGTAATAGTAACTGCATAAAGGTGGTGTACAAGCTGGTATGAGTCACAATTGTTATCTTTACCGTTAACCTTAATATGGGTATATTAATCACATTCTGGCTAGAAATATATAAATGTGAGATATGTTAACAACATTCGAACTTTATTTGTAGTTAAAATAAATCTCGTTTTAAAACCACACTTGCTAATTATTCTCACTTGCTACATAACAGTTTGCCTATATATATTTTTGTATGATATAACGAAAAATAGATACCAACACATTTCCCTTTTGTTCTAACAATGCAGGAAATATATATATACATATGACCACAAAGGAATGCCGATGTACATCGACCAAAAGTAAAGCAAGAGTACTTGCCTGGAGGATAAGGATCACGGGAGAACGATGTACGAAGATGCGAGGCACGACCTCAGCTAGGATTCAACGGCGATCTGGGCTTGCTGCGGCAGTGGTGACGACGTCGTGGTCGAGGATGGTGATGTTGACGATGGGTATTCCGACGAGGTTTCACGGCAAGGCAGTGGGGATCCGGTGTTCTCAATCCAGGGAAAGAGCTCTGGTGTGCAGGCAAAAGAGGCCTGGGTTCTTTGGGAGAAGAAGAGGGGAGAGAAGAGAGGAAGAGAAGGAGGTGACGACGGTGAGGGGATGGTCGACGACGTGAGGTCGGTGGTGAGGACAGAGGCGAGGCGGTGGGTTGCAGGCGAGGGTTTTCTGGCGATGGGGCAGTGAGCTGCGATTCTTGGGGTCGGGGTTTTCTCGGGTGTGCAGGGGAGCAGAGAGAGGTGAGGAAAGGAAGTCGACGGTGAGAGGAGATAGAGGTGAAGGTGAGGCGGCGACGTGAGAATAGAGGCGAGGGCGACGAGGTTGGGTTTGTCGGCGTTCGCAGGGGAGAGGTGAGGAGAGAGGGAGGAGAGGTGGTCAAGGAGGATCGGAGACGGTGGAGGCAACGACGACGAGCGCGAGGCGAGGGCAGAGGTGACGACGAGGGCAAAGGGTGCAGGTTCGGGTGTGCGGCGATGGGTAGCGGAGAGAGGGGTCGTGGGGACGAGGGCGATGAGGAGAGAGAAGCGATTCGAGGAGGAGATGGGCGAGGGGAGGCCGACAGCGAGCGGGCGACGGCTAGGGTTAGGGTTAGGGTTTGGAGGCGAAGGCGGCGGAAAAAGAAAGATGAGGGGGAAGAGAGAGACTGTGGGGTTTATAGAATAGGTTTTAAAAAAAATAAAAGAAAATATAATATATAGAGAGAGACAGTCAGAGAAAGGGGTGAGTTAGGATTTGTAAAACATTTAAAATATATTTTTTTGGTTAAAAGGTATATATTCGTATATGAATACTGTTTAGAATATTTTAAGAATATAATATTAGGTAAATTTAAGTTTTCTGACTAATACAAACTTACACCAAAATAAGCCCGGGTTAGGTCTAAAGTAACGATATGAAAATACGGATAATATACGCGTCAACCAAAACCCAAAAGCGATGTCCGGTTAAAGAAAATGCATACCCTTAAGAACGGATACATGTAGTATGCACGTAGTCCGTTTCACTAAACGGAACGAGAACAAGATGTACGGATGCCACCACAGAGTTAGGGGTATGATGTAGGCCATGCTAGATATTTAAAATATATTATTTGACTATAACTGTTGTCACGCCCCGCTTCCCAGAGTACGCAAGATTTGGGCACGTGACATAGCCAACCATGCTACCTGTGGGTAGGAAGTATCCATCCACAGTCACATTACGGTTGTAAAGATATCAAGAACAGTAAAATAAACCAAACTAATACATGTCCAAATCCATAATAACAAGAATCAATAAACGATAAGTGCGGAAGCTAATGATCCAATACAATGAATAAACAGTACGTCCCATAATGCGGGCTCACATCTGGAAATGAAAAGCAATAAATAAACTAAATCCTAAGGACTCACTGTTCAGCCTGCTGGCTGAAGTACTCCTGCTCGGTCGACGACAAAGGGACGGAATCTGGGCCATGCAAAACCCAGACGTCAGCGCGTCATGATATCAAGTATATAGCATAAACATGGTAATAAACAATGCAAGCATGAACATGAATAAAGCAGTAATAAGAAGTAATAAGCAGGGTAATGTGCAATGGTGACTAAACTGTCCTATCAGGTTTTCTACTCTACAGTCTTTGAAACCAATTGATGAATCGTCGATGTAACTCAATAGTATCCCGTGCGTGCCCGGGACCACGGTCATGATTCTCGGGGCTGAGTCCGAGACGTGCCGCTAAGCAGTAAAAGGTAGTAGGATAGATGAGTGATGTCAGCATCAACACTCCGGAGCTGGCCAAGCCCGTAAGACTGATCAGAACAATGTGTCGAACTGTTGAGTTACAAGTCGGTTTCACCTTTGATTTCCCCATACCCCCAAGCTATGTATGTCAGGTCAGGTATTCAGTAGTCAAGGACTAATGCCAACACAAGTCAAGTAAAGGTAGGTCTGTCTGGGTCGACAGCAGGAATGGTTAGGTTTGTCGGCATTAGGCCTGAGATCAGGTAACAGGTCAGGTTACTTTCAACAGGTAGAGTCGATATGTACAGGGTGTCATGTCCGGTGTATCAGTACATGTGTCATGTGTATCAAGATCGGTCAATATGTAATGCAATCAGGTATATGATGATAACAGGTATAGTAACAAATAATGAACGGTAGCAGGAAACAGTAAATAACAAATATTATTCTATGTGAACACAGTGATGTTTGTATTTTCATATTAATCCGGTTCACGCACCTTTGAGGTGCAAAAGCCACAAGACGAACAATATCGATAATATACGTAATGGAGTTACATGAATCTGAACTAAGTACAATAATTGTCTCATGAGTGATTTTAACAAATGAAGTGGGGATGATCTACTTGGCTTGATTTGTTAAGTATGAATTAATAACAGACCGGTTAATACGAGTAATGATTTCATTGATTTAAAGTTACGGATAATCGTGGCTAGCAATTCTAAGTTATAAAAGGTATCGATATTATATTAGTTGTGTGGTTATAACATGATGATTAAGTTGTAGCATGTTAAGCAAGTATTCGGATACTTGCCTCGGCGGTTCCGCAAACCGAAACACGGATGCGATGTCGGCAGAAACTGCGATATGGAAGCACGGGCCACGGATCGAGTCCCAACAGAGGTCAACGGAAACACACGGACCAGGGGGCTTCGCTGGAGCGTCGGGTTCGTCAGACGGCACGGTCGGGTTCCGGCAACAACAAAGTAGCAAGGTTAGCAACAAAGATACGATATACGCCAAATACGACCAGCAAAGGGATTGTACCAAAAGGAAACACAAGGAAAACTCACAGAGAAGAAACAGGGTGCAAACACGATGGCTCGACGGCACTGGGACGCCGGCGAGGCAGCGACGGCGAAGAACAGTGGCTGGAACAATCTTGAGTTCGCTGGAATGGGGTGCTGCAGCGAGTGCGAGGGTGGTAGTCGCCTCTGGTGGTCGAGAGGGAAGGGAGGTGGTCGGAGGTGGCGTCGACGAGGTCGCCGGCGCGCTTCTCCGGCGAACAGGGGAGGTGCAGGCGAAGGATGAAGGCTCGGGTTGCTGTTCCGGCGAGGGGAGGAGGGAAACGACGACGAGGTCTCGACGAGGAGGGTGAGAGGGAGTCGTGGGAGGCGTCGACGGTGAGAGGCGACGTCGACGGCGAGGTTTACGAGGGTGGAGGCGAGGTCGGGAATGGGTTGCAGGCGCGGGAGAGAGGAGGAAGGAAGGAGGAGGAAGGTGCGGCGGTCTGAGGGTGCCGACGGCGACGACAAGGTCGCGGGGGAACCGGCGGTGAGGTCGCGGCGAAGTCACGAGGAGGTTAGGGTTAGGGTTCTCTCGTGATGAAGATGGGTTGCGTGAAGGCGGCTGCATGCAGGGTGAATATATAGAGGAGAGAGAGAGAGAGAGATAGGGAAAAGGAGGCGGGGCCCACGCGGTGGGTTGGTGGCCTGTGATTGGCCACGAAAATGATTTGAAAATGAAAAGCGTAGGATCTGTGAGGGATTTGAGTTAAAGAAATTAGATTCGTATGTAATTATAGTTTTATATATAAATTGAAACGGGCCCTTTTTGGCGCGAAATGAAACATTTCCAAATCGCGCCCGGGTTGCGCCCAAATGTTCCAAATTCAAATTATAAGATTTTAAGCGGGTTCCAAATTTTGAAAAGAGGTGTTTAGTGATTAAAATGCATGCCCCCAAGTCGGACACTTGCACGCGCGCGTAGTCGTCCCAACGTGCCCGTTTAGCCGAACGGGACGGAATCTCGACACGCGGACGCTACCACGCGACTAGTGGCGACGAGTAGGCCAACATGGACATCTTTAATTTCATTTTCGGAGTTAAAAATTGTTATGTGCTAAAATGACTTAACCGGGTAAAATTTAGCAATAAACACCAGAAAATCAGGAAAATTGGAATGAGCAATAAGTAACCCTCAACTAGTAATATACATAGCATTATTGGGCTCGGGTGTTACATCATACCCAACTACAAAAGAATTTCGTCCTCGAAATTCCAAGGATACAAGATAACTAACTACTGGAAAAGGTGAGGGAATTTCTGCCGGATCTCGTCTTCTCGCTCCCAAGTAGATTCTCCATGCGATCGGTTACCCCAAGAAACTAGCACAAGAGGGATAACCTTGTTCTTAAGAACCTTTTCTCTTCGATCCTTGATCTCGACTGGTCGCTCCTCAAAAGTCAGGTCTTCCCGAACGGTCAGCTCCGAATGATCCAAGACATGAGTCTCATCACGAACATACCTCCGTAGTTGAGACACATGAAACACATCGTGAACTCCTGCTAATGATGGTGGTAATGCCAACCGGTACGATACCTCTCCGACACGTTCCAATATCTCGAAGGGTCCAACGAATCGGGGACTAAGCTTTCCCCGACTTCCAAAGTGAATCACCCCTCTAGTCGGTGATATCTTCAGGAATACCAAATCGCCCACGGCGAACTCTAGAGGTCTTCTTGACGTGTCGGCCCAACTCTTCTGTCTGTCTTGAGCTGCCTTCATATGCTTTCTGATTGTATTCACCTTCTCGACTGTCTGCACCACCAAATCTGGTCCTAGTAACCTTCGTTCACCAACATCATCCCAACAAACCGGTGAACGGCACTTACGACCATACAGTGCTTCAAACGGGGCCATCTGAATAGTTGCTTGGAAGCTGTTGTTGTACGAAAACTCCACCAGGTGTAGATGATCCTCCCAAGAACCTTTGAAGTCTAACATGCAAGCCCTCAACATATCTTCAAGGGTCTGGATCGTTCTCTCTGATTGTCCATCAGTCTGGGGATGATAAGCTGTGCTGAACTTCAATCGAGTCCCCAAACTTTCTTGTAAACTCCTCCAAAAGTGTGACAGGAACCGAGTGTCCCGGTCGGACACGATGCTTACCGGTACTCCATGCAATCTGACAATCTCCTGCATGTATCGCTCTGCCAAGGTTTCTGTAGATTGACCAACCCGAAAAGGAATAAAGTGAGCTGCCTTGGTCAACCGATCGACAATCACCCATACAGCATTGTTGCCCTTTGGACTCCGCGGTAAAGCCGTCACGAAATCCATGGTTATATGTTCCCACTTCCATTGAGGAATCGGAAGTGGTTGCAACAAACCAGCAACCCTTTGGTGTTCAGCCTTGACTTGCTGACACACCAAGCACTTAGCCACGAAGCGAGCGATTTCCCGTTTCATACCTTCCCACCAGAAATGCTGTCGAATATCTCGGTACATCTTTGTCCCTCCTGGATGTACAGAGTAAGCTGAACTGTGTGCCTCCTTCATAAGCTCTTCACGCACATCTCCTTTTAGCACACACACACGGCTACCATATCTCAACGAACCGTCTTCATGGATCAGTAAATCGGTGCGTAGTCCGGCTTCAACCTGCTCTCGAAACTTTTGCAGTCTAGGATCCTGCGATTGCGCCACTTTAATCTTTTCAACTAAGGACGATTGTACTTGCAACTGCATCAACTGTCCTGTAGCACGTGGTAGCACAACCTCCAAGTCAAATCTCCGAAACTCCTCAATGATCTCTCTCTGTGCCGTCAATAACTGAATTGCTGGTAACCGACTTAGTGCATCTGGCACGACATTAACTTTTCCCGGGTGGTACTTAAGATCAAGGTCGTAGTCGGCCATCAGCTCCAACCATCTGCGTTGCCTCATGTTCAACTCCTTCTGAGTGAACACATACTTCAAACTCTTGTGATCCGTAAAGACTTCAACTCTCTCGCCCAGAAGGTAGTGTCTCCAAATCTTCAGGGCGAAGATCACGGCTGCAAGCTCCAAGTCGTGAGTCGGGTAGTTCTGCTCATGTGTCTTCAGCTGTCTCGATGCGTAAGCGACGACTTTCCCATTCTGCATCAAAACACATCCCAATCCTTTTCCAGATGCGTCGCTGTGAATCACCAGTCCTCCTGAATCATCCGGTACGGTTAGGATAGGGGCGGTTATCAACTTCTGCTTCAACGTCTCGAAGGCCAATGCACATCCATCTGTCCAAACAAACGGTACCTCCTTACGCGTAAGCTTGGTTAACGGCTCGGCTAAACGAGCGAAGTTCTCCACAAATCTTCTGTAGTAACCGGCGAGTCCAAGAAAACTTCTTATCTCTGCAACATTCTTTGGAACAGGCCAATCTCGAACTGCTGCAATCTTCTCTGGATCAACGGCGATTCCATCGCCCGACACGACATGCCCCAGAAACTTTACTTCTTCCAACCAGAATTCGCACTTACTCATCTTCGCAAATAATTTCTCCTGTCTCAGCGTTTGGAGTGCGATCCTTAAGTGCTCAGCATGCTCCTCCGGACTCTTCGAGTACACCAGAATATCGTCAATGAATACCACAATAAACTGGTCCAAGAACGGTGAAAAGATCCTGTTCATCAAGTCCATAAATATTGCCGGCGCATTAGTCACTCCGAAGGGCATCACTAAATACTCGAAATGCCCATACCGAGTTCGAAATGCCGTCTTGCAAATGTCTTCTGCCTTCACTCGGACCTGATGATATCCTGATCGCAAGTCCAGTTTCGAGAATACCCTCGCGCCACTAAGCTGCTCAAAAAGTTCTCCAATGCGAGGGATCGGGTACTTGTTCTTAATAGTCACCCGGTTTAATTCTCGGTAATCGATGCACATCCTTCTCGTGCCATCCTTCTTCTTTACTAAAAGAACTGGAGCTCCCCAAGGTGAGTTGCTGCTTCGAATCCATCCCTTCTCGAGTAATTCACCCACTTGTTTCTTAACTTCTTCCAATTCCACCGGTGCCATCGGATAATAAGATTTTGATACTGGCGCTGCACCAGGAATGAGGTCAATCGCAAACTCCACATCTCGCTTCGGCAGTAGGCCTGAAATATCTTCAAATACATCCATAAAGTCGCGAACAACTGCCGGCTCTTCACTATTATCCACTACCATAACCGCAAGAACACTGTTCGTCGGCCTAGCCCTAAACTCGACTGGCCCGACAGAACTGCTTCCTCCAATGAAAGTAAACTCAGGGTGCCCGGGAATCTGGAAAATTACTTTCCTTGCCCTACAATCAATGTATGCGTGGAAAGTGCCAAGAAAATCCATTCCCAAAACTACATCATAACTGCCCGTATCAATCACCAAGAAATCTGCAAAAAGCTCTCGTCCGCAAACAACAACCGTACAATCTCTACATTCCTTACTAGCTATGATTTTCCCATTCCCAGTGTGTATGTCCCAGAAACTAGACAGGGTCGTGCAGGTGATCGAGTGTGTCGTTATAAATTTGGATGACATGAAACAGTGGGATGCTCCGGAATCAAATAATGCCAAAGCAGGAAAACCACGAACGAGTACAGTACCTGAAACCACTTCTCCTGATGCCTTGGCTTCCTCAGCTGTCAAAGTGAAAGCTCGACCCTGGTTGGGTCCTTGTGTCAGCTGCTTCTGCCCTTGGAACGGTCTCTGCGGAGGCTTCCGTATATCATCTCTCGTGCGAAGCTTCGACGGACAAGTACCAACTGTGTGATCGGCTGCCCCACAAACCAGACAAAGTCCTAGTCTCCTTCGACAATCCTTCTGCACGTGCCCAGGTAATCGGCAGTAATCACAAATCACGCTCTTCCTTCGATCAACGATCACAGGCTTCTTCATTGGCGCTACACCTCGACGGTCCACTGGAATACCTCTGCGCCCATGATCTCGGTTAGGTACAAATGCAGGCTTCCTGGCCGTAGCTGCTGTCTGGTGAAGGTTCCCTTTCGATCCTGATAAACTCTGTTGCTCTCTGGCTGCCGTAAGAACCTGCGAGAAAGTGGTCAAACCCAGGGAGACAATCTGCCTCTGGATGTCCACATCCAAACTGCGCAAGAACCTTCGCGCCCTGTCTGCCTCCTTGGCGACTAAGGGTCCAGCGAAACGGCTAAGTCTCGTCCACTCCGCTGCATGTACATCCACAGCTGCTCCATTTTGTTTCAGCCCAATAAATCTCTCCTCCATTTCCTCCCGTGCAGTCCGCGGGAAGAACTTTTCCAAGAAACTTTTGGAGAAATCCGCCCAACTGATTGGCTTGGACAGGCGGGTCTCCTCCACAAGCCACCACTCTCGGGCGTAATCCACCAGCTGAATGCGCACCACATCAACTCTCTTGTCTTCTGGGATCTGCGCCGCAATCAATAAATTCTCTGTGTCCACAAGCCACTGCTCGGCTGGCAACGGCTCCTCCAAGCCAGTGAAAGTAGTAGGACCCAACCGTCTGAAATCTGCCACGGTCCCTACCCGGTCAACTGGCTTCGCTACAGCGGTGTTTACAGACTGCTGAATAGCCTGCAAACCCTCCTGAAATGAATCTGCTTGCTGTTGGATCAGCTCAGTTTGCCTCTTCTGATTTTCCAACATCCCTCGTATCACTCCTAACATGGCGGCTTCATCCACACGCCTCTGATACGTCTTGAAATTCTTATCTGCCATGGTCCTGAAATCAAAACAAACAACATTAGCATGGCGATAGATTCAATATATATAAATCAAGGCTAGAACTCCAAGATACTTAAATAGAGTACTGCATTGTAGCTATGCCGCGGTATCATAGCCGCAATTACTTAACTCCACCCAAGTCGCCTAAGTCCTAGAGATAACAAGAAATTAGGTTTTCGAGTTGACAATGCAAAGTAAGTTTGCATGTCGACATGATCTGGAAGAAGGATTCAAGGACGGTAAAACGATCAAGGTGGCAGGACATGTTTCCTAATCACGGGTATTATGATTCGTGTATCGGGTGTAATACCCAACTACAAAGAATCAACCCAATTAACCTATGGCTCTGATACCATAAAACCATGTCACGCCCCGCTTCCCAGAGTACGCAAGATTTGGGCACGTGACATAGCCAACCATGCTACCTGTGGGTAGGAAGTATCCATCCACAGTCACATTACGGTTGTAAAGATATCAAGAACAGTAAAATAAACTAAACTAATACATGTCCAAATCCATAATAACAAGAATCAATAAACGATAAGTGCGGAAGCTAATGATCCAATACAATGAATAAACAGTACGTCCCATAATGCGGGCTCACATCTGGAAATGAAAAGCAATAAATAAACTAAATCCTAAGGACTCACTGTTCAGCCTGCTGGCTGAAGTACTCCTGCTCGGTCGACGACAAAGGGACGGAATCTGGGCCATGCAAAACCCAGACGTCAGCGCGTCATGATATCAAGTATATAGCATAAACATGGTAATAAACAATGCAAGCATGAACATGAATAAAGCAGTAATAAGAAGTAATAAGCAGGGTAATGTGCAATGGTGACTAAACTGTCCTATCAGGTTTTCTACTCTACAGTCTTTGAAACCAATTGATGAATCGTCGATGTAACTCAATAGTATCCCGTGCGTGCCCGGGACCACGGTCATGATTCTCGGGGCTGAGTCCGAGACGTGCCGCTAAGCAGTAAAAGGTAGTAGGATAGATGAGTGATGTCAGCATCAACACTCCGGAGCTGGCCAAGCCCGTAAGACTGATCAGAACAATGTGTCGAACTGTTGAGTTACAAGTCGGTTTCACCTTTGATTTCCCCATACCCCCAAGCTATGTATGTCAGGTCAGGTATTCAGTAGTCAAGGACTAATGCCAACACAAGTCAAGTAAAGGTAGGTCTGTCTGGGTCGACAGCAGGAATGGTTAGGTTTGTCGGCATTAGGCCTGAGATCAGGTAACAGGTCAGGTTACTTTCAACAGGTAGAGTCGATATGTACAGGGTGTCATGTCCGGTGTATCAGTACATGTGTCATGTGTATCAAGATCGGTCAATATGTAATGCAATCAGGTATATGATGATAACAGGTATAGTAACAAATAATGAACGGTAGCAGGAAACAGTAAATAACAAATATTATTCTATGTGAATACAGTGATGTTTGTATTTTCATATTAATCCGGTTCACGCACCTTTGAGGTGCAAAAGCCACAAGACGAACAATATCGATAATATACGTAATGGAGTTACATGAATCTGAACTAAGTACAATAATTGTCTCATGAGTGATTTTAACAAATGAAGTGGGGATGATCTACTTGGTTTGATTTGTTAAGTATGAATTAATAACAGACCGGTTAATACGAGTAATGATTTCATTGATTTAAAGTTACGGATAATCGTGGCTAGCAATTCTAAGTTATAAAAGGTATCGATGTTATATTAGTTGTGTGGTTATAACATGATGATTAAGTTGTAGCATGTTAAGCAAGTATTCGGATACTTGCCTCGGCGGTTCCGCAAACCGAAACACGGATGCGATGTCGGCAGAAACTGCGATATGGAAGCACGGGCCACGGATCGAGTCCCAACAGAGGTCAACGGAAACACACGGACCAGGGGGCTTCGCTGGAGCGTCGGGTTCGTCAGACGGCACGGTCGGGTTCCGGCAACAACAAAGTAGCAAGGTTAGCAACAAAGATACGATATACGCCAAATACGACCAGCAAAGGGATTGTACCAAAAGGAAACACAAGGAAAACTCACAGAGAAGAAACAGGGTGCAAACACGATGGCTCGACGGCACTGGGACGCCGGCGAGGCAGCGACGGCGAAGAACAGTGGCTGGAACAATCTTGAGTTCGCTGGAATGGGGTGCTGCAGCGAGTGCGAGGGTGGTAGTCGCCTCTGGTGGTCGAGAGGGAAGGGAGGTGGTCGGAGGTGGCGTCGACGAGGTCGCCGGCGCGCTTCTCCGGCGAACAGGGGAGGTGCAGGCGAAGGATGAAGGCTCGGGTTGCTGTTCCGGCGAGGGGAGGAGGGAAACGACGACGAGGTCTCGACGAGGAGGGTGAGAGGGAGTCGTGGGAGGCGTCGACGGTGAGAGGCGACGTCGACGGCGAGGTTTACGAGGGTGGAGGCGAGGTCGGGAATGGGTTGCAGGCGCGGGAGAGAGGAGGAAGGAAGGAGGAGGAAGGTGCGGCGGTCTGAGGGTGCCGACGGCGACGACGAGGTCGCGGGGGAACCAGCGGTGAGGTCGCGGCGAAGTCACGAGGAGGTTAGGGTTAGGGTTCTCTCGTGATGAAGATGGGTTGCGTGAAGGCGGCTGCATGCAGGGTGAATATATAGAGGAGAGAGAGAGAGAGATTTGAGAGAGATTGAGGGAGGAGAGAGAGAGAGATAGGGAAAAGGAGGCGGGGCCCACGCGGTGGGTTGGTGGCCTGTGATTGGCCACGAAAATGATTTGAAAATGAAAAGCGTAGGATCTGTGAGGGATTTGAGTTAAAGAAATTAGATTCGTATGTAATTATAGTTTTATATATAAATTGAAACGGGCCCTTTTTGGCGCGAAATGAAACATTTCCAAATCGCGCCCGGGTTGCGCCCAAATGTTCCAAATTCAAATTATAAGATTTTAAGCGGGTTCCAAATTTTGAAAAGAGGTGTTTAGTGATTAAAATGCATGCCCCCAAGTCGGACACTTGCACGCGCGCGTAGTCGTCCCAACGTGCCCGTTTAGCCGAACGGGACGGAATCTCGACACGCGGACGCTACCACGCGACTAGTGGCGACGAGTAGGCCAACATAGACATCTTTAATTTCATTTTCGGAGTTAAAAATTGTTATGTGCTAAAATGACTTAACCGGGTAAAATTTAGCAATAAACACCAGAAAATCAGGAAAATTGGAATGAGCAATAAGTAACCCTCAACTAGTAATATACATAGCATTATTGGGCTCGGGTGTTACAACTGTATTATAAAAAAAAATGCAGATGCCAGATATACAGCAAGTAAACGGAACATACGCGAGCGCGGATCCTCAAAAACCAGCAGAGATAAAACGTGAACAAGAATCAAGACGAGTTTCAAGCATGCGGGCCGGGTCGGATACCAAGCACGGGAAACAAAACAATATCCGCACCTAAAAACAAATAAAGTCAAAAAAAACCCACAAGATAAATAGAATAAACAAATCGAATATGGTATAACTGAACTAGGGTGTTACATTAATCGCTTCATTAACCGGTCAAAAACGATTAAACACCATATAATGGGTTTAAAACGGTTAATCGAGTGTTTAATGTCTAAACGGTTGTGAAAAAATATAAACCCGTTTTGAAAAAAACCATACCCGCTTCTATCCATTTACTGAAGCAACCAAAACCTTTCAATTTTTTTCTCATCGAGATTTCTTTCTCAATCCAGCCTTGACCTCCATCCTCGATGCTTCACCTCGACCTCGATGAGCCTTCGACCTCGATTCTCCAGTCTCGATCTCGATCCTTGACCCCAATCCTCCAGTCTCAACGTCTTCCAGCCTTCAGCTTTCGATCTTGATCGCAGTTTTCGGCTTTACCACCATCATCGATCACAGCCTCTAGAGGTAATTTTTTTGGTTTTTTTCTTTACCCGTAGTATGCCATTTATTGATGATTTTTTAGGGAAAATTTTATTTTTATCTATTCTCATAGTCTGTAGCATGCAAAAAATCATTGGTTATGGAAACCAAAAACCTACTTTATTTTTCAATATCTGATAATAATGGCATGCCAAATGTCAATTTATGAAAAGGAGCTGAATGATACAGAAGAGCATTATGAAGATGATGAGTACGATTAGTAGAATATTTGTTTATGGTATTTTATAGTAATTTATGATATTTTGTTGCTTTTAAAGTTATTTGTAGACTATATAGTATTGCTTCTTTACGAGACTTATTTTTATGTCACACTATGTGGTGTTATGGTTTAGACGTATCATGCTATTTTGATTTGATATTCTTTGCGTGGTTTGTTGTGGTGTGTTTACATAGTAATTTATAATTGTAAGGTGTGTGCGATGTTGCATATGTCACCATAGATTGTTTGTGCGTAAATTATATAATATAAATTGTACAAAATATATTGTATACCTGATGGGACTCGAACCCAGAATCTTTCTCATTTAATTTTATTCGAATGCCTTACCATTAAGACACGGACATATTTAATATTTAATCGTTGCAAGCAAGGCTAAATTTTTCTTATAAATATTTGTGTGCGTGTGTATATTTGTTTATGGCCGAATAATCTTCATAAAATGATTAATCACCGTATAATCCGATTATGCGCTAGTAGCCGAACGAATGGAAAACGAATACGTGTTTTACAATATTGAGTAGTAGTTTGTTCAGAGCCTTTAAAACCTTTAACTCATATTTTCTATAACTTCGTTGTTTCTAAGATACAGGATTTAAACTTCACCTATCACACATGGTACAGTGCATATATTTGAAGCTTCAATTTCCAATTTAAATTCTTGTGTAAATGATGATACTTTCCATAAAAGTTTAGTACAATAGAAGTAAACTATGTTCTTAAAGATAAATCTTTTAGTATAGTAGAAAAGAAGCGTTCCTATAAATATACCTTAAATGGAAGTGTTCCTATAAATATACCTTAAAATGGACACATCACATCATGTAAAAGTGGAAGAGATCTCGTACCCGAAGAAGATTCATTAAGATCATCAAGTTATCTTTTGAGCTAACATATAGCACCATCACTGCTGAATTTGATCGATCCAGCAGAATATCTCCTAAAAGCTGAGATAAAAGATAAGAGTAATAGTCAAAGGCATTAACAAGGATTCTGAAGGGATAAAAACTGAAGCTACCCAACAATCAGTAAACAATCTTTTCATAAAGTTGGATTAGATAGTACACATCGGTATATTTTATTAGGCCTAAAAGACTTAAAATTTTCTAAATATATTCATCTCCTAATGTACCACAAAACATAATAAATTTGTTTCAACAAGATAGATCAACTTTTATATCTAAGACACTATTGAATAACTAATAAATTTTTTAGATAATATGCATAATTGAAAGTACCACCTTGATAGCTTGCCTTCTTGTTATGTAATTGGGAGATGACAAGAGCTTCGAATTAAATTCTTCAAAAAACTACAACACCAAGAAAAAATGAGCATTCAAGTGAACTGTCAAAACAGTATGATAAAGAGGGTGCAGAACGAGAGAAACTATATGTATATTAGTATTATACACCTACAATTCACGTGTGCGCATTAAGAATAACTTTAACATTTACAAAAACATAATACACTTGTTTGTATCAAAATTACAAAACCTCATATATTTTTTTATACGTGATAGATGTTTTTCTCATTAAATTTACAAAATTACAAAAGAAAAGGTTTTAGGCATTGTTTTTTGCCATAGCCGGTAATTTTATTATAATTATTTAATTGTTGTTAGCTATAAGAGACTGTTATATAATTATTGTTAGGAAAGATGTCATGAATGATATTTCATCCAGAGTCGATGGTAGGGGTGCAAGCAAGGGCGATCTTAGTTCGTAGAAAAAAAAAGGATGCTATCAGTATTCCTTGATTCTAGTTTTTAAAACGATCTACTTGTTATTCTCCCTTGATTGTAGCCTTAGCTGAATTGACCTTTTAATAATACTTGTAAAACTTGGTTTGGACCACAACACATGGGTTTTTAATATAGTGGGACTCCATCCAAAAAACTCAAGCTTTATAGAGGTTTATCTTATCTTATATTTTATACCCATATGAATTTCATAATTTTCCCGATGTGGGACTATGTCATCCGTATTCTCAACACTCCCCCTCACGTACAAGGTGGACGAACTTCACCTCACGTGCAATGAGGACTCATCTCTCATGTGCAACGTGGACAAATAAACACCCGAGCTTTGATACTGTATAAAACTCGGTTTTGCCCACAACACATGGGCCGACGCATAGACTTTTAATATAGTGAGACTTTATCCAAAAGACACAAGCCTTATGAAAGTTCATCTCATCTTTTATTGGGTCCTTATAACCATGGTTGTTTTCAAACACTTCAAATGTCTTTTCTCTTTCAACATCAAAATCTTTTTTTAGGTTTCATCCCCAGTGTTGGCCTATCATAAACCATGCTTGCACTCAAATCTTTTCTAGCATCCTCCTCTTGTGAGAATTCAATCAATTTGGTGCTACAAAATTGTCTTTTATCACAAACAAGTAGTGGTAACCTCACACTGTTCACCTTCACATGTGCATCCAATGCATTCTGCCCTAATCTTTTCAGGTCTTCGAGATGAAGTGCAGTAAGAGAATGTTAGAAGTGGTTGATATCATAAAACAAATTCTTTGAAACGACTCGTCCAAAATTATTCGCTTCCCAAATTTCTTCTTATAAATGGAAGGGTAAACCCAGATGTTTGCTCACAATGGATATAGTCCGAAGCCCTTTCTAAGCACAAACAAAATAGTTCTAGTTTCTTAAGAGGCACATGGTCATCCATTTTTAAGAAATTATAAAAGTACTCAAAATTCTCAATCGGATTTCTTACATTATGTAGAAGAGGAAAGCTATCAAAATTCTCGGAAAATAGTGCTAATTTTGAGGTAACATGAGGTATCGAAAGACAATCTCAAGAGACATGCACTACTTCCAAAACACTAGTCACTATACTCAATACCTCTATTACTCCAATAACCTTCTGCCTTCATCAAGAATCAAACTAGGTTTTTAATCCAAAAAACATTCACATCATGATCAGTTTCAACCTAAAGTTGATTATTGAACAGGGAATGGTCGCATAGAAAACGAGCGATAACATTTGTCATCTCGACAAATATCTTTATTTTATGATTCATCTTATGTGAATAAGGAAATTGACGTAAAAATAAAGTTATGAACTTCCCATTTGATAAGCGAAGTGAACCAAAACCAAATGCTTTACACATGTCAATCTTGTGTAGAGCATCCGTTTCCGGTTCACTTCGCTTACCAAATTGGAAGTTCGTAACTTTATTTTTGCGTCAATTTTCTTATTCACATAAGATGAATCATGAAATGGAGATATTTGTCGAGATGGCCAATATTATCGCTCATTTTCTACGCGACCATCCCATGTTCAATAATCGACTTCAAGTTGAAACTGATCATGATATAAATGTTCTTTGGATTAAAAAAACCTAGTTTGATTCTTGATGAAGTTCTAAGGTAGAAGGTTATTGGAGCAATAGAGGTATTGAGTGTAGTGACGGGTGTTTTGGAAGTAGTGCATGCCCTTCGAGATTGTCTTTCAATTCCTCATGTTATCTCCAAATTAGCACAATTTTCCGAGAATTTTGATCGCTTTCCTCTTCTACACAATGTAGGAAATCCGATTAAGAATTTTGAGTACTTCTATAATTTCTTGAAAATGGATCGCCATGTACCTCTTAGAAAACTAGAACTATTTCGTTTGTGTTTAGAAAGGGCTTTAGATTACATCCATTGTGAGCAGACATCTGGGTTTACCCTTCCATTTATAAGAAGAAATTTTGGGAAGCGAATAATTTTGGACGAGTCGTTTCAAAGAATTTGTTTTATGATATCAACCACTTCTAACATTCTCTTACTGCACTTCATCTCGAAGACCTGAAAAGATTAGGGCAGAATGCATTGGATGCACATGTGACGTTGAACAGTTTGAGGTTATCGCGACTTGTTGATGATAAGAGACAATTTTGTAGTACCACATTTATTGAATTCTCACATGAGGAGTATGCTACAAAGGATGAAACATAAAAAAGATGTTGATGTTGGAAAAGAAAAGGCATGTGAAGCGTATGAAAACAATCATGGTTATAAAGATCCAACGAAAGATGGGATAAACCTCCATAAAGCTTCAGTCTTTTGGATGGAGTCCCACTTTATTAAAAGCCCATGTGGATCCATATGTAGGCATATGCGTTGTGGGCCCAAACCGAATTTTACATGGTATCAAAGCTCGGGTATTTGTTTGTCCACATGCAACATGAAAGATGAGTACTCGTTGCACGTGAAATCCTCGTTGCACGTGAAATCCTCGTTGCACATGAGGGGGAGTGCAAGCATAACTTTCTAGTTTGAAAAATTAAATTACTAGATAACATTGCCAGAAGTACTTATTACTCCTAATCAAAATACCAAATATGTTTAACCGAATGAAAATGTCTATATATAGTAACCCAAAAAAGACCTATTCACATACACTTTTAAATCTTATAAACATCATATAAGAAGAAAAAAAGACCTATTTATACATCAAGTTTTTTAATCAAAACAAAAGTAAAAAATGAATCATATATGTTATTGCTGAGGTAGTATAATATGGTATCACATAATATAATATAATGTAGCATTATCCATCTTCCTAGGCGATAATCTGACAAAAGTGTATTTATTTTTTTCTCCTAGTAACTACACTAATTTTTATTTTTTGAGGTAAGCACCAATCTATTTGTTGCGAGTCGTTTCTTTTCTCAACCATAATTCTTTTTACAACACATTTCATGAAACGGTTGTTCAAAAATCATATTAATTTGAAATAAAAGAATAAAAAATAACTATTACTTATTTTATTCCAAAATGGAACTTATGTTCTTAAGATTCTATTATCTCTTGCTTATTTTTGTTGAACTTTTTTAAACAAAATTGCTATGATTATTAACTTAGATAGGTATCATTTGGATAATTGAAAACCATTATTTTGTAAGATATTTGTTTCATCTTTTAGGTGCCTGATTTTATTTAAACTTTCATATGATTGCCTATTTGTTTTTTCTTTCATGCAGACAATGTTTTTTCCTTCAGGGTTTATAATATTTTATTCAAAAATAAAAATCATACCTCCAAAGTCCAAACATTATATAAATTCTTCTAATTTTGCTAACTATAATAAATAAAGAAAAAGATAAAACCTTTGTGCAATCATTCTTCTTTCATTTCTTTACTTTGTTGTTACTTTCTCCTTCAAAATAGGATCAAGATGATTTTGATGGATTATACAGATATTGGATAGGCAGGATTTTAAAAAAAGAATGAGCTTTAGGATTTTTAAAGGAATGAATGGCCAAAAGAAAAGTCTAGAGATTAGCCATGGGTTGTGGCACAAAATTGAAATTCATTTGAAATTAGTCTTTTTGGCTCACTTCTTTCTATTCTAGGATTAGGTGTCACTATCCTTTTCTTTCTTATTCTTTTGTGAAATCTAAACCCCTACATCAATTCAAATTTAATGTCAAACTCCACACTTGAGGAGTTTGCATTATATCACTAGATATAACCAGACCGTTTTAAACAATTGGACAACAAAATGAAACAAATATAAAGATATTGTGCATGATTCCCTATTCGTTAACTATAGATAAATGTTGCATATGGTGGACATGTGTATCTATCTGTATTGCAATATCTAGCATGTAAAATTGCAAGTCCAAAGCATTGCTGAATTATATAGCAAAAACTAAATGCTTACATGATAAATAATATACGGCTTAAATAAATTAATTGAAATTCATACATCAATATATTAAGTACACAATTATTAAAATATTTATCATCAAATTTTCAGAGATTTATTGGGGTGTATTGACTACACGTGTATCAAAACTAGACCCAAAAGTAAATGGAATAGGAAGCTATCCGTGATCATATGATACACAGAAATGAAACATATTTATAGCCAAAGTGGGGGCAGGCCAAAACAAGCTGACTTACGGTAGCCGTGCTCAAAGAATCTTCGCCATGGACATATTTCGAAATTGCTGAGGCCATGTAAACTTTAATATCTCAAGTTACAAGTGATTTGTTCTCCTTTTCGATGAAATATGCCATTTGTTCTTCACTGGCACCATTCTAAGTTATTCAGGTCAGCATGTTAAACTCAGGTCCTCAAGTATTTTCTGACTTTCCAAGTCAGAATTATGAGATAAATGAGTCTATGAACGCAAATTCAAAACTCAGGTCCTCAAGTATTGTTCTATATGGTGTTATGACGATGGGAAGGGTATAGTAGGGGACCAACCCTACCCGAGAGCACCTAAGTGTGCTCTTGGGGGAGGTTGGTGACTCGAGAGCACCCTCTCGAGTCTGGTAGGACCTTAGGCCACCTCTATACTCCTCATGCGGCATTAATTATTGCCCCAGGGTCCACACGAAGTTTGGACGTGTTTCGACACGTTTCCAAGCCAAAAAGTGCCGATTTAGTGTCAAGACGAATGGTGTTTTCAATTTTCGAAATCTTCTTTTTGACTTAGAAGTTGTTTGATTCGTTAGCCATTTGCAATGATATAAACTAGATTAAAGTGTTTAATGTAGTGTTATCGTCGGTGTACGCGATACACGTGAATTAACGGTTTTTCTATGTCGAAGTGAATAGTGTTTTTCAAATGTTGAATTAACAGTTTTGCCTCGATATTTTTGTGATTTGTTGGCCATGGATGATGAGTTCAATAGATTAAAATGTTTAATTGATATAACTCGTCGGCGTATGCGATACACGGTGTTTAACGCCGATGAATTGATGTGTTTAATTCGACGGGGTTACACAAGTGAGTCTGAGATGTTGGTTTGTTGGGATGCGTTGGATTGTCGCGAAATGAATAGCCCCCATACGGAAGTGTGATGCTGCGATAAGTGTTATTTCCATTCATACATATAGCCATCTTATATATTCATTTGTTCGGGACGATCTCCAACATGCAGGCGCCGTTTCCGCTCAAGTATATTCTTTGTTTCCGGACTTAGCGGTTTACATGTGACCGTAGTCACCGATTGATTTATTATTATTTGTCGGGACACGATTAGGTTGTGATCGTTGTCGGCGTTGTATAATACAGATTATAGGTTTACCCCGCGGAGAAGCGCACGGGCGACCGGGTTCTAAATTGAAGCGGGTGGCCATCTCAAGAAGTTGAGATCGGGTCATTCGAGTCTAGGATTGGCGGGGTGCTTGTCGCGCTTGCAAGGGTATAGGATAGACCCGCGGAGTAGTGCTCAAGACGCCGGATTCAAGAAAGTGTCGGGTGGCCCCTTCATGGTGATGATGATGGGTTGTCTCGTTTCTTGGGTTGGCAGATAGCTTGCAGTACTCGTAGGGGTCTGCTTTTGGCTATGCATAGGCTATCCACACGAGCGGGGAATATCACGTTTCGTTTGCGACTCGAACGAAACGCGGGATTCCTAGGTAATCCGACCATTCCTATTATGTGATGTTCATTACATACCTATAATGTGTTTACCTTCCTGTGATGATATTTATTGTCTGCCTGCGATATTGATTATCTGCCTGCGATGATATATATAGTGATATATATATGCTATATTTGTTTTGCACCACGCTAGGCCTGTCCCCACCCTACCGTAAGTTAAGTAACCTTACGATGAAGACTCGTGGCCCGTAGCGAATTCGGATGGCGTATATGTGCATTCTATTTTCTTTTCATACTTTTTCCGAGATTGTGTGAAGAGATGATTAATGTGATTATCTAAATGATGGAATTGCGTTAATAGGATTAATACAAAGATAATAAACCTAAAACACATTGTAGAGACCAAATATCAGATATTATGGTATTATAGACGAATCTTTTGCTTTGCACAGAGGTATTCGGTTAGGAATATCCTATACCTCATTCGACGAGAAAAGAGCCTAGATCCCTTCACAGGGAGTGACCTCTTTGACAAAAAATTATGTCACTATAAGTTTGCAAATTGAATAGCCGTATCCTATTGCTTTGCACAGTGGTATTCAGTTAAGAATATGCATAAAGGTGAACAACTCGTAATTTGAGGTGTCATCCACCATTATTTCCATGACCGGTAGCGAGAAGTCGTCTTTAAGACATGCCTTGTTGAGGTCCCTGAAATCGACACAAACTCGGATCTGCCCATTTTTCTTCTTCACTGGGAACTATGCATGCGATCCAGTCCGCATATTTTTCTTCCCTGATGAAGCCGGCATCGATGAGCTTCTTGGTTTCCTCGATGACCTTTTCTTCTAGTTCCCTTCTCATTCTTCGAGGAGCTTGTTTGACTGGCTTAGCATCAGGAGATATGGCCAGTTTATGCACGGCTACTTCAGGGGAAAGGCCAGACATTTCTTTGTACGTCCACGCGAAGCAGTCGATGAACTCGTGCAACAGGGCGATTATCTGCGCTTTCATTTTCTCTAACAAGAGCGAGCTGATGTAGGTCGGCCTTGGATTATCGGGCGTTCCTAAGTCAATCTCGGTTAGCTCGTCAAAGGTTGCTTGTCCGCCATCTTCGAGCTCTTGAGGAGTTTTTTCTGGTTCGGCTATCTCGTCATCATCATTTGATCTTTCACTGGCTTCACCAATATGGATCATGTAGCACGCCTTAGACTCAGGATGGATGAAACCTATGCCCCGCCTATCTGGAATTCGTCCATCGATGAGTGCTCGGACCTGAGGTAGATGCCATAGCCCTTCGTAAAACTTTGCTTCGGACTCCGTTTGATATAACCGGCATCCGCACTTTTTAAAGTATTCCCGCATCTCGGGCGCATAATATCTGGGATTGAGGACGGCTCTTATGCTCTTTCATATGGAAGGCATGCGACAGACAAATCGTCCGGGTGCACAACAGGATTTGACCCGTAAAACAAGATGCCCTTTTATCCGTTTTTCCTCCCAGGAACGTAGAAAGTTTTCAGTTGGTCCACGGTAGAGACTGACAATGCATCGAGCTCTTTGCACATCTGCTCCGGCACCCTTATGACAGCTAGGGGCCCTTCTGCAATTTCGAAGGTCTCTCGTAGTTTTGTTTGTTGCATAGGGGTCCAATCTGCACAGCTGTTGCACGGCAGGTCCTCTTCTTCCGACTCTTCAGTGTCGCTGCCAAGATGAGGGCGGACTTTGCTGCTAGATGGGGCTTCAGGAACAGATTCGTCCGTATCACTCTCGAAATGAGGGCAGTTTTACGGAAGGACGGACTTCCAGCGTCGGACTCATCGGTGTCGCTACCGAAACGTGGACGCACTTGGGCGTTTTTGCTTTTGAAGGTGACAACCGGCTCAGATTTGCCTTTGAGTCTTGGGGCTGCTCTATCCTCAGTCAGTTGTGGCTTAGCATTTTGGTGGTTCATGAAGTACCGAGAATCTTCATATCGGACTTCATGCACACCGAACGGCTGGATGTCTCCGTCAATGCGTCTTTCTTTGCCATTTTTAGTATACTTCATGCATTGATGGAGAGTTGACGGAATGATGCCGTAATCGTGGAGCCACGGCCGACCCAAGAGAATCTTATAGGACGTGTCAGCATCGATCACGTATATCTTGGTTTTGGTCTGCAGATCCCCAAATTTGATTGGCAGAGCTATGGACCCCAGAACTTGCTGGCAATTTTGGTTGAAGCCTTGAATGACAATCTTTTCCCTTGCCAGGTTTCGGACGTCCATTGACAAACTCTTCAGAGTTCGCAAGTTCATGATGTTCACTGAGGACCCCGGATCAATCAATATGCGATTAATTCGATCTCCGTCGCTGTACCCGGTCACGTAAAGCGGCCGATTATGCTCAGCCATTCCCAGTAGCAAGTCTTCGTCCATAAACGTGACTGCGGCGGCTTGCAAAGTGTACTGAGCTTCTTTCATATTAATTTCCGCAAAGCGAGCCTGATACCGCTCAGGGTTTTGTAGAGCATGAATGAGAACATCTCTAAGCTCTTGAGATAGAACCAAGGCATCGTAGATGCTAAGAAGAGACGGAAGCTTTCGGAGGTGAGCCAAGACATTATAGTCTACTAGGGAAGGACTCGAATCTTCATGAGCGAGTTCTCTGCCATCTTCTTCATTAGCGACTTGTTTTTCCTTCCCTCTTGGGGTGTTGCCCTGATTTGGCGGTAGAGCCCTGCCGCTTCTGAGCTGGATTTGGTTGGCCTTCGTGGCGAGCTCCTCGTCCTCTTCGGGAAAACAGAGCTTCTCATCAGAGTCGCTACCAAGATGGATGGCGTAGCAGGTCACTACTGGAATCTCTTCATTGGAGTTTTCTTCTAACTCCTCCAGAATTTCAGCCGCTCGTACAGGGAGGAACTCCTTCAATTGAATCAGAGTTCTTTCCTTCTGTTCATATTCTTCGAAGGAATCGATATATTTTTGAATGGTCGATCTCCCTGCAGACTTCTTTTCGCGCCGAGCTGCACTTTCCTTCTTCTTGAGCTTTTTGGATTTTGAGCCCGATGGAGCCGCATTGGCAGCTGGAGAGGTAGGCTTCTTCTGTCCCTTCCATTCCGTCCTGGGCTCTTTCCGAAGTAGCTTTATCATCTTCTTCGTCTTATTAGATGTGTGCGAACTCCACGGAGGCTGCGGTGAGTCCGTTTCATTTCTTAGGGCAGCGGGTTCGGCTGTCTGCTCCCAGAAGGCGTCAGCTTCTGTCTGTATAAAATTGGTGGTTGCAACTTGATTGTTCACCAACACACTTTTGGACAGCTCGATCTCTCCAGCCTTGTACTGCTTCTCGACCCAGTCCTTGAAGATATAGCAATCCTCGATCGCATGGCTCACTACTCGGTGGTACGGGCAATACAGGGGATTGTCGGTCATTTTTGCTTCTTGGGGTCTTTTTGACTACGGCAATTGTAGGCCATTGTTCAAGGCATCTTTAAATATCTTGTGGACCGTATCCCTTCTGAAAGAGTAAACCTTGTTCTTCTTCTCCTTTAGAGAAGGCCCATCTCCTCTCAGCAATGGCTTTCGAGACCGGTTGGTTTTGGATTCGCCCGCCCTTCGCTTTTCTTCATTGTCGGACGCATTGAAAACATTGGTACTGCTGGAACTCCCGCTTCTACGGCTGTCGTCCCGCTTGCTCTTCCAAGTTTTGTCTCTCTGAGATCCGGGGTAGACTCTTGCTTCGAGCGTTCCAGCATTTGGACTTTCTTGGTTAGCTCTTGAAATATCTTGAGGCCTGCTGTACACAAGAACGGGACCATCCAATTGCTGAGGTTCCTAATAAGAAGGCTGACGGACTGGTCTTGCTCCAGCGGCGGTTCGCACTTGACCGTGAGATTACGCCATCGGGCGATAAAGTCGGTGTTGCTTTCATTCTTCCCCGGCTTGGTCCTCACAAGGTCGGCAATGGAGATGTTATCACTGACACTCATGAACCTTTGCCGAAACAAAGACTCCATTTGGGCAAAGGTAATGACGGACCCGTCTGGTATACTCGCGTACCAGTCGAAGGCGACACCGGTCAGGCTGTTGACAAACTGACAAAGAAGGAGCGTGTCATTGCCCCCTGTATTTCCGCACGATGTTTTGAAGTGGGCGACATGCTGATTTGCATTCCCCGTTCCGTCAAATCTTCCGAACTTAGGAATGACGTAGCCGCTCAGGAACTCGATCAGATCGTACTGTGCGGGATATGGCCTCCCACTACTGCCAATTTCTTTCTGGGCTTCAGTTTCGGCCACTAATGTTTTAACCTTGCTGGTGACCAAATCCATTATCCGATCTTGTGTTAGCGGGATAGTGTTATCCGGGGCCAAGGCGTCCCCAGAAGCGGAATGTGGCCGGTTTTCGTGCGACTCGACCAGTCTTGGACCCAAAGGAACAGGCATTGGCTGCTTCGGATTGTCATCACCCGGCTGATGAGTAGCGACTTGTGCTCGATTGGGAGGCGCTCGAGCAATTTGAACCGTAAGTTGCATCACAACATTCGTTAGGTCGTCAATTTTCGAATAGAGCTTGGCTATCTCTTTATCTTTACTCTTGAGCTGTTTTCGAAGCTCTTGAAGCAGCTCTTGCTCCGCGGTCCTGGGACGGAAAGTCGGCTCTTCCTCGCTGTCCGAGCTTGACTCTTCCTGGACTGAAGGGTCTTTCTGCCTATCGTCTTCTTCGAGAGGGTTTTCATCATCCAGCGGAGGCGGCTGTTCTTGGGAAGCAGCAACCACATTCAAGCCAAATTGGGCTTGGGATGTGGTGGCCCCCTCCTTGCTTTTGCTGCGAAGGTTGTCGCTGGGGCGCCCACCCGCCATGTAGACCGTATGGATAACATATCCAGCCGTCTTTTTATTATCGGCGGCTGATTTCGCAGATCGCTGTCTTGACCCCCCCTTTTCGGTAACGGGCAGTCGATTGAAGGCGGCTGGCCTGACCAGGTTCTTGAATGGTGTTGGCGCTTCTTTTCTGGGTTTGCCCCGCTGCTTTCGTACGGCACAGAGCGCCTGATAGACTCTTGAAGAGACAGTGTATACGTTTTCTGTTGGGGTCGGGACACGTCTCTTTGTAGCGACGTTCAGACCGTTGTCTTCTTGATTCTGGCGGTCATGGCATTTTTCTGAACCCATTTCAGAGGTTCGAAGGAATTGCTGATTTTTACGGCAGACTCAGCCGTCGTCACAGAGTAACCCTGCTCTTGGAACTTCACAAGATTCCATTTGGCCGAAGCCCTGGCCCTCTTGTTGGCTCGATACCTGAGCCGCTTCTGCCTTAACTTTTCTGTTCTAAGCACCCGGCAGACTTCAGCTCTTTGGGAAGACGCCGTAGACCGGGCGATGGAGGATTTTAGAGATACGCTCGATTGTGCATTTGCTGGAGTCATCGCCTGAGCTCGTTCGCAACATTTGATGTCGCCCTTTGTACCGGAAGTCTTGCCCCCAGCTGGAGCACCACAGAGTCGTTCAGACACCATCTTAAGTTTCGGTTGTGGTGCCTTGGCGATCACGACATTTGGCCTCTTGTCCCTTGAGACCGGCTTGGCCACCTGTTTTGCCGGGATTTCTGCAAGATGAACGCTTCCGGCAGGGTAGATGATGACGGAGCCAAACTGGCGGGACAGTTCCTCCCACTGTCGACTGAGGCATGCGGGGAGGACCACACGAGCATTGACCTTGACCACGTACGGGATCGGGGTCGCGTTGGAAGCTGAATTCATCTTGGAAGACATTGTCGTCAAAAGTTGATTGCTGCACGGAAAAAAACATCATTTCAGTATAGGCAATCGATATGTATATTGATTGAGTTCGCATGAACGTTTAATCCGAAATATGGGAGGAGAGAAAGGTCCCACCGGACGTGCCAGAATCTATAGGGTGTTTTTCGTCACCCCATTGAGATGGGAATACGCGCGCGCTTGTCAAACGCATTACAGATTCTTCCTGCCTAGGGTAGGCGAGGGTTTATTGATTGTGGGGATCCGAATCTCCGGCAGCCGCGGACTAAGCTGCCGTTAATTACCCCTCGCCTTTGGAGCGAGAGAACCTTCGATTAACGGGTTAAACTGGTCATGCGAACTCAATGTGCAGTGTACGTGTGTTTTGTTTTGGAGGGGGCTTAGGTATATCGGGAGCCACGCAGAGTTTTTACGGGGGTCCCGCTATCCGGATAGCGGGCTGGGGGTCAAGAGGGCTAGCAGCCCCTTGTGGGGTGCGGGGCAGCGCCCCGGCCCAAAAAAAATTTTGGGAGGGAGAGTGTTGTAGAGTATGTGGTGTGTGTATATATACATATATATAAAAAAAAAGAAAGGGAAAGGGCATCCAAAGGATGCGTGGGGAAAAGCGCCAGCGCTTTGAGCGCAAGAGCGCTAGCGCACCACGTGTCAGCACGTGGGCGCTCGAGCGCTGGCGCTTTGGGCACGAGCGCTTTGGGCGTCAGCGCACCACGCGTCAGCACGCGGGTAGTGCCCTGAGCGCTAGCGCGCCACGTGTCAGCACGTGGGCGCCCGGGCGCTAGCGCGCCACGTGTCAGCACGTGGGCGCTAGCACTCTGAGCGCAAGAGCGCTAACGCTTTGAGCGCTAGCGCACCACGTGTTAGCACGTGGGCGCTCGGGCGCTTTGGGCGCTAGCGCTCTGAGCGTAAGAGCGCTAGCGCCCCATGTGTCAGCACGTGGACGCTCGAGCGGTAAAAGGGACTTGGTCCCTGCAATGGGAGTTGTACTCTCAGGAAGGAGCACTTATTATTCTCTGTGCTTATATATATATATATATGAGGAGTTAAACTCCTAGGATGTTTTGAAGCTGATGAAGGGCTTCTCCCCTTGAGCCCTAGTTCTTCCCTAAAGTGGGGTTTCTAGAGATGGGTCTCCTTCTTCTTTCTTTGTTGGCCGGATCTTGAAGATCAAGAAGTATGAGATTTTAAAAATCTCTCCTTTCTAAGATCTGATGGCAGATCTGAGTTCCCATTTATGGGTTTTGTGGTGAAAAACTATTTTATTTTGAAAAAGGAAGAGTAAAACTCTTGATTTAATTCAAAAGAAAGAAGAAGATTTTAGAACCTTGAGGAAGATCACAGATCTGGATTTTTTTGGAGAGAGAAAAAGTTGTTGAGATATTTCATTATCTTTGCCTTTATAGGCTATACATTTTACATATAGCCCTTGGGCTTTTCAAAATGGCATTTTGCCTATCTCATGGCTCATGTGCTATTTCTTTTTGCACATAAGCCATGGGCTTTACAAAAATTTAGCTTTATGCTCATTTCTCTTACATTCATTCGTAAAATAAAATAAAAGAAATACAATAAAATTATTTATTACAAAAAAATTTTATCTTGGCATGGGGGGAAGCCGGCCGCTTCATGTTCGGACTCGACCCGAGCATGGGCCCACTTATCTGGGTTTGGGCCCACTTGGCTTGGGGTTGACTTTGATTTTGAATTGGTCAACCAGGGTGTAAATTTTTACCCCAACAATATATATGTCCAAGCATCCACTACAATATACATTGTATGTACAGTAATGGCCTCTAGGGCATATATATAACTAACATGTATGATACTTTGCCAGAAGGTTATCTTAGTCAGTGGAAGCAGCGGTAAGTGTACAAGTTGCTTAAGTCTATTTTTAGACTAAAGCGGGTATAGTGGAAATGGATCATCTGTCTTGATGTCACGATTTGACTTCATCAAAATGAGAGATGAACCTAATATTTGAAAGGTAGTAGGGAGTGCTATCAGATTTCTCATATGGTATGTGGATAACATACTCATGATAGGAAGTGATGTTCATATACCAATCGGTAAAACAATAGTGGTCACAAGTGTTTCTCCATACGGGATATGGATGTCAGTCCAATCCTAGAAAAACATAGGATAGCAGTGAAGAGCATTGATGTTCTTGGTGTATGGTAATGGCAGCCTCCTAAAGGAGGTGGTTACCGACTCTAGCTTCCCATAGAAAACAGAGCGTCTGTCGTGAGTTATACAGTTTATGCTCTTTTGAGGAGCAATATATTGGAAAAATTTCCAAGTTGAATACTGAGCTAGTCGTGGCGCTAGATACTGACTGTGAAACAGCAAAGAATACCGTCCTAGAATTTACTAGATATAATTGTTCATTTATGCACATGATCCTATCATCTGTCCAGACAAATACTAAGACAGGTATCGCTCAGTTCAGAAGATATTTAATCTTCACGAAATTGAGATACAGGGAGAAACGGAGAGAAGCGTTGTGCCGGGTTCACTCATTAAGGCTAGTTCTCAAATACGGTTTGCGAAATTGTTAGTACAGAACTTAGGTATGAGATACCGCAATAATCGGCCTTACGTGTAAGTAGGAGATTGTTGGATATAGGTGCACTCAAGGCAATTATTATAATTGAAGGAGGACCTATACGATCTATACGAGAGAACAATTTTACTCGAGATGATAGTATACTATCTGGTTTGTCTTTATCTTTCATATGATGTGTATTATTCACTATCACGTATCGTTTCGACAAGAGATAAAACCCTTAGGATTTTGCTTGGCTACCAGGATGATGATAGAGATCATACTAGTGGGGCCTGGGTAGTCGATAAACACATCCTTAAATGTCCCTAGACGTAGGAGTATCAAGACTAGGCATCGGTACTCCAGTTTAGACCAGTGTGTACGTTTCCTGGCCCGATTGAATGGCGATAGCTGATCCCATAACTATTGGCGTTTGACGTCGAGGATTACATACAGGTGCTCATTGGATGAGCTATACTGGACGGACTCACCGAAAACTCTTAGTTGGTAATATACCAATGTCAAATAGCAGTTCTCTGTGAATATGAGTATATGATGGTCTCTAAGATCTGAGATCGCCATAGTGTCTCATATGTATTCCCACTATACTTAGACTTCTACTCTACCACGGCTCAAAGAAGTGCAAATAAGTTTTTTTGTATAGTCGCAAAGCATGTGGAGGCAGTGAGCGGTCGAGGAGATTCGTCTCTCCCAGTATAGGGAGTTGATGTCGCTCTGTGGAGGACATGACTGCAACCACAAGTCGGTGGCCACCGCAATGGAGATAAACTAATAAGTGTTAACAGTTGTATCTCCAATTAATTATAAGTCCTTTGTCGCACGACTTGTCGAGTTGTTAGGGTCTGACGGATTCCAAATCCTAGACCCGATATGCGAATCTTAGACGAAGAGACCGGACTGTACGACGATTGTGACTGATAGACTTTATAGGGTTCGGATAAGCTTGCATGTTGACCTTCTTTCAATTAATACCTGGATAGTCGTTACATGCAGCTTGTAGGGTATGGATATAATCCTAACCTACTTCAAGCGTATGTCGAGTTTTTAGGGTCCCACAGAGAGTTTTCTCAGCACAGGTGAAACGATATAGAGCACATATGAGGATACGTACAAGATTTCGATTAAACACGTGTGTGATACACGTATTTTAATCGGTTGTTTAAAGATATTAGCTGGTATATATAATATAACCGGATTATTAAATCAAGTATTAATTTAATAATTAAAAATATATTTGTATATTGATATATTTATATATTAACAAATATCATGCTCGCTTTATTATTTTCTTCTCTTTATTAATATTTATATTTAATATAAATATTGTGACATGTATGTTGATACATTAGTAATGGGTTTATGAGACTTATTTGGTTTAGATGAGAACATTCTTAAAGTGAATGGGTCATAGAAAATAAATGGTTGTAGAATTCTTAGGTTGTATTCTTTGATGACTCATTTTGGTGACTCATATTACTATTTGGTTTTGTTCTCATCTTGAACATAATTCTTCTCATTCTCATCACCATGGCTCTCAACCTCTTAAGTTTTTCTCAAGTGAAGGAAAGAAAAGAGAAGAATTTTAGTGAGCTAATTATTCTACGTATGCTAATCATCCTTAGCAAGTTTAATTAGTGGATTGCTTCATTTTGATGAGACCAATTTAAAACTGAAGTTTGTGTTGGAGATATCTCAGGGTGGATTATTTTTGGCAAGGAGTCGAGCAAGCTTGTCCCGGGTTCCATGGAAACTAGCCGGAGTCCAAAGAGAGCTGGCTAACGCGCTACAAAATTTGTAATTCGCCAACTTCTTTGTATTAACTTACTAGTTTTGTTTCAAGTTTAGTATTTTGGTTTGATTCTTGGGTTGGGATGCTATTGCTCTCTAGTTTTTTAAAATTACCGCTTCCACCGCGCATTAAAACCCTACTAAACGAGCCTAGCAACCCATCACTTTATATATTATGTTATTGTGCTCTTTGATTTGCGGTATTCACAATTTGTGATCATTATGGCAGTATCTATGATTTCTTCGCATGATATGTTCTAAATTTATACACCAGCTTACCTAGTTAGACGTGCTTAATTCTGTAACTTGCTTGCCTATATTGGAAAAAGGTTGGGTTCGTAATAGAAAAATATGATATCAATCACTACTTAGGGGGTAAATGTGTGTGGATGTCTCTTTTCTACATCCCGCCAAGCAATTGTTCTCACCGAGTTAAAAGTCCTAGTGGTTCTATATATGAAGATAATCTTGGCCTTCGACAGAAACTCTTCTGTCGGTAAAAGAACTAGTTGATTTCAAAATGAGAACAAAAAGATCAAATATGACGCCATCTTTATAGGCTTGCAAGTTCGGTTTTAAGTTCCTTTTCTTATCGGGTGTTGTTTGGTTGTTTCGTGCGTATTCATGCGTAAATCATTGGTATTTGTTCTACTCTGACATGATTGATATATTGTAAGTCCTAGAGTATCAACCCTAGTACATAATTTTGCTTGAGATTACCTGGGTTTGTTAAATAGTAGGGGATGTAGGGTAAGTATATGCAGTGAAACGTCTATATTGAGGTAGTAAGCACAAGTTACTTCATATGTGGGTATAAATCTCTCTGTTTGATTAAGTATAAGAGTAGAATGGATATTTTACTAATTCATTTTAGCCTTTTGAGAGATATGATTGTGTTATGTATTGCGCTTCATTTATCATATTCATCGGCTTGGTTTATCATTTAGATTTTTATAAACGGACACGATCTCGGATTTTGTGGGTGTAATGCGTTGAAAACCCTCACAAGACAACTTGTCCTCTAGGACAATCTGGAGGTTTAGCGGCTTGTTGCACGTGCTAAATGCAACCGTGACGCCTACGAAAGTGAGTTAGGACTTCTTTTTTTAAATTTTGTTTTACTCAAGGACGAGCAAAAGATAGGTTTGGGGTATTTGATTGACACGTTTATTTGCATATATATACCTCCTATTAGCTATCTTTTGTGAATAGATAACTGCTATATTTCATATTTTTGCAAAGGATTCAAGCACGGACAATAAACTTCAAAATACAGAATTTTGAGACCGAAACGCGCGATTTTCTCACTCAAAAGTACAGAAAGCAAGAATTGATGAATTACAACTTTTGAAGTGTGTTAGGGAGATCATGGGAAGCTACAAAGACCAAACCACAGGCCCAAACCCTAATTCTTCCACACTACCATCTAGAGCGGCTAATAGCCGCTTAAAGCGGTCCTTTAGCGGCCAAATTAGCCCGGCAACTTAAAGGCTCCTTGTCTTGTCATGTCTACCCACTTGATATTATTTAAATGTTCCAAATCTTCATCTATACGCAGCCGATCATATAATAAGAGGTTGGATTTTGGGTGTAATTTCTTGCTATCTTCTTCTTCCTCCTCCTTTTGCAAGCTCTCCATTGGAGAGCTTGGAAAGTGAAGCTTGGAGTTGTTAGCTTATTCGTAGCACTAATCCCTCCAGTGTTAATAAAAGTTTCATTTCTTTTGCATTAATATCTTTTGCTCTTTTCTTTATACTTTTTTCACTTGCAATTTCCATTCTTGTTCTTTTACTTTGATGGGATCATTTTCATTTCATTTGCTTTGCTTTATTTTCTTGTAATGATTGAGTAGTTCTTCTTGCCAAGGTGAAGGTAAGGTGGGATAATGAATAGCAAAGCCTTCCATCCTTCTCTCTTGATCTATTATGTGCTTAAAACTAAATTTCAACTCTATAATTGCAAAGTGTCCGTGAAAATGCTTGATAAGGCATGTAGCCTTATACTTGCAACACTCTCTTTACAATGTTAAAGTTGAGATTTATCATATTTATTGATGGTTTTGTGTTAAGCTTGCTAGGTGTTTGATGAAATATTTGATAGGGTATATAACTTAAAAGGTTGAATTGACACCCCTTCTAGAGAATATACTTTATACTTACTAATCACACTTAACAAGTTTAAAGCTAAGCAACTTGTTCACTTCTCATTTGCAACTCTTATCTAGTTGATTTTGTATGATTGCTAACCCGTCGTTGTTCGTTTTGATACTTCATGCTCCAACAATTGTGTTTCGAGTGAGAACGCGTTTGTTTATCTCTCGTGATGCGATTTCTTATACTTTGATAGCGTATTCCTTGTGATCCGTTGTGATTCACTTAATACGCCATTCTTTGTATTTGAATTGTGGCAAGAGAGAGAACGCTTGCGATCGAGCGAGAGAGCCGAAGGAGTAGCCGTGATTCATTCCATCCGAACCAGAGCCGAGGCCGTTTCCCTTTTCCTATAATTTTGTATTTCTATTTTCGTTACAAAACTCTCAAAACCAATTCTTTTCTTGAACTCGCATTACCAACTTTTAAACTCCGTCTCTCTGAGGATCAACCCGTACTTGCTGACTCGCTAACAACGAGTCGTGAACTTGCGGTATTTTCATTTTAAAACAAGACTAGCCCACATGCGCCGATTTCTAACTTAACTCATTCTTTTACCAAAATCGCGCGGGTGAAATCTTAACATGAGGTAACATTTGCAAATCAACCAACCAATTGGGCAACCCCAACAAAACTATAAAACTAAGTTGTAATTTTGTTGCTCTCTAACCCGTCAAACATTAGGTATCTGCTCCTACAATGATCATGGTTGCCTTCTTGGGGCACTCGTATTCTTGTTCCTACCTTGTAAGGAAAGAAAAAAGACACTTGATTTGACTTTAAAAAGAAGTTCATGCTTTTGGATGGGATTTTCATAATGAGCAGATGATTTCTTCTTTGAAAGCATCTATGAAGCATGGACACTTCCAAGTTCCAACAACCATGTATATGTCCCTCACATTTCGAACACCGACACTTTCCTCACACTTGATCAACATGTATTTGGAACGGTGCATGTGTCTAGGTATATTGTATGTGTGATGTATGCATATGCATGTCATGTATGTATCTCTAGTAGAACATGTTAGGATCAAATTTTATGCGCTATTATTAATGGGCCATAGCCTAATGCAAGAGGGGTTGAATGCCAGACCTCTTGCTTTGCTGCTTAGGAGGCTTTACCATTCGGTTACTATGGCACTCACATCAAATTTTGTGTGTTAAACTAAATCCATGTATACATATTAAACTGGTGTTTCTTACATTATTTATATCCACATATTGGTGATAACTTCAAATTAAATTAGATTTTACTCTAATGAAGTGTCAGCATGTTACTTCTTTATTATGAATTTGTCTTCCTTCATGAACTTTATCTTGTTCTTTGTTAACATGTCTATTGATTTGAGAATTTCTTATGTTATATGTGATATAAGTATCAATCTATCATGTTAGTTGTCCTACAGGTTTAGTTTACTCGGTAATTCTACTAAATGAATGTGGCAATGGCATTGTTTCTGTAGTTGATATTTCATTCGATTTTTAAAAAATTATGCACTTTAAATTTTCATATTGTCGTCTCCATGTGTCCTACTTCAGGAATTTGTCATTCATAGTATCTTGTCCCGTCTTATCCGTGTCACATGTCTATGTCCACGCTTGATACAAAAGCGTCTTTGGTGTCCAGAAGAAGAATGTAAATTATCTTCTTCCTGACCCCCCCTATTTTACCTGATGATTGGCAGCAAAACCCAAGCAAATTAAGTTGATACATCCTGACTCACTAAACACAGCTAACCTAACCCATTACATAAACAGATTATGTGGACTGTTCCCGCTTATCTTTCATGGTGGGATGAGTTTGGGCATTTGCAATTTAATCCATTTATTAAATGAATCCAGTTTGAACATATATGGTTAAATTCTAACCCAGCCATTGTAATCCCTTAGCAACGCGCACGCGTGCTTGTGTGTGTGTGTGTGTGAGAGAGAGAGAGAGAGAGAGATTTGGAATTAAAAAATTATAATACACCTTGACCATACTTTTCAGTCTGTTTAGTTGTCTCACAAGAGACTCTTCCTGAAATGATGTCAAATTAATATAGAAGTTATTCAAGCAAAAGATAATCACTTACCCAGTCATAATTTTTTGATAAAAACTCAGCAACAGTTGATTTATGTCTCGTCAAGAGCTCCTGCAGTAGAAAGAGAGGATAATTTTACCACTCAAATTAAGTCAACCGATGAGTACATAACTAAACAAACAAAGGCACCAAAGAAACATAACTTATTGGTAGAGCCAAGGGCAGGCATACTAGGTATATAATTGAAAAAAATCAAGAGAAAATTTTTATTGGCTTGAAAAATTATGAGTCTCTGCATACAAATATATATATGGGGGGTCATAGACCACCTCTACAATAATAGCCGACGTGGGACTAAACATAATAGCTAATATCCAATAACTAATTATATATCTAATAACTAATTATATATTCATAACACTCCCCGCAAGCTGGAGCGTTGACGTTAATCATGTCAAGCTTGGACAGATGACGAGCGAAAACCGATCAAGTAAATGGTTTGGTAAGGATATCTGCTAGTTGAGCCGAAAAGGAAACATGTTGGAGTATAACCACCTTATCTGTCATCTTATCACGAATGAAGTAACAATCTATTTTGATATGCTTAGTCCGCTCATGAAAAACTGGATTCTCAGCAATGTGGATAGCAGCCTTATTATCGTAGAAGAGTGTAGTTGGAAGAGAAGAAAGAATCCCAAGATCTGTCAGGAAGGAGATGGGCCATACCAACTCCGCAACTGTATGCGCTATAGATCTATACTCGTCTCGGCAGAAGAACGAGCCGATATATCCTGCTTCTTACTCCTCCAAGTAACCAAGTTTCCTCCCAAGAAGACACAGTAGCCATTGGTAGAACGACGATCGTCAATGGATCCAGCAAAGTCAGCATCCGCAAAGACTGTTAGCGACAACGTAGATGATGGTTTGTAAAGAAGATCTTGTCCTGGAGAACCTAAAATGTATCTGAAAATATGCTCAACTGCCTTAAAATGAGAGCTCAAAGGATTCTGCATATACTGACTCACTGTGCTAACGGCAAAACCAATATCAGGATGAGTAACAGTAAGGTAAATAAGCTTACTAACTAGACGTCGATATCGTCCTGAGTCGGGTAGTGGAAGATCCGAAGGATAGCTCAACCGCGACAGTTTAACTGAAGAATCTATAGGAGTGTCTGCTATTCTACATCCCAGAAATCATGTATCAGATAGAAAATCAAGTGCATACTTACGCTGAGAGAGCTGTAATCTACTAGAATTCCGTGATATTTCAATTCCAAGAAAGTATCTAAAAGGCTCATAGTCCTTGGTATGAAAGTGTGAATCCAAATGTTTTTCACCTTAGAGATACCGGCAGAATCATCTCCAGTAATGATAATATCATCAACATACACCAGTAAAATTACCCTACTCTGAGGACGATTATGTATAAAAAGAAATGTGTCGGCGTGACTGATTTTAAAGCCAATTTGTCGTAAAATCATACTAAACTTTTCAAACTAGGTACGTGGTGTTCAATCCGTATAACGATTCTTGTAGAAAACAAAACATAGACTCTCTGGTCGCTCAAAACCAGGAGGCTGCTGCATATAAATAGTCTCCAAAAGATTGCCATTAAGAAAGTCACTTTTTTACATCAAGTGGATAAAGAGGTCATGCCTTAAAAACAGTCAAGGATATAAGAACACGAACCGAGGTCAATTTGGCAACAGGTAAAAAAGTTTCAACATAATCCAAATCATACTGCTAAGTAAAACATTTGGCCACTAATCGAGTTTTGAAACGGTCAATCATCCCATCTGAATTATGCTTGACAGTAAAGACTCATCGGCAACAGACAACCTTCTTATCTGAAGGCGGAGGTACCAATTTCCAAATCTGAATAGAGCACAGTGCGACAATCTCTTTTAACATAGCTGCATGCCAACCTGAATCCTAAAAAGCTTCTTAAACAGAGAAAGGAAGAGTGATGGCAGATAAGAAAGAAACAAAAACTGACGAGAAGATGGTGTCAGTTGATGATAGGAAACAAAAATAGAAATTAGATTTGCAATAGTACAGAAATGTTTACCCTTATGTAAGGCAATAAGAAGAGAGATTTTCGTCTGAAGGAGGCGGCGGTAAAGAATCAAGAACAATGGACTGTATAGAAGTACCTGCAGAAAAATCGTTACAAGTATCATTGGTGGGAGGAGATAGGACAACTTTCTTACGATGGTAATACACCTGTGAATAAAGGGCTATAGGCTGAAAACTAAAGAGCACGGGTCAAGCTCTGAGGAAGGCAGGTGAGGAACAGGAATAGTAGGAGTGGGGTCCTTACCAGAAAGTGGAAAATAGGCTTATTCTTCTAAGAAGGTCACATCACATTAAGTACAAACTTTAGATATGGCAGGATCAAAGTAAACATATCTTTTTTGGGATCGTGGGTAACTTACAAACACCGTACGGCTAACTCTAGAATCAAGCTTGTCAATATGAGGATCTAGAATATGGGGCTAACATAGGCAACCAAAGACCTTAGGAGGAATAAGAAAAGGCTTGCCTTATGAAAAACGGAATAGAGAGAGGAGACCGGTTGTCTAGGACCGGAGAAGGCATATGATTGATATAAAAACAGACAGCTAAAATCATAAAATTCCACAATCGTTTAGGGACATGCACATGTAAGAGAAGAGAACGAGCTACATCAAGTAAATGTCGGTTCTTTCGTTCTGCAATCTCATTTTGCTGAGTATAAGAACATGAAGTTTGGTGCAATATTCCACGTGTCTTACAAAATACAGTAAACTCCATGCTAATATACTCCTTAGCATTATTTGAACGAAAAACCTTAACTGAAACACCAAATTGATTAGTAATCTCAGCAACAAAAATTTTAAAAGTAAACAAAAGATCAGACTTATTATGCAGAAGATACAGCCAAGTCATGCATGAATGATCATCAATAAATATAACAAAATATTTATAACCAAACATACTAGAAAATTTAAAAGAGCCCCAAATATCGGAGAGAACTAACGAAAAAGATAAATCATGTCTCTTATTAACTGGAGAAAAGGATGAGCGGTGATGCTTTCCAAGAATACAAGACTCACAACTAAATTCTAATAAACTAAAAAAGGTAACATAGTGTGTACAGAAGAAAGGGGAGGGTGGCCAAGTCTCCGGTGCCACCGAATAGTAAAAACAGCTGCAGATGTGCTGGGAAGGTGATCAACATAATACAGTCCATTGTGCTCATGCCCCCCACCAATCCGTTGCTTCGTCAGAGAATCTTGTATCACAAAGTAAGATAGATAAAAAGTTACGGAGCTGGTGGAATCGTTTATAAGCTGATGAATAGAATCAAGTTTTGTTTCAAAGATGACACAATTAAATCATTTTTCAGGTGTGAAGATGAAGTGATAAATCAGTAGAGCCAGAAATAGGTATAGTATTACCATCAGCCATGGAAATAAACGTGTGACTAAAAGCAAGATTAGATAGTCCATCACGAGACATGAGATTTAAGGCGCCAGAATCGGCTACCCATGAATCAAAATAAGAAAGTAAAAATATACCTAACGGGGTGGAAAGGTTGGCAAGAGCTACAAAAGAGAAGAGACAATGTAACTGGCCCCACTCATCACTGGATAACGGTACCTGGCCGGCAGACGAGGAAGGTTGATCAATAGTTGCTGGTGTGAATGTCTGGTGAGCTGTAGGTGTATCATCAGGGTAGCCATACTTCTCCCAACACAAGTCTTCGCGGTTATTAGTGCCACCGCAATGAGCACAATAAAGGCATGCGCGACCATGACTGCGTCCATGGGAACCACGATCCCGAACAGTCAGAAAGGGCGACCACGGGATGCCCCACGGCCTCCAGAGAAAGAATCCGAGTAATCACGTCCAGACTGAGTGTAGGCCCCCGCACACAGCCTCGAGTAACAAGTGTGGTCGATATAGGCTCAGTAAATGGGGATGAGAATGTGGGTATACGATAAACGCTCGATAGTATGCTCGTCAATGAAGGAGAACCACTCTAAGAAAAAATGGAGCGGACGCCCTCGGAGCTGGGTGGTAGTCGGGCCAAGAGTAACACGTCAACAAGAGACTCACATTGTTTGTGAGTGACGGCAGGGTCAGTGGAGATAGGCCGATATACGTTCCACTGATCGAGAAGCCCACTGAAGATGGCACCAAAATCCTGAATATCTTCTCCTAAATTAAGAGTAGTAAAGGTATAGAAGATATCATAAAACTTCTGCAAGTTATTTTCAGACGAGTACACAGAACGAAGGTGTGTCCAAACTTTTTTAGCAGTTTTCAGAGACATAATAGATGTATAGCAGTGAGAATCCATAGAGTTAGACTACCAAACAATTACCTTGTTATCATTCTGGAACCAGATATCATAGTTGGGATATTTGGAGTCAAGGAGAGCATCCATCAAGTGGCGGTGAAGCCTTTATTGTTCAAGGCTCGTCAATAGCACTGGACCATTGAAGATAGTTCTTTGTGCTGGAAAGAGAGATCGTAGTCAAGAGAAAATTCGTTTTGAAACCAACGTACGACAGAGAGGCCGAGTTAGCTTTATCATCAGCATCCATGATGAATGGCGTAGAGATAGATCCTGAGAGAGAAAAAGTTGTCTAACCAACAACAAATACAAGAAACAAGAAATCTAATAGATCATGTGGACGGCTATGTTTTTAAGAGTATCAAAGATTCTGGAAAGGAACATGAAGACTTTTGAAGAGGCTGGAAAGTAGCAGAAGGCGTTCGAAGGGTGGCAGAGGGCTGTCGACGGTGCTGGAGGAGACCAAAGGGTGAGTCGAAGGCTGTAGGGGGTGCTGGAAAGGAGATCGAAGGTTGGAGAAGGGGTAGGAGGTCGCTGAGGACTGGGAAGGGTGCTGGAGGGGTTGACGGCGGCTGTAAGGGACTGGAGGGGAGATCGAAGGCTGGAAGGGAGGCATGAGGGTTTGTATAGGGCTGGGAAGGGTGTTGGAGGGGTCGACGGCGACTGAAGGAGATGGAAGGGAGATTGAAGACAGAAGAGGGTGCTGGAGGGGTCGACGTTGGCTGGAGAGGGGCTTGAGGGGAGATCGAAGGCAGGAGAGATTGATTGAGAAGGGCAAGAGGGGTGCTGGCGAGGGATCGAGGGTCCTAAAGGGCAGCAAAAGGGATCGAGGGTGGTAGAGCGACGGCGGCTGAGAAGAGGAATTAGGGTTAGGGTAGGGTTGGGAAATTAGGATTTTTTTCCTTTCCCAATTCTTTTCAAAAAAGCTCTGATACGGTGAAAAAAATCAAGAGGAAAATTTTATTGACTTGAGAAATTATGAGTCTCTACATAAAGATATATATGGACGGTCATAAACCACATGACAATAATAACCGATGTAGGACTCAACATAATAGCTAATATCTAATAACTAATTATATATTCATAACAATAATGATGCCATTCATGTAACAAAGAACTTCTATATGCTACCAAGAAGAAGCCCGGATAATAACTAATTAAACATCAACTACAAGAACACAATCATGAAGTTTTATTCAGTAGTATTAGATTTTTTTTAATATATGTTTTTTTTAATATATATTCAAGAACGTGGGAGATGATTATATATTTTACCTATGAGTGTAGACGGGCTTTTGATATAAGTGGATTCCAACAATAAGACTCAAGTCTTGTTGAGATTTGTCTCATCTTATATCTTATACCCATGTACCTCTCATAGTTTTTCCAATGTGGGACTATTTTAATCATTCACATCTCAACAAGTAGCAAGGAGGAGCCAGGATAATAACTACTCGACAGAAGCTACTCTTGTTGTTTCCCAAAAGCATCATGCTATAAAGGCTATGAATGGAGCTTTAGACTCAAAGTGATTAATCCTAACCAGGCTAATAAAGGAATGGAGGGAGATTAACACTCTTACTTTATGGAAGAGAGGAATGCTCTTGCTTCAAGAGAGGTCAATTTATAGAACATGGACACGACGATGAATTAAGAGAGCGTGCAGTTGTCGTTTAGGTAAATGCAGAAAATGGATCCTTAAGGTAAATTCCTTGAAAATCTTTACTGCAAAGGAAGCAAAATTATTTTTTATATAAGGTTGATGCATGAGATCTAGAGAATTCTCTTACAACCTGTCGAGTGCCACAAATTATTGAAGAATTCCGATATGTAACAATTTGATGAGAAATGGTTAGGAACAAATGTGTGTAAAATAAAACGCCACTTGCCACTCGCATTTAAGAAATCACTGGTCAAGACTCTTAATTTGGAATAGATCAAGGAGGATAACCTTCCTAAGAGAGGCATTGAACAATAAGGGGAATATGCAATATGGTGAGGTGCAAGTTTTGTCTTGTAGGGGGGAAGTTGACAAAGGATTCCAATCAAAACACAAGCCAAATTAGTAAAAACCTAACAGAAGCCTCAGGATGTTTGTGAAGGTATGTGCTCATAACCCATTTGAAGACTACATACGACCAAAATAACCTGATATGTGTTTGTGTAAATTGTCCGGACTCATCTTATTAAGTTAAATCCTATGAATATTTCTCTAAATATATCAACTAAAAGGAGTTCATGACAATATAAATGTTTGAAAGTGGAAAGAAAAGTTAAAAAGTAGATTTGTTAGAATTAGTGTGACATAAGAAAACAAAAGATTCAGTGAACTTTGAACATAGAAAAAAATGCATGTAAGAAAGCATAAACTAAACTTTATTTTTTCAATCAAGTGCATGGATTAATAATCAAACAGGACGTTCTAGGACAAATATGATTTAACAAAGTAACAAAAAGGCATATTTAAATCAATTATCTCATCTGAATTCAAAAAATCCCAATCTCTGATATGAACAGTATAAAAGTGATGGATTTTAATAGATTTTGTGAGGTTTCATATGTGCATGCCTTTACCCTGTAAGAAAACAGATGATCTTTCATATTGTTAACGGTAAAGCTTTGCCTCTGTTCTTCCCACATAAATATGCATACAGATTAAACATATCAAAAACCTAAAATCTAATGTTACCAATCATGCTTAAGCTATTTATGCTCTCACAAACAAACTTTAAATAAAAAAAATTTCCGCACCCCCAAAGCTTCTATCTTTTTTTAAAAAACACACCCTAAACTTACTATTTCTAAAAAACCGCCCGAATCTTAAAATTAAACTAAAATACACCCCTAGTTAACTTCAATCCCTCTTCCAGTAATTCTCCGTTAAAAATAGCAGTTATGTAGCCAAAAAGTCAAAAATACCCTTCAACAATTCAGCATAAATTTCCTTCTTCATCTCAATTACTTAACATCAAAGAGCTTCATAGCTCAGCAGCATTCATTAATGGCTTCAACAAGCCATCCCCTTCTCTCCTCAACCTTTTTCAACTCCAAAACTCATCACTCGCTTCCATCTCCTAAAACCCAAATCAACGCCAATCCAATCTCATCTTTCCCAAAACTCAAAAACCATTTCCAATCTCATCCCCTCAATCACCATAAAAACTCTCTTCTATTTTTCAGCTCCCTCTTCCTCTTATACTACTTTTGCTAGAGACACTCCTCATCACTTGACTTCCCCCAAACCCAATCTAACTCAAAACAGCAACAAAACCCAACACAACAAATCCCTAGTCAACTCCCCAGCAGCATTGACATCCTCACCATGAATGGTGTCAATGGACAGTGTTAATGGGAGTGGGGTTTTCAATTGGGATTGGCAAAGAGAGAAGGATTGCTTGAGATAGAGATCGAGTGGGTTCTCGCATTCATGTGGTTGATTTTGAGAAGTTTGGATGATAAATTCATGAGGAGGAAGAGGAGGAGGATGAAAGTGAATGAGGGGTAGTTGGCATCCTAATGACTGGAACCTAACCCGGGTTATAATCACCACACCTATTAACTAACAGCAGCCTAACGGATGGTGTTTTTAGATAATGGCAGAGATTTGGGTGTGTTTCTTAGAAATAGTAAGTTAGGGTATGTTTTTAGAAATAGCAAAGTTTTGGGGGTGCGAAATCAAACCAACCCTACACTTTAATATATTTGTTTAAAAGTATATCTCATGAAGTAACAATCCTTATATATAGAAAAGAATTACTAGATGATTGGGCATAACTATATAATGAAATATGCTAAACAAAAGATCAAATCACTCACCCACCAATGCATTTTTCTAATCTCCCTTAACCATACAATCTCAGTTCGATAAATTCTTTAGAAAGAGTTTCGATAAATTCCTTAGAAAAAGCGTGGAAAGTCTAAACAGAAGTAATGTAGAATGAAATGCCACTGATGATATATCGGTTTAATACTGTAGATGCAATAATAATAATAATGTAAATGAAAATATTGTCAATAGTCACATTAATATAAGAGCATATTCTAAGTATCAATCAAATGATGTATTATTAACAATTAATATGTGATTTGTGTTAAATAAATTCCTTAAGGAGTCAACCTAGGATCAAGCAGCCAAAAGATCATGTTAATGCTAGTCTAGGTGCCCAAGCAGCCACTTAGCCTGATGCTTTCAGGGAGGAAAATAAGCCAAAAAAGCCATGCGAAAACCAATCAGGCACTTAGATGACCGCATATAGGAGTGACATTTTCCGATCTGACCTGACATTCCATCCCGAAATTAGATTTTGGGCCAGGCTAATTGGGTAAGAATAATAATTGGTTCAACATTATTACAAAATCTATTAAATGTATCAGGTAGAAGTTGAGACTGCTGAACTGAATTAGCCTTGAGGCTTTCACGCTTATAACAATAATATTTTAGTACTACTTTGTAGACAACAATGTGTTGATCTGTGAGCCCGATTATGCATGATGAGTCTATATGTTCAAGATCTTCTTTCAGCCAAATGTTGAAATTTTTTAAGTATCATGTGAATTTGTATACATGCATGTGAGTATCAGAAAGATCAAGACTAAGTTTTTTTTTATCAGCATCTAACAATTGCTTGGTCGTTAAGCTTGTTGGTGGGTGGTCTTGGCTGATTTGTTTGTGGGCTTGATGCCTCTTCTCTATTTTAAAGTACTTATTCTTACTACCCTACCAGACTCGACCTTACCCAGTCATAAGTAGGTAGGGGGTTAAAGTTTCTGCCCATGACAGGTTTGAGTTGCTCATATATAGGTCAGGTCAAAGCCAAATCGACCCATACCAACTCAATTGTCATCCCCAACCCCATGTGTGGGCTAAAACCAGATAAAGATGTGAATGCAGAAAGATTGAAATTTTAAGCAGCAGAAGACTCAATGTAAGAAAACATGTAAGAAGATTTGACCAGCATAAAATTTTGTAGGATTTATATTTGAAAGAAACATCTCAATTAGCAAGGAGTCAACTAATTACCTTAAACGTTGAAGAAGCATCTGAAGCTATGTCAAAGTTTGGAATCTGTATATAATCGAAAAACTTTCTCATGTGCTCTGACTCTAACACATACCTGCAAAAGTGATGCACATTTAGAGGGGGGGGGGGATCACATGTTTACATATCAAGATCTAGTTTTTAGCGATTTTACAAGCATTTTACAAATGATGAATAAGAAATAACATTTGTAAAGAATTTCAAAGAAAAATCAAATCATTGCTAATTGAGCACAATAAATAATTTCAGAAAAATATCTCAATATCCAACTCCCACATGCAGCATTGAATATTATCTGCTAATTACCATTCATAAAAAAACCATTGAGATATTTATAGAGCCAATTAGCAATGGACGTGGCAGAATAAGCCCTTTCATGTAATAGCCTTGTAGGAAGCCAATTTTGTACATTACATGCATACAAAATCATTAATTGAGATGACAGAATCCAGAAAAGGCCTGATGGCAAGCATATCATTTCATATTATGGAGTAGCATGATAACCTTTTTAAACAACAATTGACATAAAAACTCGTGCACAAGGATATAATGGTTTGTTAACAGAAAGTGATATTGTTGTGGTGTGCAATAATATCAACAGCAACAACAAGCCTTCATCCCAAACTTTTGGGTTCGGTTATATGAATTCTCAATCCTTCTCTTCCATTTTGCTCTGTTAAGGACCGTCTCCTGGATTAAATTAACCATTAACATATCATTCTTAATTGCCTCTAGCCATGTTCGTGTAGATCTACCCCTACCCCTAGTTGTACCATGAACTACAATTTTTAACCGGGGCATTGATTAATCATTGGTCTCCGTTGCACGTGTTCAAACCATCTCCATCGGTTCTCTCACATCTTATCCTCTGTGGAAATTATCTCTACCTTGTTACAAAATACACTCATTTCTTATCTTATCTTGTGGTGTGCAATCACGTTAATTATAAATAACTATAAATGGTCACCTCTTATTTCTTTCAAAAAATAATGGGCACATACAAAAGCATATGCAACATAAGATAGTGCTAGAGAAAGCTATGGAACGAGACAACATGAATTAGTTGACACTAATGCTCAACAAAGAACTTTTATGTACATAATCACTGATATTACATTTAATAAATCTGTGTCCTACTGGATAAAGAAAAAGAGTAAATCCTCATTTTAGTCCCATATAATAAAATTTCCTTGTCAACAAATTGTGTGTTAGTATGAAACATAAAATTCCCCCTAAACAAATGTTGTAAGACCTAACTATATTCTCCAAAATTTAACATGTGCACCATCGATTTCTTCTACCACAATTTTTCTGCAATTGGAAATAAGCAGCTGAAAGTTGAAACTTAATATAGTAAAGAAATTTGACATGGAAACATCAAGAAATTGTCTTGCGAGATGAAGCAGAAAGTAATTATTTACTACAGGTACAAATTCCTTCATAGTTTTCCGACACAAAAAAAATTATGTTTCATGATTTGAACTTGTGGTAAGAGGCATTTTATGGTCATCTGATGGTTTACATGACAAGTCTTATCATTCCTATAATTAGGGATGCAAGCATATTGCACCAAAGTTACATTTCTTGCTCATATGAACTTTAATTAAAAAGAGAAACCACATAATACAGTACTGCAAGCAAGTGAATATCTCCACAATCAATTGAATTTTCTTTTTCATATATTAAAAATAGCAAGTCCCATCATTGGAATTGGAAATATAACAGGATGCAGGCTGGTGCCACTATGACAATAGCTTCTAACTTCAGAACAGAAATGATAATCTATATGGTATGCCGCCAAGCTATCAGAATACTATATATTAATAAATCATTGCCTAGCATAAATATTCCAGAAACTTTTGGTACACATGAACCTAACTATGATACTTTTGTTCGAAGTAATTACTTTGCTATACTTTGATGTCGAATGCACTCCCTCAACATAAAGCCATAATGTAAAGCAACGTTCATGTCTTCGAACCTGCACAAATGCACAAATAAGTTGAATAAATCATATTATGTGCAAATAATGCAATTTTTCGAAGAAACGAGAAAGTAAGTGATAATAAAAATTGAAGAAACAGATGCATGATCTACCTGAGCTGCAAAATTAAATTAATACCTTGCAATAAAGAAAAGGTTTTTTTTTTATTTTGGACCCCAAAACTTTGGTATTTTCAAAAAAGACACAAAACTTGATATTTCTAAAAAAACACTTGATTCTTAAAATCAAACTAAATTAGCCCCTCTTGTTAACTTCCATCCAATTAACATCCAATTTTCATTAATTAGGCATTAATTAGTCATTAAAGTTAGCAAATGACTAATTACCCAACTAATTGCTAGTCATGCTAATGGTCGGCATTTCTCGTAGCTATCGAAAAAATGATGAACAAGGTGAAGGAAGAGATCTAGGTGCAGAGAGATCAGGATGGGAATGGGAGAGTGGAAGAAGAGAGTGATGGTGATATTTGGATTTGGGTTTGAGAGGAGCAATGGAGGAAGACAGGTGAGATTTGGACTTTGGTTTGAGAGAGGATTAGATTTGAGAGAGTAGTGGAGGAAGAGGAGTGAGATTTGGGTTTGAGCGAGGAGCAATGGAGGATGAAGGTGAGGGTGAGATTTGAGTTTAGGTTTGAGAAGAGCAATGGAAATAAAGAAGGGTTTGAGAAGAATGTGGAAAGATAGGAAAATAGAAGAAAAAAAACATAGAGGGGAAGAAGAGTCATGGAGATAAGGAGGAGATGAGATTTCTTTTGCTTATGTTTTTTTAGTGATGAGGAGGAATGGTGGAAAGGAGAGGAAGGAGAAGATGGTTTAAGGGTGAGAGAGCAATTAAGCTACTAATCTAATCTTAGGTTACTAAACTAACCTATTAAACTAACATCTTACTAACAGATGGACCTTTTCAGTTAACGGAGAATAATTGAGTGTCAATATGAAGTTTGGGGTGTCTTTTTTGAAAATATCAAAGTTTTGGGGGTCCAAAATCAAAAAAGAAAAACTAAAGAAAAACATAATAGGAAATATTAGCATTTTTTTATTTACGTCCTCTGACAAGGATTTCCACTTACTATTTTCCCCAAACAGTAATAAACTAGCATTCTTAGCCTCTAGAATATCTACTATGAACATGGCTACATATACGCAATATCAGATTGTTAAAGTTTATACATATATATTAAAGAACGAGGGATGCAATTATATATATTTTATTCATGAATGTACACGGGCTTTTGATATAAGTGGGTTCCAACAATAAGACTCAAGGCTTGTTGAGTTTTAGCCCATCTTATATCTTATACTCATATACCTCTCATAATTTTTCTAATGTGGGACTATTTTAATCCACACATCTCAACACTCCCCCTTACATGCAACTCACTTTTTTGGTGTGATTGTCACGTAGAAAGTACAACACTTATAGAGGTAGGTCTCTTAAAGACACTTTTTATGCTTATAGCATGCTTCTCTCAGAGGTATTGTTGAAATCTTGATCGATCTGGGTTCTGATACCATGTTAAAAATGTATATATATAGGGAGGTTGGTTATATTTATATTTGAGTGTACACTAGCTTTTTGATATAAGTGGGTTTCAACAATAAAACTCAAATCTTGTTAAGATTTGACTCATCTTATATTTTATACCCATGTACCACTCATAGTTTTTCCAATATGGGACTATTTTAATCCACACATCTCAACACAAATATTCGGATTGTATCGGATGGGTGTTTTCAATATTTGGATAGCAGATATCGGACAATATATCAGTGACACAAGTTGATATCTGACATTAATATTGGGTGTCAATATAAAGCATATTAGGAGCCAACATCAAAAATTTCTACATGCATATTGCGCATATAGGTCTAGTCTACAACGAATATTATACATATTTAGTTTTATGAATGTTATAATCATACAGTTTTTGATAAAATCTTAAAATATCAACTATCGTAGACATATATTAGCCAAATATTATACATACCATCATGATGAGCCAATAAATTTTGTAGCATCCGATACATGCCGATACAATATATATAATATCAAATATCGGCCGATATTGACCCGAACAATATTCTTCGAAAATGATATATATCGAAACGGTGGTATGCCGATCACGAGATATCAGCCGATATATCATCCAATGTTGCCGACAATTTATTCACCGGCACGACAATGCAACAAATTCGAGACTATGGCACACACGTGTGCCCCCCCCCCCACACACACGTTTTTAAGTCCATGTCAAAAGAAAAAATTAGTATTGGTTGGATGTCGTACTATGCACATTTGTGTGTCAAGTCTAAATTTTTAAGTTATTGAGTAGAATGGACTCCATACTAACACTTTATATTTGCATAGTTCAATCTTAGGAACGTCCAGACTCTACATTATACAAGCAATAAGATCTATAAGGCACGGACATGGGTACGGATGCGGACGCGGACAAAGGATACGGAAATTTGTGAAAAGGAGGAAACGGGGACATGACTATATATATATATATATATATATATATATATATATATATATAGGAGTAGAATCATGTCCCAGTACAATATTAAAAACACAATAAGAAATAAAATCATTATCATGTCTTTCGTCCATAACTATAAGTTTGTTTTTTTTGCGCACAGACGAATACATAAATAAACTATAAGTAAAACGCACAAGAATGCAATTGATAAGAGTTTAAAAAAATCAAGTTATCAATCCTCTCTAATCAGAGCCGACTTCATCATTTGCATCAATTTGAACATTTACTCTTAGCTCTAGTCCCACATGAGAGATGAAATATTTAATGTTCTTATTTCAAGGTATCAAAGTAGTCGACACACACACACATTCTTATTTCTCAACTCTCTATGTTATGTAGAAGTGTCGGACTCATCCAATTCTCTAACAAATCACAACCAGGAGGCTGTTTCATAGACATACATATATTGATTTCACAAACAAATAAATCATGACTCCACCTGCTTACCAACTAATAAATGAGAAATCAAACATAGCTCTAAACCATACTACAAATTTTATAAAATTACTATATTTGTTTCTAAATCTAATTTCTTCAAGATAAAAGAATTATGAAGCCACATGTTTGAATGAAATGCAGCGTATAGATGCCAATCCTAAAGGGTTAGAACCTACAAGAATTAAGAATGTTTCAGATTTGATTACTAAACCCAATAGGATGTTCTTAAACCTACGAATTAGTCTTACCCGGCTATCAGAACATTCACAAGATCTTTATTTTTCTCCAAGTAATCAGAAGCAATTAGCCGTGAGTGAACTTGTTGCCTTTGCAAATTTGCAACAATTTGAGTAGCATCTTTACAAGCCTACATAAAACCATGATTCAACAGCATCAAGAAGTTGGATATACATATCAAGTAAGAACAAGAAACCATTATCTTTATAATTAGGTCCTATAAGGAACGGGCAATTTTTAAAAAAAATATTAATCATAGCAACCGAGTTTTATCTTGCACAAAACCCTAAACCATCTTGTTGGGGTTACCTCTAGGTTTAATTTAGGTATGCATATAATTAATAGCCTGAAAGTGTTCTCTCTAAAGAACTCCTGAGTCAACTGTGCACAGGCTTCAGCAACAGGTTCCAATTCGCCTTTTCCATAAAGAATATCTTTAAGCTCGCGGATGAGTTTACTTAATTCTGACATCTGTAATAAGGAAAATGTAGAGCATAAGTAATGGCAAAGGATGAATTATATAATATTTGAGAGACTTGCAGAGCTGTCCTCTACCTAGCAAACATACCCAAAATGAAAAGAGTGTTTTCTATAAACTAAAATTAGCCACGACTGTGACTAGATCTCCTCAGTATATTTGGATCATCAGGAACCAAAAAAATGGAAATGAATGCACCTCAATACCACATCTAACCAAATCTTCAAAAGCTAAACTTGATAACATAGATCTCCACAAATTTGGTAGAACTCCTTACCATTTAGATTATTAAACTTATTAGAATTGTTCTGATGCTCTATTCAGGTACAAGAAATTTCTAATACTTGTCAGTGTTTACTAAAATTAAATCATTACGCCTCACATGAGCAATTAAGGAACTCACTATAACTTTAGTTCTGGAATGCCTTGGAACTTGATGCAACTTGTTATAGAAAATCTTATTAGCGTCTTCTAGAATGTTCAGCCACGCAATTTAAGCCCAAGCAACTATTTAAATTTTGGAGACGATAAAATCAGAAACACTGATATTGGCCAGCTAAAGTTCTGGCAATGTTAGTAACTCGTAAATATGTAAAGGCTTGTTTAAAGGTATTTGTATACAAAATGATACATACAAACTAATAAAAATAGTTACCAATAGAACCTAAATATTATTTCTTGACTGTACTTACATCCAGTACATAGTCGAACAATTAAAAGTACATCAACGATGGAACTTCCATGAATTTTCCCCGTCAATAGAATACAAAGGAAAAAATGAAAAAGTACACAAAGGGACTATTTAGTAGCTAGAATTTCACCCGTGCAGTTGAAAATACCAAACAAAGCACAAAGTATCTATTAGATCTCCAATTTTAAAATATGCTATATTGACTGTTGATCCAATAAACAAATAAGAACATATATACCAGCCTTATATCGGGTAAGCGTGAGATGACTCCCTGAAGAATATTCACCTCCCCGAACAGGCAGCCTAAGAGAATAGGGACAGTAGTCCCATAGTTACAAACTTCCGTCCACTGGATCCTTCAGTGTAACACGATCACAAAGGAAAGATGACCTTAAATGGTTAGGCACTCTGCAAAATAGTGCATAGATGAAGAAATACTATAGAGAGGAAGAAAAAGGTGGTTGTTGTCCAAGGATTTTTGATGTATTTTTTTCTGACATCAATATTCAACATCCTCCCAAAAAGTAACTATTAATGAAAACGGGGGGGAGGGGTACATATATATCTACTACACATAAAATTTATGCAATCGGCATATCTGTCCCACAAAGGAAAGATGACCTTAACAGTTAGAGACTCCAAAATATAGTATACAGAAGAAGAAAATTTATGGATAAGAAAGATAAAGGTTGCTGAAATTTTTTTCCTCTCAGAAATTTATAGACAATAAGAAAGGGAAATTTTGAAGGAGTAACTTTAACATAAATATTATACATATATAAACAAAATCCTCTCTTTACGGGTATCTACACTAAGTCAAACAGGAAGAAACATGGCTGAAAAAGTCGATTTAGATATGCTTTAGACATCAATATACAACATATGTAAATATAATTAAAAAAAATCATAAAATAAAGAGATCTATATCTTTTGGGCATGAAGTTTATGAAATCCGGCAAATGTGGCTTCCACCCTTGAACCACACATATGGGAACATGGGACCTTGAACTAGACCTCTTTATTAAAAAAAATTAACACAAGCAGAAATATGTAGTGTGCTTCGGGTCTACTTGGAGCCCTAAGTTGTTCAAGCAGTCAATACAGATAAAAAATAAATAAAGATTAACTTCCATTATTGTGACCATATAGTGATCCTCAAAGGATTTTCTGGGGAATGTAAAAGATCTAAACCCTGATCTAGACCAATGTTTTAAATGTAGGCCGACATCCGATATATGTCGCCGAAGTTTCGGTTTTAGAGAGTAATCGAGTACTAAATTATTTCTTTTTCCGAAATTTAGAATATTCCGGCCGAAATTTCACTATACTAGCTAAAAAAATTATTATGGTTTTTTTTTTGCTTTTTTGGGGTTTCGGGGCATTAAACTTACCCGACCGCTCTCCTCCTGAACTATTGAGGAAAAATTCATTTAATAAAACCAACAATTTATATTAAATTATAACAATGACATTGTTGTCAAAAACATAAGTTCTGTTAATGGAATTTATAATATAAAACCGTAGAATCCGATATTTAGAAAATATCCCCGAAATTTCTCCGATATCCGATATCAAAATCTTCAGACCGACACGACACCGATATATGACATTTAAAGCATTGCTCTAGACCTTATAACTATTAAGAATTCTAGGACTCAATTTAAACTACTCTCTCTATGAAGCCCATATCCCTTAGGGTGAGGTAGAAGCACATGGGCTCGCGTTTTATATATATGTGAATGTTTCATATGAGTGTTTAAAATTTTTTGACGGGGTCGTACATCATAGAAGTAGAATGGAATTAAAGCAAAATATGTAAGGACATCAACAATGACCTACCAGGAACCTACTTTGTGGATGGGCAGTTTCTTAAATAATACTTCAAAAGGGCAGAAATAAGTGTGACCGATATGCCTATTAAAGAGAAGCTCGCATAGGCATGTGAAATCGATCTGTTAGATCTAGAAACTTTTAATTCCCATCCTAAGGTAAAGTTGTTTCCATATACACAAGTTAAAAATGAGATTATTAATGGATCAAAGACCAAGAGCAGGCTTCTTCTGGGTCTTACACCAGAGAGGATCAACTTACTCATGGATCAATCATGGATGTAGTTGTAGGAGTTCCGTTAGTCCTATGAATTCTCATGACCATTATTGGATGTATGAGCATATTAATGTGTCACTTTGCAGTCCCAATATTTAAGCTTTCTGTTTGATCTAATTAATTTTTGCTATGATACACATTAACTCTAATATATAGAGGTTTTAATAATTAATTGAGAATTAGTTATTGGTTACACGATAAATACAGTATTCATCGAAGTTGGTTCTCAAGGTTCCCCCACAGCGGGAGCCAACTTTTTTAGAATCGCCCCCTAACTCTCATTATTATTTATATTACGAGACATTTCACCATTTACTGTGATAGGCCAAAGAGCACTAAGTAAAGACTCAGCTATCACATTTGATGGCTTTTAGGTAAAATCAACCAATATCAAACTCAACTAACTTCAAGCTTTAACACATGATCTCTCCAGGCATATATAGCCTATTAGCACAGAGATTGACACTGAATACTTACAAGCTTTAATACAGAGATCTCTACATGCAAACATAACTATGCAGGTATTTGCAGTAAGCATAACCACAAAAAAACGCACTTATTCCCTTCAGAAACTAGCTAGGGCCAAAGCAAGGTAAACCGCTCGACAAGGGACTTGGGCTCAACCCTGGCATGACCTTTATAGCAAAATTGAAGAGACAGCTAGCCATGATAGCTGAGACATAATATATAATAGATGGATTTCATAAGTAGGGCTATATATATATATATATATATATATATATATATATATAACAGAACGAGAGGTGATTATATATATTTATTAGTATACACGGGCTTTTGATATAAGTGGGTTCCAATTATAAAACTCGGGCCTTGTTGAGGCGTAACCCATTGTATATTTAATACCCATGTGTTTCTTTTGTTGTTTCCAATGCGGGACTATCTTTAAAATCCCAGCATTTGGTTTTTTTACTTTCAACACTCCTCACATGCAACCATCACTTTTTTCTTTAGTGTAGTTGTCACATGGAAAGTACAACACTTGGTAGTATTGTCAAGTCGAGTTTGAATCGAGTCATTAGTTCTGATACCATGTTAAAACTTTTTTAAAAGTTCATTAAAGTTGAGCGATTGATGGGCTTTTTATAGGTACACTTGGGCCTTTGATATAAATGTGTTCCATCAATAAAACTCAAGCATTGTTGAGCTTTGTCCAATCTTATATCTTATACCCATGTACCTCTCATAGTTCATGTAACTCTTATAGTTTTTTCAATGTGGGACCATCTTAGTCTCTCACATCTCAACACTCCCAATCACGTGCAACCATCACTTTTTCTTGGTGTGGTTGTCACGTAAATTGCACAACACTTATAGAGCTAAGTCTTTCAGAAGCACTTTTTTGTGCTTGAACCGCAATAGGCATCTCTGCTCCTCTCGGTTAATAACGATGATCTATTCGATCGTCTTGCTCTGATACCATATTAGATTTTAATATATATATATATATAAGAACGAGGAGATGATTATATATATTTATGAGTGTACACGTGCTTGTAATATAAGTGGATTCCAACAATAAGACTCAAGCCTTGTGAAGATGTGACCCATTTTATATTTTATACATGTGTTTCTTATGTTGTTTCCAATGTGGGACTATCTTTAAAGTCCCGTCATTTTTTTTTACTTTCAACGGGATCCATATTCTTGTCTCTCCTATAAAGTAACTATCGGTCATTCTTAGCATTATACTTTGCTAAGCACATACCATTAACCGTTTCGCACATCATGGCACATTCCATAGGCCATTACACTTCTTCATGCTAACGCGACTAATGTCTAGAAAAATTAACATTGTTTCTTCTGTTCCTCGCTAAAACTCTCTACAAAGGATTCTACACTTCTACCTCGAAAAATCGACTAACATTCTTGGATTGTGTATTGTTAGGGAGACTTCCTCCACAGTTCATGGCATGGCCGAGTCTTAGTTGAAAAAGGAATTGTACCACTAAGGAATAGATATCCTCGGCTGTGCACAAGTGTAAATTGACATTGCACACTCTACAGGGTTTGTAGAGAGACGGAATTCGCAAAAAACAAGTTTATTTTAGTAAGCAACATCAACTATGTTCTCTACAAAAATAACATGGGATCTAATCTACTGTGATTATACCTATGAGTTCGTGTCCTTCGGGTCTTCGAAATTCTCATCCTTATCTCCTAATCCTTCGGGATCGTGCTTGAACATTTGCCTCCTCGTGTCAAAGATGATCTACCCAAGAGTTTGTGGTTCAAGCTAAAGCTTCACTAATGAAGCAATTAAATAAGCAAGTTTGCTAATCTAGGGTATTTAGAAGATATAGAGAGTGATATGATGAATTAATTGTTGACATCCATGTCACATGATCCTCAATTTTGATGATTTAGTTAAAAACATTATTTAACGAATTCATACATTATTTAACAAGTCAAAGGAAATGAAGCTAATTGAAGAACCAAGACTAGCGTCGAAGATATGAGCGATATACATGTAATTAGTAATGATCTTATAAGGTTAGAAACCTCATTCCAACTCATTCTTAATGTCCATGATGTTTTCATCTCTTTTAGAGACGTCATAACTATCCGTTGGAATTCAAATCTGCCAAAGTTCAAACCAAATATATCATTCATGTCAGAACAGTGACGGCATCCCTTGATGTCAGTGTCAGCAAAATTTTGAACACTGACGTGAGCTCTTGACGTCAGAACGTCAGTATAAGAAATGTTTGAACAACTGACGTTAGTCCAGATGTTAGTAGAACAAATCTCTGATTTTCATCTTTCTGTTAAAGTTCTCAGTGACGGCTACCCCGGCATCACTAGAACAAATTATGTATAGCTGACGTCTACCTCTGACGTCAGCACGGGCAGTTTGAATCAAAAATTTGAATTTCAAATTTTGAAATGAATGAACACTTGCACAAAATTTTCTCCTAACTTCCTCTAAACAGTCATTAACGGTTTTATGGCAGTTTTTGGCAGTTATTGGCAGTTACAATAACGTCACATTCAATTGCCTATAAATACCTTTGAGATCTCACAATTCAGAACAAGAAATTCAATACGAATCCTTCTGAAATTCTTCGTGTTCTTCGCGCTTTAACTTTTTCGGATTTTTCATTTCCTCATAAGCCTTAACCTTGTCCAAATCTCTCAAAACAATTCTTGTGCCTAACCGGAAATAATCTTTGAGATCAATAAGATTATGAGTGAGTGAAATTGTTTGTAATAAAAGCGATTTGTAAGGGGTGTTTCTCCTTTCACTTGAATTGTAGATTCAGAGTGGAAAAAGAGATTTTCCTAAAGAAACGTGGATTAAAGAGGAAAGCACGGCGTTCTTAAAGAATCACGGTCTAGAGAGGAAGAAAACTTGTTTCCTTGGGAATTGCAGTTTAAGTGATTGAATCTTGTGAAGAGGGATATCGTGTTTCTTCATATTCCTATGAAGTGGGATTTGTGTACTTCATAAATATAGTGGAAAAATCCTGAGTAGGAGCAGGCGGGGACTAGCCATAGGAGATGGTGAACCCTAGTTAACATATCGCTGTGTTTGCATTACTCTTATTCTTTTTACTTTTCTGTGTTTGTGTTGATTATCATATTAAGTTTCTTGTTTAAAACTTGTTTTAAATATTTTCCGCATAAACTAGATAATCACTTTAAAAATAGTATCTAAGTTTTTAAATTTGCCATAGGATATTATAACTACCTTATTCAACCCCCTCTAAGGTATTTTCAATTGATATCAAAGCAGATTGCTCGGTTTTAGATTAACATCTAGAGTTTATTACATCCTAATGGAAAACTAACTAAAAGGTCAATCCACCATACGACCCCCATTTTTCAATGGCATTAATTTTCAATTTTGGAAAACTAAAATGAGAATCTTTTTACAATGTATAGACTTAGATATGTTAGATATTATAAATGAAGTCTTTGTTATTCCTACCACAAAACCATATTCTGATGCAGAAAAATAATCTATAAGATTAAATACTAAGGCTATGAACGTCCTTCAATTCTCGTTGGTTCCATCCTTCACTTCTTGTTGGTTCCAGAGGAATTCAGTAGAATTTCCATATGTCAAAAGGTATATGATATCTGGAGAACTCTTGAGACTGCACATGAGGGTACGAGCCAAGTAAAAGAAAGTAAAATTAATAGGTTAATTCACGAGTACGAAATGCTTTCTATGAAAGAAGACGAATCAATTGATTCAATGTACTCTAGATTTAACAATATAGTAACAGAGTTATTTAATTTAGGTAAAAAGTTTGTAGATAAAGAAAAGAACTATAAAATTCTTCGATCACTAATATTGTCTTGGCAGCCTAAGATTACCGGTATAGAAGAGCCAAACGACATGAGCACCATGAGTGTTGACACTCTCATTGGTAAGTTGAAAACTTATGAGATGCAACTTGGTAATATCAAGACAAAGGAGGACAATCAAAAAAAGAATATCGCACTCAAAGCATCGATCGATAAAATTAAAAAGCGAATCCCATCAAGCGATGATGAGAGCGACAACGAAGAAATGGCATCATTGCAAGACATTTCAAAAGGTTTCTTAAGACAAAAGACAACTCTTTTAAGAAACGGGCTAACACTTCCAAAGCCATACGATATTTTGAATACAACAAAGGACATCTCAAGGCAGATTGTCCGAACCTTTCAAGAAGGACAAACCAAAGTGGAAGAAAGGTTCGGAGAAACGTACAGTCCAAGCCATCTAGGATGATTCCGATTCGAGTGAATCAGAAAACGAAGAAATCGCCAACATGTGCTTTATGGCGATTGACAACGATATAAGTGATGATATTCTTGATATAGAAAACTTTGATAAACATAGTTTAATTAATTCTTTTTTTTATTTAAAAGATGGTTATCAGAAAATCCATACTAAATATAAACAACTAAAAAATAGCCTGTGTAAATAATAATTTAAAGGAAATGAAAAAGAAAAATTAATTCATGAAAATAAAACATTAAAAGAAAACCTAATTTTGAAAGAAAAGAAATTTCTAAAGTTAATAATTCTATATTTTCTTTGAAAAATGAAATGTTTGATTTAAAAGAAAATTAGAAATTAAAGAAAATATAATCCTAAAGTTTACTAAAACTAAAGATAATCTTGACGTTATGTTAGGAACATGTGTAAATCATTATAAACGTCAAGGTGTCAGTTTTCATGATGATGCCAAATATGAGAAATATAGTAAGTTTATTAAAAATTCTAAAACATATAAAAATAGAAATAGATTTGCATATGTAACTTATAATTATTGTGGTAAATTAGGTCATATTAGTAGATATTGTCAAGTAAAGTTAATTTTTTCATATAAATATTTTTTCACTCCTAACCCTAGTGAATCGAGAATGAAATGGATTCCTAAGGTCACACATCCGTCTTCTTGTTTTGCAGAATCCCAAATCACATAAAGAGAAGTGGATTCTTGATAGCGGTTGCTCGAGACACATGACTGGAAATATCAACTGCTTCCAAACCCTATCAAGAGAAAATGGTGGTACCATGACATTTGGCGATAATAAAAAGGCCAACATCATCAGTAAAGGTACCATTTCATTTAAAAATAACTCAAATATTACTATAATACATGATATTTTGTTAGTAGATAATTTAAAACATAATTTATTTAGTGTTAGTCAATTCTGCGCAAAGGATTATAATATAGTATTTGAAAAGGACATATTTAAAATAATTTATAATAATATAACTGTTTTAACGGGAAAACATTACAAATAATATATATATAATGTACACACATGACTTTAACAATAAAGATTTAAAATGCTTGGTTATAAATAACGACGATTCATGGATTTGGCATAAAAGACTACGTCATGCGTCAATAGATATCTTATCTAAAATAACTAGGAATGATTTAGTTAAAGGCATTCCATTATTAAAATACGGAAAAAATAAACAATGTGAGGTTTGTCTTAAAAGAAAACAAACCAAAATTTCATTTAAATTTAAGAATGAAGTCATAACCGATACTCCCTTACAACTAATTCACATGGACTTATTTGGTCCAAATAGAAATGCAAGTCCAGGAGGGAAGTTTTACGCTTATGTTATAATAGACGATTACCCTATATTCACATAGGTATTCTTTCTTAAAACCAAAATCGAAACTTTTAACGTCTTCAAATTCTTTTCTAAGAGAATTCAAAATGAGACGAATTTTAGAATTTGCAAGATCAGAAGTGATCGTGGTGGAGAATTTAAAAATAATCTCTTTGAAGATTATTGTGTCAAGAAAGAATATAAGCATGAGTTCTCACATGTCAGGACACTATAACAGAATGATGTCGTTGAAAGGAAGAATAGTTCCTTACAAGAAATGGCACGTACTATATTAAATGAGAACAATATACCCATGTATTTTTAGGCAGAGGTAGTAAATACGTCATGCTATATCATAAATAGAGTTAGCACAAGTAAGTTTCTTAAGAAAACTCCTTATGAACTCTTGTACAAAGAACCACAAATATAAAATACTTCAAAATTTTTGGATGCAATGTTTTATATTGAATACCTAGATAATTTAGGAAAATTCGAGTCTAAGAATGACAAAAGTATATTTGTTGGTTACTTCATGACCGGCAAAGTATATCGTGTCTATAATAAGAGAATACTAGTAATACAAGAAAGTATGAATGTTGATTTTGATGAAAACAACTCCAACTCCATAATACCTGAAAATGATGATGTGCCAAACATTTCTAATGGTTTAGAAAATTAATCAACCGAAAAGGAAATTGCCAAACCACAAATAGAAGATGTGCCACAAGTTGTGAAAGAAGATCTTCCAAAGAGTTGGTCGTTTAATCGTGATCATCCAAAAGATTTGATCATAAGTGCTTTAATAAAGGAGTCATTATAAAATCATCAAGATTCAATAATTGTATTAACTTAGCATTTATATCCCTGATTGAACCCAAAAAGTTAATGAGGCTATTATTGATGAAAATTGGATAATAGCCGTGCAAGAACTTAACCAATTCGAAAGGAATAACGTTTGGGATTTTGTTCTAAGACCTGAAAATAGACACATAATAGAAACCAAATGGGTGTTTAAAAACAAACTTGATGAATTAAGTAAAGTGGTCATGAATAAAGCATGTTTAGTTGCTTAGGTAAATAACCAAATAGAAGGAATAGACTATGACGAGACCTATGCACTTGTTGCTAGACTTGAAACAATCAGTATCCTATTGGCATACGCTTACTATAAAAACTTCAAAGTCGTTCAGATGGACGTTAAAAGTGCATTCTTAAACGGTCAAATAGACGAGAAAGTCTATGTATCTCAATCCCTAGTTTTGAAGATCATAAATTTCCCGATCATATCTATAAACTAAGAAAAGCACTTTATGTCCTCAAGCAAGCACCACGTGTATGGTTTTGAACGTCTAAATGCATTCCTAGAAAACATAGGTTTTACGAAAGGTATAGTGGATAAAACTGTATGCACTAAAACCTATAACAAAGACATAATTTTAGTCTAAATATATGTTGACGACATTATTTTTAGGTCAACAAATGAACATTTTTTTAAAGATTTTGCAAAATTCATGCAAGACGAATTTGAAATGAGCATGATTGGAGAACCTAATTACTTCTTTGGTTTTCGAATTAAACAAATAGAAAATGGCATCTTCATCAATCAAGCCAAATACACTAAAAAGTTGATAAAGAAATTTGGCTTAGAAAATGCAAAGACATGCGAAACACCAATGGCTACAAATACTAAACTCATTTACGACAAAAAGGGTCAAAATGTTGACAATAAACTTTATCACGGCATGATAGGTGGTCTACTATATTTGACTGCTAGTAAACCAGACATCATGTTCATTGTGTTTATGTGCAAGATTCCAAGTCAATCCTAAGGAATCACATTTGACAGCAGTCAAATGAATCCTTAGATATTTTAAAAGAACCATAAATTTTGGCTTATGGTATCCTAAGAACAACTTATTTCATATAACAAGTTATTCTGATGTAAATTATGTTGAAAGTCTCAAAAATCGAAAAAGCATTAGTGGCACATGTCACTTCCTTAGAAATTGTCTTGTATCTTGGATTTCCAAGAAACAAAATTTTATCGCTCTCTCGACATACGAAGCAGAATATAATGTTGCCGGTGCATGTTGTGCACAAAGTCTATGGATGAAGTATACACTTGAAGATTATCAAGAAAATATTTCACAAATTCCTATACTTTGTGATAATACCAGTTCATATGACCAAAAATGCAGATTAACATTCTAGGACTAAACGTATCGATATACGATACCATTTCCTACATGACCATTTTCACAAAAGAGATCGTATTAGAATACTAATCGACCGATAGTCAATTAGCCGATATTTTTACTAAACCGCTTGGTAAGAATAGATTTTCATATCTAAGAGGTAAATTAAATATGTTAGAATTAAACACACCCTAAAACCATAAAATACGATAACATAGACATTCAAACTAACTTAATATTTTTTCCCCGTCTTTAAACTCACGTCTGCACTGACGTCGGTGTACTACTGACGTCAGCACTGGCGTTTGCCCTTGTCTGGTATTTTTTCTCTTCCCTTTCCTTTCAATTTCGAAAAACTATTAGTTTTATAAAATAAAAAAATCCAGCCCAATTTAAAATTCCAATTAGCATGTGATTAGTTACTAGGACCCAGAGTTAAATTGTTTTCAAATTCAAATTAAAGTGGGAAATCTGAAAAACTTGTTAATTTTTCAAACTCCCGGATGGTTACTCAAACTTTTTTCTCAACTTTTCTTTATAAATATGATTAAAACTCACTCAGTTTATATCATTCCTATATCTTATAAAAATGGAGGCTAGAAACGTCAACAAGAGAAAGAGTATGTGAAGGGTGAATGTTCAAAGAAACCTAAAGAGGAATCAAAGGAAAAACTTCCGACTCCCAAATCGAAAGAAAAAGATCCTAGCAAAGACTTCGTTCCTCCATCAGCCTATCTGCCGCCACCAATCCCAATTCCACCAAATTTGCTAACAACTGGAGAAATTGTGATTCTCTTTCGTCAGACTTTTTCAGACGACGCCGTCATTCTCTATGATCCCGAGAATAACATGATCATAAAGAAGCATACGACCAACGTTGTGGAAAAGTTCAAAAAAGAAAATTAGTATTTGTTTAGTTTTTTGTGTGCTTTTGTTTGTATTATGTTATTTGTAATAATTTATTGTATGTTCTTTATTTATGAATAAAAAAATTTATCCGTGTTTTATGTTAATTTCTTTCACAGTTGTATTTTTCTTTTTGACCATCTGACATCAGTAACTGACGTCAGGTTAAGATTTTATAGAGCTGCTGACGTCTGGACAGACGTCAGTTGTTCAAATTTGCCTTATGTTTTTCTCTGCACCGATGTCAGGCATGAAAACACTGACGTCGGTATGGGCAAAATCCTGATGACGATTCGACTTCTGGAATCGATTTAAATCCCTAAATTCAATCATAACCGTTCCTTTAAAACCCAATAGTCACTCTTTCATCTTCAAACCCCTTAGACTATTATAAAACACCAAAACCCCTTTACTTCTTCTCTCATTCTTTTCCAATTTCTCAAACCTAAAATTCTATCTCAAAAATAAATTCCAAATTCCTTCCAAGTTCTTACCATGCCTCCCAAACCATCGAAGAAGGCGATTGTTCACAAGAAGCTCAAAGCAACCCCTTCTTAGCCTTCTCCGTCTACCAAGAAATAGAAGGTTGCCGCTTCTGGACCTTCACCCAAAACCAAGAAATCCAAACCAAATCCTTCTGATTCAAGTCTCGACTCCAATCTCTTCAACAATGCCGAGGCAAAGGATCGATATACCCTTATTATCAACATGACCATATTTACCGGGGTAAAGGTATTATTTCCCGACCTCGTGGATTTTAGATTTCAAGAACTTTTTGAGTTTTAGGGATGGATGCCATTCCTTACCCTATACTGCCCAACGTTCAACACGGCAGTTTGTCTTTTCTATGCTAATCTCTCTACCGAATATGAAAACCCTACCGATTACTCAACCAAAGTTTTCGGAAAAGAGTTCAAGTTTTCTGCTGGCACAATTGGACGTGCTCTTGGAATTCCTTCCGATGGGGCGAAAGCGTTCAACTTGACACTCGACTTTCGAGTTCCAAGCCCCGCATACTAAAGAAGTTGCCTCTAAACTTCTTCACGGATCGGAGTCTTCTCATCTTTACAGAGATCAAAAAGCGAAGACTTTAACTCGACGAGCTCGTGTCTTATCCAACCTCCTTGCCCATGTGATAATCCTGAAGTCCGATAGTCGAGATATACTCTACAGACCTCACAAGCTAATCACATATTGTGTTTTAGCGAAAATCTAAGATCAATCTTCCATCGTTCACCATTCAGAACATGTGGGAGATATCGGGTGGCCCATCTAATCTTTACTATGGACGAATTATCATGAAATTGCTCCATTATCGAAAAGTGTCGATTCTGGATCCAAATGATACGACAAAGGATGCAATAGATTTCGGGACAAGGATTACAAACTTGATGAAGTTGGATGTCGCTCCTTCATCTTCTCAACCGACACAACTATCTACCCCATCTCAACCTACCCAAACAACACCAGTCGAGATTCCTTCACCATAACCAATGTTTGACTTCACCGCTTTTGAAACTAGAATTGTTGATCGCATACAAGCATGTCACATCACATGTATTCTTGACTTGATCAATTATTCGGTGAAGTTGATTGTCTTCATGGTCGAGTTGAAGAAATTTCAGCCATACTGTCTACTCTCACGACTTCTCCAAGTGCTTCATCACCGCTTCATCACCACCACCACCATCTGACAAATGATAGGATCCGTCCATTAGATCCTAGGTTCAATGTTTTGTTATGATGTATGCCGATGTGCATATAGTTTGTGTTAGGTCTCTTTTGGTATGTGTTGATAGTTTAACTTTGTATGCGTATTTTAATATTCAGGTTTGTACTAAGGATTGTTGAAACTATTAACGAAATTCTGTTTGTTTTTATATATATTCATGTCCATTTTATTTATTCATTACACTAATTGTTTATATTCAGATCCCTCACTATATTTCTAAAATCTTTTTGAATATTTTGCAAAAAAGGAAGAAAATATTCATGAATTATACCTATATATACCTATAAATGCTTAAATTGGTTAATAAAAATTCGAATTAAATCACTCACTTGCATATCGTATTTCTTGAAAAATAGTATCATCGGTATGGGGTACTGGTATGAGTTCAAAGAGTTTCTCAAATAAGCATGAATTGAGGAGTATTATTTAAATCGAATTTACTTTTCATATATATCATGAATTCTTAAAATAAGTTTTGCTAAATATCAAAAAAGGGAAGATTGTTGACATCCGTGTCACACGATTCTCAATTTTGATAATTTAGTTCAAAATATTATTTAATGAATTCATATGTTACAAGCGACGTTTCCAAGTTTTTTCTTGAAGTACCGTTTGCAACAACATATCCAACATCAAGTAAGATTGCCTACAATGTGATACACACTCAAACCGGCAGTATGGCATGACGACTTGATGCAATCGACAACGTGAAGCAAGCAAATTCAAGATCCATTCACGTCAAATGTAACAAGTCAAGAGAAATGAAACTAATTGAAGAACCAAGACTAAGATCGAAGATATGAGCGATATATATGTAATTAGTAATGATCTCATAAGGTTAGTGTCATGCCCCGCTTCCCAAAATGCGAAATACGGAGAGCAACGAAGGCCAGCCGTGCTGCCTATGATAACAAAAGATTCTTATATAGTCACATAAAGGCTGTCTAGCTAGCCTGTCAAAGATAAAATCCAACAACGGGAAAGATAACACTGATAATCATACTGCAACGAAACCATAAGGAATACTAAAAATAGGCCCACTAGATAATCGATGCAAATAAAGATCCGATACAATAGGTTCGAAATAAAAAACAAGATCCGAAAGTAAATACATAAGTCCTAATGTCCCACAAGGACGCACATACTAAATACTAACTGAAAAGAAATAAACCTATGGGCTACTAATCTTCGGCAAAGTCCTGATAGCCGCTCCGATCCTACTCAGCCTGAAAATCCATCTTTAAACCTGAGATGGCAAATCTCAGGAATGTCAGAACATCCCAACAAGTACTAAACGTAAAAGAGGTGTGTATGTAGTATGATAATATGAGTATGTAAGTGGAGTGAAACCCGTGTGCGCATGTTTATAAATACATATGGATATAGTAATAATATAAAACAGATATATAAACAGATCAAATCATATCCTACTGGTCACTAAAAGGTAATCTATCCTATCATGAGTTCAAGTGTGTACGTCAACCTCTGCATGAGTATTTCTAACCCAAAAGTAGGGCCCCAGGGGCTAGGAAACACGGGCCCAAATGTAGAATGAACAAGCGACCAATATAGCCCGATACGAGCTGTAATAACATACGACCGATATAGCCCGGTACGAGCTGTAATAACATGCGACCGATATAACCAGATACGAGCTGCCAGCATGAGACTCCTGAGATCTTGTTGTACGAACGCATACTCAAACTACCCAACCCCTGCGTATCTATAGCTAACATAGTAATAAATTCAATTACAATATAGAATGCTGACTGAACAGAAAAACAGGACAAGTCACGATAATAGTACAGTATGGTAAACATGTAAGCACGAGTAATTGTTTCATGGCATGAATGTTCGGCATTCTAATTAGTGATATCGTTTTAATGTAAGAAAACAGAAATCGTGAACATGTATGTCATGTCAAGCAGGCCGATGATAATAGTCTCAAGTAGTATGTCAAATACAATCGATATAATATGATAGTATCAATAATATAAACAAGAATCTAAATGAATTTACAAGTATCTCCATTTAATATCCGGATTTATTATTGGGAAGAATAATAAACTAAAATATGGTTGTAAAAAATTAATGTGATTAATGGGTGTTCTAGAAATCCTAGAGTTTTCATTTCATGCATGATGAACATAAGGATTCATTTAACAGCGTATGGTTTGATTGTTAATAAAAATACAAAACTAAATATATAAAATTAATACCAAGGATATTAAAACACAATCAATATAGTTATCTTATATAAATGCACTTAAGCATTTTGTTTCATACTAATAGTAACAATGAGTAATTTCTTGATTTTATTATATATTGTATATTTATTTTCTTACTGTTACAATGATCTGATCTTATATATAAATAATTTAATTATCTTGAACTATTGTTCACTAAGCACTATATTATGTAGGCTATATTCTACAAAGATTCAACAAAAAAATAAAAGTGAATTGATTATTTAACTTAATGAAATGGTAACTCAACAACAACAACAGAGCCTTTCATCCCAAGCACAAGGGGTAGGCTACATGAACCAACATGAGAATCATGCCGGGTCCAGCACATGAATCCTCCGCCTCCACTCACTCCTATCGAACAATATACTTTCATTGAGTCCTTTGGCAACCATATCGTTTCGCATCACCTCCATCCATATTTTCTTCGGTCTCCCTTTTGCCCTTTTGCCATTGCCCATATCGAGAGTATTTATTCGTCGAACCGGTGCTTCCATAGGTCTGCGTCGCACATGACCAAACCATCTTAGCCGGTTTTCCCGCATCTTCTCCTCCACAGGTGCTACACCAACTTTTGCACGAATAACCTCATCTCGCACCTTATCTTTTCTAGTATTGTCGCACATCCAACGAAGCATGCGTATCTCCGCTACGTGTATCTTCTGTGTATGATGCTTCTTAGGAGCCCAGCATTCTATACCATATAATAAGGCGGGCCAAATAACGCTCCGATAAAACTTCCCTTTCAATTTTAACGGAAAGTTACGATCATACAAAATTCCTGTTGCACTCCTCCATTTCAACCAACCAGCTTGGATCCTTTGATTAACATCACTATCGATCTCCCCATTCTTTTGGATGATGGAACCTAGATATCTAAACTGGTCGCTCAGTGATATCTCTTGCTCTTCCAATGTTATAACAATATGGTCGACTTCTCTGGTTACTAAATTTGCAATGCATATATGATGTCTTGGACCTGCTCAATCTAAATCCCCGAGATTCCAATGTTTGCCTCCATAATTCCAATTTGGCATTAACCCCTTCTTTCATCTCATTTACTAGAACAATATCAACAGCGAATAGTATACACCAAGGTACCTCATCTTGGATAGTTCTAGTAAGCTCATCCATCATAATGGTAAACAAGAATGGACTTAATGCAGATCCTTGATGTAAACCAATTGTAATCGGAAAATCACACGTTAAGCAGCCGCAAGTTCTGACTTTTGCCACTACTCCATCGTACATATCCTTGATTATGTCAATATACTTGACGGGGACCCCTTCATCATTGTCCCCCATAATACCTCTCTAGGTACCTTATCGTAAGTTTTTTCTAAATCAATAAATATCATATGCAAATCTCTTCTCCTCTCTCGAAAACCCTCGACAAGTTGACGAAGCAAATGAATAGCCTCTGTCGTCGATCGTCCAGGTATGAACCCAAACTGGTTCTCTGTTATCTTAATATCTTTCCTTAGCCTGTGTTCAATCACTCTCTCCCAAAGTTTCATGGTGTGACACATAAGTTTTATTCCACGGTAGTTTGAGCAACTTTGAATGTCACCCTTGTTCTTGTAGATAGGTACAAGGATACTTTTTCTCCATTTATTTGGCATCTTTTTTGTCTGCCAAATCTTATTAAACAGATCTGTCGGCCATTTAACGCCTATTTCTCCTAAGCATCTCCAAATCTCGATAGGAATCCCGTCAGGACCAACCGCTTTTCTTAAACTCATTCTGTTCAAAGCTTTTTTAGTTTCAGGTAGTCTTATTTTACGCATGAAATCACGGTTTATATCTTGAGATTGAATGACAAATCCATCCAAATTCTTAGTAAAGCTCTCATTGAACAATTTGTCAAAATAATCTCTCCATCTTTCCTTAATATCCTCATCTCGAACTAAAACCTTCTGATTTTCATTTTTGACACACATCACCGCACATAAGTCTCTAGTCTTCCTTTCCCGCATCCGAGCAATCCGGTATATATCATTTTCAGCCTCTTTAGTGTCTAATTTCTCGTACACCTCTTTATAGACCTTAGATTTAGCTTCTCGAACAGCTTTCTTAACTTCCTTTTTAGCCATTTTATACTTCTCAAATCTCTCCACCTCTCTACTTTTCTTCAAATCTTTATAAAAATCCCTTTTAATTTTAATAGCAACCTTTACTTCTTCATTCCACCATGATATGTCCTTAGATGGTGGAGCACCACCTCTCGACTCACCAAGTAGATCTCTAGCTACCTTCTTGATACAACTAGCCATTTTGTTTCATGTTCTGTTTGAATCATCTTCCGACTGCCAATCCGCTTCTTTGACTACACGATCTATAAAAGCCTTTTGGTTACCTTCTTTCAATCGCCACCATTTAATTCTAGGCTCTACCTTACGTCTAATCTTCCTAGGTTCCCTTCTAAATCGAAAATTTAGAACTAAAAGTCTATGTTGAGTGGTTACACTCTCACCTGGCACTACCTTCCAGTCGATACAATAACCTCTATCTATTCTTCTCGTCAGAAAAAAGTCTATTTGACTAGCACTTGATCCGCTCTTAAAAGTGATAAGGTGGGACTCTCTTTTCCTAAAGCAGGTGTTTGCTAAGATCAAGTCATGAGATAAGGCAAAATCTAGAATCGAGTCACCTACTTCATTCTTGTGTCCAAAACCAAAACCTCCATAGATAGTATCAAACCCACTACGACTAGTACCTACATGTCCATTAAGATCGCCACCAATAAATAACTTCTCTCCACTAGGTATACTTTGCACTATCTCGTCTAAATCCTCCCAAAATAGACGCTTACTAGCGTCATCAAGACCTGTCTGTGGTGCATAAGCACTAATAACATTAAGAATCTCTCCACCTAGAATAAGCTTAACCAGTAAAATTCTATCACATTTTCTCCTAATCTCAACTACATCCACAAGCAACCGTCTATCTATGATTATGCCTACCCCATTACGATTTTTATCTCTACCCGTATACCTAAGCTTATAACCCCAAGGCTCTATGACTTTACTCGTTTCACCTACCCACTTAGTTTTTTACAAACACATAATACCAACTCTCCTCCTAATCATCACCTCCACTAATTCTATTAGTCTACCCGTAAGGAAACCTATGTTCCAGGAAGCTAGACGGATCCTATGAAACCTTGCTTATTTAACACTACACCCGGGGTCCGATGTAGCGTGCCATTTCTGGACGACGACCCTTGCTTATTTGTCACTACACCCGAGGTCCGATGTAGAGCGCTGTTTCTGGACGAAATGGTAACTCACATATACTAAATAAAATTTATATCAACTATGCAAATAAGTCTAAATATAAACTATATATATATATATATATGAGCAGCATGTAAACTTATGTGAGCAGTATAAAACTAAGGTTTTTATCATGTATATAATAATTACTTGGTATTTTAGTGAAATTGCACAATAATACAATTTTCATTCAAATATTATAAACTAAGAATTTATTGTGATATTTGTCGATATTGCATCGGATAAAAAAACAAGAGTACTTGTCTCGGAAACGGATAAACACGACGACAAGAAACGCACCTCCAAGTTTTCATGGCCCAGCAAATTTTAAAGAAGAAAATATTGTGATGGGAAAGAGAGAGAAGTTTAATTTATATGAGAAGGAGAGAGATAATAATCATGTTATTTATAGGAAAGAAAGAGATGTAAAAGATTGGAAAGAGAGATTATTATAATTGGAGAGAGAAAGAAATATTCTCATGAGATGAGATTTGGGTTTGATTTTAAGAGAGAGAAAGATATATAAATATAAAAGAAAGATATGATAGGTTATATACTTCTATAAGATATTAGAAAAATTGTATATACACATATTAGTTTGTATATAGTTAGGATAATAGAAAAGTATACATACATACATATATTAGTATATAGTAAAAATATATGTAGATATGTATATGGTTATGGGTTAGTTGAAATAAATATAATTAATTGTTATATATATATATATATATATATATATAGGATTTTAAGATATCAAACAACCAAAATATATTTTCAGTTAAACTATCATAACAAAATATCTTCAATTATATATATATATATATATATATTGTTTATATAGGTTTGTAGAAAAAAATTAGAGAGAGTAGATTTGAGAAAGAGAGAATCTGCTGAAAAATATTAGATTAGATTGGAGAGAGGGATTTTGTTAGGGAATATATATAGAGAGAGATATTTTGGGAAATATAATTAGGGATATAAAAAAACTGTATGTAAATAGAATAGAATATAGAGAGAGAAATCTGTTGGGAAAGATAATTGTTCGGAGAGAGAAAGAAAATAGTATTAGTTTTAAAAGAAGCGATAATTATCAGGTGAAAAAGAGATAAGATCAAGGGGTGATATATGGTAATTGGAGAGAGAAAATTAAGTTAGTTTAGAAAAAAATATTTATATGGTTAAAAGATTAAACAGGGACTTTCATGACATGTCAAAACTAAATATTTTAACTAAATAAACATCATTAAACAAAATATCTTATAAATAAGATTTAAAAAGAGGTAAAATCTTGTGTGTGTATTGTTTAAAGAAATACCAAATAAAATATATTTTGTTTAAACAATAATACTAAAATATAAATATGGTTATAAAATAGTGTTAAACAAATAAATATTTAAATACTAATAATACGCCTATTTAACAAAGTTGAAAGACCATAATTATATACATATATCTTAATTAAAAGTATTAAACTTCAAGTTATAATAATAATAAAAACAAAACCCAATATATCCAAAAAGAAAAAGAAACGTACGATCGGACTAGGGCGTTACAGTTAGACATCTCATTCCAACTCATTCTTAATGTCCACGACGTCTTCATCTCTTTTAGAGACGTTGTAACTATCCGTTGAAATTCAAATCTGCCAAAATTCAAACCAAATGTATCATTCATGTCAGAACATTGACGTCATCCCTTGATGTCGGTATCGGAAAAATTTTGAACACTACGTCAGCGCTTGACGTCAGTATAAGAAATGTTTGAACTGACGTCAATAGAACAAATCTCTGATTTTCATCTTTTTGTTAAAATTCTCAGTTACAGCTACCTTGACGTCACTAGAACAAATTGTGTATAGCTGACGTCTGCCTCTAACGTCAGCATAGGCAGTTTGAATCAAAATTTTGAATTTCAAATTTTGAAATGAATGAACACTTGCGCCAAAGTTACTCGTAACTTCCTCTAAACGGTCATTAACTGTTTTATGGCAGGTATTAGCAGTTACAATAACTTCACATTCAATTCTCTATAAATAACTTTGAGATCTCACAATTCAGAACAAGAAATTCATTGCAAATCCTTCTGAAATTCATGTTCTTCGTGCTTAAACTTGTTCAGATTTTTCATTTCCTCAACAGCAACTTGTCCAAATCTCTCAAAAACATCCGTGTGCCTAACCCGAAATAATCTTTGAAATCAATAGGATTATGAGTGAGTGAAATCGTCTGTAATAAAAGCGATTTGTAATCTAAGAGAAGGAGTGCTTCTTCTTTCACTTGAATTGTAGATTCAGAATGGAAAAGGAGATCTTTCTAGAGAAATGTGGATTAGAGAGGAAAGTGCGGCTTTCCTAGAGAACCACGGTCTAGAGAGGAAGAAGACTTGTTTTCTAGAGAATTGCAGTTTAAATGATTGATCCTTGTGAAGAGGGATATCGTGTTTCTTCACATCACTGTGAAGTGGGGTTTGTGTACTCCACAAATATAGTGGAAAAATCCTGAGTAGGAGACTCGGGCGGGGGTTAGCCACAAGAGGTGGTGAACCCTAGTCAACATATCGCTTATTTACATTGCTCTTACTCTTTTTACTTTTCTGTGTTTGTGTTGATTACCGTATTAAGTTTCTTGATTAAAACTTATTTTAAATATTTTCCGCAGAATCTCAATAATCACTTTAGAAATAATATTTAAGTTTTTAAATTTGCCATAGAATATTATAACTATCTTATTCATCTCCCTCTAAGGTATTTTCATTAATTATCTCTTAATCCCTTGCATTCTTAACTCATGGGAGGGTAAGGGATGAAGAAGAAGAGAGCTAAAAAGGAGAAAGAATGCAATGGTTAGAATGAATGAATAATGAGAAGGATAATATGTGTATTATTTCATTTTTCAATAAAATAAAGTAGCCATGAAATAAAATAATACATAGCCATGCTTCTCACTATTCTCATATGCCACCTTAGCCCTCCATCTCATTCCCTTATTTTCCAAAAAAAGAAAGTTTAAAATGTGGTGTCTATCTTCTAGAAACAATCTTGTATAAATACAAGAATACCAATCCGTATATGCATACCTGTATTCATACTAAAATACGAACACCAAATAAAAGATAATCCATCAAATATAATACTAGATTATTAATAAATCAACCGGTTTAATCCTAAGCCCATTAGTATTAACCGTCCGATCATAAATCCATATAGTTAGTACGCGTAGTTGATCGGAACCCTGCACGTATAGCCATATGGCCTCTATATCGTTTCGCCTGAACCAGGAAAGCCCTCTATATAGGACTCTAAAGACTCGACAGTACGATGTCAGTGAGTTTAACCACAAGCACGTTAGTAGCACTAGCTGTACGTAATGGCCCCAGGTACCTGTCGAAAAGAAGACGGACGAGCAAACTTATCCAAACCCCTACTGAGCCTATCTATGAATATCTCCGTACAATTCGTTCTTTTCGTCTGAAAGTATCGCATACCGGATCTAGAGACGGTCAACATCAGACCCCTAATAACCCGATAAGTCGTGCTGGTGTGGATCAAGACCATCCGAGAAACTACTGATCTAACTATCAATAATTCTCAACTGCCATAGCCAGGGACTTATGGTGTTGGCCAACCGAACGCGGCGCGACATCGACTCCTTATACCGAAAGAGACGAATGCCCAACAATCGATCATTGCCTCCATATGGCTCGGGACTGTATCTAACTAAAACATATATGCATGACTCAGTAGAGCCGTGGAAGGGTAGTAAAGCACAGTGAGAACTGACACGAGACAAATGACGATCTCATGTCGACAGACTATCTATACTCATGTCATAAGACAACTGTTATCTGACGATAGGTATAATACCATCTAACCAGTTCTCGGCAAGTCCGTCCAGTGTACTCACCCCCAGTAAGCACCTGTATACAAAATGAAACACACCAATGGCTGTGGGACCAAACCACCGCCCTTCGTCAGGGTCCAGAAACGTATACACTAGTCTACTCTAGAATATCAATGTGCAGTCTCGATGCTCTCACGACTAAGGACATTTAAGGATGTACTTATGGACTACCCAGCTCATACAAGTATGAATGTTATCACAACGCTGGTAGTCAAACAAGAATCCTGCGGGGTTTATCAATATGTATTAGCGATATGAAATAACTAGTAAAATATATACACATATCAAGATAAAATCAAACCAAATAGCATATTATCATATCGAGCAAATTGTCCTGTACATATATACTCCTAGCATCCTATACAATAAAGGACTCTATGGTATACATATCCAGCAATCTCCCACTTGCACTAAAGCCTGTTATTGGCATATCGAATACCCAACATCTGCACTATGGTCAATTGTTGGCGTATCGCATACCCAACATCTTGAAGAGTCTTTCGAACTGTACTTGAGGGGTGGCTTTGGTGAATAAATCTGTCGTGTTGTCCTTCGTATCTACTCTCCGCGTCTCGATCTCTCGGCGGTCTACAGTCTCCCTGATCAGATGATCCGGTCTCAAGATATGCCTAGATTTCTGATGGATCGTGGTTCCTTTGCAAATGGCATGGCTCCGTTGTTATCGCAATACAAAGGTATTGGATTAGCAATGGATGGAACCACCTAAAGTTCAAAAATAAACTCTCATCCAGACCGACTCTTTTACGGCATCATTAGTAGCGATGTACTCAACCTCCATCATTGAGTCTGCTACAGTATCCTGTTTGGAACTTCTTCCAATAGACCGTCCCTTCGATGAGGGTAAACACATAACCCGAGACGGATTTGAAGTCATCCTTGTCATTTTGGAAGCCAGAGTCGGTAAAACCTGAAAGTCTTCGTTACCGTACACTAAAAACATCTCCTTAGTCCTTCTCAAATACTTAAGAATGTTCTTCACTGTTATCCAATACTTTTCTCCTGAGTTAAACTGAAATCTGCTTACAACACTAAGTGTGTAAGTTACATCTGGTCTGGTACATAACATAGCATAATTATAGACCCTACCGCCGAAGAATATGGTACAATGCTCATGTGAGCTCTCTCTTCATCAGTCTTGGGAGACATTTCTTTGGAGATGGTGATTCCGTGACAAGCGGATAAATTACCACGCTCGGAATCTTCCATACTAAAACTCTTCATTCTGGTGTCAATATACCTGGACCATGAAAGTCCCACCATATTTTTAGATCTTAGATCTGTCTCGATGGATCTAAATCCCCAGAATGTTAGAGGCATCACTCAAGTCTTTTATGGAGAACTTCTATGACAAGAATAGCTTGGCCGATTGTAGCATACGAATATCATTTTCTATCAAGAGAATATCATCTACGTATAAAACGAGAAATACCACAGTTCTCCCTACAATTTTCTTATAAATACAAGGTTCGTCTACATTTTTTATAAAGTCAAATTTCTTGACCGTCTCATCAAAACAGATGTTCCAACTCCGTAATGCCCTGCTTTAATCCATAAATGGATTTAAGAAACTTGCACACCTTTCCACTGTTCCTACTATCTATGAAACTCTCTGGCTGGTCCATATAAACACTCTTCTAAACTTCCATTTAGAAAAGCAGTTTTAACATCCATCTGTCAAAAGTCATAGTCATGCAAGACGGCAATAGTAAATAGGATCCAAATGGATTTAAGTATAGCCACTGGTGAAAAAGTTACTTCATAGTCCATCCTGGTCTTTGACGAAAACCTTTTGCAACAAGTCTAGCTTTATAGGTTTCTACCTGTCCATCTACACCAATATTATTTTTGAAGATCCATTTGCATCCGACGGGTTTTACCCCAGAAGGAGCAACACTCAAAGTCCATACTTTGTTAGTGTACATGAATTTCATCTCAGATCGCATAGCATCCAACCGCTTCACCGAATCTCTACTCGTGATGGCTTGCTGCAAACTAGTAGGCTCATCATCATCGATGATGCAATCCTCTCGATTCCGGTCTACGAGAAAACTGTAGTATCTCTCATGTAGATAAGACCGCCTACTAGATCTGCGAAGTGGTATAGATGTGTTCGGTTCTATTGAAACTTCATGTTCTACTAATTCTTCAGTAATAGTTTGTGGTTCTAAAATTTCTTCCATTTTTATCGCGCTCCCACTAATTTCTTTTTCAAGAAATTGAGTTTCCATAAAGCGGGCATATTGAGAAACAAAAACCTTTTGTTTCTCAGCGTAATTGAAAAAATACCCCTTGAATTCTTTGGGTATTCCACAAACTTATACAATACTGAGTGTGCCTCGAGCTTGTCCGAATAATGTTTTTTTACAAAAGCCGGACACCTCCATATCTCAAGATACTTAAGACAGGATTTCTTCCAACTCCACATTTCATATAAAGTGGTAGGCACCGACTTAGTTGGAACTTTATTCAATAGGTATGCAGCTGATTCAAGTACAAAACCCCAGAAGGATAGCGGCAACCCAGTACTACTCATCATGGAACACACCATATCTAATAGGGTACGATTCTGTCTTTCTGATAAACCGTTGTGTTGTGTGTGGAGGAGTAACCTGAGAGAGAATTTCAATCTCTTTTAAACATTCAAGGGACTCGGCACTTGAGTATTCTCTATCCCGATCAGATCGGGATGTCTTGATACTTTTGCCTGTTTGTTTTTTCACTTCATTTTTATACTTCTTGAATTTCTCAAAAATCTCGGATTTATGTTTCATCAAAAATACATATTCATACATTGAGAAATCATCAGTAAAAATAATGAAGTAGGAATAACCACTTCTTGCATGTGTAGAAATCGGACCACACACGTCACTGTGTATGAGTTTCAGGAGCTCAGTGGTTCTTTCTCCGTATTAAGTGAACAGGATTTTGATCATCTTTCCTTTGATGCATGATTTACAGGTTGCATAAGATAGATATTCAAATGGATCTAAATATCCATCTTTATATAATTTAGTTAGTCGTGTTTCATTGATATGACCAAGTCTACAATGTCATGAGAAAACTTGATTTAATTCTGGAGTCTTTCATTTTAGTGTGTTTTGGACGTTGAAAACTTGATGTTGATTAAGTATGTATATTCCGTTATTTAGTATACCCGACCCAATCATTTCATGATTCAAGTGAATGTTTATGACATTGCTTTCAAGTGCAAAATTATATCCTTCATTAGATAACAAAGATACAGATATAATATCACACATCATATTGGGTACACAAAAGCAGTTATGCAAAACCAAAATATATCCACTCAACAACCCGAGGTGATAATCTCCAACTGCAACAGCATCTACACTTGCTCTGTTGCCAGCCCTGAGGGTGATATCACGTTTCCTCAAAGCTTCTACGGCTTCTCAGCGCCTGCAAAGAATTACAGATGTGAGATCCTGATTCGGTATCTAACACTCAGGAAGTAGAGTTAATAGAGAAACGGTTTTCAATCACGAACACACCTGAAGCCGAATCCACAACTTGCTTTGTGTCCTGATTCTTGGCTTTTAAAGCCCGTCAATTCTTCTAATGTCCCTTCTTATGACAATAGAAACATTCCTGATCCGGTATATAATACCCAGAAAGTAAAGTTAATTGAGAAACAGTTTTCAATCACGAACACGCCTGATGCCGAAACCACAACTTGCTTCGTGTCCTGATTCTTGGTTTTCGAAGCCCGGCAATCCTTCCAATGTCATTTCTTATGACAATAGAAACATTCCTCCTTTGTTGTTGCTGCTCCCCAATCTTTGCCTTTCCCTTCCTCTGCGCCTTCTGCACACCTCCTTTCGGTTTGGTGGGGGCCTTCTTCTTCTTTCCCTCAGCCTTAATTTAGATAAAGAAAGTTTCCCAACAACTAGAACGGGTGTTTCCTTGGATTTCTTCAAGATGTCCTCTGCAACCCTCAATATGTTAAGGAGCTCAAGAAATGAGACTTCCGTCCTTTGCATATTGAAGTTCAATATGAATTGGCTATAGGTGGAAGGAGGGGACTGTAGAATCAAGTCGGTATACAACTCATTTTCCATCGTAGTTCCAAGGTCCGCGAGCTCTTCAATAAAAATAATCATCTTTAGGACGTGGTCCCCTACAGATGATCTGATAGCCAACCTTGCCTGAAATAAGTTCTTTGAGGTCTCATATCTTGCGATACGAGATTGCTCTCCATATAAATCTTTGGAATGGAGGAAGATGGAAGCAAGGTCCATCTTCTTGTGCCGTCTCTGATGTTCATTGTTCATGGAGGCCAGCATGAGGCACTTGGTTTTCGCACAATCAAGATCCTAAGTCTTACGGATCTTAATGTCCGCGACTAGGGAATATAGACCTAGGACAGAGGGGCTTCAGCTATGAGGACATATGAAACTTTATCATAAGGGCCATGTGGACATTTCTCAGTCAGTCTTTATAATTTGGCCCAGTCAGTTTGTTTTTATCTAGTATTAGCTTAAGTCACCACATGATCGCTGCAATCAGGAGAGAGAAAAGAAACACTCAGCATATGCTTTTGCAACTTTAGATTGGTTATTAGTTTTATCTAAACAGGATGGCTCTCACTGTTTCCTCAAATTCTCCTTCAAACTTTAAAAGAAGAATTAATCGGGATTAGCCGCACCCCATAAGTCCGCTTATTTTTCAGCCAGGCCAATATTGGTACTTCGAAAGGAGGTCCCTCGTGCTTTCGCACAGACCCAATTAAATAACCCCGTTTTCACAGAACCATGACCTCGTTAACACCTTTCTAGACACCTACTTGATTAGCTAATTATAAAGTGAAAAAAACTTTCCCAAAGAGTAGTTGATACTCACAGTAGGATCGGAACTCAACTATCATTGTGCGATAATTTTAAAGGAAGCCAACCAAAACTACCATACTCCAGAAGATACACTAGCAAGTTTCCCGTATGTTTGAAACTCCCGATATAGTTTTTGCCCCAAGCGCTTATGACCTTGATGAAAATCAAAACATCATAAGTCGCAAGTTAAGTTCAACCCGTCATTGTTCCGATTAATCTAGACCCATTCATACTAGCTCTTGGCGAAGGTCAAAACAGCTGTACATATGTCCTAGATTAATGCATCTATCTATACTATAGACAAGTACCCCTATACCTTGGTGAAGGTCAAAACGCATAGTATGAATACTATTTGATACCCATCTGAAATGACGGAGGGCTACTGCTGGTTTTGGAGAAAAACTTAAATGTAATGAACTTGATATCATTGAAGCAACCGAATAGTTTTGAAAATGAGTGGTTTAGGCTCCGCTTTAAAACATGTAGTTTTGAAGAAAACTGATTGGTTTTATAATTGTTCCAACTATGTAAAATATTAGGTTTGTTTTCTTGCATTAATTTGGATTAATGCAGTCCCATCAATTAGCCTTATCACACCAGAAAATAATGAGAATAGAAGTATGTATATGCCACCCGCATTCGTCACAGGGTCCGGAAACTTCACCGTAAGGTCGCTTAACTTACGGCGGTGCATAGATAAGGCTAGCGCTGGTGCAAAATATATACAACATTTATTATATATAAATATATATAACTATTCGTCACAGGCATAATAAACATGACAAGCACATATCAACATCACAGAAAATGGAAAGATAGATTAACTAGGAACTGCATTTCATTGAGCCACCTATGAAACATAATTCTCCACGGTCGTGTGAATAGTCGAGTGTGAATAACCTTAGACCCCTACTAGTGCGGCAAGCTACCGCCAATCTTAGAATTAGGTAACCCGGGTCTCGACTCCTCGAGATGGCCACCCACTGAGTTCTAGAACCCGGTAGCTTGTGCACTCCTCTGCGGGTCAATCCTAAATGCAGAAATGGAAAAATAATATACGGCTGGTGACAACAATCTCAATCCAGATGTGTCCCAATAAAAGAATATACATCAATTATTATACAAATTACATCATCCACTCACATCTCACATCTAAATTCACACGGGGCTTTTCACACAACGATCCGTCTATCCACCACCAACACAAGATATGTACAACCCCTTCTAGCGATTAGAAAACGTTTAACAAATATATACACATCATATAAGCAAGTAACGAAAACAGCATTAGAATTCCGCACACAATTAGCAAACACATCCAATTTTCCAAAACTAAAAATCTAGTGTACTAAAATGCCAAAAATCTCTCGTTTTAAACCAATTCGGGAGTCGAAATGAACTCGAAACTCACCCAAACCTTCGCAGGGACGAAGAACCAAAAATTAACGTACGCTTGGGACCCTAGGGGTACCACCCCTGGGGCCACCATTAGGTGACCCCAAAGGGTAAGACACCCGAGACCACCCTATGAGAGCCCACCCTCCAAGGCCATCTCATGGTATCCACGCATCACCCCGCGGCTTCTCGGTCCAAACCGTGAGCCCACGGACAGTACATACAAGTTAAAATAAGAAATTTTGGCACTGTTTTTGTCGGCAATTTTTGCACGACAAAAACGGCAGAATTCGAACATCGTAGTGAGCTAGTTAAGGCTTATGGAGTGGCTCTGATATCATATAAGTAGATGTTGCACACTCTACAGGGTTTGAAAAGAGACGGTTTCACAAAAAACAAGTTTTTTTTGCAAGCAACATCAACCATGTTCCCTAGATCTACGATAAGCCCTAACTAGCAAAAATAACATAGGATCTAATCTACTCGGATAGTGATTATACCTATGAGTTCGTATCCTTTGGGTCTTCGAAATCCTCTTTCTTAGGTCCTAGTCCGTCGGGATCGAGCTTAGACGTTTGCCTCCTCATGTCAAAGATGATACATCCGAAAGTTTGTGGTTCAAGTTAAATCTTCACTAATGAAGCAATTAAATAACCTAGTTTGCTGATCTAGGGTATTTAGAAGATGTAATGTAACACCCTAAAACATTGGTATAGTAAAATAATAGTATCGGTGTAATTTTTTGCTCAATTAAATCTATCTTTAATTTGGAGCTTAATATTTCTCAGATATAATATATTATAGTTATGGTTGTCGGTAGGTTAAATATATAATATTTAGTTTTAAGATTGGCTTGTCAATCTATTCGTATCCTATTTAATTATTCATATAATATATCTATTGGCATTAGTTGTGTAGCAAGATATATTTGTGTATGATAAGTTTAACTAAAAATATGATAGATATTGAAAATCTTTTTAAATCTTTTAATCAAATATGGTTTTTGTGCAAATTGTTTTAAACCTATATATATTTAACACATCCTATATCTTTACCCTAGCAAACTATATATATAAATATTTCTAAACAAATATGTCTCTGTCTCCATATATTATATAATCTTTAACCTAATTTGTAATAATATATTCCTAACTGATTTTCTCTCTCTTCCCTATTTAATCAATCATCAAATCATTATCATATACTATCTCTCCCCTCGTGATATTTCTTCTTCGTCTTCACCATCGTCAGATTCCTCACCCCCTCTCGACTTCATCACCTTCACCAAACCAAGGATTCCAACTTCCTTCATCCTCATTCCGACCATCACCTCAACCCCGCTGCCTTCACAGCCACCGCCTTCACCGACGGCTGCCATCATCTTCTTCTTCATCTTCGTGCTCGTCCTTAAGACTCACGTCGCCTTGTCAACCTTCGCCTTCGTCTTCGTTGCCGCCTCCTTCAACCTCTGTCGCCGCCATTGTCGTCGGGCTATCCGCGCAACAGCAACCGCCGCAATAGTAATCTATAATAATCTCGACGATGCTGAAATCCTTGACTACAACACCCATTCGACGCCGTTCTGAGCCACGAACTGATGCTCTAAAGTTTAGCCCAAGTCCGTATGAGCGCGACGATTGTTTCCGTGTTTTCGGATCTCCATTCCGGCAATGTTCGATTTTGCACGCAAGGTGTTCGATGAAATGCCCCAATGGAGATTTTCGACGTTTCTCGCTTTCTTGCCGCATGCAACGCACCCATGGATCCCGAGGCAAGTATTTCTAAATACTTGCTATATGTTAGTTACGCCCGGATCATATTTGGTGTAATAATATTATTACTATTAATGTCTTCTAATTAATTGATCGTAAACCCTGTTTAATGATATATCGAGATCTGAATCACGATACGTCGACAATCTTGATCTAGTCATAATATTTGATTTAACATGCTATAATTACCCTATACCTACATATATTGCCGTAAAACTATTCTATCATTTTATGCGATTATCTTGTTTATCATTTCATTTCATGTCGTTAACTATTTAATAATTAAGACTTAAATTTAATAAGTAGAATATAATAAAGATATTTAATTAATAGTATTTAATGATAATCGTGACAAAATACTATTTTAAAAACGGTTATACTAAATCCATGAACACGTAATAGTTGATACAATTATATCAGTTAATGCTTATCTTGATACTGTTATGACTATCATTGGATTCCATACTTCATGACTTGCTATTTTATGTGAATGAGATATACCCACTTACATGACTGATACATCGCTCTTGACATGCATGTACACTTATTCATGAATTGTATCATGACATTCTGTTACTGTTACCGTTATCATGCTAGTACCTACTTGCCATAATATTTACCAATGCCAACAATCCTGACTTGACTTGATTGACTTGACATGTTGTCCTGATGGATTTATCTTGTACCTTCTTGTTCCTGTTGGTATTAGGTAGATATTATATTGTTACCTAATATGAACTTGAAATCTGAGGAAAATGGGAAAATCAAGAAGGAAACCAGACTTGTAACTCAACAGTTTGTTACTTCCTAGAGATTGATCAGTCGATACGAGCTTCAGGCTCCGGAATGATGATACTGACATCATTTATCTATACATGATATTGTTTTACTACCTAACGGCAAATCTCGGATTCAGCCTCGAGAATCATGACCGTGGTTCGAGACACGCACGGGATACTATTAAGTTACATCGATGATTCGATTGATTGGTTTCAAATACTTTTAAGATAAATAACCTAGCAACATAAACCCTTAGATACACATAATACGATTAATATTGATATTTTGTTATTGCATCACATGTACGGATATTGATTATTGTTTATACTCATGACATTTCGTGCTTGCACATAGCGTACTATATCATTTAATGTTTATCGATTATTATGATATCCATGACGCACTGACGTCTGGTTTTGGCATGGCCCAGATCCTTTGACCATATCACAGGAGGATCAGGAATACTTTAACAGGATTGTCGGGTAGTGAAGAGCTTTCCGCTTATTTAGTTTAGTGATGTTTTAGATTTATTTTCTAGTTCTGGACTAATCATTTTATCGTTATAATCCCATAAAGGACGAGCCTAGGATATTGTTTCTTTTATTATCTTGGATCTTTTTGCGTCCGTTATCTTTCTCGTTATTATTTATTCTGGCAGTTTGGACATGAGATAGATAGATATTTATTTTTTGTTCTTGATATCACACCATACTTAGCATGCTTGGCTTTGTTACGTTCATGCATTTATGTATTTTGGGAAGCGGAACGTGACAAGATTTTGTTGGTATCATAGCATAGGTTTATGTTAACGGGATTTAGTTCTTTTTGTAGTTGGATATGGTACCTAATATTGTAACACCCTAGTTCGTTATACCATGACTTATTTGATTAATTAATATATTGGATGGCCATTTCTTGATTTATTGTTGTTATGGATGTGAATAGTGTAAGTGGTATCTATATTTGCATCCGACCCGACCCGCTTACTTAAAACCCATCTTGATTCCTGTTTATAATTTATCCCGGCTAGTTATAAGAATCCGTGCACCTTCTTGTTCTATATCTTGTTTACCCGTATCATATATTGGGCATCTACATTGTTTTAATAATACTAATATAATCAAATAATATATTTTAAAAATACCTAGAATGACCTGTATCATACCCCTGACCCTGTGGTTCCATCAGTACATCGTGTTCTCATTCCGTTTATTGAAACGGACTCGTTTGGATCGTTACGTGCATTTTACGTGCATCCGTTCTTGGGGGTATGCATTTTTATCAACCGGATATCGCATTATGATTTTAACTTATCCGTATATTGTTTATATTTTAAAACTAGATTTTTAGACACAACCCGGGAATTTTTCGGAGTACTTTTGTTTTAGCCTGAAAACCAAATTTATATATTATTATATTCTAAACCTAATTCTAATTTTAATATGTACACATACACACGACTCTTTCTTATATATATATATATATATATATATATATATATATATATATTAATTAATTAATTATTCTAACTACCTACCGTCTCTCCTTATATATATATTATATTATATATATTATATTATATTATATTATTATAATATATATATATATATTATATTATTAATTATTAATATTAATCATACTTTTCCCTCTCCTTTTCTCTCTTTCTCACACGCCTCTCTCCTTTCCACGTTCCCTCTCTCTCTTTTTCTTTCTTCCTCCGCCAATCACTCTCATCTCTCTGCCTCTCTCTCGTTTTTTTTTCTTTCTTCCACCAATCCACTCCGCCAATCACTCCCATCTCTCTGCCTCTCTCTTCCGCCTGATCTCTATATCTCTCTCTTCTCTATATATATATATTTAACCTCCACCCCCTCTACCTCACGTCTCTCTCTCCTCTTCCTTCTTTTCTTTTTCTTTTCCACGCCAGTATCCGCCTCCTGCAAAACCCCGCGCTCGCCGCCGTACGCATCCGTCGTGCGATCGGTTCAGGCAAGTAATTTTACTTGCTACATGCTAGTTACGGCTCGTTTGTTTACATCAAGGCAGTAATATGACTATCATATTTTTTTATGTTATTAAACCATTAAGAGTAATATATTAGTTGTAATGGTTGGTGTAGATTAATTAACATATTATTTGATAATGGTAATAAATAATGTTATGATATCACTGCTTATTACTCGTGCATCCGTACTTTTACCGTGATTCGACACTTACTACAGTTTTATTTTGAGCATCCGTGTGATACATATGCACTACCTGACATGACCTGATACACCACTGCTTGACTTGATACCTGATATTGTTTTTAATGCCGACAATCCTGACTTCCTGTCCCGACATGCATATCCTGTTGTCTATTCAGACAAAACTTGTACATGCCTGATCATGTGATGGCATTAGCTCCAGATTATCAATACCTGACTTGAACACATAACCTTGGGGGTATGGGAAAATCAAAAGTATGACTGAAGTGTAGTTTAAAAAGGGTATTACTTGATCCGTGGTCCCGGGGGATAACGGGACAGAATCATTCGTGATTCTTACTTGATCCGTGGTCCCGGGGGATAACGGGACAGAGTCATTCGTGACTCCCACTACCTGATCCGTGGTCCCAGGGGATAACGGGACATATTCTTTTAAGTTACATGGAGGAGTACACTAATTGATTTCAAACAGACTTTAGAATAGATAACCCAGTAGCACAGACTAGATTGATCACTGCACGTCGTACACACTGATACACTTCACTGTTCTATATCCATGTTTAATTATTATATTCATGTTACTGTTTATAATTCATGTCCGCATATCTTGTTACCTAATGGTTATATTCTATTATTTGATATCATGACGCACTGACGTCTGGGTTTTGCATGGCCCAGATCCTTTATCTCTTTCGCAGGCTGATCAGGAGTATTTCAGCTGCCAGGCTGAGCAGTGAGAATCTTGTTAGTGTTTAGTTTAGTTTTCTTTCCGTACTTTCATTCCTGTTGTGAGCCCGTATTTGGGACGTATTTCCAGATGTTATTGTTTATTGGATCTATTGCTTCCGCATATTATGTATTGACTCGTTTATTCTGGCATATGGACATGTACAAGATAGTTTATTTTATTTAACTGCTCATGATATCATATAGACAGCCGCAATGTGACTGTGGAGGGATGTTTTCTAGCCACAGGTAGCATGGTTGGCTCTGTCACGTGCCGATCGTAGCGCACTCTGGGAAGCGGGGCGTGACAAATATATTGACCTTAAAACCCGGAATTATAGGAACATGTCATGCCACGCTATTGCCTTGTCATTTTTTGAATCCTTGTTGTTATTGAATCTTGTTTCAGTAGAAATCCTCACTTCTATTGAATCTTGATTCCATTATTAATCAACGTTATTCGTGTTTGGCTATGAAAGATATGTCTAGAAGGAATCAACTCACTCCACCTGCTGACAATGCTGCATTAGTTGGGGTCATACGTGGCATGTTGGAAAACCAGCAATATCAGATAGTACTGGACCAGCGACAGAATAAGACTTTCCAGGAGGGCTTAAGGACGGTCTAACAAACTGCTACATGTTGGCTATAGTGCCCTCAAGACAATTATTGTAATCGAAAGTAAGAGATTATGATAATTGAAGTAGGACCTATACAGGTAGAACAGTCTTGCTCGATATGACAGTTTGCTATCTGGTTTGTCTTTATCATTGATGTACACACATTTTATTTGTTATTACATGTCGCTGATGTAGGGTTCCTAGGCACTCTTGTGAGGGTTCATAAGGCATCAAACTTGCCCGAATAAAATTTTAGACGTGCCGAACAACCCAAAGCCGGGATCTTTGCTAGATTATTAGGGTTTAACATGCAAGTAAACATCTTTACTACTAAGTGTGAGGGATTACAACCTTTGTAGTCCGCTCCTTCGCTTTATAAGCTCCGAGTAGAAGTCCCTTCGCCGCGATCCACGATCTCCCGGCCTCAAGAGAGGCTTCACGACTCAAACAATCCATGTTAGCTTGTAGTGTTCCGTTTCTCCGATGATCTACGTCGAAGTTGCTATAACTCAAGCTCTCTCACTCAAATGAGGTGAACACCCTAATCTAATGGGCAAGATTAGATGAGAATGATGGAGTAGTATTTATGCTATCTTTTTATATCAATTTCTCACAAGAAATCATCGCCAAAGGAAAATCTAATAAGCTATTTCAAAAACTCAAGAGAGAAGAAGATGATGAATAATGAGATTATACTTTTTATATGAATAATGATAAGAGTATATCAATAATAATGCAACCATGGTTAATGATAACAAGGATAACCCTTGTAGAGAGTTAACTAAGGCTAGGGTTTGGTTGGATTAAGAAATGAGTCATAAGAAAATATCTATCATAATATTTTCTTCATGACAAAAGGAAAGCTTCTAGATGGTGCAAGAAGGAGCTAACCCTAATCAAACCCTAACCTCATTTAATCATCACTAAACATATTTCATTATTAATCATATCATGTTACTATAATATATATCACATATATATTATATATTTGTTACAAAAGAAAATAATACAATTAATATATATCGCATATATATTAATGTATTATCCGGTGAGAAAATGAAATAATAAAGCGAGCCAATATTAGATAATGTAATACAATATATCATATATATTATTATACATTAAATCATCGAATCAACACTTGATCCGACAATCCGGCTATATCGAATATAACCGACTAATATATCATGTACCGATTCATCGAATCAACACTTGATCCGACAATCCGGCTATATCGAATATAACCGACTAATATATCATGTACCGATTCATCGAATCAACACTTGATCCGATGACCCGGTTCATATCTAAATATCACAAGAATATAATACGGTATCTCATATCGCATTATCCTCGGTCCTGCACATATCACATATGTGCCTCTACTCCGTTTTTCCTGAGCCAAGAAACCTCTGTGTAGGACTCTAAAGAATCGTCAATACGCCGGTAGCAGGTGATGATCATATCAATCACCCACAAGCTGCAAGCGGTCAGCTAAACGTAACAGCCACCCAGGTATTGAGCGATCAGAAAATCAACAAGCTAGCCTGTACGTTTTCCTGTGACTCCAATCAGTAACACTCCCGTACAGTTCGGTCTGTTCGTCTGATATGTCGCATATCAAGTCTAGGGGTGGTATACATCAGACCCCAGTAACCGATAAGTCGTGTCGATGTGAGGCTCATAACGGGTCGAGAAACTACTGATAACACTTACCAGTAAATCTCTATATCAGCCCTGGCCAGGGACTTCCAGTTATAGCCAATCGAACACAGCACAACATCAACTCCCTGTACCGGGAGAGACGAATCCCCTCCTATCGCTCATTGCCTCCATGTGATTCGGGACTGTACCCAAAAGCCACCGTTTTGCACGCCCTCTTGGACGTAGTAAGGTGGAAATCAAAGCACAGTGGGAATCACACAAGACTCTATGACGATCTCGGGTCTACAGACTACCCTGTACCAGTGTCACCGGAGAACTGCCATCTGACGTGTGGTATATCACTATCTGGGAGTTCTCGGCGAGTCCGTCCAGTGTACCCAGTCTCCACTGAGCACCCGTACACCATCTTTGATGTCCAACACCGATGGATATGGGATCATCCATCGCCCATCATATGGGTCAAGATGCGTATCCGCTAGTCTACTCTGGTGTATCGATGCCCTGTCTCGATATACCCTCGACTAGGAACAGTTATAGGATGTACTCATCGACTACTGTGGCCCTACTAGTATGATCTCATCATAGTCCCAGTAGTCGAGTACAGATCCTAAGGGCTTTATCAACATATGAAAGAAAGACAGTAAACCAATACAAGTCAACATGTTAAGATAAAGGAAAACCAAATAGCATACTATCATGACGAGCAAGAAAGTCTTCTCTATATATATCCAAGCATCCATTATAATATACATCATATGTACAACAATGGCCTTTAGGGCATATACATAACTAACAGCTAATACATAATGATAAAGTCCGTAGGATATTTACTTGACTACTAAAGTTATGACGGCGATCATACTTATGAGAGCTTAGTAGTCCATAAGCGCATCATTTAAATGTCACTTGTCGTGAAAGTATCGAGATTGGGCATCGATATTCCAGAGTAGACTAGTGTATACGTTTCTAAACCCCGACGAAGGGCAGTGGCAGGATTCATAGACATTGGTATATTGCATCAAAGATTGTATACTGGTGCTCACTGGAAGTGAGTACACCGGACGGACTCACCGAAAACTTCTAGATGGTACTATACCTATCGTCAGATAGCAGTTCTCAGATGACATGAGTACAGATAGTCTGTTGACCTGAGATCATCATTTGTCTCGCGTGAATTCCCACTGTACTTTGATTACTACCCTACCATGGCTTTACTGAGTCGTGCAAACAGGTTTTAGTTGGGTACAGTCCCGAACCACATAGAGACAGACGCGATCATCAGGGATTCGTCTCTCCCGGTATAGGGAGTCAATGTCGCGCTATGTTCGATTGGTTATCACCATAAATCCTTGGCCAAGGTGGATGAGATTTACTGGTTATAGATCGGTAGTTTCTCGGTTGGTGATGAGCTTAACACCAACACGACTTATTGGGTTATTAGGGATCTGACATTATCCACGCCCCAAGACCCGGTATGCGATACTGACGAAGAGATCGGACTGTACGGAGATTGTCACTTACAGGCTCTGTAGGGATACAGATGAGTTTACTCGTCGACCTTCCTTTCATTCAATACCTGGGTAGTCGTTATGTACAGCTGGAGCCGCTGACGTGCTTGTGGTTACACTCACTACCAGTGTATTGTCGAGTATTTAGAGTCCCACACAGAAGGTTTCCCGGTTCAGGAGACGATGCAATATATGTATTTTGATACGCACTTAGGTTCGATTAAATACGTATATTTAGTGCACGTACTTTAATCGGACGTTTTGATAATATTGGCATGTTTGAAAGATAGCCGGATCATTTTGAGCTAGTATCATATTTCTCATTATCTCTCTTTTTGGGTATTTGTATTTTGACACGAATACGGTATTTATATGAATACGAGTATTTGTATAAATACGGGTATTTGTATCTTAATACAAATACGGGTATTTGTATCTTAATACGAATACGGGTATTTTTATCTTTATACGAATACATGTATTTGTATTTTTATACGAATATGGATACATGTATTATGATACATACTTAGTTTATATATATATGTATATGTATATATATATGTATATGTATATATATATATATATGTAAGTATATGTGCATGTGTGTATGTACACAAACATTCATTATGGAAGCTAAAAGAAGAGTGTGGGCTAATGACTCATGTCATGAGTCATGAGGTGACTCACACTCTCAAATAAGAGAATAAAATGAAGAGAAATATGGCTAAGGACTATTCCTAGACTTATCTCGCTTCTTCCTCTTCTTCTTTGATATGAGCTTCCAACTCGAGAAAAGATTTTGCAAAGAGAGAACCTTAAGATAAACCATCACTACATCATTTTCACTATCACTTCCTAGCAAGTTGTGATCATGAGTTGCTTCACTAAATTATTTGGTGTGAGGCTAGAGCTTGATTCGTGTGCTCGGGTCGATCATCTTCGACGAGTAAATCGGTGTCCAATGTCGTTCCCGACGACTTTAGAGCCTTGCGAGAGTTCTTGGAGCGGTGTAGAGGTCTTCCGCAATTGTACGGACACGCTACAAAGATAGCTAGCCCCCTAACCTTACTAGTTTAGTTTTCTAGTTTAGCGTTTGGAATCAATTCTAGGATATAGATCGCTAGTACTTCCTTTTAATTTTTTATTTTCGCTTCCGTCTTTATCGTGAGTCTTGCGGCGCGAGCACTAAGATCCTTACAGTGGTATCAGAGCTACTGGACAGGGATGCCGACCCATAAAGGGTTCTCACTGTGTGACAATAATGGTGAAGCGCAGGCTCTTTCCTACAGGGTGCCCGTGCGATTAATGGTCCGGCGGATAGTAGTCCGTCACGAGGGGACTCATAAAAAGTAGTTGATGAGGGACCTATCGACGCCACAGCCAGTTTCCGCTGCACTGACTGACCCTTACAGTGGTATCAGAGCCAAACCAAACACTTTAACTAGTTGTAGACGATGCAAGCGTTTCGAAACCGAAATTTTAACCGTATTCGTCTTCTAAATCCAAGTCTCTGTTCTGAAAATTTCATGATCTCTAAAAAATTGACACTTGCAGAAAGCTCCTCATTTGATAATATAACTTGGTATGAAACCCGAGGACCTAACTTTAATTTTGAACCGACAATTTACGTATCAAAATTTGAATTAGGTCCCTGGATTCTTGTGGTGGTTTGGAAATTGGAAAACTTGATTTTTGGTAAACTTATTTTTGCCCCAGATTTCAGTATATGTTATCTTTGTGTTCAAGCAAGTTCGAAAAACTTTTCAATCGAAACTAATGCTTCGTTTATGATCCGTATCTTTGTTTGTGGGTTATTAAACGTACTCTAATTACCATATGTTCGATTAGACATGGTTGCACACTGATTACTTGTTGTGTTGTTTGAGATATATCTTTTGATTGTTTAGTCGGATTGTCGTGATTGGATAGCCCTCGTGCAATTTGTTTATACAAGTTTGTGATGATTGTATATTTGTTTATTCGAGACGAGCAGCCGGATTGCAGCCGTCGTTGCCGCTTGATGTATATTCTTTTGGGTCACGTCTAGGTTGCAGGCGTAGTCACCGTTGTATATATTTTTCATTACTTGTACTAGGATACCCCATGACGGAATGCTCGAGTAGCCAGACTCGAGAATGTAGCGGGTGACTATATCGTGGAGTCGAGACCAGGTCACATCATTCTCTAATTGGCGGGTTGCTCGCCGCACTTATAGGGGGTGTAGATCTGACCCACGGAGAAGTGCTCAAGTTGCCGGATTCTAGAAAGCGAGGAGTATCCCATTTATAGAATTGGCGGGTAGCTTACCGCGCTTACAGAGGTCTTGGTTTGAGTTTGTATGGGCTATCCACACGACCGGAAAACGTTGATTTTCGTTTGCGGCTCAAACGAAACACAAAGATCCTAGTTTATCCGCTATTCCATATTGTTGTTTATCGCATGCATGTGATGTTTATTACTTGCCTGATATATATATATATATATATATATATATTTATTTATTTATTTATTTTTATTTTGCATCAGCGTTAGCCTTGTCCCTGCCCTGCCGTAAGTTAAGTAACCTTACGGTGAAGACCTAAGACCGTGTGGCGAATGCGGATGGCATATAAAATCATGCTATTTTGGTTGTTTCTGTGTGGCTTAAAAACATAGATTGTTGGGATCGCATTATAAGTTTAATGCAAAGTAAACAAACCTGAATGATGTTGTCGAAATCAATTTTTAAAACTACTCGGTATTTTTCAAAACCACTTGTTTTAAAAGCGGAGCTTAAACCACTCATTTTCAAAGCCACTCGAGTTCTTTCAACGATATCAAGTTCATTACGTTAAAAGGTTTTTTGCTAAAAACCAGTCGTAGCCATCCGTCATTCCAGACAGGTAGCGCCTAGTATTCATGCTATGTATGTTGGATTTCGTCAAGGCATAGTATATTGTAGCTATGTGTTACTGTTCTGCCACATAGAGATGCATTAATGTAGGAGAGTCGTACAGCTATTTTGGCCTTCGTCAAGGGTTAGTACGGGTGGGTCTAGATTAATCAGAGCAATGACGGGTTGAACTTGACTTGCGACTTATAATATTTTGGTTTTCGTCAAGGTCATAAGACGCTTAGTGTAAAAACTATATCGGAAGTTTCAAATATAAAGGAAACTTGGCAAGTTTGCGTATACCTTCTGAAGTGTGGTGATTTTGGTTGACTTCTCTCAAAGTTATCACACAATAATAGTTGGGTCTCGATTTCCACTGATGAGTAGGTATTACTGTTCGGGAGATTTTCACTTCATAATTAGCTAACATATTAGGTGTTTAGAAAGTGTTAACGAGATTACGCCTCTACGGAAACGAGATTATTTAATTAGGTCCGTGCGAAAGCACAGGAAGCCTCCCTCCGAGTACCAACACTGCCTCGGCTGAACGGTTAGCGAACTTGTAAGATATAAATGATCCTGACTAGTTCTCCTTTTAGGGTTTGGAGGAGAATTTAAGAAAACAGTGAAAGCCATCCTAATTAGATAAAGTAACTAACCAATCTAATTTTGATAGAGTGCACGCTGAGTGTTTCTTTCTTCTCTTTGGCAGTGACCATGACTGATCTTAAACTAAAACTCGTAAACCAAGTTGACCAAACCTTTTTTTCAAAACTGGTTTTGGTTTGTCATGATTCACGACTAAGTCGCATATATCCTTACCGCTCCTACTTACCCTTTGCCTTCTCCAGAACAACGTATCAATATGGATATCCATATTATTTGGAACGACCATCTCGTATAGTTACATACGAACTCGAAAAAATTTATTTCAGTTTTGAGGTTGGTCAATGGTTCTGGAGAAATTGAATTGTATAATTCGGTTGTCTCCCCTTCTTCACCTTCTTTTAAGTTGTGAGCTCCTTGTATAAGGAGAGTACAGCAGTTATGCTTGTTAAATAGTCTTCTAAATCTTAAGCAGGTGCCGATAGATAGGGAAGGAAGAAAACCAACTAGCATAAGTATGGTGTGCAGAAGGTAAGATGCGGACATATAATAAAGGATTGAAATAAGGGCAAAAGAAATCGCAACTTCTGTCGTAAATCTGAGCATTCGAAAGGGCATTACAAGGAATACTCGGCCACCCCTTTGAAACATTATGTTTCAGTATTCTTGTGCAGTAGTGATTGAAAACCGCTTTCCCAATTATATTCTGACTGTAGAGTATGTATATATCGGTTAAGATTCTCATATCTGTATGGCGTTACAGAAGATGAGTGTGAGCAGACTATTGGAAATTAAATGATTAGATTCTCAATATCAGAATTCTTTGTATTTGGTAATGTTTGAGGAAATCACCTCGGTTTGCCTAACGGCAAACATTTGTTATTTGAACAGCCGTTGTTGTGTACCAATTTTTAAATGAAATATATATATCTTTATTTTATAAAGTGAGATGAATTTTAAATTTATGTCTTGAGCATTTACCTCTATCAGTTGAGGATAGGGTAAGGTACATTGAATAACGATATAGTCGTTCTTGACCAAAATACAGTTTTCAACTAATGACACACAGATTTTAAGTTAGTAAACTCAATTAGGACTTATACATTATAATGTATGTTGTACAGTGTCCATTAAGACAAGTGGTTGGTACTCGTACTATATTCCGTTTACTTATGACTTCTGGTTTAAGACACGCATTTCATTAAAATACAAAGTCCAAATTTTGAGAAGTTAAAGGTATAAGAAAAAAGTAGAGAACCATACGTTGGAAGTATCAGGATTTTTCGAGGTGATCTAAGGTATATGCTAGGTTTTCCATCATAGTAATATTGGGAACTTGATTCTCTGTCAGGTTACTCGTTCGAGAATGCGCTCATTGATGAGTAATGTTGTATGGCCTTCTTCCATTTGAGGTTATGCACTGGACAAAGTTGCATAATTTTTTAACCTGGTTTTATCTAAATTAGTGCATTTAATTCTATATGGATATAGATTGGTTGCATATCTTATAGATATTAAGATATGGAGTCATCTGATTTTTTTAAAAGCAGAATTCAAACGAACTCAAGACATACTTCAGTAATGGCAGTTTGTGGGCTATACCAAGCTTTCGCAGAGGTTTAACTTCTACCACTTGCAAGATCAATAGTTGTATTGTTTTTGACTCGCTATTTTTTTATAAAAGTTCTTTGCAAAAAAATTTTAGTGGGAGTATGGTATAACTGGAAGTGATTTCAAAACCACAAACGATTACTGAAAATTCAATAGAACCTAAGAATTCATTTGGATTTGACAAATCATCGCCACTCCGTGGATTTTAGTAGGTAACCTCAGCCACCTGGGAGGTACTTCAGTATCCTCGAAGATGGGAACAGGAAGGTTCGCATCATGATTATGATGGCCCTGCTAATTATCAGCTGGCCATAGGGAAGTGGTGACTTCCGTATGATAATCAAATGCCAGATATCCAAATTGGACTCCACGCACTTCAGCAAATTATGGAATTTGTTGGGTGCTCCTGAAGGGGTAAAACCCATTAGGAGTAAGTAGATCTTTCGAGATCAGTGCAGGTGAAAAGATAGCAACCTAATAAGGCTAGACTTGTAGTTAAGAGTTTTTATCAAATACCCGATGTGGATTGTGATGAAACTTTTACTTCGGTATCTGTGCTGAAGTCTATACGAATATGACTTACCACTTCTGCTATTCGTGACTATGAAATATGGCTGGTGGATGACTATAACGTCTTTCTAAATAGGAATTTAGAAGTACACGTGTATATGACTCTGCTAGAGGGTTGTTGTAGTCAGTGGAAGCAGCAGAAGCTGTGCAAGTTGCTTATATCTATTCATAGACTAAAGCGGGCATCGAGGAGACGGATCATCTGTTTTGATGTGAAAATCAAGGTGTTTGATTTCATCAAAATAACAGATGAACATAGTAAGAAAGATGTAGAGAGTACTGTCTAGGTATTTAGATGACATACTCCTAATAGGAAATGATGTTTCTATATTACAATCGGTTAAACTCTGGTTGTCACAAAAGTTTCTCCATAAAAGATCTGGATTATATATCAGGGATTCTGGTAACTAGATCTATGTCGTTAGATCTAGATTTGGAAAGTGTCCCAATTTAAGTATTTGGGCACCATTCTAAAGGATTTTAGAATGGAAGACTCCTCAAGTGGTGTTGTACCCGCAGGTGATGGAGTCTTCCTCTCCAAAGAGATGTCTTCTGGACTAATGAAGAAAAGGACTCGTATGAATGACATATCAATTGTTTTGCCAATTAGGTCAATCATGCAATGTCAAATACCGGACCAGAAGTTGATTTTGCATTTAGTGTAGTAAGCAGATATTAATCCTGAAAACAAAAAGGGAGCAGTGAAGAACATATCGACGTTCTTAGGGTATAGTAATGGCAGCCTCCTTTAAGAAGCGATTACCAGTTTTGGCTTTCAAGGTGACCTGCATAACAGAATGGCTGTCTGAATTATAAGTTTACCCTTTATTGAGGGGCATAATATTAGAAAGGTTTCCAAGCAGATACTGAGGTAGACATGGCGTGGAATGCTGACTCAATAAAGGATACAGCCCAAGAAATTTGTTGGATAAGATTGTTCATTTATGAACTTGGTCCCATTAGGTATCCAGACAAATTCTAAGGCAGGGTATCGATCAGTTCGGTAGATAGTTGATCTCTACAAAGTTAAGATATTGAGAGAGATAGTTAGAAACATTTTAGTGGATCCACTCAGTGAGGCTATTTCTCGAACACACAAGATATTAGTAGAGAAGTTGGGTATTCAGTAGCATACGAGCCGTGGATATACGATACCGCAATAATTTGTTTTAAGTGCAAATGGGAGATTGGTGGTTATAGTGCCCTCAAGGCAATTATTGTAATCGAAAGTAGGCGATTATGATAATTGATGGAGAATCTATACAGGTAGAACAGTCTTGCTCGATATTATAATATGCTATCTAGTTTGTCTTTATCATCGATGTGTACACGTTTTACTTATTATTACGCGTCGCTAATACATAATTATAAAACCCGTAAGATTTTTGCTTGACTACCAAAGTTATGATGGCAATCATACTGCTGAGAACTTGGTAGTCCATAAGCACATCCTTCAAATGTCCCTAAGTGTGGGAGTATCGAGGCTGGGCATCGATATTTCAGAGTAGACTAGTGTATACGTTTCTATACCCGACAAGGGGCAGTGGCATGTCTCATAGCCATTAGTTTGTTGCACCAAAGATTGTATACAGGTGTTCATTGGAGATGAGTACACAGGACGGACTCGGCGAGAATTTCTAGATGGTACTATACCTATCGTCATATACCAGTTCTCTAATGACATGAGTACAGATAGTCTGTTGACCTGAAATCGTCATTTGTCTCATATGAGTTCCCACTGTACTTTGATTACTACCCTACCACGGCTCTACTGAGTCGTGCAAACAGGTTTTAGTTGGGTACAGTCTCAAGACACATGAAGGCAGTGAGCGATCATCAGGGATTCGTCTCTTCCGGTATAGAGAATCGATGTTGCGCTGTGTTCGGCTGGTTATCACTATAAATCCCTAGCCATGATGGATAAGATTTATTGATTGTAGTTCAATAGTTTTTCGATAGGTGGTGAGCTTAATACCGACATGACTTATTGGGTTATTATGGGTCCGACGTTATCCACCCCCTAGACTCGGTATACGATACTATTAGAGGAAGAGACCGAACTATACGAAGATTGTCACTTATAGGCTCTGTAAGGCTACGGATGAGTTTACTCGTCGACCTTCCTTTCATTCAATACCTGGTAGTCGTTACGTGCAGCTGGTGCCGCTGACGTGCTTGTGGTTAACCCCAATGCCAGAGTATTGTCAAGTCTTTAAATTCCCACACAGAGAGTTTCCCGGTTCAGGCGAAATGATGTAGTATTTGCGTATTTTGATACGCACTCAGGTTCAATTAAATGCATGCATTTAGTGCACGTACTTTAATCGAGTATTTTGGTAATACTGGCAGGTTTGAAAGATAGTCGGATCATTATGAGCTAGTATTATATTTCTCATTATCTCTCTTTTTAGGTATTTGTATTTTGATACGAATACGGTATTTATACGAATACGAGTATTTATATAAATACGGTATTTGTATTAAGATACAAATACAGAGATTTTTATTTTTATACGAATACGGATGTTCGTATTTTGATACGAATACGGGTATTCATATTTTGATACATACTTAGTTTATGTATATATGTATATGTGTGTGTATGTATGTGTGTGTATGCATCCACTCATTCTATTCTTTTGTGGAAGCTAAAAGAAGAGTGGGCTAATAGGGACTCACTCTCTCTTAAATAAGAGAAGAAAATGAAGAGAACTATGGCTAAGGATTATTCCTAGACTTATCTCTCTTCTTCCTCTTCTTCTCTTTTTCTTTGATATGAGCTTCCAACTTACGAAAAGATTTTGCAAAGAGAGAAACTTAAGATAAACCACCACCGCATCATTCTCACCATCACTTCCTAACAAGTTGTGATCATGAGTTGCTTCACTAAATCACTTGGTGTGAGGCTAGAGCTTGATGTGCTCTCGGGTGGATCATCTTCGACGAAGAAGATCGGCGTCTAAACTCGTTCCCGACGACTTCGGAGCCTTGCGAGAGTTCTTGGAACGGTGCAGGGGTCTTCCGCAATTGCGCGGACACGCTATAAAGGTAGCCAGCCCTCTAACCTTGCTAATTTAGTTTCTAGTTTAGTGTTTGGAATCGATTCTAGGACATAAGCCGCTAGTGCTTGCTTTTAATTTTTTAGTTTTCGCTTCGGCCTTTGCCGTGAGTCTTGCGGCGTGAGGTTGGAGCATAGATAGCAAAGGTATGGGTATAGGTAAAATGCACACATCTACTATTTGCCACTAACCACTCGCTCGCCGGCCGCTCGGGCTCCGCGTTTCCAGTTGGCGAATCCCCTTGCTATTGTTCTTTCAAATATTTGAATATAATCATTCTAAACTAGGGTCCTTACACTACCGTTGTTATTAAGTGGGGATCAGAGACCCATGAACACAAGAAGAGGTGATCATCAGTTCAATTTCTGACATATATGATAATGCAGAAGACAACCAGAGTTCAAGCACGTAGCAGTGTTTCGTTTGAGACAGGGAACTGACCATTAAGCGGCCATTTATTTCAGCTTAGAAAAAAATCGTGATCTGAAACTACTGCAGGTGGCCAGGCCATACTTGGTGGTATTGTCGAAAAGAAAGGTGGCAGTGTTTTGGTTGTGGAGTTACTGACCACCAGATCGACACCTGTTTGTCGAGATATCAATTGAGAAGTAATGTTCCGTGAGCACCGGTTGTACCGTAGAAGCAAAGACTTCTAAGGAGATGGTATTAGGTATTCTTCTCATTTAACTTCTTCCCGGTAATATTGTTACCTGATTATATACCATCCCGTCACTTAGGTCTCCTATACTAGCTAGTTCACCCTCTAGATAAACTCGGCATCGATTGTAGCACGCTATTTCTAGATCTGATCCGGAACTTACACGGGAATGGAAAGATTTTTTCTAAAAGGGAGCATCAGGAGTATCCCATCATTGGTGGCCGGGATTTATTTTGCGGCAGCTGCGAGATTGTTTAGGTATGGATTGTCTTGGTACCTTTCATGCCCAAATTGTTGTTAGAGCGAGAATGCAACGTTTGCACCATGGTTCATCCATTAGTCTTATTCCTTGAAATCCTTCCTGTTTTTCCTACAGATCGTATCTTGACGGGAGGAAAACGAAATTGCGAACCTTTCATCACCGTTGATTGTATCATGTAATCTTCTTGATTCCGTTTTGTTTTCTTAAATCGTATTTTATTGACTCTGATAGTAGGATTTTGGTGACTTAGATGGAGTTATATGATTGTAATCATGTGTCGCGGTATGATTACAATGTGATACTCTATTTAAGTAACTTCGAGTCCTACTCTTGATCCATTCCTTAATTTTATTGCATTATTTTGTTTTTCGTCTGCTCAATTATTCCCAAACCTATATCTTACCTAGAAGGTTGAATCCGACTCCTTTATTCAATTCTCTTGAAGTCCGCTAGCAAGAGAAACAGTATGCCAAGCTGGGCAAATGCACGTTTTGAATTGGTGAACTTAAGTGCTTGGGTGATAACATATCGGAAGATGAGCCTGGAAGGACTGCGACAACTTGAGTTTGGCCAAGTTTGAGGAAATGTCGAAATAAAAATAAGTGGGACTCATTAGTTGTTATCGGGGCCGTACAAGATCTCACACGAATAACAGAGACGTTGACCAAGTGAATCGAAAAGAGGAACCGCTCGTTAGGTCTGGAAAGTATACCCAAATGCTTGAGTTGGATTAGTCTTACTAAATTTTTCGGGGAGTTAAAGCGACCACAAGTATAGTCATCATTGATAGATCGCATCAAGATTGCTCGAGCATAGTATACTCAATTGAAAAGGTTGTGAAAACTTTTCTAAAGTTATCAGAGTAGCGCAGCGGAAGCGTGGTAGACCCATGACCCACAAAGCTTGGAGCAGATTTGCTAATTCAAGGAACCGGGTCCTTATAGTATGGGATCCACATGTGTGTGCCAAAACGGGAAACTCGTGAAGAAATAATGGAGGGGGCACATAGTTCGGCATGTTTGTTACATTCAGTAGGCGTTAACAGAGAAGTATATCCAGTAGATGGGAGTTTGTATAGCCCTTGCTTGCCAAGACTGATGGCTTGGCACGGTTTTTCTTCTTGTTACCGTAGTCGTTTGGTTCCATTCCATTCAGTAGAATGGTTTAAATCGATATAGCGTATCATGATTAGTTTAGTATACATGGGTGCATGCATATCCCCTTGATAAATCGTTTGACTTGATTGGACATCCTAATATCTGTATTCTGGTTTAAGCATGACATCTGTATTCTGATCTAACCGAGGACATCTGTATTGTGGTCAAAGAGGACATATGTATTATGGTCAAAAGGGCCATCTGAATTATGGTCGAGTGAGCGTCTGTATTCTGATCAAAAGTGTATCTATATGTATCTGACTTCTGACATCATTACTCTATATATGGACATGGATCGGTTGGGGTATCCGTGATGTGACATGCATGTGACTGACTTATGACATTATTCCATCTGCATGTATCTGATTTATGACATCCTTCATATGTATTGATTAAGATATGGTAACAAGATATCTGACATGTACGCTTGGGTAACATTCACGCTAAACAAAGCTCCATCGCAATCATGGGACACTTTTCGGGGATGTTCATGCTACTAACCCAATTCATGATTCCAACTAGTTATGAGATATCCCGGGGATACGTGAACGTCCATCAGCCAATTCCTTACACACATATTGATTGAAATGGTTTGGACTCTTAGATTGATACCCGATTTAATTGACTTTTAGATTGACACTGTTTGACTCGATAATTGATATCCGGGTTGACATATTGGTTATCTGCATTGTTTTCCTACAACGTTTACCTTCCTGTATTGTACTTATTTACAGCATGTGTTTCCTCATTACTTTACGTACATGATTTTCCCCAAACTTGTTTCCTGTAAATCCGAGTTTCTTTGATCTTGTCTTTTCCTAGTTATTGTCTGTTTCCTGTTTACCATAAATATGGGATTGTTTATTCTTGTTCTTTTCCTTGTCTTAGTATTTTCGTCCTCATGAATTTCGATGACAAAACTCTTTTGTAAGCGGGTATAATATAACACCCTAGAACATTGGTATAGTAAAATAATAGTATCAGTATATTATTTTTCTCGATTAAATCTATGTTTAATTTGGAACTTAATATTTCTCAGATATAATATATTATGGTTATGGTTGTCTATTGGTTAAATATATAATATTTAGTTTTAAGATTGGTTTCCCAATCTATTCGTATCCTATTTAATTATTCATATAATATATTCTATTGACATTAGTTGTGTAGCAAGATATATTTGTGTATAATAAGTTTAACAAAAGATATGATAGATATTGAAGATCTCTTTAAATCTTTTAAACAAATATGATTTTTATACAAATTGTTATATATGTGTGTGTATAACCCATCCTATATCTTTACCATAGCAAACTATATATATATATATAAATCTCTATCTCTCCATATATTATATAATGTTTAACCTAATTTATAATAGTATATTCCTAAATGATTTTCTTTCTTCCCTATTTAATCAATCATCACATTATTATCAAATACTCTCTTCCCTCATGATATTTCTTTTTCTTCTTCGTCTTCACCATCCCCGGCTTCCACACCTCCTCTCGATTCCATCATCTTCACCAAACCGAGGATTCAAACTTCCTTCACCCTCGTCCTGACCATCACCTCAACCCCACTGCCTTCGCAGCCACCGCCTCCACTGCCGGCTGCCATCATCTTCCTCTTCATCTTCACCTTCTTCGTGCTCATGCCCGAGACTCACGCCACCTCCTTAACCTCTGCCCTCGTCTTCATTGTTGTTTCCTTCAACCACTGTTGTCGGGCTATCCGTGCAGCAACAGCCGCAATAGTAGCCTCAACGACACTGAAATCCTCAACGGCAACACCTATTCGATGCCGTTCCGGACCACGAACCGAGGCTCCAAGGTTTGGCCCAAGTCCGCGTGAGCGCAACGATCATTTACATGTCTTCGGATCTCCGTTCCAGCAATGTTCGATTTTGCGCATGAAGTGTTCGACAAAATGCCCCAATGGGGATTTTCCGTCGTTTCTCATGTTCTTGCCGCATGCCACGCACCCGTGGATCCCCGAGGCAAGTGTTTCTAAATATTTGCTACATGTTAGTTATGGCCAGATCATATTTGGCGTAACAATATTATTACTATTATTGTCTTATAATTAAATTGATCGTAAACCATATTTAATGATATATCGAGATCTGAATCACGATACGTCAATAACCTTGATCTAGTCATAATATTTGATTAAACATGTTATAATTACCATATACCATATATTGCCGTAAAACTATTCTATCATTTTATGCGATTATCTTGTTTATCATTTCATTTCATATCGTTAACTATTTAATAATTAAGACTTAAATTTAATAAGTAGAATATAATAAAGATATTTAATTAATAGTACTTAATGATAATCGTGACAAGAAACTATTTTAAATACGGTTATACTAAATCCATGAACACGTAATAATTGATACAATTATATCAGTTAACACTTATCTTGATACTATTATGACTATCATTGGATTCCATACATCATGACTTGCTATTTTATGTGAATTAGATATACTCACTTATATGACTGAGACAACACTCTTAACATCCATGTACACTTATTCATGAATTGTACCATGTCATACTGTTATTGTTACCCTTATCATGCTAGAACCAACTTGCCGTAATATTTACCAATACCAACAACCCTGACTTGATTAACTTGATTTGTTGTCCTGATGGACGTATTCCTGTTGTCCTGATGGACGTATCTTGTGCCTGCTTATTCCTATGTAGGCATTAGATAGATATTATATTGTTACCTGACATGAACTTAAAACCTGGGAAAATAGGAAATCAAGAATGAAACCCGACTTGTAACTCAACAGTTCGTTACTTGCTAGAGACTGATCAGTCGATACGAAATTCGGGGTCCGGAATGATGATGTTGATATCATTCATCTATACATGACATTGTTTTACTGCCTAACGGCACGTCTCAGATTCAGGCCGAGAATCATGACGGTGGTTCCGGACACGCACGGGATACTATTGAGTTACATCGAGAATTCCATTGGTTGGTTTCAAATACTTTTAGGATAGATAATCTAAAGACATGGACCCTTAGATACACATGATATGATTGATATTGATATCTTACTTATTGCATCACATATACTGATATTGATTATTGTTTATACTCATGATATTTCGTTCTTGCACATAACGTACTATATTATTTAAAATTTATACTATTATTATGATATTTATGACGCACTGACGTCTGGGTTTTACATGGTCCAGATCCTTTGACTATATCACAGGAGGATCAGGAATATTTTGACATGATTGCTGAGCAGTGAAGAGATTTCCGCTTTTTTAGTTTAGTGATGCTTTAGATTTATTTTCTAGTTCTGGACTTATCGTTTTATCATTGTGATCCCATAAAGGACGAGCTTAAGATATTGTTTCTTTTATTATCTTAGATGTTTTTACTTCCGCCACCTTTCTCGTTATTATTTATTCTGGTAGTTTGAACATGAGATAGATGTTTATTTTCTGTTCTTGATATCTGATTGACAACCGTAATGTGACCATGGAAGGATATTTACTCACCGTAGGTAGCATGGTTGGCTTTGTTGCGGTCTTGTATTTATGTATTTTGAGAAACGGGACGTAACATGTAGAGAGTAATATGATGCATTAATTATCTCTTAATCCTTTGGATTCTTAACTCATGGCAGGATAAGGGATGAAGAAGAAGAAGGAGAGCTAAAGGGAAGAGAGAACGCAATGGTTAGAATGAATGAACAAGGAGAAGAAGAATGATATGTATTATTTTATTTTTCAATAAAATAAAGTAGCCATACTATCAAATGAAATGAAATAATGCATAGCCATGCTTCTCACCATTCTCATATGCCATCTTAGCCCTCCATCTCATTTCCTTATTTTCCAAAAATAGAAAGTCTAAAATGAAGTGTCTATTTTTTAGAAACAATCTTGTATAAATATAAGAATACCAATCTGTATATATATACCGTATTCATACTAAAATACGAATACCATATAAGAGATAATAATCCATCAAATATAATACTAGATTATTAATAAATCAATACTTGGTTTATTGATCCGGCTTAATCCTAAACCCGCTAGTATTAACCGTCCGATCATAAATCTGTGTAGCTAGTACACGTATTTAATCGGAGCCATTCACGTATAACCATATGACATCTCCATCATTTCGCCTGAATCAGGAAAACCCTCTATATGGTACTCTAAAAACTCAACAGTACGCTGGTAATTGAATTAACCACAAGCACGTCAGTGGCACTAGCTGTCATAACGGCTACTCAAGTACCTGTCAAAAAGAATACCAACGAGCAAACCCATTTGAACCCCTACTGAGCCTATCTGTGACAATCTCTATACAGTCCGGTCTGCTCGTCTGAGAGTATTGCATATCGGATCTAGGGATAGTCAACGTCAAACCCTTAATAACCCGATAAGTCATGCTGGTGTGGCTCAAGAACATCCGAGAAACTATTGATCTAACTATCAGTAATTCTCAACTGCCATGAACAGGGATTTATGGTGTTGGCTAACCGAACACAGCAGGACTTCGACTCCCTGTACCGAGAAAGACGAATCTTCAACAATCGCTCACTGCCTCCATATGGTTCGGTACTGTACCCAACTAAAAGCTGTTTGCATGACTAAATAGAACCGTAGTAGGGTAGTAATCAAAGCATATTAGGAACTTACACGAGACAAATGACGATCTCATGTCGACAGACTATCTGTATTTATGTCACCAGAGAACTGCTATCTGACGATAAGTATAATACCATCTAACCAATTCTCGGCGAGTCCGTCCAGTGTACTCATCTCCAGTGAGCACATATATACATTCTTAGATGAAACACACCAATGACTGCGAGACCAACCACCGCCCCTCGTCAGGGTCTATAAACATATACATTAGTTTACTCTGGAATATCGATACCCGGTCTCAATACTCTCACGACTAGGGATATCTAATAATGTACTTATGAACTACCCAGCTCCTATAAGTATGATTGTCATCACACCGCTGGTAGTCAAGAAAGAATCCTACGGGCTTTATCAACATATATTAAAGATGTGAAATAACTGGTAAAACATACACATGTTAAGATAAAATCAAACCAAATAACATACTATCATATCGAGCAAGATTGTCATGTATATACATACCTCAAGCATCTTATACAATAAAGGCATCTAGGCATACATATCCAACAACAAGGTCAGATTTGATACCTGTTATCCTCAAACAAAGAGGTCCTCTCACCTTACTCACGGTCGATAAGAAGATACGAGCCAATTTCTCTAATTAATTACTGTATACTTAATTCCAAATGTGCTAAGGTTGCCGGCTAGCCACATAATTGTAATGTTTTAAAAATCGTTTAGAATAATTATAAATTAATTAGCGGTATAACATGCGTTTTTCAAATAAAACCTAGTTAATAATTATTTCTCCATAGGTATAAATATGCTAATTCACTTATATAATTATTTATTAATCATGTATTCAATTAGTTATTTATTTAATTATTTGTTTATTTAATTGTTTCTTTATTTATTTATTTATTAAAAATTATATTTTAAGTACACTTACATACTAGTCTAGTTTTAACAATAGGTCAGTATAGGTTAAAGCAAGTTTATGCAACCATGACACATTAAGACACAATTTACAAATGACTAATACATTTTATAATATGAATGGTTCTAAATTTATTGAGAAAAAGAAAAATAAAAAATAAAATTGAAAATGAGGTATGGTGCATTTATTGAGGAGAGAGGGAGCCATAGTTGAATCGTTATTTCTTCCCCTCTCTAGATTTTTCCTTCACCCTCTTCTCTCCTTTTTCTTCTCTTCTTCTTAGTTCTCTTTAACCTAAAATTTTCGCTATCTCACTAAAACGCTACCCAAATCACCACAAATCCTTCACTAATCCTTTCCAAAATCCTATTTTAAACCCCTTCAAGAGTTTCCTTGAAGCAGGTTTTCTTTTTTGGTGGCAATCTTATCAAGTTAGGGCCTTCTTCATCTCTTTGTAAGGTATGAGTCAAGTTTACTATATGTTTTGCAAATCTCTTGTCATAATTGTTCTTAATTAGGTTTTAGGGTAGTGATTAAAGCAAATCTTAAGTTTCAAGAGAAGATTAAGTCAGGTTTAGGGTTTTAATAACTTCTTGGATAATCATGACTCATATTAGGGTAGTTAAGAGTAGTTTAGTGTCTAATAGTCTAGTTAAACTACCAAGTTTGCACTAAAACACCTTAATATTTAAATTGGTGTTAAATACCGTTTTTAATTAAAGATTAGGGTTTTTACGAGATCTGCTGTTAAACCAGTGATTGCAGAGAAAAGTTGCAATTACTGGAAGATAGTTATAGAACTAGAAATTCACCCTCAAAACCCGAGCCCCCATCTGAACTTTGAGGCTATAGATTTAATGCTTCTGGCCTCAAATTGCGGCCAGGTCAGGGAGTGAGGTCGTGGGTCTTCGTCAAGAGCTCTCTGCGACTCTATTTAGGTCTCTGATGTGTGCAACTTTCTCTAAGTGTATTTCTATAAAAGTCTAAGACCGTTTTACCTTAAATTAGGCGTTCTGTGTTAATGTACGATACGAACATTTCGATTCTTGTTTTAACGTTTCCTTTGGATAACAGCCCTTAGGAGTAGTCCAAGACTTTGTTGCACACGTTTAACGTACCAAGTTCACACGTGTTAACTCATAAGAGTTAGTTCGTTCGTATAATATTTGATTTTGCATTATCTCGGATTTCTAGCCTTACGTGCTAAGTTTGTACGATTCTAGAATCGGTTGCGGAGACGTCGGACACGGTTAGGAAAGAAAAGGCGGTGGTCGGATTCAAGCAGCCGAGACGTTCCGGTGAGTAGATTTAACATCTATGGAGGAATCGTTCGGATGGTGTAAAGCGCCCAATGTTTAGTACTAATCGCAATTCTTGTATTCATATGCTTATACCCATATCCATATTGCATATGTATCATCATGCACATTGATATTATTACACTAGGACACTTGCACCATTACCAATGGTTCATGCCGTACGTGCACTATCCTATATGTACACACGACATTGGTAATTGCTATATCACGAACACTATAGAATTTACTTGATAACTTGCATTTTTGCATTAGCATCATTATTGACATGTGATTTTCAAGTTATTCATCAAGCTTGCATCATATTAATATCATGTACATTCACCATTATAGACGTATTCATATATTATGATGTTCTTGGAGATTTCCGTTTTTATGAGATTTCTGGATTTGGAAGACAGCATGTGAATATTGAAAACTTACGATCATTTTAAAAGGAAAAATGCGGTTTCTCGTGATATGATATGTGACGTCCACCATGAATTTTCTCGGTTCTTGAGTTATGTATATACCCGATTCGAGAAGAGAGGAGGCACCGTCTGCGGGTACATGGTGGACCCGGTGAGGTACCCCGGGGCAAGAAGATCGTATAGAGAGATGTTGAACCTGACAAGGGAGCAATACCTACCGGTGATTGTTGGCCCGACGGTCATCCGAAAGATACCGACCGGAGTCGTGTGATTCGGATGGATTTGAGGGCCGATCTGAGAGCCGGCACCCGAGATATTGAGATTATGAGTGTCGATACTTGATACGGGTTATGTTGTTTTTATTGATAATTCTTTTGATTCTACTATATTAAAAATGATTTAAGACATTCAATTTTCGCATAGCAGCTATACCCAGATTTCATACTTTACTACTCATTCATATCATATCATACCAGTACATCGCATCATGATTCATACTTAGGATATGACGTCTTTACGTATATACTTGCGATTGTCTCATATGATATTACTTACTACTCACAAGCTGGCAACTCATCCCTGTTGTGCCAATGTCTTGCAGAACCGACCTGTCAGCATAGTCGCGGCAGGCACACTGCTACCACTTCTGCTATTCCTTTTGCTTCGACTTTTGGGCGCGATACTTTTTAGGTGGGTTATGCGGATATTCTTTTGTCTTGCACCATATATATTTACTTATGTATCTAGTATACTCCATCTACCACTTGTATATTTAATCTAGAGACGAGACTGTGAGATTTGTATTATATTGATATCTGGTGTCAAGCTCGTGTGAGCCAACTTTTATATTTTCTTTGTGGACAATGTTTTCTTTTCTTGCTTCTTTATTGTTTTGCACTATGATGATATATTCTTGCTTGAGTTGTGTTCCGCCGTTTCAGCAAAGAGCTAACTTCCGCTTGGGGATGCCTATTATGATTTATTATGTATACTCATGTTATGTATCGGTTTTGGGATCAGTTTTTACAAAGGAGGTGCTGCCGAAATTTTCATAAAATTTGAATCTTCAAAAGATTTTTGATATCACTCTTGCATGTTTAAATTAACCTTCTTAAACAAGTATTTTTATCACTCTATTTTATTTCACGGTTTAGATTCTGGAAATTTGGTTTACTTGAATTACGTTATACTTTTAGACGTTGCGTGATTTAAATGCCAGTCACGTTCCACCTTCGGGTCGTGACAATAATTGTGGCGGTCATTCTTTAGGGCAAAGTGTGATCTCACACTATATCAATGTTTATAAATGTATTCTTTTTCTATTTCAATTATCGGATTATCAAAAATATAGACTGACTTGGAGTTATAGATTTAACAATATAATCGCATAAGAATATAGGTCACCGACATAATCATTTCACATCTAGGCCGAACATGTAATCCTACCACACAATCATGCGGTTCAGTGAATCAACTATTATAGAGAAGAAAGTGAAACAGAAATATTGTCATATTATAGTTAACAATGTAATGAAGCATAAAAACAAAAAAAAATAACTTTGCTTTAAGAAAAACAAACATTCTACAAAATAAATTAGCTTTGCTTTTAACTGCCAATTTTACTTCAATTAAAAACCTAAATGATCTAACTTTTCAATATCAACAACCTCCTAAGTAGAGCATGCATTCGGATACGGGACACGATACGAGTCGAATTCCTAATCTTAAAATTCTGTGATACAATTCATTAGGATATGTTGGTCTTGTTTTGTTTAAATATATATAAGTTAAAACTAAAAAATCATCATTTTAGCAAATCTAAACTAAGAATACAGCCAATTTGTTAGTGTTGATGTGTAGATTGATTGCGATTCAGCAACTGATAAATGTTTGATACATCTAAAATACAATATAAAAGTTTAAATTTGCCAAAAGTGTTCCACATGTTCTCGCGGAATTCGAAAGAATTCGATACCTATCTGATACGGATATGTCCCCTCATCGACGAATCCGTGCAACTTAGACAACAACTAGCATGTATTCAAATTTTCTGGGGTAAGATACATGAATTCATTTCTTCCATTCTACTTTGTTAAAGGATGTCTACTCGATCGAATTGATAATTACTATAGTCTTTAACTGCCTCTATATATGTTCGTTTAGGTCTACCCTGAGCACATGTTGCGCCATTGAAAATAATGTCGTCACGTCTCATAACTGGGGCATTTATTGGTCTTCGTTGCATATGTCCAAACTATCACAAACAATTTTCTTTTATTTTATCATCTATGGAACCAATCTCCGACTTGTTAAAATATTGATTTCTCTCTATCTTTTCAAGATGACATGTTTCTTAATTGCTCATCATTCTTATCCATAAAGCAACGTTGGCCCTCTAGCCATCTTATAGAATTATTTTTTTCCAATTTCAATAGTATCTAAGATCACATAGCACTCTTAAAGCACTTCCCCACCTCAACGATCTAGATTTGATTCTAGTTACAACTTCCTCTATTTCGCCATCATGAAAAATTATAGTTCCTAAATAACAAAAGTGGTTATTTTTAAATATCTCTTTGCCATCAATCTGAACCGTATTCCCATTTATTCACATTTTGTTAAAGTTACATTCAATATATTATGTTTTTGTTTCGCTAATTCTAAATCCTAGATTGTAAGGTATTTTCCAATTTTTCTACTAATTTTTCAGAAATCAAAAGACAATTTTTCTACTACCATTCCTACCTCACATTCTCAATATCCAACAATTGAAGTGATCAGGCAAATGCACAAATCCATAAATAACCAAATAAAATTCTCATCAATAAAAAGGATCTAATTCTAACAAATAATCGACTAAAGCAAAGGAATCAAGACAACCTTCTCCTCTCGTTTACTCTCCCTGGAGCTCGCAGCCGCTGGACTCCGATCGAAGTAGATGAGCAGATCCCTCGTCTGCCTCACGAGCTCCGCGGGCGTTCGAGGCTTCGACTTGAACAATCCCTTCATCTTCCTCCTTGGAACTTCAGCAATCCGAGCCCCTAGAGTTTTTTCATGCTAATGCGAGAGAGAATGTTTACATCTTAACAGTTTGTTGTTTGCGTAATTTAATTATGGTTGTCGCTATCGAAAGAGGGGAGATTTAGGTACTTGTTTTGTTCTGAGTGGTAACCATAGCTCATCCGCCGGCCTCTCGGTTTAGACCCGTTTGGATACGGTGGACATTTAAAGAATCGGTATAGCTGTTGTTTATTTGGTGTTTGGAAATTTAGAAAAATAATTTTATGAATTTAATTTGGAATAAAAATTGTCCCAGATTACACTTGCATTCCTTTTAGGCTAAAAATATATAGGATTTTTATTTCAAAATTTGTTTGGATGGTATAGAAAAAGTCTGCTTTATAAAATATTTTTTCTATTATAATAAACATTGAAAATACCATTATTTTTTTACCCATCTTCCTTCTTCAACATCATATGAGACAAATGCTAGCTTGACCCAAACTTTTTTTCTCTAATTTATGTTTTCTAATTAACCTCTTCTTGCAGCTGCTGCCCTCTTCTTCCTCTAACAGTAAGCGTCACAATGAATGATGCAACTCTCTCTCTCTTTTTGTGACTAAAAAAAATGCCATTCTCATAACTTCAAAAATCATTAAAAAAATTCGAAGCTTTAGGGAAAATCATCATCGCCTCTAATCCAATTTCAATCTAAAATATCCCCAAAAATGCAAAAAATAAGACAAAAGGAGAAATTGCAAAAGATGGATTTGGATCTCTACAAGAAAAATTGAGATAGGAATCAAAATGTAAGGATTGGAGGAAAATAAAAGAGATTAAGAAAAAGAATGAAGAAAACAAAATTCCCCATCCTTATCAAAATCTTGAAGGTGAACCCCACGATATCGGCAGTGATCTTCCGCCCTTCCTGAAAGTGTGTCCTAGCACCCCTACTAAGTTAATGCCAGTATCAAATATGCAATTTTAAAAAAATCTTAGGATGCTAAGCTACACTAATCTAGAATCTAACTAGAGTATTAGGGTTTAACATATGATAAAGCAAGTTCTATTCTAAGCGATGGAGATTACAACCTTTGTAGACCAAGTCCTTCACTTCCAAAGCTCCGGATAGTAGTCCCGACTCCTTTTGGCTCCACTTGTAGAAAGGATCGAGCTTATTTTGCGATCTTCGAAACCGAAAATGATCCAGCTTGAAGTTTCTCTAGGTCAAATTACCTCTTCACTAATCAAGAATCAATGAAGGAAACAACTATACTTATGGGCTAAACAAGTGTAGCTTGATGAAGTAGGTGTTTTGGCTCACTTTTAAAATTTTCTCTATTTAATTTTCCAACTCAAGATGAAGGCTAGTGGAGGAAGATGAATATGGGAAAAAGAGTGAAAATGAGAGAGTGGATGAGCTACCACAAATGAGCTAAGGTTGTGTGTATAGAATAGCTCATAGACTTCACTTATTGAAGTATATAATATTTTTCAATACTTTAACCCAACCATACTTCAATAGTGATGCCAAACTAATAAATAAATATATGAGCCATGCTTCACACCATGCCATAAATATCTCTCCATTTTCCACCTCTAACTATTTTCTCAAAATAGAAAAACCATGTTCTATGCATCATCTATCATGACACAATATATATATATATATATATATATATATATATATATATATATATATATATATATCTATATCTCACACATACACACACACATATTAAGAGAAGAAAAACTTAATTAGCGAGCAATAATACTAGTTAATATATAAATATATCAAATATAAATATATATCATATTATTAAATCAACACTTGATTCAATAATCCAGTTATATCATATATAACCGACTAATATCATTTGTCGCCAAATTAGAATATGGTATCACGTACTCGTATTTAATCAGGCTCCTGCACATATCAGCATATGTTCCCTACTTCGTTTCGCTTGAGCTAGGAAATCTCTGTATGGGATTCTAAAGACTCGTCAATACGCCAGCAGCAGGTAATGATCACATCAGTTACCCATAAGCCGTCAGCGGTATTAGCTGGACGTAACGGCTACTCAGGTATTGAGCGATTAGAAGATCAACAAGCAAGCAAGCTTGTCCAAACTCCCGTGAAGCCTATAAGCGACACTTACCATACAGTCCGGTCTTTTCATCCGATATGTCGCATATCGAGTCTGGGGGTGAAAACGTCAGATCCCAGTAACTTGATAAGTCATGCCGATGTGTGGCCTATAACGGTTCGAGAAACTACTGATAACACTTACCAGTAAATCTTATTAGCCCTGGTCAGGGACTTGCTGTTATAGCCAATTGAGCATAACGCAACATCAACTCGCTATACTGGGAGGGACGAAACCCCTCCTATCGCTCACAATCTTCGTGTGACTCGGGACTGTACCCAAAATCCACCTGTTTGCATGACTCCTTTGAGCTGTGGTAGGGAGGAAATCAAAGCACAGTGGGAGCCACACAAAATACTATGACGATCTCGGGTCTACAGACTAATCTGTACCAGTGTCACCAGAGAACTGCTATCTGACGATAGGTATGATACCATCTAGGAGTTCTCGGCGAGTCATATTCGGTGTACCCATTCTCTAATGAGCATATGTGTACGATCTTTGATATCAAACACCGATGGTTATGGGATCAGCCATCGCCCCATACAGGGTCAAGAAACGTACACGCTAGTCTACTCTGGAATATCGATGCCCTGTCTCAATACTACCTCGACTAGGAACTATTAAAGGATGTGCTTGTGGACTATCCAGACCCACTAGTATGATCTGCATCATAGTCCTGGAAATCAAGTTCACATCCTAAGGACTTTATCAATATGTATTAGAGAGACAATATAATAATACAAGTGTACATGTTAAGATAAAGGGTAACTAGATAGCATACTATCATGTCGAGCAAGAAAGTCCTTTATATATATATATATATATATGGGGGGGTCCAAGCATCCACTATATCATACAATAATAGCCTCTAGGGCATACATATTCCTAACAATCTCCCACCTGCACTAAGGCCAGTTGTTGCAGTATCGCATACTCAACATCCTAAAAAATCTCTCAAACTGCGTCTGGGGGAGGGCCTTTGTGAGTGGATCCGCTATATTATCCTTCGTGTCAACTCTCCTGACTTCGATCTCCCGGCGATCTACTATCTTCCGGATCAGGTAATACCGCCTAAGGATATGTCTGGATCACTGATTGGACCGGGGTTCTTTGGCCAAAACCACAACTCCATTGTTATCACAATACAAGAGTATTGGATCCTCAATTGATGGAACCACACCAAGTTCAGTAATGAACTTCTTCATCCAGACAGCTTCTTTGGCAACATCGTTAGCGGCGATGTATTCAGCCTCCATCGTCGAGTCTGCGACGGTATCTTGCTTGGAACTCTTCCAACATACCGTCCCTCTATTGAGGGCGAAGACTGTTAGTTGTATGTATGCCCTAGAGGCCATTATTGTACATGATAGTATATTATAGTGGATGCTTGGACATATATAGAGAGGACTTTTTTGGTCGACATGATAGTATGCTATCTGGTTGCTCTTTATCTTAACATGTAGATTTGTATTATGATACTGTCTTGCTCTCATATGTTGGTAAAGCCCTTAGGATGTGTACTTGACTACCAGGATTATGATGAAGATCATACTAGTGGGGCCATGGTAGTCCGTAAGTACATTCTTCTATTTGTTTCTAGTCGTGAGAGTATCGAGACGGGGCATCGATATTCTAAAGTAGACTAGTGTATACGTTTCTTGACCCATATGATGGGCGATGGATGATCCCACATCCATTGGTGTTTGACATCAAAGATTGTATACGGGTGCTCGGTGGAGACTGGGTACACTGAACTGGACTCGCCGAGAACTCCTAGATGGTATTATACCTATCGTCAAATAGCAGTTCTCTGGTGTCACTGGTACAAGTTAGTCTGTAGACCCGAGTTCGTCATAGAGTCTTGTGTGATTCCCACTGTGCTTTGATTTTCACCCTACCATGTTCAAGAGAACGTGCAAACAGATGGTTTTTGGGTACAGTCCTGAGTCACATGGAGGTAATGAGCGATAGGAGGGGTTTCGTCTCTCCCGGTATTGGGGGTTGATGTTGCGCTGTGCTCGATTGGCCATAACAGGAAGTCCCTGGTCAGGGATGATTATGAGATTTACTTGTAAGTGTTATCAGTAGTTTCTCGACCCGTTATGAGCCTCACATCGGCATGACTTATCGAGCTATCGAAGTCTGACGTTTACCACCCTCAGGCTAAATATGCGACATATCAGATGAAGAGACCGGACTGTACGGTAGTGTTACTTATTGGATTCACAGGAGTATGAGAAGGCATGCTTGTTTATCTTCTGATCGCTCAATACCCGGGTGGCCGTTACGTGCAGCTAGTACCGCTGACGGCTTGTGGGTGACTGATATGATCATCACCTACTGCCGGCGTATTGACGAGTCTTTAGAGTCCTATACAGAGGTTTCCTGGCTCAGGCGAAACGAAGTAAGAGCACATATGTGATATGTGCGGGACCGAGATTAATACGTGTATGTGATAACATATTCTATTCTCGCGATATGTGATATCGGTCGGTTATATGTGATATAACCGGGTTATTGAATCAAGTGTTGATTCGATAAGTTGATATGAATGATATTAGTCGGCTATATGTGATATAGCCGGATTATTAAATCAAGCGTTGATTTAATAATTTAATGTATAATTATATATTTGATATATTAACATACATTAACTAATATTAGCTCACTTAAACATTTCTTTTTCTCACTTGTGCACATTTAATATATATGTGATATATATTATTGTGTCATTCTTGTTGATACATCAAACATGGGTGTATGAGACTCATACCATACTTATGATAATGTAGGGTTTTATTTATTTAAGATTAATCAAAATTAGGTGGAAATTAGTCATGGTTGATACTTAGTGGAAGCTTGTAGAAACCATTGACTTAGTCCACTAATTTTGTCTTACCTTAGATATTTATTAACCTAACTATTATCTTTAGCCATGGTTTAGTCTCTACATTAGTTATATGAGATATTATCTCACCCATGGTTGCTATTCTCACCCATTCCATTCTCCACTCCATCTTCTTCTTCATCTCCTTGAGCTCTCTAGGTTTTTAGGAGGTGAAGAAAATTAGTGAGAAAATTAATTCTAAAGTGAGCAAAAATCCTACTTCATCAACCTACACTAGACTAGCCATTTTATTTAGGTTGTTTGCTTCACTAATTTCTAATTAATGAAGAGGTAGCTTGTGCTAGAGTCTTCTCGACGTAGATCATCTTCGGCCTCGAAGACTTCGAGCAAGCTTGTTTCTTTCATTTTGTGGAGCCTAACTTGAGTCCGGGAGACCACTACTTGGAGCGAAGGGACTACTACATGGATTTATTGAAGTGAAGGACAGGTCTACAAAGGTTGTATTCCCATTCACTTAGATGTAAAGTTGTTTACATGTATTGTTTACTCTAATTCTCTAGTTACGATCTTGCGTTAGGATTCGTTAGCACGCTAAAAATTTTGAAAACGGTAAGGTCGATGCCTTCCAGAACCCCGTAATCGTGCTAGGGAACCCTGCAGTAGTATCAGAGCCAAGCTAGAGAATTAGACGATGTTAGGTAAATTACGAAACCAAAACAACTCCGAAACTTGCGACCCAATACCCCAGTTTCTGTTGTTTTTCAAAAGCCGTTTAAATTTTTTTTAAACAAGTGCAGAATGTTACATAAGATGTAATATGAACACCAGAGAAAAACGAGCCCAATCCACCGGATTTTGGCCGGCGAAACCTTTCAAAAAACCGATATGGCCGGTTTTCTATTATGTTTTGGCTTCGATTTTCTTTGGTGTTCCAGTTTCTGGGGTTTAGTGTATCAGGTATTGTTTGTTTTTGCCAAGATTGCATATGATGCTATCTTTCTGTAGTGGCAATTCGGAGCGTTTCGAAGTCGTATTTTAACATCGTTTAGGGTAATTTTGACGACGTTAAAAAGTTCAAACGAACATCAAACACCACCTCATGACCCTCTCTGGAAAATTTTCCAAAAGTTAGAATTTTCCAAGTTAAAAATATTCAAAAAATCATGCAGGTAATTCTATGGACCCTCTAGAAAAATGAAACCCTAACTCGACTTTATGACCGCAGAACCGCGGCCAAACCCTAGGGTTTGCGGCAGTTTCGCGGCGTCTTAGGTGAGGCAAGGGTTGGCCCTTCTACGGTTGGTCCGTAAGTACCGTGGCATGTTTTGGATATTTTTTTTAACTCTGCTCAAGTGTTGAGCTCTCTGGGAAATGTGGGTGTTAGTTGATTTGATCGAAACGTTTAATATCGTCTAGCTATCTGTGAATTGTGACACAATAATTGAAATCTACACTAATTAGTTTTGTGAAAAGTAATTAGTTGTGTGTAAATTTAACATTTCGGTCTCGGGTGAAATTGGGAATCTTGTTGAATTACCCGACTTTTTTTGAAAAGGTGTTTTCATATATGATACCCAAATGTAAGATTTGCATTGTTAGACATGAAATCCAGAATATGTGATATTTTGGGTTTATGATGTCTAAAGGCAGTGACGATTCCAACTGTTCTAGTTTTTCACTTTCTTTTCTGTGACCGTAAGTGTAGTATGTGGTGTATCGCCGGTTTCGTTGCTATACGTCAATGACAATTGGGGTACATATACTTACTTACGTTGATGACATGTGATATTATGTGTTGCTGGGATATGTTATATTGGATCGTCGTGTTTGAATAGCCGGGGTTTTTATGTGAGATGAGAGTTTTTCATTTTCATTCATGTAAAAACTTGTATGTAATATTCTTTTATTAGGTTACTTCTGGGTTGAGGATGATGTCACCATTGATATATATTATTTACTTATCCGCATTAGGATAGACCTTAGCACAAGTAACCGGGTTCTAGGGTCCAGTGGGAGACCATCTCGAGGAGTCAGGACCGGGTCTCCTAACTCTAGAATTGGGAGGGTTGCTTGCTGCTCTCGTAGGGGTCTAGGGATGTGGGTTTGGCTATTCATCACGACCGTGGAATCCGTGTTTTTTACTGGCTTGATTTAAAACGCGGAAATCCTAGTATATCCAATATTTCATATGTTGATTTCTGCTGCTGATATTCTGTGATGTGATCACTTTGTATTCGAAGACGAATGATAATATTATATATATATGATATATAATAAACGTTGCTTATGTTTTGTACCCGCGCTAGTCCAGCCCCCGATTTGCCGATAGTTAAGTAACCTAACGGTCAAAACGGGGCCCGTGACGAATGCGGATGGCATAAGCGTACGTTCTATTTTCGTTTCTTTATCTATGATGCTTAGGAATCATAAATGATGGGACTTCATTAATGAGATTAATGAAAAGAAAGAAACCTAAGGATGTTGTGGAATCAAATTTTCAAACAGGACAGCTCTAGTTCTTGCTTTGCATAGTGGTATTCCTTGTAGAATATCCAACACCTTATTCGATAAAGAAAAAGCCGAGATCCCTTCACCGGGAGTGACTTCTTTAACAGAAGCTAGCAGATGCTACAACTCACTCGGTTTTGTTTTTGATTGCTTTTTTAGTTCTTACTTTGCATAGTGGTATTCCTTGTAGAATATCCAGCATCTCATTCGATGAGGAAAGAGCCGAGATCCGTTCACCGGAAGTGACCTCTTTAGCGAAACTAGTAAAATCCTCAAAAGCACTCATTTTCAAAAATCACTCGATTCTGTAATGATATCAAGTTCCAAAAAGTTTTCTTAAAAACCTGTCGTAGCCCTCCGTCATTTCAGATAAGGACTATTTAGTATTCGTGCTACATTTGTTGACCTCCGTTAAGGCGTAGTGTGCAGTAGCTGATTAGTGCTTATCTGCTAAAGCATGTGATGCGATTGGATTAGGATAGTCGTGCGGCCTTATTGACCTCCGTCAAGGGTCGTGTGGGTGGGTTTAATTCAATCATGAAATGTACGGGTTGAATTTGACTAGCGGCCTATGATTTGTTGACCTCCGTCAATGTCATAGGATGCTAGGGCAAAATATTATCGGGAATTTCAAGCGTTGAAATTTGCAATGAGATTGCATACCTTTTATGAAATAGTTGGATCCCGATACCCATTGCGAGTAAGTGTTACTCCTGGGAGAGTTTTGCACTTTTCAATTAGCTAACCCATTAGGTGTCTAGAAAAGTGTTAATGAGGTTATGCCTCTGGGAAAACGAGGTTTACTTTAATTAGGTCTGTACGAAAGCACGAGGAACCTCCCTCAAAGTACCGACACTGGCCTGGCTGAACAGTTAGCGAACTTGTAGGGCGTAATTAATCCCAGCTAGTCTTACCTTTTAGGGTTTGAAGGAAGACTTGATAAAAAGCAGTGGGAGCCATCCTGATTAGATAAGATAATAACCAATTTAATCTTACAAGAGTATACGCTAAGTGTTTTCTTCTCTCTCTCTCCAGGTAGCGACCATGACACGCCTTAATCAAGATAATAATATTGATGTATTGACCGAACCTGCTTATCGCACTGAGCTGGGGAAAGTTGGTTCCGTTCTTTCTTATAATTGTTATAAGACTGAGCAGGAAATAGGGGAATGCCAGGATTCTCATGCCGCCCGATCGAAGAAGGAGCATGTTGATGCACTTTCTTCGGGTGTATTCGTTACTGAGAACTGTTTTTCACTGTGCTCTACATCCTGGGTATTGGATACCGGATCAGGATCCCATATATATAATCTGTTACATGGGCTAAAAAAAGGTAGAGAACTGGGAATAGGTGATAATGATATAAGAGTTGGAAATGGTGCAATTGTTGCAGCCAAATCAGTTGGCGAATATCATTTTGTATTACCAAGTGGTAATACATTGATTCTGAACGAATGCTATTACATGTCGAACCTGATATGCAACATTATATCAGTTTCTTTATTAAGTAAAGAAGGATATAATTTTGTATTGCAGGATAATGTTATGAACATTTTTCTGAATCAAAAATTGATTGGATCAGGCACGTTGTGCAATGGCATATACGTTCTAAATCAAACCACAGTTCTAAGTGTACAGAACACACACAAGAGGAAGAGTTCAGAAATGAACGAATTCTTCTTGTGGTATTGTAGACTGGGTCATATCAATACGACACGACTAGCTAAGTTACATAAGGATGAATATTTAAATCCGTTTGAATTTTCATCTTATGATACTTGCCAGTCATGTCTCAAAGGCAAAATGACCAAAACTCCATTTACTGGACACGGAGAAAGAGTTACAGAACTCTCAGGACTGATACATAGTGATGTATGTGGGCCCATGTCTACACATGCCAGGGATGGTTTCTCGTACTTCATTCATTCACTGACGATCTCTCAAGATTCGAACATGTGTTCCTGTTGAAACACAAGTCTGAACCTTTTGAGAAATTCAAAGAATTTAAATGTGAAGTCGAGAACCAGACGAGAAAAAGTATTAAAATCCTTCGATCTGATCGAGAAGGAAAATACTTGAGCAATGAGTTCCTGTACTATTTAAAAGAGAATGGGATTCTCTCTCAGCTTACTCCTTCGTATACACCACAGCACAACGGTGTATCGGAACGGAGGAATCGCACCCTATTAGATATGGTGCGCTCTATGATGAGTAACGCTGAGTTACCTATTTCCTTTTGGGGTTATGCGCTTGAGACAGCAGCATACCTATTGAATAGAGTTCCAACCAAATCAGTGCCTACCCCTCCATATGAGATATAGGAGGGGAAGAGACAATGCCTTAATTTTATTAAGATATGGGGTTGTACGGCCTATGTCAAAAGACAATCCGGACAAACTCGAGACAAGGTCTGTTTTGAGTAAGTTTATTGGATATCCCAAACATTCGCGAGGGCATATCTTCTACCACATTGAGAAACAAAAGGTGTTTGTTGTTCAACATGCCACCTTTTTAGAAAAGGAATTTCTTGTTAAAGAAATTAGTGTCCATGAGATAGAACTGAAAGAGGTTCCAGCCACACAAACTACGATCGATGATTTGGTAGAACTGGAGGATTCAGTAGAACCCGACGAACCTCAGCCTCTCCGCCGATCTAGTCGGGTTCATCACCCACCTGAGAGATACTACGGTTTTCTCATTGATGGCGGGAGCGAGAATTGCATCATGGTTGATGATGACCCAACTAGCTTCGAGCATGCCATCACGAGTGGGGATTCTGTGAAATGGCTGGATGCAATGCGATCTGAGATGGAATCCATATACACCAACAAAGTATGGACTTTGGAAGATGCACCTGAAGGGTAAAACCCATCGGGAGCAAGTGGATCTTCAAGAAAAAACTTGGTGTAGATGGAAAAGTTGAGAGTTTCAAAGCTAGACTTGTAGCAAAAGGTTTTCGTCAATGACCAGGTGTGGATTATGACGAAACCTTTTCTCCAGTGGCTATGCTTAAGTCCATCCGGATCTTACTTGCCATCGCTGCATACCATGACTATGAAATCTGGCAGATGGACGTCAAGACCGCTTTTCTAAATGGTGATTTAGAAGAAAGCGTGTATATGACTCAGCCAGAGGGCTTCGTGGACAGTGGGAGCAGCGGAAAGGTGTGCAAGCTGCTTAAATCAATTTACGGGTTAAAGCAGACATCCCGGAGTTGGAACATCTGTTTTGATGTCGCAGTCAAAGAGTTTGACTTCGTCAAAAACGTAGATGAACCTTGTGTATACAAGAAGGTGGCAGAGAGTAAGGTTGTCTTCCTCGTATTGTACGTGAATGACATACTCTTAATAGGAAATGATATTCCTATACTGCACTCGGTCAAGCTCTTCTTATCACAAAGATTCTCAATGAAAGATCTAGGTGATGCCTCCTACATCTTAGGAATTAAGATCTATAGAGATAGATCTAAACGGATGTTGGGATTGTCCCAATCCAGGTACATTGACACCATACTAAAGATGTTTAGTATAGAAGATTCCAAGCGTGGGAATTTACCTACGATCTCAGGAATCACTCTCTCCAAAGAGATGTCCCCCAAGACTGATTTGGAGAGGGCTCGCATGCAAGGGATACCCTATGCTTCGGCGGTCGGGTCTATCATGTATGCGATGTTATGTACTAGACCCGATGTAGCATACTCACTAGGTGTAGTGAATATGTATCAAGCGGATCCTGGAGAGAATCACTGGACAGCTGTGAAGAACATTCTCAAGTACTTGAGAAGGACTAAAGAGATGTTCTTAGTGTATGGTAACGGTGAACTCCAAATGGAGTCTTTTACCGATTCGAGCTTCCAGAGTGATAATGATGACTCTAAGTCGGTCTCGAGTTTTGTCTTTACCCTCAATGGAGGGGCGGTTTGTTAGAAGAGTTCCAAGAAAGAAATCATGGTAAACTCGACGATGGAGGCTGAATAAATCGCTGCCAACGATGTCGCCAAAGAGGCTGTCTAGATGAAGAAGTTCATAACCGAACTTGGTGTGCTTCCATCCATCGAGCATCCAATACCTTTGTATTGCGATAACAATGGAGCGGTGGATTTGGCCAAGGAACCCAGGTCCCATCAGCGATCCAGGCATATTCTGAGGCGGTATCACCTGATCCGGGAGATAGTTGATCGCCAGGAGATCGAGGTCAGGAGAGTTGACACGAGGAATAACACTGCGGATCCACTCATGAAGGCCATACCCCAGACACAATTTGAGAGACTCTTCGGAATGTTGGGTATGAGATACTATAACAATTGACCTTAGTGCAAGTGAGAGATTGTTGGTTGTATGTATGCCTTAGAGGCCATTATTGTACATGTTTGTATATTATAGTGGATGCTTGGACATATATAGAGAGGACTTTCTTGCTCGACATGATAGTATGCTATCTGGTTGCTCTTTATCTTAACATGTAGATTTGTATTATGATACTGTCTTGCTCTCACATGTTGGTAAAGCCCTTAGGATGTGTACTTGACTACCAGGATTATGATGGAGATCATACTAGTGGGGTCAGGATAGTCCATAAGTACATACTTCTATTATTCCTAGTCGTGGGAGTATCGAGACGGGGCATCGATATTCCAGAGTAGACTAGCGTATACGTTTCTTGACCCATATGATGGGCGATGGATGATCCCACATCCATTGGTGTTTGACATCAAAGATTGTATACGGGTGCTCAGTGGAGACTGGGTACACCGAACAGGACTCGTCGAGAGCTCCTAGATGGTATTATACCTATCTTCAGATAGCAGTTCTCTGGTGACACTGGTACAGGTTAGTCTGTAGAATCGAGATCGTCATAAAGTCTTGTATGATTCCCACTGTGCTTTGATTTCCATCCTACCACATTCAAGAGAACGTGCAAACAAGTGGTTTTTGGGTACAGTCCTGAGTCACATGGAGGCAATGAGCGATAGGAGGGGTTTCATCTCTCCTGGTATTAGGGGTTGATGTTGCGCTATGCTCGATTGGACATAACAGGAAGTCCCTGGCCAGGGCCGATTATGAGATTTACTGGTAAGTGTTATCAGTAGTTTCTTGACCCGTTATGAGCCTCACATCGGCATGATTTATCGAGCTATTGGGGTTTGACGTTTACCACCCTCAAGCTAGATATGCGACATATCAGACGAAAAGACCAGACTGTACAGTGGTGTTACTTATTGTATTCACAGGAGTATGAGCAGGCATGCTTGTTGATCTTCTGATCGCTCAATATCCGGGTGGCCGTTACGTACAGCTAGTACCGCTGACGGCTTGTGGGTGACTGATATGATCATCACCCACTGCTGGCGTATTGACGAGTGTTTAGAGACCTACATAGAGGTTTTCTGGCTCAGGCGAAACGAAGTAGGAGCACATATGTGATATGTGTGGGACCGAGAGTAATATGTGTATGTGATACCATATTTTATTTTCGCGATATGTGATATCGGTCGGTTATATGTGATATAGCCGGTTATCGAATCAAGTGTTGATTCGATAAGTTGATATAAATGATATTGGTCGGCTATATGTGATATAGCCGGATTATTAAATTAAGTGTTGATTTAATAATTTAATGTATAATTATATATTTGATATATTAACATACATTTACTAATATTAGCTCACTTAAGCATTTCTTTTTCTCACTTGTGCACATTTAATATATATGTGATATATATTATTATGTCATGCTTGTTGATACATCAAACATGGGTATATGAGACTCATACCATACTTATGATAATGTGAGGTTTTATTTATTTAAGATTAATCAAAATTAGATGGAAATTAGTCATGTTTGATGCTTAGTGGAAGCTTGTAGGAACCATTGACTTAGTCCACTAATTTTGCCTTACCTTAGATATTTATTAAGCTAACCATTATCTTTAGCCATGGTTTAGTCTCTACATGAGTTATATGAGATATTATCTCACCCATGGTTGCTATTCTCACTCATTCCATTCTCCACTTCATCTTCTTCTTCTTCATCTCCTTGTGCTCTTTAGGTTTTTAGGAGGTGAAGAAAATTAGTGAGAAAATTAATTCTAAAGTGAGCAAAAATCCTACTTCATCAACCTACACTAGACTAGCCATTTAGTTTAGCTTGTTTGCTTCACTAATTCCTAATTAGTGAAGAGGTGGCTTGTGCTAGGGTTTCCTCGACGTAGATCATCTTTAGCCTCGAAGATTTCAAGCAAGCTTGTTTCTTTCATCTTGTGGAGCTTAACTTGAGTCCGAGAGACCACTACTTGGAGCGAAGGGACTACTACACGGAGCTATTGAAGTGAAGGACCGGTCTACAAAGGTTGTATTCCCATTCCCTTAGATGTAAAGTTGTTTACATGTATTGTTTACCCTAATTCTCTAATTAAGATCTTGCTTTAGGGTCGTTAGCACGCTGGAATTTTCGAAAACAGCATGGTCGATGCCTTCTGGAACCTCGTAGTCGTGCTAGGGAACCCTACAAAGACAAAAGCCAAGACTGACTTGCTGTCGTCTTTATCACTCTAGAAGTTTGAATCGGTAAAGAACTCCACCTGGAGTTCTCCGTTACCATACACTAAGAATGTCTCTTTAGTCCTTCTCAAGTATTTAAGAATATTCTTCATGTTAGTGATATGTATGCCCTAGAGGTCATTATTGTATAATATAGTGGATGCTTGGACATATATATGGATGACTTTCTTACTCGACATGATAGTATGCTATCTGGTTGCCTTTATCTTAACATGTACACTGGTATTATTATATAGTCACTCATATACATGTTGATAAAGCCCTTACGATGTAAGTTGACTACCAGGACCATGATGCAGATCATACTACTAGGACCTGGGTAGTCTATAAGCACATCCTTCAATTGTTCCTAGTCGAGGGTATATTGAGACAGGGCATCGATATTCCAGAGTAGACTAGCGTGTACGTTTCTTGACCCTGTATGGGGGCGATGGCTGATCGCATAGCCATTGGTGTTTGACATCAAAGATTGTACACATGTGCTCATTAGAGAATGGGTACACCGAACAGGACTCGTCGAGAACTCTTAGTTGGTACTATACCTATCGTCAGATAGCAGTTCTCTGGTGACACTGGTACAGGTTTGTCTGTAGACCCGAGATCGTCATAGAGTCTTGTGTGGCTCCCACTGTGCTTTAATTTCCTCCCTACCATGGCTCAAAGGAGTCATGCAAACAGGTGGATTTTGGGTACAGTCCCGAGTCGCATGGATGCAATGAGCGATAGGAGGGGTTTCGTCTCTCCCGGTATTGGGAATTGATGTTGCGCTATGCTCGATTGGTTATAACAGGAAGTCCCTGGCCAGGGCTGCTGTTGAGATTTACTCGTAAGAGTTATCAGTAGTTTCTCGAACCGTTATAGGCCAGACTTCGGCATGACTTATCACGTTACTGGGGTCTGACGATTCCACCCGTAGACATGATATGCGACATATCGGATGAAGAGACCGGACTGTACGGTAAGTGTTACTTATAGATTTCATGGAGAGTATGGACAAACTTACTTATTGATCTTCTAATCGCTCAATACCGGGTAGCCGTTACGTCCAGCTAGTACCGCTGACGGCTTGTGGGTGACTGATGTGATCATCACCTACTGTTGGCGTATTGACGAGTCTTTAGAGTCCCACGCAGAAGTTTCCTGGTTCAAGCGAAACGAAGTAGGGCACATATGTGATATGTACGGGGGGACTGATTAAATACGTATATGTGATACCGTATTCTAATCTGGCTGTTATCTGATATCGCTCAGGTTATATGTGATATAATTGTAAGTCTACGCTAGCGCCCCGGCCGTCTACAGACGCCAAATGCGGAACAAAAACTTTTAACTGGCGCTATCGTATACTTTAACCCGGATCTTCCATTATTGCTAAACTAACAAACTGTAAAGAGTGTAGAAAGGTTATACCGAACGATCCGAGTCCTTCGTTCTTTAACCATCATCCCACGCTCCGTTGCGGCTGCTCCGATCTCGTCGATCTCCGATCTGCTCGTCCAGGTGGCACCACATCACTGATTCTTTAAACGGGCTCCCGCCTCTGACTCGAGGCAACTCGGTCGTCAAGTTTGCTAAAAGAGACGACCAAGAATGATGTAGAGAATGAGTAGATGACTTTGTCTCACTTCGTCCAAATCCGTGGACGATCGGTTAATGAAGTTGCCGAAGGAATCGGGTGATGGAATGAAATGGACTGTGAAATTCCATACACCGATAAAACCTATCATAATCTTTTCTAGCAAATGAAAACTCAAGTAAGTGAGAGAGGAGGGGGGCCGGCCTCTTATAGCAAAGAGGGAGGTGATCGTAGGAGAGGGGGGTGACCATAAGAAAAATATCATGTGTGAACACATGAAAATATCAAGCACAAAGATCTTAAGGAAAACAAAACCTCATTGAAATCAAAGCATGAGTCATTAACCTTGTCACCAATTTCTAGAACCTTCTAGAACCTTCTAGAAGCATGACTCACTCTCATCCAAGAAAAGATAAATCCGTCTTTAACCGAATGTTAAAAGACGGCTGATAGAAAACTGGAAACTGGCAACTTTCAAAAGTGATCCAGAAACGAATTTCAGGACAACCCCGAAACTGTATAAATATACCCGCATTTGTATTACGACCGAATACAAATGCAACTGAGACAAAGATATTATATCTACTCAATATAATACTCGGATCCGGCTTAAACCAAAGCCGACCAGTATCATCTGCCCGAAAACTGACACGTGCGTAAACGCACGTGCATTTTCCGAACCCTGCCATAAAACCATACGGCCTCTACAGCGTTTCGCCCGAACTTGGGAAACTGTCTGTGGGGGACTCTAATGACTCGTCAGTACCCTGGCAGTGGGTTTAACCACAAACCGTCAGCGGCACTAGCAATGCGTAACGGCTGCCCATGGACTGACCTCAAGGGAGGCCGATGAGCGAACTCAAGGGAGGCCGATGAGCGAACTTATCCAGAAACCCTACTGAGCCTAACAGTGACAATGTATATACAGTCCGGTCCGTTCGTCAATGAGTATCGCATATCCGCCTAGGGGGCTAGTAACGTCAGACCCCCAATAGCAGTATAAGTCGTGTCGGAGTGTAGCCCAATAACACCCTGAGATACTACTGGAGTACCTACCAGTAAATCTCCTGCCATGGCCATGGACTTTATGTAATGGCTCTCCTAGACACAGCACGACCTCGCCCCCAATACCGGGAGAGACGAATCCCCTGCCGATCCGCTCACGTGCCTCTATATGGCTCGGGACTGTACCCAAAAGCTACCTGTTTGCACGACTCCTTTGAGCCGTGGTAGGGTAGAAATCAAAGCACAGTGGGAACTCACACGAGACAAATGACGACCTCAGGTCGATGAACTAACCTGTACACATGTCACCAGGGAACTGCTATCTGACGATAGGTATAGTACTAACTAGCAGATTCCCGGCGAGTCCTGTCCGGTGTACTCATAACCCAATGAGCACCTGTATACATCTTAGGTGATCCAACTGACACCAGTGGCTTGTGAGACCGGCCACCGCCCCTCGTCCGGGTCTCGACTGTATACACTAGTCTACTCCGGAGTATCGATGCCCTGTCTCGAAACTCCCACGACTAGGGACCACAATTAAGGATATGCATATAAACTACCCAACTCTCACGTATATGATCGCCATCATACTGTTGGTAGTAAAGCAAGATCCTAAGGGCTCTATCAAAGTGTAACATGCAATCAGTCACCTGAACATGTACACGACTGATAAAGGCAAACCAGATAGCATACTATCATCTCGAGTAAGACTGTCCTACCGGGATAGGTGCTCCGCAATCATTGCAATCACGTACCTGCGAGCCAATAATTGACTATGAGGGTACTATCTCCAACAATCTCCCATTTGCACTCAAGGCTAATTATTGCGATGTCGACTACTCACAGCCCGTGTGAAACCGAACATCCAACTCCTCTACTAATCAGTTTCACAAAGCCCGTTTGTAAAACTATTGTGTTCGAGAAATAGCCTCAGTGAGTGGATCCGCCTAAATGTTTCTTTCTATATCTCTCTAAATCTCAAGTTCGCGGAGAAAGCCATCTCCCGAATCGAGTAATACCTGTCTTAGAATATGTCTGGAAATCTGATGGGACCTAGTTCATAAATGAACTCTAAATCCAAATTTACTAAAACTGTGGCGAGTCAAGAACAATATCACTATTGATCTTCCAAATGGTAGAATATCAACCCTCGTCATAGCCAGGGTCAACCCACAAACAGCCATTACAGAAACATGCCCTGAGTTATCCAGAGTATGGTTTTAAGTATAAGCTGGACAACTCCCCGTACCTTAACATCTTTTAAGGTACGAACTATTCTATATCCAATATAGAAACTTTGGCACTTATTTAATTGGAACCATATTCAATCATGCAGCTGTTTCCAGTGCATATCAACTTAATGGAAAGAGGCTAATCAGCATTACTCAACTTAGGAATCCATCCATTTATGAGTAACCTGAAAGAGAAACACGTTTCTCAAAACCATCACTATCATCTGAATACCAATCACAAGAATCTACATCTTCGATCTCTTTGAAGAATCCCGATACTTGTGATACATGGTTCTCTACTTTATTCTTATACCCACAACTTCTCAAAACTTAGACCTTGTATTTCTACGAAACACTTGTCTAAACACTAGAGAAGTTATAAGTAAACAGAACATAGTACGAGGACCTACCCCTTTGTCCTGATGGACACTTGGACAACATACAATACTCTGTATAAGTCCGCTGAGTTGAACAACTCATAACCTGTGCGTCGTAGGTTGAAAACTGTACCCTGGCGATTTCCTCAAATATCACCAATTACAACGAATTCCGACATAATGAGGATAATCACCTAATTCCCAATAACTTACTCCCACTCATCATCTGTAAAACCATACAGATATGAAAATGAAACCTGGTAAATACATACCCTTGGACTAAGTGTCTAATCGGGAAAACAGTTTTTCTTTAACAATGCACTGAAACATGAAAATGTTTCGTAGGGGTATCCTGGTATTCATAGCAATGCCTCTTCCATAATCCAATTCATGACTTCAACCGTATATTTTATTGCCATCTCTCCAAATCCCTTTATTTGTCTTTTAGTCGTTACCTTCTGTACACCATCGTTAGGCTAAATGGTTTTCTTCCTTCCCTACCGTTCGGCACCAGCCTATGGTTTGGAAGAAGACTATCCAGTAAGCATAATAGGTGTACCCTCCTAAACCAAGGAGTACTCGCATCTCGAGAGAAGGTGATGATAAAAGACAACTGAATAATACCTTATTCCTTTAAAGGTGAAATAGGAGTGGCGATGAAGTACGCGGTTTTGGTCGTGAATGATAACAGTCGCAATTTACTTTGCCCTCTTTCTAATCCCTTTATTTCGTCTTTAGTTATTGCCTTCTGCACACCCTACTTAGGCTAATTGGTTTTCTTCATTCCCTACCTTTCGGCACCTGCCTATGGTTTGGAATAAGACTATCCAATAAGCGTAATAGGTGTACTCTCCTAAACCAAGGAGCTCTCGCAACCTGAGAGAAGGTGATAATAAAAGACAACTGAATAAACCAATTCTATTTCTCCTGAACCTGGATCCATCCTCGAAGAAATCCCTTCGAGTTCGTATATAACCATACGATGGATCTATCCAATGGAAGTGGATGTCCGTAGTAATACGGGTGTTCTGAGAAATTCAAAGGGTAGAAGGAGTGGCAATGACTTATGCAACATCGACAATCCAAAAGCCAGTATTTTAAGAAGGTTCGGTCAACCTGGTCACTGAGTCATAGTCTAGGGTCGGTCAAAGGTCGCTGCCAAAGAGAGAGAGAGAAAAGAAACACTCTGCGTGCACTCTAACCTAGATCAGAATGGTTATCACTTTATCTAATCCGGAAACCTCCCACTGTCCTGTCAAATTCTCCCCCAAACCTGAAAGAAGAATCAATCGGGATCACCCGAAGAGTAAACCAACTCATCAGTGGGAATCGGGATCCAACTCTCATCGCATGATAACGTGATGGAATGCATCCACGTTACTCATACTCCAGAAGGTATGCGCATACTTGGCAAGTTTCAGCTTCTTTAGAAACTCCCGATCTGATTTTTGCCCCATGCTCTTATAACCTTGGCGTTGGTCAAAATGTCATAAGTCACATGCCAAGTTCTACCCGTCACTATCTTGTCAATTTGAACCCACCCGCACATGCCCTTGACGTTGGCCAAAATGGCAGAACGACTGTCCCAAACCAACTCATCTATCTATGCAACAATTGAATACCCAGCAGCTACCAAACACTATGCCTTGGCGTTGGTCAAAATACATAGCTTGAATACTACTGAATACCCAAAAGAAGTGACGGAGGGCTACGGCTGGTTTTTGGCGAAAAACCTTTAGCGTAGTGAACTTGATATCGCTGAAGGAACCTGATAGCTTTTTTAAAATATAGTGGCGAAAACCTTTTGCTAAAGAGGTCACTCCCGGTAAAGGGATCTCGGCTCTTTCCTCGTGGAATGAGGTGCAGGATATTCCACTGAATACCGCTATGCATAACAAAAGGAAACGTTTTTGCAATAACACTTTTTAAATTTGTTCCAACAACTATAAACAGGTTTGTTTAACTTTGCATTGATCAGAATCAACGCAGTCCCATCAATCAATCACACCAGAAAAGAACGAAAATAAAATGTACGTATATGCCATCCGCATTCGTCACTGGGTCCCGTCATCACCCGTTAGGTTACTTAACTAACGACAGAGCGGGGACTGGACTAGCGCGGGTGTAAAACATATACAACATCTAATAGTATATAAACCAATATACAATAATCGCTCCAGGCGTGATAATATGCAACATTACAGAAAAGTAATAAGCATCACAGAACAATACAGATAATCTGGGATCCCCGAGTTTCACAGAGCCGCTGCTGAAACCCGACGTTCCCCTGTCGTGTGGATAGCCTGTGCAATGAAACCTAGACCCCTACGGGTGCGGCAAGTTACCCGCCAAAACCTGAAGCGAGGTAGTCCTCCACAGCATAGTGAATGGAACACCCGGCACTTCACGGAATCCGGTAAATTGAGAACCCCTCCATGGGTCAACCTGTACCCCCTACGAGTGCGGAGAATAGTCTGCCAATTTTAGAGTGGGGCCCCTTTGCCTCTCAAAGCCATGAGATGCGGACCCGTTGCCCTCCAGAACCCGGCTATCCGTGCACTCCGTCGCGGGGCAAAACCTAGTACAGTAATGAAAAATAGTACAATAGGTACATCGACCGCAACCTGGTCGTGCCCCAAAAGAATATTATACAACATGCAGTGACGGCAGTCCACAACTTGGACGCTCGCCCCGCAATATCAAATGTACAAATAAACTCAAACTGTACTACCATTGCACACTGCTATCCACCAAGACAAATCCGCAACATCACAGCACAACACAGAACATCAACGCGAATGTCACGTTCGCAAACCCGTCTAAAAGAACTATAGCAATCGGACGCGGTTTACCGATCAAATGACATTTCCGGTCGGAGATATAATGTAAGCACTGTAAACTAACATGTTTAAATTTCGATCGACAAAATATCACAAAGTGGGCCCCACGCAAATCTGGAGAACAGTAACAAAACCTGGGCCCAAAAGATATATACCAAAAACCCAAAATTCCACCAGAGAAGACACTGAGAAAATTTGATGCAGTGATTCATTAGGATGGCCGCGGATCCGCGGCCAAACCATGGGTTTGGCCGCGCTTCCGCGGCTATATAGTGGAATCACTTGCTCAAATTTTGTCGTGTGCCTTAGAAAACCCTGCACAGATTTCTGAGATATGTAAAATAATTTTAGGACACCATTTAAAATCAACAGAAACTGTCAAGTTGGAAAAATGTGATTTTTGATTTCCGGTTCGATCGATGTTTTAAACGCGTTAGCACAAGTTAGTATAGCAAAATAGTGAGGCTCTGATACCACTGTAAGTCTACGCTAGCGCCCCGGCCGTCTACAGACGCCAAATGCGGAACAAAAACTTTTAACTGGCGCTATCGTATACTTTAACCCGGATCTTCCATTATTGCTAAACTAACAAACTGTAAAGAGTGTAGAAAGGTTATACCGAACGATCCGAGTCTTTCGTTCTTTAACCATCATCCCACGCTCCGTTGCGGCTGCTCCGATCTCGTCGATCTCCGATCTGCTCGTCCAGGTGGCACCACATCACTGATTCTTTAAACGGGCTCCCGCCTCTGACTCGAGGCAACTTGGTCGTCAAGTTTGCTAAAAGAGACGACCAAGAATGATGTAGAGAATGAGTAGATGACTTTGTCTCACTTCGTCCAAATCCGTGGACGATCGGTTAATGAAGTTGCCGAAGGAATCGGGTGATGGAATGAAATGGACTGTGAAATTCCATACACCGATAAAACCTATCATAATCTTTTCTAGCAAATGAAAACTCAAGTAAGTGAGAGAGGAGGGGGGCCGGCCTCTTATAGCAAAGAGGGAGGTGATCGTAGGAGAGGGGGGTGACCATAAGAAAAATATCATGTGTGAACACATGAAAATATCAAGCACAAAGATCTTAAGGAAAACAAAACCTCATTGAAATCAAAGCATGAGTCATTAACCTTGTCACCAATTTCTAGAACCTTCTAGAACCTTCTAGAAGCATGACTCACTCTCATCCAAGAAAAGATAAATCCGTCTTTAACCGAATGTTAAAAGACGGCTGATAGAAAACTGGAAACTGGCAACTTCCAAAAGTGATCCTGAAACGAATTTCAGGACAACCCCGAAACTGTATAAATATACCCGCATTTGTATTACGACCGAATACAAATGCAACTGAGACAAAGATATTATATCTACTCAATATAATACTTGTATCCGGCTTAAACCAAAGCCGACCAGTATCATCTGCCCGAAAACTGACACGTGCGTAAACGCACGTGCATTTTCCGAACCCTGCCATAAAACCATACGGCCTCTACAGCGTTTCGCCCAAACTTGGGAAACTGTCTGTGGGGGACTCTAATGACTCGTCAGTACCCTGGCAGTGGGTTTAACCACAAACCGTCAGCGGCACTAGCAATGCGTAACGGCTGCCCATGGACTGACCTCAAGGGAGGCCGATGAGCGAACTCAAGGGAGGCCGATGAGCGAACTCATCCAGAAACCCTACTGAGCCTAACAGTGACAATGTATATACAGTCCGGTCCGTTCGTCAATGAGTATCACATATCCGCCTAGGGGGCTAGTAACGTCAGACCCCCAATAGCAGTATAAGTCGTGTCGGAGTGTAGCCCAATAACACCCTGAGATACTACTGGAGTACCTACCAGTAAATCTCCTGCCATGGCCATGGACTTTGTGTAATGGCTCTCCTAGACACAGCACGACCTCGCCCCTAATACCGGGAGAGACGAATCCCCTGCCGATCCGCTCACGTGCCTCCATATGGCTCGGGACTGTACCCAAAAGCTACCTGTTTGCACGACTCCTTTGAGACGTGGTAGGGTAGAAATCAAAGCACAGTGGGAACTCACACGAGACAAATGACGACCTCAGGTCGATGAACTAACCTGTACACATGTCACCAGGGAACTGCTATCTGACGATAGGTATAGTACTAACTAGCAGATTCCCGGCGAGTCCTGTCCGGTGTACTCATAACCCAATGAGCACCTGTATACATCTTAGGTGATCCAACTGACACCAGTGGCTTGTGAGACCGGCCACCGCCCCTCGTCCGGGTCTCGACTGTATACACTAGTCTACTCCGGAGTATCGATGCCCTGTCTCGAAACTCCCACGACTAGGGACCACAATTAAGGATATGCATATAAACTACCCAACTCTCACGTATATGATCGCCATCATACTGTTGGTAATAAAGCAAGATCCTAAGGGCTCTATCAAAGTGTAACATGCAATCAGTCACCTGAACATGTACACGACTGATAAAGGCAAACCAGATAGCATACTATCATCTCGAGTAAGACTGTCCTACCGGGATAGGTCCTCCGCAATCATTGCAATCACGTACCTGCGATCCAATAATTGACTATGAGGGTACTATCTCCAACAATAATCGGATTATCGAATCTAGTGTTGATTTGATAATGTGATATACAGATAAATGATATTAGTCGGTTATATATGATATAACCGGATTATTAAATCAAGTGTTGATTTAATAATATGATATATATTATATTTGATATAGTTATATCTAAACTAATATTATTAGCTCACTAAATATTTTCTTATATATATTAATATACATATTTGATATATATATATAAATATATAATGAAGTATAGTGTATTTTCTATTTTTTGGAAAATGGAAAAAGAGGTGGAAAATGAGAGCATGGTGTAAAGCATGGCTTGATGAATATTTATTCATCTCACTACACTATTGAAGTATGGTTGCAATTGAATATTGATTCAATTGAGACGCTTCAATAATGTATGAGTTTCACAAGCCATTCTTGACTTGCTCATTTTTTCATTACTTGAGCTTTCCAAGTTCTCTTGCTCTCATCTTCTTCTTCCTCTTGATGCTTCAAGCCACAACCCCTCACATGTGATGTGAACCATAGGGCTTGAATAAAATCTAGTGAGCAAACTAACACCCCTACTTCACCATCCTACACTTGATTAGCAATCAAGTGTAGCGTGTTTCCTTCTCTAAAAAGTTTAGTGAAGAGATAGCTTGGATTGCGGAGCTTCGGGTAGATCATTTTCAGCATGAAGATTTTCGTAGCAAGCTCGATCCAACTCCAAATGGAGCCTTGTGGAGTCGCGTGGATTACAACCCAGAGTTTTAGAAGAGAAGGACACGACCATCAAAGGTTGTAGCCTCCTTCCCTTCTATTAGTTTTGTCATATCATCATAGGAAACCCTAATTATTCTAGTTAAGATCTTGGTTAGTGTTCGTTAGCTCCCGAAAATTTTAAAATTGCATGTGTGATGCCCGTGTAAACCCCGTCGCGGTTCTAGCATACACTTTCATGGTATCAGAGCCAAGCTAGGCAATTAGGGAAAGTCTTTACGGTGTTAAAGAGTTCGATCGATTTTTCGAAACCGAAACTTATGAAGTTTCTGTCGATTTTTTCAAAAGTTTCAATTTTCGTAATTAAAAATATGTAGAAAATTGCGCAGGGTATTTAATGGAGCCCTAAGAAATTAGAGGCGCCAAGTCCATCAAATGGCCGCGGAACCGCGGCATAAACCCATGTTTGGCCGCGGTTCCGCCGCAATTTTGTGGATTTACACCAATTTTCTTGTGTTGTTCCATGGTTATATTTGGTACTTTCTAGGTGTTTTTAATGATACTCAAGTTGTTGAGGTCTCTGGAATTTGTGGGTGTTTGTTAAATCGATCGAAATGTTTAATGTCGTTTAGAATTTGATGATATGTGATACAATTGTTAGAATCCGGAATAATTAGTTTTGTGAAAACTAATTAGTATATTGTAAATCTAGTGTTTTAGTCTCGGTTAGTCGGTTGCCACGGAGTTTTGATTCGGATCAAAACTCCGTCGCAATCGCGTATCGTACGTGAACACTCGCCGGATAATTCTAGTAGACAGCCACACCTAATAGCCCTGACCAAGTGACTGTAGGAGAACCCCGTTGCCAAAAGCACCCACTCGGATGCTTACGGCCACGGTGTTCCGCCTCAGTGCACTTCGTCGACGGCATCGGGGGTGCGGCCATCTACTAAAGTTTCCGATGAGCATTCGATAAAGTAGTCGGGAATCTTGTTGAATTACCCGACTAAATGATTGAAAAGTGTTTTCAATTTGAGACTAAAGTACAGGGTTTATAAGTTAGGCATGAAATCCGGAATATGAGATATTCCAGATTTATGATGTCTAATTATATTGCGGATTCTAATTATTGTAGTTTTTCATTTCATTTATGCGACCGTAAGTGTAATATGTGGGGTATCCCGATCTCGTTGCTATATGTCAACGAAATTCGGGATACACGTATTTACTTATGTTGATGACATGAGATGTTATGTGTTGCAGTGATATGTTTATTGGATCATCGTGATTGAATAGCCGGGGGTTTTATGTGAGATGAGAGTTTTTATTTTCATTCATGTAAAATCTATATGTAATATTCTTTTATTGGGACACTTCCGGATTGAGGATGATATCACCATTGATGTATATTATTTAGTTTTCCGCATTAAGATAGACCCAAGGCGGGGAGCACAAGTAACCGAGTTCTGGAGTCCAGTGGGAGACCATCTCGAGGAGTCGAGATCGGGTCTCCTAACTCTAGAATTGGCAAGGTTGCTTTCCGCTCTTGTAGGGATCTATGGGATATGGGTTTGGCTATTTATCACGACCGTGGAATCCCTGTTTTTCATTACTGGTTGAATTTAAAACACGGACTTCCTAGTATATCCAATATTTTATATGTTGCTTCTGCTGCTTGGTTTTGTGATGTGATCATATAACTGTGTGAGACGAATGTTATATTATATATATGATATATAATAAACGTTGCTTATGTTTTGCACCCGCGCTAGTCCAGCCTCCGCTCTGCCGTTAGTTAAGTAATCTAACGGTGCATGACGGGGCCCCATGGCGAATACGGATGGCATAAGCGTACGTTCTATTTTCGTTTCATTTTTCTGTGATGTTTAGGAAACATAAAATGATGGGATTTCGTTAATGAGATTAATGAAAGAAAAGAAACCTAAAGATGTTATAGAATCAAAAATTTTCAAAAAGGTAGTTGTAGTTCTTGTTTTGCATAGTGGTATTCCTTGATGAATATCCACCACCTTATTCGATGAGGAAAGAGCCGAGATCTCTTCACCGGGAGTGACCTCTTTAGCGAAACTAGCAAATTCTAAAACCCATTCGGTTTATTATGACAGCTTCTATAGTTCTTACTTTGCATAGTGGTATTCCTTGATGGATATCTAGCACCTCATTCGATGAGGAAAGAGCCGAGATCCCTTCACCGGGAGTGACCTCTTTAGCAAAACCTAGCAGATCCTATCGGGTTTGTTTTTGAAAACTACTCGATTTTTAAAGCGGAGCTTAAACCACTCCTTTTCAAATCACATGATTCTATAACGATATCAAGTTCATTACGTTAAAGGTTTTCTTAAAAACCAGTCGTAGCCCTCCGTCATTTCAGATAAGTGCTATTTAGTATTCGTGCTGTGTTTGTTAACCATAGCCAAGGCGTCGTGTGCGGTAGGTAATTAGCGCTTATCTACAGTATGCGATGCGATTGAGTTAGGATAGTCGTACTGCTTTGTCGACTTTAACCAAGGTGTAAGTCGATATCGCGCACCCCGCGGGTTCACGGGGAGGCGAAATACGTAAAAAAATGATTTTTAAGGGCTTCGCAGCACCGACTTGAACTCCAGGATCGATACTAAACCTTAACTAGCTAACCAGTATGAGGTTAACTACTCGGATAGGAAGTTATACCCCACGTTACATGTCCTTCGGGTCTTCTTTGCTGTCCTCCTCATCATAAGCTCCGAGAATCGTAACGGATCGAAGCCTCCTTGTCGGCCTCCTCGAGTCAAAGACGATCCACCCAAGAGTCTATAGATTGAGCTCCTATCTTAAATCCGAGGTAACTACGGCATCTAGTTTGCTAAAGTAGATGCCCTAGATGATATAGAGAGTGTAGATGAATTACTGTGTCTCTGTTTGCCCTAGGTTTCTCAACACATGAGAGATTTAGGGTTTGAGGAAGAAGAAGGGGACTTGAGGAAAAGCCAGAGAAGAAAAATGAACAAGTGAGTGAGAGTAGATAAGTGTTGTGACCATTTGTGATGAATAATGAATACCAATAATCTAAACACAAAATATCTAGCATCCATCAAAATATCACATGGTGAGTCACTTGGTGAGTCATGCCATGAGTCACCAAGTAGCCATGCCTCACTTAATGCAAACCTTCACCTCATTTCCTCTACCTTATAAACATTTAATCAAAATGGTAAATCCAAATATGAGGTGTCTTCTTCTAGAAACAATCTCGAGTAAATTACGATAATGCCCCTCAACCGTATATACATACCCGTATCCTTATTCTCAAAAATACGAATACAAAGAGACGAAAATAATTCATCAGTATAATACTAGGATCTGGCTTAAAACATAGCCCACTAGTATTATCTGTCCGAATCATCATACGTGCACAAGTACACGTACGTGATCAAACCCTGTCGAAAAACCATACGACCTCTACATCTTTTACCCGATGCAGGGAAACCCTCTGTATGGGACTCTAAAGACTCGAGACTACGCTGGCAGTGGGTTTAACCATAAGCCGTCAGCGGTACTATCTGCACGTAACGGCTACCCAAGTATTTGTCGACAAGAAGGCCGATGAGCAAACTCATCTGAACTCCTACTGGACCTATCTGTGACAATCTCCGTACAGTCTGGTCTATTCGTCTAAGATTATCGCATATCGGGCCTAGGGGGCAGTAATCGTCAGACCCTAATAGCGCAATAAGTCGTGCTGGAGTGTAGCCCAAAACACCATGAGAAACTACTGGAGTACCTACCAGTAAATCTCACTTGCCCTGACCAGGGACTTTGTGTAATGACTTTCTGAACACAGCGCGATATCAACCCCCAATACCGGGAGAGATGAATCCTATCTAATCACCACTGCCTGTTGGCTATAGTGCCTTCAAGTCAATTATTGAATCGCAGGCACGTGATTGCGATGATTGAGGGAGTACCTATACGGATAAAACAGTCTTACTCAAGATGATTATATGCTATCTGGTTTATCTTTTGTAGGGTTTGCTTAGCACCTTAACTAGGTTTTGGCAAGCATCAAACATGCTATATTAAAAAAATGATGTGCTAAACAAAACCATCCATTAATCGAACTAGAAATTTAGGGTAACAACAAGAAGTATCACATAATATCAAGTGTTAAAGACAAAGAGGTGAGAAATACAACCTTTGTAGATCTCTCCTCCTTGACTCCTTGGATCAACAAAGTGTTTGAACGGGTTCGCTTGAGTCTTTCAAACTCCACAACGATCCACCACGGAGTCCCTCAGCTCAAGCTCCTAGCTTCATTTGATCTAAAAAGAAGTGGAGCAAACAACCTACACTAGTGGGCTAGACTAATATAAATTGGTGATGTGGGTTGTAATCTCACTTAAAAACCTTTTCTTTTTATTTCCTTCACTCACTTGAAAAACCTAGAGAGCTTGAAGGAGGAGGAAGAAGAAGGAGATGGCTAAGCTTGAGCTCTTTTGTGATAATATCACAATAAAATGAGAATAGAAAATAAATATGAGAAGTCACACTCACCCACAACCATGGTTATAAAATATCTAGATATTTTCATATTGAGTTAAAGAACAAATAGAAAATAGACCATGGTTAAACTTAGGTCAACATAAGAAGAGTGTAGAAGAATAATCCAACCATGATATAATTCCTATTTTCTTTTTCTCAATATAAAAAATATACAAATATTTATACCATGTGAGTCTTGCATAGCCATCTCCAATGTATCAAAAACCATGACACATGTATGCATGCATGTGTGCATTCATATCAATATATATACATACATACATTCATGCATACATCAAAATAGAAAAGGTTTTAAATAAATGAGCTAAAAGTCAATAATATTAAATCAACAATTGATTTAATAATCCGGTCATATCACATACGACTCGACCAATAGAAAACGCCCGATTAAAATACGGTATCATATACACGCATTTAATCGAGCTCCCACGCATATCCCATATGCACCCCACATCATTTCGCCTGAGCCACGAAACCCCTCTGTAGGATTCTAAGACTCGTCAATACGCTAGCAGTAGGCAGTGATCATATCACATACCCACAAACCGTCAGCGGCACTAGCTGTACGTAACGGCTCCTAGGTATTGAACGATCCAAAAAAAAACAAGCGAACCTGTCAAAACTCCCGTCGAGCCAACTAGAAACACTTACCGTACAGTCCGGTCTCTTCGTCAGATATGCTGCATATCGAGTCCAGGGATGGCATCGTCGACCCCAATAACTCATGCCGATGTATGACGTACAACAGATCGAGAAACTACTGATAACACTTATCAGTAAATCTCAACAGCCCTGGCCAGGGACTTCCTGTTATAGCCAATCGAGTATAGCGCAACATCAACCCTCAATACCGGGAGAGACGAAACCCCTCCTATCGCTCATTGCCTCCATGTGTCTCGGGACTATACCCAAAAGCCACCTGTTTGCACGACTCAGTAGAGCCGTAGTAGGGCGGTAATCAAAGTACAGTGGGAGTACACACAAAACTCTATGACGATCTCGGGTCTACAGACTAACCTATACCAGTGTCACCTGAGAACTGCTATCCGACGATAGATATAATACCATATAGGAGTTCTCGGCGAGTCCGTTCATGTAACACTTTGAATCTTAGTTAGAATGTTTTTCGTGTTAAATTAGAATTGTGAGTGTTACTATTTGTGTACATGGGATTTTTAGTTATAATTTAGTCGTGTTTACCCTAATTGGGAATTTTTGTGTTAAGTGCATACATGCACACTTAGCACAATTTTTGTGACCTAGGTAAAAAGTGTTAGTATGATAACCATTTTCTTTCATGCATGGTTGTTATTTTCCCCACCCTTTTATCCAAAACAAAACCCCATTTTATAATTCAAATCCAATAGAAAATGAGCTATGGTGTTAGGTATTAAACTTTGACTTTTTTGACCCTTTTCTTCTCTCTTCTTTCTCTTCCTCCTCATTCTGAATTCTGCAGAATTGAGAGGAGAAACACCCTAGCTTTCCCTCATCTTTTCCTCTCCTTTTCACTTCTCTTTGATCCCTACACAAAAACCCTACACAATCAACACATTTTCATCACAAAACCATGGAAAAGTGAGCTGTTTGAGGTGTTTAGAGGCAAATCTGCCCACTTGAGGTTAAAGCTGGAACTTTTGGTTTTTCTAAGGTCATTTGAAGGTATAAATCTCACTCCTAGCACCCTATCTCCATAACTTGCATGTTTAGTTTCAAAATATCACCTTTTTGTGCAATTTTAGTGCTATTGAAGGGATTTAGTGATGATATGTTAAAATTTATGTTGTTGTGGCTTGATTAGCTTGTAAATGAGTTATTAGTGTGGGTTTAGACCTGGGTTTGCTTCAGGTTCCATAAAAATACCCTAAAGTTTCATTTTTGTGCAAAAGTGTGGATTTTAACTAGAAATAAGGCTCTGTAGGATCTGCTACTACCCGAGATATTTCAGAGTGAAATTAGAATTACTGTAGCATACACAGGGGGTATAGAGTGCACCAACCAAACCTGGAGGCCCAATTCCCCAGATCGGCCGCCGGAAAATGCATTCTGGCCGCAAATTGCGGCCAGATGGGTGAGTTGGGAGTTGGGGTTTGGGTCACTGGAGTCTGCTGCTATTTGTAGTATTTTGGTATATATATATATATATATTTGTAATATCTGTTCTTTATCAAAATCTGGAGTAGAATACCCTATTTTCCCGTATTTTTAATCTTTCGCGACACGCGTGATACGTGTGTGTGGGTTTGGGGTTTCTGCGTATCGCGATGCGTCGGAGTGGCTTCAGGCGCGTAATCACACGTTTTAGCATATCGCGCACACGCGCGCTTGGTTTGTGACACGGGTTTTTAGTTGACCTTAAATGTCGTGTTTGTATGGTTTGAGCTTATGTGTGATTTATTGTGAAAAATTCTAGGTTCGCAGACGAGTACGACGAACGCTGCGAAGAAGGGGAAATAAGTCGTCGGCTATACCTAGCGAGAGACTACGGTGAGTAGATTTAACATCTACGGGGATATCGCCCGCATGGCGTTCTACGTCAGGGCTGATAGGACCTTATAGCTACATTTCTATACATTGACTGTCATGGCTACTATTTAGTGCATACCGCATTCTCTGCTATATGTATATAAACTAGAATTGATAGAACACCGCACCCTTACTGACAGTTCATGTTGCACGAGCACTACCCTGCATGTTACACACACACCGTTAGAATTGCCATGATATTCATACTTGATGCATATATCACATCGGATCATTATGCTGTAGCTCATCTTTTATGTGACTTGACATGATATTCATACTTGATGCACATATCACATCATATTTACTTGCATATTGGTTGGGATTACATGTGATTTCTGGATTTGGGAACCGTGGCCATTTCAAATATGTAATCATTTAAAAACCCGGTTCCCTTGATATGATATTTCGGTGTGTCCACCATGTGTTTTCTCGGTGCTAGAGCGATATATTGAGAGAGGGCTGATTCGGACTGACGGATGGCCGATATATTGAGAGAGGGCTGACCCGGACTGACGGATGCCCGATATATTGAGAGAGGGCTGACCCGGACTGACGGATGCCCGATATAGGAGGTTTTGCGTGTCGATGCTAGACACGAGTATTTATGATATTTGGGTGCCGATGTTGGGCACTCGTGATTCTCAGGGATGTACAGGATTGAGGGCCAATAGGAGTGCCGGCGTCTGGGTTGTTGGGATTTGCGGTGCATTGATGGATACCGATTATATATATTCCACGTTGACATTCCGTGTAGATTCTATATTCCCATGCTCAGCATTCATTATTGCATCTCATCTTGTAGTTGTATTACCTGATAGAGCACTTGCATGATTATTGCACATACTGCTTATCACGCATTGATATCATCTGCTGGCATATATTAGAGTAGCGCAGTATGTGCATGCTCGCGATTACCTTTATATGTTATTTCTATTCACGAGTTGGCAACTCACCCCCGTTGTGCCACAGTATTTGCAGGTTGCCCTTCGGAGTAGTCACGGCAGGCTGTTTCCTTACCTCTTTTGGCTACAGATACTACTACAGTTGGTGCGTGAGCTGTTTTGCTGTTAGGTGGGTTGTGGTATCTGGTTACCTTTATTGTACACACTTTTGTATCTAGTAATCTCCATCTACCATATATGTATTTGACTTAGAGACAGTATGAGGACGATGATGTATATTATTGGTTTTCTGGTGTCGAGCTCGTTGTGAGCCGACTTTACTTATGTAGTTTATTCTATCTGTGATGTTCCCACTTGTTGTTCTTGATCTTCGCTACGGCGTCGTATATTGCATTCTTGGTGATTGTTTACTTAAAATTTCTTATCACTTTTTAAATTCTTCCATTTTAAAACTTAAAATACTCTATACTCTTACTGGTTTGATTTCTGGGTTTTCGGTTCACTTAGTCGCGTTACGCCTGTAGACGTTACGTGGTTAAGTGCCGGTCACGGGCTAAACTTAGAGTCGTGACAAAGTTGGTATCAGAGCGTAGGTTTTACCTTTTGGAGTGTTCCTAGGATGACCCTGGTATGATGGAGTAGGTGGCTGAAGAAGATTGGCGTAGCGTGCGTATGTTCCGCGGCATACTCACGACACGGTACTCCGCCAAGGTGATCTTAGGACTTGTTGATTTAAATTCCTTCTTGAGTATATACATTCTTGCGATTCAATTTCCGTATCCTTATCGAATCCTATTGTTCCTTTCAGCCATTATGCCGCCAAAGACTACGAGGGCGCAGAGAGCGGCCGCGAGGGCCGAGATTCGAGTTGACTCGTCCGAGACGAGGACTGATCCGGGTAGTACACCGGTTGTGCCCGAGCAGGCTGTTCCTGCTGTGACAGATCAGATTGCCATGTTAGGGGCTGGTGTGCAGGAGATGCGCCAGACGATGGGATCCAGTATGCAGGAGATGCGCCAGATGATGGGATCTCTAGTTGAGACACTTTGAGCGCAGCGACCAGAGGTAGTTCCAGCCATTGCAGAGACCGCAGTGGTACCCACAGTACATGCAGTTGTCCCTGCAGCTACAGAGGTTATTACAGTATCGCTGTCAGAGTTTATGAGGCTGAAGCCTCCGGTCTTCACAGGTACCGATACAGCCGAGGACCCACAGTCTTTCATTGATAGGATGGCTTGGATATGCCGTTCCCTCATATGCGCAGATGTGAGATGGGTTGAGTTCGCGAGCTTTCGCCTGGAAGGTCTCGCGCAGAAATGGTGCGAATCAGTTGAGAAGGGTAGAGCAGCAGGTCTTCCTCCTATGACCTGGACTGAGTTTGTGGCGCTATTCCTTGCCCGTTTTCTTCCCCAGAGTGTTAGGGATGCCTGAGCACGTAGATTTGAGTCCTTGCGCCAGACGCCAGAGATGTCAGTGGCAGAGTACGATGTGCTGTTTATCGAGCTATCAGTTTATGCTCCGTACCTAGTGGCTACTGAGGAGTTGCGAGTCAAGAGATTTGTCCGAGGCTTGCTTACACCACTGTTTCTGGCGATCAGCGCACAGCATTACGAGACATATGCAGCAGCTGTAGACGCAGCCCTATTAGTCGAGGAGCGCCTTGCTGAGACTTCGGCAGGTCCAGAGCCGAAGAGAGTTCGTGCGGATACATCAGCGCAGAGACAGCCTTTTCGGCACCATGATAGACGTATTGCAGGTAGCAGAGATTCAGGGCGGGGCCGGTTGTTCAGTTCCTATCCCCAGAAGGGTCAGCGGCCATCGTCGGGATGTTTTCGCTGCGGGAGTTCTTATCATCGTGTACGAGATTGTCCTGAGATACCCCGAAGGGAGGTAGCAGCACCGCACGTCACATTACCACCTTCACCACCCCAGACGGCGTTGCCTATTGTACCTACTGTTACTCCGCGTCAGACGCATGCACAGGGAGGTCGTGGCCGCGGAGGATTTGTTCATAGAGGACGAGGTGACCGAGGCAGAGGACAGCCAGCTGCCGGCAGGGGACAGCCAGTCACAGGTGGAGGGCAGGCACGAGTTTTTGCCTTGACGCATCAGGACGCGCAGGCGTCCAATGCGGTGGTCTCAGGTATCCTTCCAGTATGTTCGGTTGATGCACACGTATTATTTGATCCCGGATCCACGCACTCGTACGTATCCACACACTTTGTGCCGAGTTTGGGTAGAGAGTCCGGTTTGCTTGATCAAGCGCTTGTTGTGACTACTTCTGTGGGAGAGTCATTTGTTGCTAGGGACGTGTTCCGATCCTGTATCGTCCGTATTGGCGAGAGAGAGTTGCCGGTCGATTTGATCCTTCTTGAGATGTTGGACTTCGACGTTCTTTTGGGCATGGATTGGTTAGCCACGTGCTATGCTTCTGTTGACTGCCGCGAGAAGACAGTTAGATTTTGTTTTTCCGGTGCGTCGGTTTTTGTTGTGTTGGGGGACCGTGGTGCCACCCCTCACAGTGTGATTTCTTTTTTTCGCGCGGGACAGCTTTTGCGGAAGGGATGTCAGGGATTTCTCTCCTATGTTTGTGATACTAGAGCTACAGAGGTTCCGTTGGATCAGGTTCCGGTTGTTAGCGAGTTCCCTGATGTGTTCCCTGACGAGCTTCCTGGGCTACCGCCCGAGCGTGATATTTCTTTCTGTATTGATTTGGTTCCTGGCGCGGGGCCTATTTCTGTACCGCCTTATTGGATGGCCCCGGCGGAACTTAGAGAATTGAAGGGTCAGTTGCAAGATTTGCTGGATAAGGGACTTATTCGACCCAGTGTTTCTCCTTGGGGTGCTCTAGTCCTGTTTGTCAAGAAGAAGGATGGCAGTATGCGTTTGTGTATCGACTACCGCCAGCTGAACAGGGTGACAGTGCAGAACAGATATCTTTTGCAACGCATCGACGATTTTTTCGACCAGCTTCAGGGGGCAGGATACTTTTCGAGGATCGATTTGCGATCAGGCTACCATTAGCTGCGGGTTCGACAGGAGGACATTCCTAGGACAGCCTTCTGCACGCGTTACGGCCATTATGAGTTTTTGGTGATGTCGTTCGGACTCACCAACGCGCCAGCAGCATTCATGGACTTGATGAACCGTATTTTCCGGCCGTATCTTGATCTGTTCATTATAGTGTTCATTGACGATATTCTGGTGTATTCTCAGAGTAGAGAGGAGCACGAGCAGCACCTGCGGATTACACTGCAGACCTTGAGGGAGCATCAACTTTTCGCCAAATTCTCCAAGTGTGCTTTCTGGCTGGATAGCGTAGATTTCATGGGGCACGTGATTACACGAGATGGTATATGTGTAGACCCGAGGAATTGAGGCCGTTCGGAGTTGGCCTAGACCCACGTCAGTGACGGAGGTTCGTAGCTTTCTAGGGCCGGCAGGCTATTACAGGTGATTCGTGCAGGATTTCTTTCGCATTGCTACACCTTTGACCGGGTTGACCCGGAAGGGAGTTCACTTCGATTGGACGGAGGAGTGTGAGCACAGTTTCCAGCAGCTACGGGCTCTACTGACTACGACACCAGTGCTATCATTGCCTTCAGGATCAGGCGGATTTGTGGTCTACTGTGACGCTTCACGAGTGGGGCTAGGGTGCGTTTTGATGCAGCATGACAGGGTGATCGCGTATGCTTCGCGGCAATTAAAGAAACATGAACAGAATTACCCCACTCATGATTTGGAGATGGCTGCAGTGGTCTTTGCACTTAAGATCTGGCGACATTACCTGTATGGAGAGTCGTGCCAGATATTCACTGATCACAAAAGCTTAAAGTATATATTCCAGCAGCGAGACCTGAACCTTAGACAGCGCCGATGGATGGAGTTAGTGAAGGACTACGATTGTGAGATCTTGTATCACCCGGGCAGGGCGAATGTAGTGGCGGATGCTTTGAGCAGGAGGCCCGGTGGTAGTCTATCTTGTTTGAGCGCAGTACAGAGGCAGTCGTCGGCAGATTGGCAGATTTTTTGCGACAGCCGGGTACAGTTCGAGTTTACGCCGATCGGAGGACAGATTGCGCATGTTCGTGCACGCCCACAGTTGTTTGACCGTATACATGAGGCACATCACAGTGATGACCGATGTTCAGAGATCAGGACACAGATAGGACAGGGCAGATTTTCCGAGTTCGTGATCGATGATCAGGGGATACTACGATTTGGAGCTAGACTGTGCGTACTAGATGCTGAGGGATTGCGGCGCGAGATTCTTGAGGAGGCACATCGATCGGTATATAGTGTTCATCCCGGTTCCACCAAGATGTACCATGACATGAGAGGTGTTTACTGGTGGGACGGAATGAAGAGAGACATCGCAGATTTTGTGTCGAGATGCCTGACTTGTCTGCAAGTCAAGGCTGAGCACCAGAGGCCCGCGGGAGAGCTACAGCCGTTACCCATTCCGGAGTGGAAATGGGAACAGATATCTATGGACTTCATTGTGGGTCTACCCAGGACTTGTCGAGGGTATGATTCCATCTGGGTGATCGTGGATCGTTTGACGAAAGCGGCTCACTTCTTACCGGTGAAGACGACTTTCGGATTTGCTCAGTATGCCCAGATTTACATTGATGAGATTGTACGACTGCACAGAGTTCCGACATGTATCGTGTCCGACAGAGGCACCCAGTTTACCAGCCGGCTATGGCAGAGGCTTCAGGAGGCTTTAGGAACTCGCTTAAGTTTCAGCACAGCATTCTATCCGCAGACCGACGGACAGTCAGAGCGGACTATTCAGACTCTCGAGGACATGCTCAGAGCATGCGTATTAGACTTCGGAGGTAGCTGGGATCATCATTTGCCCTTAGTAGAGTTCTCCTACAACAACAGCTACCAGGAGACCATTCAGATGGCACCGTTTGAGGCTCTTTATGGGAGGAGATGCAGATCGCCCGCCTGTTGGACAGAGCTCAGTGAGAGCAGTATTTTAGGGCCACAGATTGTTGAGGAGACGACCGCGAAGATCCAGTTGATTCGCGATAGGATGAGAGCATCCCAGAGTAGGCAGAGATCTTATGCGGACCGTCGTCGGCGCAGACTTGAGTTTTCTGTTGGTGATCATGTTTTCTTGAGGGTCTCCCCAATGAAAGGTGTGATGAGATTTGGGAAGAAGGGGAAGCTTAGTCCCAGATTTGTGGGCCCCTTCGAGATCCTCGAACGTGTTGGTGCAGTTGCATATCGGTTAGCCCTTCCGCCCAGTTTTCCAGACGTGCACCCCGTATTTCACGTTTCGATGCTCCGCAGATATCTTCACGATCCTTCACATGCGATTCAGCACCCGACGATCTAGCTTGAGCGTGACCTTTCCTATGCAGAGTAGCCGGTGATGATCTTGGATCGACAAGTGAAGAAATTGAGGTCGAAAGAGATACCGTCCGTCAAGGTACTTTGGCATGGTCCAAGCAGAGAGGAGGTCACTTGGGAGACCGAGAGCGAGATGAGGAGGAGGTATCCCTACCTTTTTGAAGGTACGTGTAGTTAGATTTTTTAAATTCGGGGACCGAATTTCTTTAAGGGGGGTAGATTGTAACACTTTGAATCTTAGTTAGAATGTTTTTCGTGTTAAATTAGAATTGTGAGTGTTACTATTTGTGTACATGGGATTTTTAGTTATAATTTAGTCGTGTTTACCCTAATTGGGAATTTTTGTGTTAAGTGCACACATGCACACTTAGCACAATTTTTGTGACCTAGGTAAAAAGTGTTAGTATGATAACCATTTTCTTTCATGCATGGTTGTTATTTTCCCCACCCTTTTATCCAAAACAAAACCCCATTTTATAATTCAAATCCAATAGAAAATGAGCCATGGCGTTAGGTATTGAACTTTGACTTTTTTGACCCTTTTCTTCTCTCTTCTTTCTCTTCCTCCTCATTCTGAATTCTGCAGAATTGAGAGGAGAAAAACCCTAGCTTTCCCTCATCTTTTCCTCTCATTTTCACTTCTCTTTGATCCCTACACAAAAACCCATCACAATCAACACATTTTCATCACAAAACCATGGAAAAGTGAGCTGTTTGAGGTGTTTAGAGGCAAATCTTCCTACTTGAGGTTAAAGCTGGAACTTTTGGTTTTTCTAAGGTCATTTGAAGGTATAAATCTCACTCCTAGCACCCTATCTCCATAACTTGCATGTTTAGTTTCAAAATATCACCTTTTTGTACAATTTTAGTGCTATTGAAGGGATTTAGTGATGATATGTTAAAATTTATGTTGTTGTGGCTTGATTAGCTTGTTAATGAGTTATTAGTGTGGGTTTAGACCTGGGTTTGCTTCAGGTTCCACAAAAATACCCTAAAGTTTCATTTTTGTGCAAAAGTGTGGATTTTAACTAGAAATAAGGCTCTGTAGGATCTGCTACTACCCGAGATATTTCAGAGTGAAATTAGAATTACTGTAGCATACACAGGGGCTATAGAGTGCACCAACCAAACCTGGAGGCCCAATTCCCCAGATCGGCCGCCGAAAAATGCATTCTGGCCGCAAATTGCGGCCAGATGGGTGAGTTGGGAGTTGGGGTTTGGGTCACTGGAGTCTGCTGCTATTTGTAGTATTTTGGTATATATATATATATATTTGTAATATCTGTTCTGTATCAAAATCTAGAGTAGAATACCCTATTTTCCCGTATTTTTTATCTTTCGCGACACGCGTGATACGTGTGTGTGGGTTTGGGGTTTCTGCGTATCGCGACTCGTCGGAGTGGCTTCAGGCGCGTAATCACACGTTTTAGCGTATCGCGCACACGCGCGCTTGGTTTGTGACACGGGTTTCTAGTTGACCTTAAATATCGTGTTTGTATGGTTTGAGATTATGTGTGATTTATTGTGAAAAATTCTAGGTTCGCAGGCGAGTGCGACGGACGCTGCGAAGAAGGGGAAACAAGTCGTCGGCTCTACCTAGCGAGAGACTACGGTGAGTAGATTTAACATCTACGGGGATATCGCCCGCATGGCGTTCTACGTCAGGGCTGATAGGACCTTATAGCTACATTTCTATACATTGACTGTCATGGCTACTATTTAGTGCATACCGCATTCCCTGCTATATGTATATAAACTAGAATTGATAGAACACCGCACCCTTACCGACAGTTCATGTTGCACGAGCATTACCCTGCATGTTACACACACACCGTTAAAATTGCCATGATATTCATACTTGATGCATATATCACATCGGATCATTATGCTGTAGCTCATCTTTTATGTGACTTGACATGATATTCATACTTGATGCACATATCACATCACATTTACTTGCATATTGGTTGGGATTACATGTGATTTCTGGATTTGGGAACCGTGGCCATTTCAAATATGTAATCATTTAAAAACCCGGTTCCCTTGATATGATATTTCGGTGCGCCCACCATGTGTTTTCTCGGTGCTAGAGCGATATATTGAGAGAGGGCTGACCCGGACTGACGGATGCCCGATATATTGAGAGAGGGCTGACCCGGACTGACGGATGCCCGATATATTGAGAGAGGGATGACCCGGACTGACGGATGCCCGATATATTGAGAGAAGGCTGACCCGGACTGACGGATGCCCGATATATTGAGAGAGGGCTGACCCGGACTGACGGATGCCCGATATATTGAGAGAGGGCTGACCCGGACTGACGGATGCCCGATATAGAAGGTTTTGCGTGTCGATGCTAGACACGAGTATTTATGATATTTGGGTGCCGATGTTGGGCACTCGTGATTCTCAGGGATGTACAGGATTGAGGGCCGATGGGAGTGCCGGCGTCTGGGTTGTTGTGATTTGCGGTGCATTGATGGATACCGATTATATATATTCCACGTTGAAATTCCGTGTAGATTCTATATTCCCATGCTCAGCATTCATTATTGCATCTCATCCTTTAGTTGTATTACCTGATAGAGCACTTGCATGATTATTGCACATACTGCTTATCACGCATTGATATCATCTGCTGGCATATGTTAGAGTAGTGCAGTACATGCATGCTCGCGATTACCTTTATATGTTATTTCTATTCACGAGTTGGCAACTCACCCCCGTTGTGCCACAGTATTTGCAGGTTGCCCTTCGGAGTAGTCGCGGCAGGCTGTTTCCTTACCTCTTTTGGCTACAGATACTACTACAGTTGGTGCGTGAGCTGTTTTGCTGTTAGGTGGGTTGTGGTATCTGGTTACCTTTATTGTACACACTTTTGTATCTAGTAATCTCCATCTACCATATATGTATTTGACTTAGAGACAGTGTGAGGACGATGATGTATATTATTGGTTTTCTGGTGTCGAGCTCGTTGTGAGCTGACTTTACTTATGTAGTTTATTCTATCTGTGATGTTCCCACTTGTTGTTCTTGATCTTCGCTACGGCGTCGTATATTGCATTCTTGGTGATTGTTTACTTAAAATTTCTTATCACTTTTTAAATGCTTCCATTTTAAAACTTAAAACACTCTATACTTTTACTGGTTTGATTTCTGGGTTTTCGGTTCACTTAGTCGCGTTACGCCGGTAGACGTTATGTGGTTAAGTGCCGGTCACGGGCTAAACTTAGGGTCGTGACAGTTCGGTGTACCCAGTCTCCACTGAGCACCCGTATACAATCTTTGATGTCAAACACTAATGGGCATGGGATCATCCATCGCCCATGATATGGGTCAAGAAACGTATATGCTAGTCTACTCTGGAATATCGATGCCCCGTCTCGATACACCATGACTAGGAATATTTCAAGGATATGCTTATAAACTACATATGTCCCACTAGTATGATCCACATCATAATCAGAGTAGTCAAGCAAATACCCTGAGGCTTTATCAACATGTACCAAATGAATAATATGCATGATTAAATGAAGATGTCAAGATAAAGAAAAACCAGATAGTATACTATCATGTCGAGCAAGAATGTCTTCTGAATACACACACACACACATACCGATACATCCACTATCAAATAATGGCCTCTAGGGCATACATATATCCAACAATCTCCCACTTGCACTAAGGCTAATTATTTGCGTATCTCATACCCAACATCTTAAAAAGTCGCTCATGCTGCAGCTGAGGCAGGGCCTTGGTAAGTGGATCCGCAGTGTTATTCTTTGTATCTACTCTCCGAATCTCGATCTCGCGGCGATCAACTATCTCCCGGATTAAATGATATCGCCACAGTATGTGTCTGGACCTCTGATGGGACCTAGGCTCTTTGGCCAGCGCCACAGCCCCATTATTATCACAATACAATGGTATTGGATCAATAATGGTTGGAACTACTCCTAGCTCCGAGATGAACTTCCTCATCCAGATGGCTTCCTTGGCAGCATCATTTGCAGCAATATACTCAGATTCCATCGTCGAGTCTGCAACGGTATCCTGTTTGGAACTCTTCCAACACACCGCTCTTCCATTGAGGGTAAATACAAACCCTGAGATAGATTTGCTGTCATCCTTATCACTCTGGAAGCTCGAATCGGTAAAGGCCTCCATTTGGAGATCCCCGTTACCATACACCAAGAACAATTCTTTAGTCCTTCGCAAGTACTTAAAAATGTTCTTTACAGCCGTCCAGTGATTCTCCCCTGGGTTGGATTGATAACTGCTTACTACACCCAGTGCATAAGCTACATCAGGGCGTGTACATAAAATCGCATACATTATAGATCCTGCGGCTGAAGCGTAGGGTATAATACTTATGCGAGCTCTCTCTTCATCAGACTTTGGGCAAAAGTCCTTAGAGAGAGTGACTCCGTGGCAAGCGGGTAAGGCACCCCGCTTAGAGTCTTCCATACTAAACCTCTTTAGAATGGTGTTAATGTACCTGGTTTGGGACAATCCCAACAACCTCTTCGATCTATCCCTATAGATCTTAATGCCCAATATGTACGTGGCATCACCCAGGTCCTTCATGGAGAACCTTTGTGATAAAAATAGTTTGACCGACTGTAGCATAGGAACATCGTTTCCTATCAGAAGAATGTCATCTACGTACAATACGAGGAATGCGACAGAACTCCCTACAGTCTTCTTATAAACACAAGGTTCATCTGGATTTTTGACGAAATCAAACTCTTTGATCACATCATCAAAACAGATGTTCCAACTCCGTGATGCCTGTTTTAATCCATAAATGGATTTAAGCAACCTACATGCTTTCCCGCTGCTCCCACTATCAATGAAGCCCTCTGGCTGATCCGTATAAACGCATTCTTCTAAGTCACCATTTAGAAATGCAGTTTTAATGTCCATCTACCAGATTTCATAGTCGTAGTGAGCAGCAATAGCAAGTAGGATCCAAATGGATTTAAGCATGGCTACCGGAGAGAAAGTTTCGTCATAGTCCAATCCTGGTCTTTGACGAAAACCTTTCGCTACCAGCCTTACCTTATAGGTCTCCACCTGCCCATCTACACCGATCTTTCTTTTAAAGATCCATTTGCATCCTACGGGTTTTACCCCAGAGGGTACATCTTCTAAAGTCCATACTTTGTTGGTGTACATAGACTCCATTTCGGATCTCATGGCATCCGGCCACTTCACTGAGTCACCACTCGTGATAGCTTGCTGAAAACTGGTAGGGTCATCATCATCCATGATGCAATATTCTCTATCACCATCAATGAGAAAACCGTAGTATCTATCTGGTGGGAGAGAAGTCCTACCAGATCTACGGAGTGGCTGAGGTTCATAAGATTCTGTTGCAACATTAGGTTCAATCAAGTCGTCATTTTTAACTTGTGTCTCTAGAACCTCTTCTAGATCTACCACATTGCTATCGGTATCATTTGTAAAAAAAACCATTTTCTAAAAATGTGGCATGCTGAGAAACAAACACTCTTTGTTCCTCCTTGTGGTAGAAAAGATATCCATACGAATCCTTTGGATATCCCATAAATATACACTGAACTGATCATGTCTCGAGTTTGTCCGGATTCTGCTTTTTGACAAAAACCGGACAACCCCAAATCTTAACTCATTTAAGAGATGGTCTCTTCCAATACCATATCTCATATGGAGTGGTAGACACGGTCTTGGTTGGAACCCTGTTCAAAAGATATGCTGCAGTCTCTAACTCATGCCCCCAAAAGAAGAAGAGTAACTCAACATCACTCATCATGGATCGCACCATATCTAATAGGGTACGATTCCGCCATTCTGACACACCGTTTTGCTATGGTATGTAAGGGGGAGTGAGCTGAGAGAGAATCCTATTCTCTTTTAGGAAGTTCGAAAAATCTGTACTGAGATACTCCCCACCTCGATCCGATCGAAGTATCTTGATGCTCATTCCAGTCTGTTTTTGTACTTCAAGTTTGTACACCTTGAATTTCTCGAAAGCTTCAGACTTATACTTTATCAAAAACACATGACCGAATCTTGAGAAATCATCAGTAAAAGTTATGAAGTATGAAAAACTGTCTCTCGCATGTGAAGACATAGGCCCGCATACATCACTATGTATGAGGCCCAAGAGCTCTGTAGCTCTTTCTCCGTGTCCAGTAAACAGAGTTTTGGTCATTTTACCTTTGATACAAGACTGACAAGTCGCATAAGATTTATATTCAAAAGGGTTTAAATATCCATCTTTATGAAACTTGTTTAGTCTTGTTTCATTAATATGACCTAGTCTACAATGCCAAAGAAAAGCTTCACTTATATCTGAAAACTTTCTTTTATTTGTGTGTTGTATGTTGAAAATTGTGTGTTGATTTAGGACGTATATCCCGTTATTAAGTGTACCATACCCAACCAACTCTTGATTGAGGTTAATGTTCATAACATTATTCTGCAATACAAAATGATATCCTTGATTGTCTAACAAAGAAACGGATATTATATTATAAAGCATATTAGGTACATAATAACATGGGTTCAAAACCAATATACAACCCGACGGAAACCCCAGGTGATACTCTCCCACTGAAACTGCATGTACAATGGAACCATTTCCAACTCGGAGAGTGTGATCACCGGTCTTCAAAACTCTGCTATTTCTCAAGCCCTGCACAGAATTGCAGATGTAAGAACCCGAACCGGTATCCAATACCCAGAAAGCAGAGTTTATAGAAAAACAGTTTTCAGTCACAAACACACCTGAAGCGGAAGCATCACCATGCTTCTTTTTCTTGAGATCAAGATACTTAGTACAGTTTCGCTTCCAGTGTCCCGACTTCTTGCAGTAGAAACATTCTCCTTTCCCCGATTCTTCAGCCTTGGATTTGTCCTTCCCTTTTGCCATTTTCACTCCTCCTCTCGGCTTGATAGGCTTCTTCTTCACCTTTCCCTTAGCCTTAACTTTTGGGAAAGAAGAAGAAGATGGCCCGGCGATCAGAGCGGGAGTCTTAGCTGCCTTGAGGGTGCTCTCTGCACTTCTCAACATATTGATAAGTTCAGGTAGTAACTTCTCCATGTTGTGCATGTTGAAGTTAACTATAAATGGAGCAAAGGCAGAGGGAGAGACTGTAGAACAATATCAACATACTGTTCGTTCTCCATTGTCCACCCGAGACCATCCAGCTCTTCAATAAGAGCTATCATCTTCAAGACATAGTCACCTACTGGTGTGCCAGGAGCCATCCGCATCTGAAACAACTTTCGAGATGCCTCGTATCGGAGGGTTCAAGATTGCTGCCCATACAACTGCTTTGTATGGAGAAAGATGGATTGAATGTTCATCTTCTCATGCTGTTGCTGATGTGTATTGTCCATCGATGCAAGCGTGAGGCATTTGGCGGTGGCATAGTCAATATCCCAAGTCTTGCGGATTTCCCTATCCGCTACAGAAGATTCAGGTCCTGGGATGGGCGGGGCTTTAGCAGTGAGGACATATGATACCTTATCATATGTGAGAGCAATGTTAATGTTCCTCAGCCAGACTTTATAATTCAGTCCGGTCAGCTTATTTTTATCTATTAGAAGCTTAAGTCGAGTCATTGGGTATCTGCCATCAGGAGAGAGAAAAGAATACACTTAGCGAAAGCTCGTGCAAAGATCAGATTGGTTATTATCTTATCTAATCGATATCTTCCACTGCTTTTATCAAATTTTCCTTCAAACCTTAAAAAGAAAATTAGCCAGGATTAATTACAGTCTACAATTTCGCTAACCGTTCAGCCAGACCAGTGTCGGTACTTTGAGGGAGGTTCCCCATGCTTTCGCATGGACTTAATTAAAGTAAACCTCGTTTTTCCAGAGCCATAACCCCGTTGACACCTTTCTAGACACCTAATGGGTTAGCTAATTGTAAAGTGCAAAACTCTCCTGGGAGCAACTCTTGCTCATAGTGGGATCGGGATCCAACTATCACATAGAAGGTATGCAATCTCATTACAAATTTCAACTCTTGAAACTCCCGATATGGTTTTTTCCCATATTAGCTTATGATCTTGGCTATGGTCAACAAATCACAAGTACTAGTCAAGTTCTACCTATCATTTCATGATTAATTAGACCCATTCATATGACCCTTGTCTATGGTCAACAAAGTCACATGCATGTCCTAATTAATCGCATCATATGTTGTGTAGGAAGACATCACTTAGCTACCGTACACTACGCCTTGGCTATGGTCAACAAACGTAGCACGAATACTAAGTACTCTACTTCCTAAAATGACGGAGGGCTGCAGATGGTTTTTAAGAAAACCTTTAACGCTTTGAACTTGATATCGTTGTAGAATCAAATAGTTTTCAAAAAGAGTGGCTTAAACTCCGCAATTTTGAAACTTTGCTTTTACATAAAAAGGCCGAGTGAGTTTCAAATCTGATTCTACAACATCTTTTAGGTTTCTTTTTCTTTACATTAATCTCATTAATGTAGTCCCATCATTTAAGTTCTTAAGCGATCACAGAAACGAAACGAAAATAGAACGTACGTTTATACCATCCGCATTCGCTACAGTGTCCTGTTATGCACCGTTAGGTTACTTAACTAACGGCATAGCGGGGCGGGACCAGCGCAGATGCAAAACATAAGCAACGTTTATTATATATCATATATATAATATTCCATTCGTCTCAGCATATCAAGTGATCACATCACAGAATATAAACAGCAGAAGCACATATATGAAAGTATAGGATATACTAGGAGGTCCGTATTTTGTATTTAGCCAACAATAGAAAATACGGATTCCACGGTCATGATGAATAGCCTATCCCACATCCCTAGACCCCTATAAGAGCGGCAAGTGACCCTACTAATTCTAGAGTTAGGAGACCTGGTCTTGACTCCCCGAGATGGCCTCCCTCCGGACTCTAGAACCCGGTCACTTGTGCTCCCCACCTGGGTCTATCCTAATGCGGAAAAGTAAATAATATAAAACAATGGCGACATCATCCTCAACCCTGAAATGCCCCAATAAAAGAATATTACATACATTGAATTTTACATGAATGAAAATAAAAACTCTCATCTCACATAAAACCTCCCGGCCATTCATTCACGACGATCCTATACATCATATTACAGTAACACATAACATCACATGTCATCAACGTAAGTAAGTATGCATATCCCAATTATCGTTGACGTATAGCAACGAAACCGGTGATACACCACATACTACACTTACGGCCGCAGAATAGAATGTCAAACAACAATATTTAGAATCGACACTGCCTTTAGACATCATAAACCCGGAATATCTTATATTCTGGATTTCATGCCAAACAATGCAAATCTTACATTTAGGTCTCATCTATGAAAACACCTTTTCAAAAGAAGTCGGGCAATTCAACAAGATTCCCGATTCCGTCCGAGACCGAAATGTTAAATTTACACGCAACTAATTACTTTTCTTAAAACTAATTAGTGTAGATTCCAATTATTGTGTCACATTCACATAAACTAGGCGCAGTTAAACTATTCGATCGATCGATCGATCACCCAAAAATTTCTCAGATGACTCAACACTTGAGTTAGATTCAAAAATACCAAAGACTGCCACAAGCACATACGGGCTAGCACAAGAAGGCACAGCCCAAGCTTCACCAACGGCGCCGCGGAATCGCCGCAAAAAGCCCCTTTTGGCCGCGGTTCCACGGTCGTTAGGTCGAGTTAGGGCTTCGTTCTTCTTGTGGGCCCATACAATACCCTGCATGATTTTCTGAATATTTTTAAACCCAAAAATTTCAACTTTTGAAAAATTTCCAGAGAGCAATGAATGGGTGAAGTTTTGATGTCCGTTCGAAGTTTTTAACGTCGTCTAGGTTACTCTAAAGCTCTAGCTTGGCTCTGATACCACTGTAGGGTTTGCTTAGCACCTTAACTAGGTTTTGGCAAGCATCAAACATGCTATATTAAAAAAATGAGATGCTAAACAAAACTATCCATGAATCGAACTAGAAATTTATGGTAACAACAACAAGTATCATATACTATCAAGTATTAAACACAAAGAGGTGAGAAATACAACCTTTGTAGATCTCTCCTCCTTGACTCCTTGGATCAACAAAGTGTTTGAACATGTTTCTTGAGTCCTTCAAAGTCCACGACGATCCACCACGGAGTCCTTTGGCTCAAGCTCCTAACTTCACTTGATCTAAAAAGAAGTGGAGCAAACAACCTACACTAGTGGGTTAAACTAATATAGATTGGTGATGTGGGTTGTAATCTCACTTAAAAACCTTTCCTTTTTATTTCCTTCACTCACTTGAAAAATCTAGAGAGCTTGAAGGAGGAAGAAGAAGAAGGAGATGGCTAAGCTTGAGCTCTTTTGTGATAATATCACAATAAAATGAGAATAGAAAATAAATATGAGAGAGTCACACTCACCCACAACCATGGTTATAAAATATCTAGATATTTTCATATTGAGTTAAAGAACAAATAGAAAATAGATCATGGTTAAACTTAGGTCAACATAAGAAGAGTGTAGAAGAATAATCTAACCATGATATGATTCCTATTTTCTTTTTCTCAATATAAAAAATATACAAATATTTATACCATATGAGTCTTGCATAGCCATCTCCAATGTATCAAAAACCATGACACATGTATGCATGCATGTGTGTATTCATATCAATATATACATACATACATTCATGCATACATCAAAATAGAAAAGGTTTTAAATAAATGAGCTAAAAGTCAATAATATTAAATCAACACTTGATTTAATAATCCGGTCATATCACATACGACTCGACCAATAGAAAACGCCCGATTAAAATACGGTATCATATACACGCATTTAATCGAGCTCACGCGCATATCCCATATGCACCCCACATCATTTCTCCTGAGCTAGGAAACTCCTCTGTGGGACTCTAAGACTCGTCAATACGCTAGCAGTAGGCAGTGATCATATTACATACCCACAAACCATCAGCGGCACTAGCTGTACGTAACGGCTCCCAGGTATTGAACGATCCAAAAAAAAAACAAACGAACCTGTCAAAACTCCTGTCGAGCCAACTGGCAACACTTACCGTACAGTCCGGTCTCTTCGTCTGATATGCTGCATATCGAGTCTAGGGATGGCATCGTCGACCCCAATAACTCAATAACCCATGCCGATGTATGGCGTACAACAGATCGAGAAACTACTGATAACACTTATCAATAAATCTCAGCAGCCCTGGTCAGGGACTTCCTGTTATAGCCAATCGAGCACATCGCAACATCAACCCTCAATACCGGGAGAGACGAAACCCCTACTATCGCTCATTGCCTCCATGTGTCTCGGGACTATACCCAAAAACCATCTGTTTGCACGACTCAGTAGAGCCGTGGTAGGGTGGTAATCAAAGTACAGTGGGAGCATACACAAGAATCTATGACGATCTCGGGTCTACAGACTAACCTGTACCAGTGTCACCTGAGAAGTGCTATCCGACGATAGATATAATACCATATAGGAGTTCTCGTCGAGTCCGTTCGGTGTACCGAGTCTCCACTGAACACCCGTATACAATCTTTGATGTCAAACACCAATGGACATGGGATCATCCATCGCCCATCATATGGGTCAAGAAACGCATACGCTAGTCTACTCTGGAATATCGATGCCCCGTCTTGATACACCCACGACTAGGAACATTTTAAGGATATGCTTCTAAACTACATATGTCCCACTAATATGATCCGCATTATAATCAGAGTAGTCAAGCAAATACCCTAAGGGCTTTATCAACATGTACCAAATAAATAATATGTATGATCAAATGAACATGTCAAGATAAAGAAAAACCAGATAGCATACTATCATGTTGAGCAAGAATGTCCTCTGAATATATACACACACATACCGATACATCCACTATCAAATAATGGCCTCTAGGGCATGCATATATCCAACATCTTTATCATCATGTACATACTTTAGGTGACATTATAGTTCACTATTACATGTTGATAGAGCCCGTAGGATTCTTGCTTGACTACCATCATTATGATGGCGATCATATACGTGGGAGCTGGGTGGTCTATAAGCATATCTTTAAATGTCTCTAGTCATGGGTTTAAGGTTACAAGGCACTATCACAAGGGTCTATAAGGCATCAACCATGCCAAATCTAAATTTTTCAAGTGCCAAACAACCTAAAGCAAGGATCTTTGCTAGAGTTTTAGGGTTAACAAAGCATGTAAACATCTTTACATCTAAGAGAAAGGGATTACAACCTTTGTAGTCCGTTCCTTCGCTTTATAAACTCCGAGTAGTAGTCCCTTCGCCGCGATCCATGAACTTCCGGACTCTAGAGAGGCTCCACAAGCCGAATGATCCATGCTTGCTTGAAGTCTTCTTTTTCGAAGATGGTCTACCTTGAAGAATCTTAAACCCAAGCTTACACTTCACTAAACAACTTATTAGAGAAGTGAACACCCTAATCTAAGTGGCTAGAATAGATGAGGATGCTGAAGTAGGAATTTAGCTCTCTTTTATTTTCAATTTCTCACACTAAATCATCACAAACACAAAAGCTAGTAAGCTTTTCAAAGAGGAAGAAGAAGATGAAAAGTATTTGTGATCAATAATGAATTATCTCTTTGGTTACAAATCAACCCTTGGGTTAAGAATGAATGGCTTAACTCATATAGAGAATAAACCTAAGGTAAAGGGTTTGGGTTGGGTTAGAAAATATCTATACAAAATATCATTACAAAATATCTTAGCTAAACACAAAGAAAGCTTCTTGAAAAAGCTAACCCAAATGCTAACCCAAACCAAACCCTAACTAGTTTAATCTCCACAAAACATGTTGCATTTGTAATCAAAACTTGTTACAATATTATATATCACATATATAATATATTTTTGTAACAAAAGAAAATAATACAATTAACATATATCGCATATATATCAATGTATTAACCGGTGAGAAAATGAATCAATAAAGCGAGCTAATATTAGTTAATGTAATGTAATATATCACATATATAATTATATATTAAATTATCGAATCAACACTTGATCCGACAATCCGGCTATATCGCATATAACCGACTAATATAACATGTACCGATTCATCAAATCAACACTTGATCCGATGAACCGGCTATATCACATATGCCCGGCCGATATCATATATCGCGAGAATAGAATACGGTATCTCATATCGTATTATTCTCGGTCTCGCACATATCACATATGTGCTCCTACTCCGTTTTGCCTGAGTCAGGAAACCTCTGTGTAGGACTCTAAAGAATCGTCAATACGCCGGCAGTAGGTGATGATCATATCAAACACCCACAAGCTGCAAGCGGTCGGCTAAACGTAATAGCCACCCAGGTATTGAACGATCAGAAGATTAACAAGCAAGCCTGTACATTCTCCTGTGAATCCAATCAGTAACACTACTGTACAGTCCGGTCTCTTTGTCTGATATGTCGCATATTAAGTCTAGGGGTGGTAAACGTCAGACCCCAGTAACCGATAAGTCATGTCGATGTGAGGCTCATAACCAGTCGAGAAACTACTGATAACACTTACCAGTAGCACTCTATATCAGCCCTGGCCAGGGACTTCCAGTTATAGCCAATCGAACACAGCACAACATCAACTCCCTATACCGGGAGAGACGAATCCCCTCCTATCGCTCATTGCCTCCATGTGATTCGGAACTGTACCCAAAAGCCACCATTTTGCACGCCCTCTTGGACGTGGTAAAGTGGAAATTAAAGCACAGTGGGAATCACACAAGACTCTATGACGATCTCGGGTCTACAGACTAACCTGTACCAGTGTCACCGGAGAACTGCCATCTGACGTGAGGTATAATACCATCTGGGAGTTCTCGGCGAGTTCGTTCAGTGTACCCAGTCTCCACTGAGCACCAGTACACCATCTCTGATGTCAAACACCAATGGATATGGGATCATCCATCGCCCATCATATGGGTCAAGATGCGTATACGCTAGTCTACTCTGGTGTATCGATGCCCTGTCTCGATACACCCTCGACTAGGAACAGTTATAGGATGTACTCGTTGACTACACTGGCCCTACTAATATGATCTCATCATAGTCCCAGTAGTCAAGTACATATCCTAAGGGCTTTATCAACATGTGAGAAAAAGACAGTAAACTAATACAAGTCAACATGTTAAGATAAAGTGAAACTAAATAGCATACTATCATGTCGAGCAAGAAAGTCCTCTCTATATATATCCAAGCATCCATTATAATATACATCATATGTACAACAATGGCCTCTAGGGCATATATATAACTAACAATCTCCCACTTGCACTAAGGCCAGCTGTTGTAGTATCTCATACCCAACATCCTGAAGAGTCTCTCAAACTGTGTCTGGGGAATGGCCTTCGTGAGTGGATCCGCAGTATTGTCCTTTGTATCAACTCTCCTGACCTCGATCTCCCGGCGATCAGCTATCTCCCGGATCAGGTGATACCGCCTCAGAATATGTCTGGCCTTCTGATGGGACCTGGGTTCCTTGGCCAAAGCCACAGCTCCATTGTTATCACAATACAAAGGTATTGGATGCTCAATGGACGGAACCACACCAAGTTCAGTGATGAACTTTTTCATCCAGACATCCCCTTTGGCAGCATCGTTGGCAGCGATGTATTCAGCCTCCATCATTGAGTCTGCAACGGTTTCCTGTTTGGAACTCTTCCAACACACCGCCCCTCTATTGAGGGTAAAGACAAATCCCGAGTGCGACTTAGAGTCGTCCTTATCACTTTGGAAGCTCGAATCGGTAAAGGACTCCACCTGGAGTTCTCCGTTACCATACACCAAGAACATCTCTTTAGTCCTTCTCAAGTACTTGAGAATGTTCTTCACAGCTATCCAGTGACTCTCTCCACGATCTGCTTGATACTGACTCACTATACTTAGTGAGTATGCTACATCGGGTCTGGTATATAGCATCGCATACATGATAGAGCCTACCGGCGAAGCATAGGGTATCCCTTGCATGCGAGCTCTTTCCAAATCAGTCTTAGGAGACATATCTTTGGAGAAAGTGAGTCCAGAGATCGTGGGTTGGTTCCCACGCTTGGATTCTTCCATACTAAACCTCTTTAGTATGGTGTCAATGTACCTGGATTGGGACAATCCCAGTATCCGTTTAGATCTATCTCTATAGATCATAATTCCCAGTATGCAGGAGGCATCACCTAGATTTTTCATTGAGAATCTTTGCGATAAGAAGAGCTTGACCGATTGCAGCATAGGAACATCATTTCCTATCAAGAGTATGTCATCGACGTATAATACGAGGAAGACAACCTTACTCTCTGCAACCTTCTTATATATACGAGGTTCATCTATGTTTTTGATGCAGTCAAACTCTTTGACTACAACATCAAAGCAGATGTTCCAACTCCGTGATGCCTGCTTTAACCCGTAGATGGATTTAAGAAGCTTGCACACATTTCCGCTGCTCCCACTGTCTACGAAGCCCTCTGGCTGAGTCATGTACACGCTTTCTTCTAAATCACCATTTAGAAAAGCGGTCTTAACATCCATTTGCCAGATTTCGTAGTCATGGTATGCAGCAATGGCAAGTAGGATTCGGATGGACTTAAGCATAGCCACTGGAGAAAAGGTTTCGTCATAACCCACACCTGGTCGTTGGCGAAAACCCTTTGCAACAAGTCTAGCTTTGAAAGTCTCAACTTTTCCATCTACACCAAGTTTCTTCTTAAAGACCCACTTGCTCCCAATGGGTTTTACCCCTTCAGGAGCAACTTCCAAAGTCCATACTTTGTTGGTGTTGTTAGTTATATGTATGCCCTAGAGGCCATTACTGTACATACGATGTATATTGTAATGGATGCTTGGATATATATAGGGAGGACTTTCTTGCTCGACATGATAGTATGCTATCTGGTTGTACTTTATCTTAACATGTACTCTGATTGTCTCTATATTACATGTTGATAAAGCCCTTAGGATATGTACTCGACTACTGGGACTATGATGAGATCATACTAGTGGGGCCACGGTAGTCGACGAGCACATCCTATAACTGTTCCTAGTCGAGGGTATATTGAGACAGGGCATCGATACACCAGAGTAGACTAGCGTATACGCATCTTGACCCAAATGATGGGCGATGGATGATCCCATATCCATCGGTGTTTGACATCAAGGATGGTGTACGGATGCTCAGTGGAGACTGGGTACACTGGACGGACTCGCAGAGAACTCCCAGATGGTATTATACTTCACGTCAGATGGCAGTTCTCCGGTGACACTGGTACAGAGTAGTCTGTTGACCCGAGATCGTCATAGAGTCTTGTGTGATTCCCACTGTGCTTTGATTTCCATCATACCACGTCCAAGAGGGCGTGCAAAAAGGTGGCTTTTGGGTACAGTCCCGAATCACATGGAGGCAATGAGCGATAGGAGGGGATTCGTCTCTCCCGGTATAGGGAGTTGATGTTGTGCTGTGTTCGATTGGCTATAACCGGAAATCCCTGGCCAGGGTTGCTGAGATTTACTGGTAAGTGTTATCAGTAGCTTCTCGAACTGTTATAGACCTCATATCGACACGACTTATCGAGCTAGTGGGGTCTGACGTTTACCACCCCTAGGCGAGATATGCGACATATCAGACGACGAGACCGGACTGTACGGGAGTGTTACTGATTGGATTCACAGGAGAATGTACAGGCTTGCTTGTTGATCTTCTGAGTGCTCAATACCTGGGTAGCTGTTACGTTTAGCTGACCGCTTGCAGCTTGTGGGTGTTTGATATGATCATCACCTACTGCCGGCGTATTGACGATTCTTTAAAGTCCTACACAGAGGTTTCTTGGCTCAAGCAAAACGGAGTAGGAGCACATATGTGATATGTGCGGGACCGAGGATAATACGATATGAGATACCGTATTCTATTCTCGCGATATTTGATATCAGCCGGGTCATCGGATCAAGTGTTGATTCGATGAATCGGTACGGATAAATATTAGTCGGTTATATGCGATATAGCCGGATTGTCGGATCAAGTGTTGATTCGATAATTTAATGTATAATAATATATATGATATATTAAATTACATTAACTAATATTAGCTCACTAAAACATTCTTTTTCTCACTCGGGTAATACATTGATATATATGCGATATATGTTAATTGTATTATTTTATTTTGTTACGATAAATATTATATATGTGATATATAATATTATAACATGATATGATAACTAATGCAACATGTTTAGTGGAGTTTAAACATGATTAGGGTTTGGATTAGGGTTAAGACTTCTAGTATATTCTAGAAGGTTTCTTTTTGTCATGGAAAAGATATTTACACATGACTCATCTTTAACCTAACCCAAACCCTACACCCTTGGTTAATTCTCTACAATGGTTTAGCAACCATGGTTGCATTATTGATCATTATCTTCTTTCATTATTCATCACAAAAGGATTCTCATGAGATTGTTCATCTTCTTCCTTCTTTCTTTTCATGGAAAAAGCTTTCTAGCTTTTTCTAAGTGATGAAAAATGAGTGAGAATTAGAAAACAAATGAGAGCAAAAATCCTACTTCATCATTCTCATCTACCCTAGCCCTTTAGATGAGAGTGTTCACTTCATTTAGTGAGTGTTAGCTTGTGTTAACGAAACTTCAAGGTAGATCATCTTTGTATCGAAGATCGGAAGCAAGACTGCATCTTTCTCTTCGTGGAACCTCTCGAGAGTCCGGAGCACGATGATCGCAGCGAAGGGACCTCAACACGGAGCTTATGAAGTGAAGGACTGGATCTACAAAGGTTGTAATCCCTCTCACTTAGTGTTAAACTGTTTAGCATGCTTGTTTTCGCCTAAACTCTAGTTTAAAGATCCGGCTTCGGGTTGTTCGGCACGACTAAAATTTTAATCGGGCATGGTTGATGCCTCGTAGACCCTTGTGCGCGTGCATAGCAACCCTACAGTGGTATCAGAGCCAAGCTAGAGCCTTAGGCGAAGTCTAGACGAAGTTTAAAGTCCGATCGAACCCGGAAAACCCGATAAAACCCCTTCTCTGTACATTTTGCAAAATTGTGGTTTTTTATTAATTAAAAATGCTCAGAAAAACAAGCAGGAAAAACTAAGAATTACTGTAAAGTACGGTCCCCTAAGTCGACAATTTGACCGCGGAACCGCGGCGAAACCATGGGTTTGGCGGCGGTTCCGCGGCCAAAATTTTGACTTAGTCCCTGAAATTTCACTTAATTATTCTTAGGTCCTTTCTTGTTAATTTTTTCTGGGAATATTTTAATTCCACTCAAGTGTTGAGTTTTCTAGGGTTGTATTGGGGAATCGTTGTTTCGATCGGATATTTTAACTTTGTTTAGTTTGTCCGGGTAATTTATAGAAACTGTTAAAAAGGTCGAACGGATATCAATAACTCACTTTTTCCCCAGTCGGAAATTTTTTCAAAAGTTGGATTTTTTTTCTCGAGTTTAAGAACGTTCTAAGTCATGCAAGTAACGCGGTGGACCCTCTAGAAGACAACAAACCTTAACTCGATTATGTGACCGTCTTGAACTGCCTTTTGAACCTTAGGGTTTGGGGCAGTACGGCGTGCCACATGTGAGGCGTTGGCTTGACCCTTCTACGGCTGGACCATTGGTACTGTGGCATGTGATGGATGTTTTTAAACTGATTTCAAGTGTTGAGATATATTGGGGAAATCTTGGGTGTTTGATTATTCGATCGGAAAGTTTAACATTGTCTATTTATCTGGAATGTGATACAATATTTGGAATCCACAGGTAGTTATGAGATAACTAATTTGAATGTTATAAATCTAGCAGTTCAGTCTCAGATGATCGGTTGCCACGGAATTTTGATGTGATCAAAAGTCCGTCGCAATCACGTAGCGTATGCGGATACTCGCCGGGTAAACTTAACAGACAGCCACGCCCCATAGCCCCGACCAAGTGACTGTAGGAGAACCCCGTCGCCAAAAGCATCCGTTCGGGTGCTCGCGGCAGCGGTGTTCCGCTTTAGTGCACTTCGTCGACGGCATCGGGGGTGCGGCCGTCTACTAAAGTTTGCGACGAGCATTCGATCAGAATGTCGGGAATCTTGTTGAATTGCACGACTTGATATTGAAAAGAGTTTTCGATAATGAGACTAAAATGCGGGGTTTATAATTGTTAGGCATGCGATGTCTAAGGAATTCATTTGGTTAGGCATGCGATGTCTAAAGAGATTGCGGATTCCAACTGTTGTAGTTTTACACTTTCTTTTCTGTGACCGTAAGCGTAGTATGTGGTGTATCGCCGGCTTCGTTGCTATACATCAACGACAATCGGGATACGCATACTTGCTTACGTTGATGATATGAGATATTATGTGTTGCTGTGATATGTTGTATTGGATCGTCGTGTTCTGAATAGCCGGGGGTTTTATGTGAGATGAGAGTTTTTTCTTTTTCATTCATGTAAAATTCATTTGTATGTAATATTCTTTTATTGGGGCACTTCCAGGTTGCGGAAGATGTCACCGTTGGTGTATATTATTTACTTTTCCGCAATAGGTAGACCCAAGGCGGGGAGCACAAGTAACCGGGTTCTAGGGTCCAGTGGGAGACCATCTCGAAGAGTCGAGACTGGGTCTCCTAACCCTAGAATTGGCAGTGTTACTTGCCGCTCTCGTAGGGGTCTAGGGTTGTGGGTTTGGCTATTCATCGCGACCGTGGAATCCGTGTTTTATACAGGCTCATATTGAAAACACGGACGTCCTAGTATATCGAATATTTCATATATGTTCTTCTGCCGCAATGTTCTGTGATGAGATCATATTACTGCCTGTGATGAATGCTTATATTATATATATAAGATATATGTTATATTGCAGGTTTCGTTTCAATTGTGATGCTTGTGAAGCATAATAAAATGGGACATCATTAATGAGATTAATGAAATAAAAGAAACCTAAGATGTTGTAGCAACTTGTTTTAAAAAAAACTGGTAGCTCTAGTTCTTGCTTTGCATAGCGGTGTTCCTTGTAGAACATCCAGCACTTTATTCGATAAGGAAAGGGCCGAGATCCCTTCACCGGGAGTAACCCCTTTAGCAATAACTGGCAGATGCTACACACTCGGTTTGTCTTTTGATTGCTTCTATAGTTCTTGCTTTGCATAGTGGTATTTGTGAAATATCCTGCACCTTATTCGATGAGGAAATGGCCGATGATCCCTTCACCGGGAGTGACCCCTTTAGCAAAACTAGAAAAGCCTCAAAAACACTCCAATTAAAAATCACTCGATTCTACAACGATATCAAGTTCATTATGCAAAAGGTTTTCTTAAAAACCTGTCGTAGCCCTCCGTCATTTCAGATAAGTACTGGTTAGTATTCGTGCTGCGTTTGTTGACCTCTGTCAAGGCGTAGTGTGCGGTAGCTGATTAGTGCTTATCTGTATAAGTATATGATGTGATTGATTTAGGGTAGTCGTGCGACCTTGTTGACCTCTGTCAAGGGTCGTGCGGGTGGGTTTACTTCAATCAGGAAATGACGGGTTGAACTTGACTAGCAGCCTATGGTTTGTTGACCTCTGTCAAGGTCATAGGACGCTTGGGGCAAAATATTATTGGGAATTTCAAGTGTTGAAATTTGCAATGAGATTGCATACCTTCTATGAGATAGTTGGATCCCGATACCCGCTGCGAGTAAGAGTTACTCCTGGGAGAGTTTTACACATTACAATTAGTCGATCAAGTAGGTGTCTAGAAAGGTGTCAACGGGGTTACGCCTCTGGGAAAACGAGGTTTACTTTAATTAGGTTCGTGCGAAAGCACGGGGGACCTCCCTCAAAGTACCGACACTGGCCTGGCTGAAAGATTGGCGAACTTGTAGCGTGTGATTAATCCCGGCTAGTCTTTCCTTTTAGGGTTTGAAGGAAGATTTGATTAAAACAGTGGGAGACATCCTGATTAGATATATTAGATAACCAATCTAATCTTGCAAGAGCATACGCTGAGTGTTTTCTTCTCTCTCTCCAGGTAGCGACCATATCACGCCTTAATCAAGATAATAAAACGGATATATTGACCGAACCCGCTTGTTATACTGAGCTGGGGAACGTTGGTCCCGCTCGAACTTATAATTGTTATAAGACAGAGCAGGAAATTAGGGAATACCAGATTTCCCGTGCCACCCAAACGAAGAAAGTGCATGTTGATGCATCATCTTCGGGTGTGTTCATTACAGAGAACTGTTTCTCAGTATCCTTTACGTCCTGGGTATGTGATACCGGATCAGGATCCCGCATATGTAATCTGTTACATGGGCTACAGATAGGTAGAGAACTGAGAACGGGTGATAAGTTTCATGAGACAGAAAACGGTGCAAGTGTTGCAGCCAAGTCTGTTGGTCACTATCACCCTGTATTACCAGAATACATTGATTCTGAATAAATGTTATTAGATACCGAACCTGATATACAACATCATATCAGTCTCTTTATTAGTAAAGAAAAGATATAATTTTGTATTGTTGGATAATGTTTTGAACATTTCCAATATCAAGAGTTGATCGGTTCAGGCACGTTATCTAAAAGCATTGACGTTCTAAATCAAACTACAGTTCTTAGTATACGGAACATACACAAGAGGAAGAGTTCAGAAATGAACGAATCCTTCTTGAGGCATTGTAGACTAGGTCATATCAATGTGACCCGACTAGCTGAAGTTACATTAAGATGCATATTTAAATTTGTTTGAATTTATATCTTGTGAAACTTGCCAGTTATGTCACAAAGATAAGATGACCACAGCTCTGTTTATTGGAAACAGAGAAAGAGTTAGTGAACCCTTGGGATTGATACATGCTGATGTATGAAAGTCTCCTGTCTACACATGCCAAGACCGGTTCTTTGTACTTCATTACATTCACTGATGATCTCTCAAGATTCAGACATATGTTCCAGTTGAAACACAAGTCCGAACCTTTTGAGATATTCACAGAATATAAGTTAGAAGTAGAGAACCAACAACGGGTATAAGTATTATGTCCTTTGATGAGATCAGGGAGGAGAATACTTGAGCACGGAATTCCGGACTATTCTAAAGGAGAATGAGATTCTCTCTCGGCATTACTCCTCCGAATACACCATAGCACGATGGTATATCGGGACGGAGCAATAGCACCCTATGTGATATGGTGTGCTCTATGATGAGTACTACTGAGTTTCCTATTTCCTTTTGGGAGTTATGCACTTGAGAAGCTGCATACCTATTGAATAGGGTTCAAATCAAATCAGTTGCCTACCACTTCATATGTGATATGGAAGGGGAAGAGCCCATATCTTAAGTTTGTTAAGATTTGGGGTTGTCCGGACTATGTCTAAAAGCAAAATCCGGACAAGCTCGAGGCAAGGTCTGTTATGTAGAACTGGAAAGGTTCCAGCTATACAAACTGCAGCTGATAATTTGGTAGAACCAAAGGATTCAATAGTTTCCAATGAACCTCAGCCTCTCCGCCGATCTAGTAGGGTTCCTCACCCACCTGAGAGATACTTCGGTTTCTCTATGACAGTGGGAGCGAGGATTACATCATGAGATGATGACCCAACTAGTTTTGAGCTGGCCATCAGGAGTGGGACTCTGTAAGAATGGCTGGATGCTTATCGATCTGAGATGGAATCCTTATATACCAACAAAGTATGGACTTTGATTGCTCTATCTGAAGGGTTAAATCCCCATCAGGAGCGAGTATATCTTGAGAAGATTACTTGGTGTACATGGAAAAGTTGAGACTTTCAAAGCTATGCTTAGGTCCATCCAGATCCTACTTGCCACGGCTACATACCATGACTACGATATCTGGTGGTTGGGTGTCATGACTGCTTTTCTAAATGATGTTTTAGAAAAGAGCGTCTATAAGTACACAGCCAGAGGCCTTCGTAGACTGTGGGAGCAGCGGAAACGTGTGCAAGATGTTTTATATGATAAAACAGGCATCGCGGAGTTCGAACATCTGTTTTGATGTGGTAGTCAAAGAGTTTGACTTCATCAAAATGGTAGATGAACCTTGTATATACAAAAAGGTAGTAGAGAGTATGGTGGTGATCCTCGTAGAGTACGTGGATGACATACTCTTGATAGGGAAGGAGTTTCCTATGCTACGCTCGGTCAATCTCCGCTTATCACAACGATTCTCCATATAGGATCAAAATGATACCTACTAAAATCCTGGGATTTGGATCTATGAGATAGATCTAATTGGATGTTAGGATACTCACTAGTTGTAGTGAGATGGTGTCAATCGATCCTGGGGAGAATCACTGGAAAGGTTCCAGGGTGATAAGGATGACTGAAAGTCAGTCGCAGGCATTGTCTTTACCCTCAGTGGAGGGACGGTATGTTGGAAGAGTTCCAAGCTAGATACCGTGACTTACTAGACGATTAAAGGCAAGATACATCGTTACCAAAGATACTACCAAAGAGGCAGTCTGGATAGATATAAGTTCATAAGATGAACTTCGTTCCTACCATTGTGTGACAATGGAGTTGTGGCTTTAGCTAAGGAACTTCCGTCCCATCAGAAATCCAGATATAATTCTTAGGCAGTATCACCTGATCATGGAGATGGTTGATCTCCAGGGAGATCGAGGTTAGGAGAGTAGACACAGAGGACAACAGCGCGGATCCACTCATAAAGGCCTTTTTCCCAGTAGAGACTTTTATGGGATGGTTGAGTATGAGATACTTCAACCGCAGCTAATTGTTGGGTATGTGATACCACAACAGATGGCCCTAGTGCAAGTGGGAGATTGTTAGTTATATGTATGCCCTAGAGGCCATTACTGTACATACGATGTATATTGTAATGGATGCTTGGATATATATAGGGAGGACTTTCTTGCTCGACATGATAGTATGCTATCTGGTTGTACTTTATCTTAATATGTACTCTGATTGTCTCTATATTACATGTTGATAAAGCCCTTAGGATATGTACTCGACTACTGGGACTATGATGAGATCATACTAGTGGGGCCACGGTAGTCGACGAGCACATCCTATAACTGTTCCTAGTCGAGGGTATATCGAGACAGGGCATCGATACACCAGAGTAGACTAGCGTATACGCATCTTGACCCATATGATGGGCGATGGATGATCCCATATCCATCGGTGTTTGACATCAAGGATGGTGTACGGGTGCTCAGTGGAGACTGGGTACACTGGACGGACTCGCCGAGAACTCCCAGATGGTATTATACCTCACGTCTGATGGCAGTTCTCCGGTGACACTGGTACAGAGTAGTCTGTTGACCCGAGATCGTCATAGAGTCTTGTGTGATTCCCACTGTGCTTTGATTTCCATCATACCACGTCCAAGAGGGCGTGCAAAAAGGTGGCTTTTAGGTACAGTCCCGAATCACATGGAGGCAATGAGCGATAGGAGGGGATTCGTCTCTCCCGGTATAGGGAGTTGATGTTGTGCTGTGTTCGATTGGCTATAACCGGAAATCCCTGGCCAGGGTTGCTGAGATTTACTGGTAAGTGTTATCAGTAGTTTCTCGAACTGTTATAGACTTCATATCGACACGACTTATCGAGCTACTGGGGTCTGACGTTTACCACCCCTAGGCGAGATATGCGACATATCAGACGACGAGACCGGACTGTACGGGAGTGTTACTGATTGGATTCACAGGAGAATGTACAGGCTTTCTTATTGATCTTCTGAGCGCTCAATACCTAGGTAGCTGTTATTTTTAGCTGACCGCTTGCAGCTTGTGGGTGTTTGATATGATCATCACCTACTGCCGGCGTATTGACGATTCTTTAGAGTCCTACACAGAGGTTTCTTGGCTCAAGCAAAACGGAGTAGGAGCACATATGTGATATGTGCGGGACCGAGGATAATACGATATGAGATACCGTATTCTATTCTCGCGATATTTGATATCAGCCGGGTCATCGGATCAAGTGTTGATTCGATGAATCGGTACGGATAAATATTAGTCGGTTATATGCGATATAGCCGGATTGTCGGATCAAGTGTTGATTCGATAATTTAATGTATAATAATATATATGATATATTAAATTACATTAACTAATATTAGCTCACTAAAAGATTCTTTTTCTCACTCGGGTAATACATTGATATATATGCGATATATGTTAATTGTATTATTTTATTTTGTTACGATAAATATTATATATGTGATATATAATATTGTAACATGATATGATAACTAATGCAACATGTTTAGTCGAGTTTAAACATGATTAGGGTTTGGATTAGGGTTAAGACTTCTAGTATATTCTAGAAGGTTTCTTTTTGTCATGGAAAAGATATTTACACATGACTCATCTTTAACCTAACCCAAACCCTACACCCTTGGTTAATTCTCTACCATGGTTTAGCAACCATGGTTGCATTATTGATCATTATCTTCTTTCATTATTCATCACAAAAGGATTCTCATGAGATTGTTCATCTTCTTCCTTCTTTCTTTTCATGAAAAAGCTTTCTAGCTTTTTCTAAGTGATGAAAAATGAGTGAGAATTAGAAAACAAATGAGAGCAAAAATCCTACTTCATCATTCTCATCTACCCTAGCCTTTTAGATGAGAGTGTTCACTTCATTTAGTGAGTGTTAGCTTGTGTTAACGAAACTTCAAGGTAGATCATCTTTGTATCGAAGATCGGAAGCAAGACTGCATCTTTCTCTTCGTGGAACCTCTCGAGAGTCCGGAGCACGATGATCGCAGCGAAGGGACCTCAACACGGAGCTTATGAAGTGAAGGACCGATCTACAAAGGTTGTAATCCCTCTCACTTAGTGTTAAACTGTTTAACATGCTTGTTTTCGCCTAAACTCTAGTTTAAAGATCCGGCTTCGGGTTGTTCGGCACGGCTAAAATTTTAATCGGGCATGGTTGATGCCTCGTAGACCCTTGTACGCGTGCATAGCAACCCTACAGGTGTACATGGATTCCATCTCAGATCGCATTGCATCCAGCCAGTTCATAGAGTCCCCACTCGTGATGGCCTGCTCGAAGCTAGTCGGGTCATCATCTTCCATGATGCAATCCTCGCTCCCACCATCAACGAGAAAACCGTAGTATCTCTCAGGTGGATGAGAAACCCTACTAGATCGGCGGAGAGGCTGAGCTTCGTTGGGAACTACTGAATCATCTGGTTCCACTAAATCTTCAGTTATAGTTTGTGGTGCTGGAACCTCTTCCAGCTCTATCTCTTCGCCACTAATTTCTTTAACAGGAAATTCCTTTTCTAAAAGGGTGGCATATTGAGAAACAAACACTTTTTGTTCTTCAGTATGGTAGAAAAAATATCCTTGTGAATTCTTAGGATATCCCACAAACTTGCAAAGAACTGATCGTGCCTCGAGTTTGTCTGGATTTTGCCTTTTGACATAGGCCGGACAACCCCATATCTTAACTCGTTTAAGATACAGTCTCTTCCCACCCCATATCTCATATGGTGTGGTAGGTACAGATTTAGATGGAACTTGATTCAATAGGTATGCTGCTGTTTCAAGCGCATAACCCTAAAAGGAAATAGGTAACTCAGCAGTGCTCATCATAGAGCGCACCATATCTAATAGGGTGCGATTCCTCCGCTCCGATACACCGTTGTGCTGTGGTGTATAAGGAGGAGTAAGCTGAGAGAGAATCCCATTCTCTTTTAGATAGTCTAGGAACTCATTGCTCAAGTATTCTCCTCCTCGATCAGATCGAAGGATCTTAATACTTTTGCCCGTTTGGTTCTCTACTCCGTGCTTATATTCCCTGAATTTCTCAAAAGCTTCAGACTTGTGCTTCATCAGGAACACATGTCCGTATCTTGAGAGATCGTCAGTGAATGTAATGAAGTAAGATGTACCGTTCCTGGCATGTGTAGACATGGGACCACATACATCACTATGTATCAGCCCTAAGAGTTCTGTAACTTACTCCGTGTCCACTAAACGGAGTTTTGGTCATTTTTCCTTTGAGACATGACTGGTAAGTGTCATAAGATGAAAATTCGAACGGATTCAAATATCCATCCTTATGCAATTTAGCTAGCCATGTCGCATTGATATTACCTAGTCTATAATGCCACAAGAAGGATTCGTTTATTTCTGAACTCTTCCTTTTGTGTGTGTTTTGTATATTAAGTACTGTAGTATGGTTGAGAACGTACATACCATTATTTAACGATCCTGATCCTATCAACTTTTGATTCAGGAATATGTTCATAACATTATCCTGTACCACAAAATTATATCCTTCTTTATTCAATATAGAATCTGATATAATATTGCATATCAGGGTCGGAATGTAATAGCACTCGTTCAGAACCAATGTATTACCATTTGGTAACACAAGGTGATATTCGCCAACTGCTTTGGCTGCAAGATCTGTACCATTCCCTACTCTTACGGAATGATCACCCATTCCCAGTTCTCTACCTTTACGTAGCCCACGTAACAAATTACATATGTGGGATCCCGATCCGGTATCTAATACCCAGGACGTAGAGTGAACTGAGAAACAGTTCTCAATAACTAACACACCCGAAGAAGATGCATCAGCATGCTTGTTCTTCGTTTGGGCGGTGTGAGAATCCAGATATTCTCCTATTTCCTGCTCAGTCTTATAACACTTATAAGAAAGAATGGGACCAACGTTCCCTGCTCAGTATAATAAGCGGGTTCAGTCAATACATCCATATTATTATCTTGATTAAGGCCTGACATGGTCGCTACCTAGAGAGAGAGAAGAAAACACTTTAGCGTATGTTCTTGCAAGATTAGATTGGTTATTATCTTATCTAATTAGGATGTCTCCCACTATTTTTATCAAATCTTCCTTCAAACCCTAAAAGGTAAGTGTAAGTCTACGCTAGCGCCCCGGCCGTCTACAGACGCCAAATGCGGAACAAAAACTTTTTATCTGGCGCTATCGTATACTTTAACCCGGATCTTCCATTATTGCTAAACTAACAAACTGTAAAGAGTGTAGAAAGGTTATACCGAACGATCCGAGTCCTTCGTTCTTTAACCATCATCCCACGCTCCGTTGCGTCTGCTCCGATCTCGTCGATCTCCGATCTGCTCGTCCAGGTGGCACCACATCACTGATTCTTTAAACGGGCTCCCGCCTCTAACTCGAGGCAACTCGATCGTCAAGTTTGCTAGAAGAGACGACCAAGATTGAAGTAGAGAATGAGTAGACGACTTTGTCTCACTTCGTCCAAGTCCGTGGACGATCGGTTAATGAAGTTGCCACTCGAATCGGGTGATGGAATGAAATGAGCTGTGAAATTCCATGCACCCCAAATGCTATCATAATCTTTTTACAAATGAATCAAGTGTCCCAATGAGAGAGGGGAGGGGCCGGCCTTATAAAGAGAAGGAGGAGGGTGAGTGTAGGAGAGGGGAGAGTAACCTTAAGCAAAATATCATAATGTGAACACATGAAAATATCTTAAGGAAAACAAAACCTCATTGAAATCAAAGCATGAGTCATTAACCTTGTCATCAAATTCTAGAACCTTCTAAAACCTTCTAGAAGCATGACTCACCCTCATCCAAGAAAAGATAAATCCGTCTTTAACCGAATGTTAAAAGACGGCTGATAGAAAACTGGAAACTGGCAACTTCCAAAAGTGATCCTGAAACGACTTTCAGGATAACCCCGTAACTGTATAAATATACCCGCATTTGTATTACGACCGAATACAAATGCAACTGAGACAAAGATATTATATCTACTCAATATAATACTCGGATCCGGCTTAAACCAAAGCCGACCAGTATCATCTGCCCGAAAACTGACACGTGCGTAAACGCACGTGCATTTTCCGAACCCTGCCATAAAACCATACGGCCTCTACAACGTTTCGCCCGAACTTGGGAAACTGTCTGTGGGGGACTCTAATGACTCGTCAGTACCCTGGCAGTGGGTTTAACCACAAACCGTCAGCGGCACTAGCTATGTGTAACGGCTGCCCATGGACTGACCTCAAGGGAGGCCGATGAGCGAACTCAAGGGAGGCCGATGAGCGAACTCATCCGGAAACCCTACTGAGCCTAACAGTGACAATGTATATACAGTCCGGTCCGTTCGTCAATGAGTATCGCATATCCGCCTAGGGGGCTAGTAACGTCAGACCCCCAGAAGCAGTATAAGTCGTGTCGGAGTGTAGCCCAATAACACCCTGAGATACTACTGGAGTACCTACCAGTAAATCTCCTGCCATGGCCATGGACTTTGTGTAATGGCTCTCCTAGACACAGCACGACCTCGCCCCCAATACCGGGAGAGACGAATCCCCTGCCGATCCGCTCATGTGCCTCCATATGGCTCGGGACTGTACCCAAAAGCTACCTGTTTGCACGACTCCTTTGAGCCGTGGTAGGGTAGAAATCAAAGCACAGTGGGAACTCACACGAGACAAATGACGACCTCAGGTCGATGAACTAACCTGTACACATGTCACCAGGGAACTGCTATCTGACGATAGGTATAGTACTAACTAGCAGATTCCCGGCGAGTCCTGTCCGGTGTACTCATAACCCAATGAGCACCTGTATACATCTTAGGTGATCCAACTGACACCAATGGCTTGTGAGACCGGCCACCGCCCCTCGTCGGGGTCTCGACTGTATACACTAGTCTACTCCGGAGTATCGATGCCCTGTCTCGAAACTCCCACGACTAGGGACCACAATTAAGGATATGCATATAAACTACCCAACTCTCACGTATATGATCGCCATCATACAGTTGGTAGTAAAGCAAGATCCTAAGGGCTCTATCAAAGTGGAACATGTAATCAGTCACCTGAACATGCACACAACTGATAAACGCAAACCAGATAGCATACTATCATCTCGAGTAAGACTGTCCTACCGGGATAGGTCCTCCGCAATCATTGCAATCACGTACCTGCGATCCAATAATTGACTATGAGGGCACTATCTCCAACAATCTCCCACTTGCACTCAAGGCTAATTATTGCGATGTCGACTACTCACAGCCCGTGTGAAACCGAACATCCAACTCCTCTATTAATCAGTTTCACAAAGCCCGTTCGTAAAACTATTGTGTTCGAGAAATAGCCTCAGTGAGTGGATCCGCCTAGATGTTTCTTTCAATATCTCTCTTAATCTTAAGTTCGCAGAGAAAGCCATCTCCCGAATTGAGTAATACCTGTCTTAGAATATGTCTGGATTTCTGATGGGACCTTGTTCATAAATAAACTCCAAATCCAAACTTCTTAGACTGTATCGATCACTGAACCTAATCAGTATCCGGCACCATGCCTCCCACAGTATCCTCTTGGACCACCTGTCCATAATACTGTCCCTCTTCGTCAGAGGGAAAAACTATAACTCTGACAATCACTCTGTCAACCATGTCACCTTTGAAGCCTGGAATGATGATCGTCTCCCAAAGGAGGCTGCCGTCATCTAATCCGTAGAACAAGCACCTATGTTCTAAAACTGCTTCCTTATGTTTCTCCAGGATTGGATTAATACAAACTCATTGCATCTAGTGCAAAAACAACATCTGGTGTGGTACTTGACATTTCATGATTGACTCAATTGCCTAAGCAAGTGATCTGCCAATCATGCACTTCCCTCTCCCCTTTAGTCTATACGACACCTTTAGAGAGGGTGACTCCATCACCTGCAGGTACACCACCATGCTAGGAGTCAACTATTCTAAAAACCATTAGAATATCTGTCAAAGTACCCACATTGGGAAACTACCCAAATCTAGATCTAAAACCATAGATCTAGAAACCATAATGTCTGATATTATATCCAAATCCTGTCTGGAGAAACAACTGTGTGACGACCACAGTACAACCGATCGTAGTATAGGAATTTTACTTCCTACTCTGTGTATGTCATTCAGATACCATGACATCACATCCTACTACCTTCTTAACAGATCCATCCCCTATTCTGATTGAAGTCAAACCCATGACTGTCACATCAAAATTAGATGATCTCTCTCCGCTATAACTGCTCAAGTCTATAAATAGACATAAGCTACTTGCCCACTTTGCTTCTGCTGCTCCCACTGACTACGACAACCCTCCTACCTGGTCTCATAGCCTGGAACAACGGTAGTGTCAAGTCTGGGTAGATAAGAACCTCCCTGTCACCGTCCTTGAGGCTACCGAAGTACCTCTCGGGTGTCTGAGGTTACCCACCATATCTGCGGAGTGGCTATTGGAATGTCAAACCTGATTGAATATATAGGTCCTATTAAATTTTTCCGTAATCGTTCGCGGTTATGGAATCACTTCCAGTTCTACCATACTCCCACTACTGTTTTCTGAAAAAATCCATTTTACTAAAACTGTGGCGAGTCAAGAACAATATCACTATTGATCTTCCAAATGGTAGAATATCAACCCTCGACATAGCCAGGGTCAACCCACAAACAGCCATTACAGAAACGTGCCCTGAGTTATCCAGTGTCTGGTTTTAAGCATAAGCTGGACAACTCCCCATACCTTAATATCTTTTAAGGTATGATCCATTCTATATCCAATATAGAAACTTTGGCACTTATTTAATTGGAACCATATTCAATCATGCAGCTGTCTCCAGTGCATATCAACTTAATGGAAAGAGGCTAATCAGCATTACTCAACTTAGGAATCCATCCAATTATGAGTAACCTGAAAGAGAAACAAGTTTCTCAAAACCATTACTATCATCTGAATACCAATCACAAGAATCTACATCTTCGATCTCTTTGAAGAATCCCGATACTTGTGATACCTGGTTCTCTACTTTATTCTTATACCCACAACTTCTCAAAACTTAGACCTTGTATTTCTACGAAACACTTGTCCAAATACTAGAGAAGTTATAAGTAAATAGAACATAGTACGAGGACCTACCCCTTTGTCCTGATGGACACTGGACAACATACAATACTCTGTATAAGTCCGCTGAGTTGAATAACTCAAAACCTGTGCTTCGTAGGTTGAAAACTGTATCCTGGCAATTTCCTCAAATATCACCAATTACAACGAATTCCGATATAATGAGGATAATCACCTAATTCCCAATAACTTACTCCCACTCATCATCTGTAAAACCATACAGATATGAGAATGAAACCTGGTAAATACATACCCTTGGAGTAAGTGTCTAATCGGGAAAACAGTTTTTCTTTAACAATGCACTGAAACATGAAAATGTTTCGTAGGGGTATCCTGGTATTCATAGCAATGCCTCTTCCATAATCCAATTCATGACTTCAACCGTATATTTTATTGCCATCTCTCCGAATCCCTTTATTTGTCTTTAGTCGTTACCTTCTGTACACCATCGTTAGACTAAATGGTTTTCTTCCTTCCCTACCGTTCGGCACCAGCCTATGGTTTGGAAGAAGACTATCCAGTAAGCATAATAGGTGTACCCTCCTAAACCAAGGAGTACTCGCATCTCGAGAGAAGGTGATGATAAAAGATAACTGAATAATACCTTATTCTTTTAAAGGTGAAATAGGAGCGGCGATGAAATACGCGGTTTTGGTCGTGAATGATATCAGTCGCAATTTACTTTGCCCTCTTTCTAATCCCTTTATTTTGTCTTTACATATTACCTTCTGCACACCCTAGTTAGGCCAATTGGTTTTCTTCATTCCCTACCTTTCGGCACCTGCCTATGGTTTGGAAGAAGACTATCCAATAAGCGTAATAGGTGTACTCTCCTAAACCAAGGAGCTCTCGCAACCTGAGAGAAGGTGATAATAAAAGACAACTGAATAAACCAATTCTATTTCTCCTGAACCTTGATCCATCCTCGAAGAAGTCCCTTCGAGTTCGTATATAACCATACGATGGATCTATCCAATGGAAGTGGATATCCGTAGTAATACGGGTGTTCTGAGAAATGCAAAGGGTAAAAGAAGGAGTGGCAATGACTTATGCAACATAGACAATCCAAAAGCCAGTATTTTAAGAAGGTTCGGTCAACCTGGTCACTGAGTCATAGTCTAGGGTCGGTCAAAGGTCGCTGCCAAAGAGAGAGAGAAAAGAAACACTCTGCGTGCACTCTAACCTAGATCAGAATGGTTATCACTTTATCTAATCCGGAAACCTCCCACTGTCCTGTCAAATTCTCCTCCAAACCTAAAAAAAGAATCAATCGGGATTACCCGAAGAGTAAACCAACTCATCAGTGGGAATCGGGATCCAACTCTCATCGCATGATAACGTGATGGAATGCATCCACGTTACTCATACTCCAGAAGGTATGCGCATACTTGGCAAGTTTCAGTTTCTTTAGAAACTCCCGATCTGATTTTTGCCCCATGCTCTTATAACCTTGGCGTTGGTCAAAATGTCATAAGTCACATGCCAAGTTCTACCCATCACTATCTTGTTAATTTGAACCCACCCGCACATGCCCTTAGCGTTAGGTCAAAATGGCAGAACGGCTGTCCCAAACCAACTCATCTATCTATGCAACAATTGAATACCCAGCAGCTACCAAACACTATGCCTTGGCGTTGGTCTAAATACATAGCTTGAATACTACTGAATACCCAAAAGAAGTGACGGAGGGCTACGGCTGGTTTTTGGCGAAAAAACCTTTAGCGTAATGAACTTGATCTCGTTGAAGGAACCTGATATCTTTTTTTTAAAATATAGTGGCGAAAACCTTTGCTAAAGAGGTCACTCCCGGTGAAGGGATCTCGGCTCTTTCCTCGTGGAATGAGGTGCAGGATATTCCACTGAATACCGCTATGCAAAGCAACATGTAATCGACTATAGTGAAGTTATTACCCTGACGCAAACTTCTGCCCAAGGGGTCAGTCCCGGTGAAGGGATATCGGCCCTTGCCCCGTCGAATGAGGTGCAGGATATTCCACTGAATACCGCTATGCAAAACAAAAGGAAACGTCTTTGCAATAACACTTTTTAAATTTGTTCCAACAACATCAAACAGGTTTGTTTAACTTTTTGCATTGATCAGAATCAACGCAGTCCCATCAATCAATCACACCAGAAAAGAACGAAAATAAAATGTACGTATATGCCATCCGCATTCGTCACTGGGTCCCGTCATCACCCGTTAGGTTACTTAACTAACGACAGAGCGGGGACTGGACTAGCGCGGGTGTAAAACATATACAACATCTAATAGTATATAAACCAATATACAATAATCGCTCCAGGCGTGATAATATGCAACATTACAGAAAAGTAATAAGCATCACAGAACAATACAGATAATCTGGGATCCCCGGGTTTCACAGAGCCGTTGCTGAAACCCGACGTTCCTCTGTCGTGTGGATAGCCTGTGCAATGAAACCTAGACCCCTACGGGTGCGGCAAGTTACCCGCCAAAACCTGAAGCAAGGTAGTCCCCACAGCATAGTGAATGGAACACCCGGCACTTCACGGATCCGGTAAATTGAGCTCCCCTCCTTGGGTCAACCTGTACCCCCTACGAGTGCGGCGAATAGTCTGCCAATTCTAGAGTGGGACCCCTCTGCCTCTCAAAGCCATGAGATGCGGACCCGTTGCCCCCCAGAACCCGGCTATCCGTGCACTCCGTCTCGGGGCAAAACCTAGTACAGTAATGAAAAATAGTACAACAGGTACATCGACCGCAACCTGGTCGTGCCCCAAAATAATATTATACAACAGGAAGTGACGGCAGTCCACAAGTTGGACGCTCGCCCCGTAATATCAAATGTACAAATAAACTCAAACTGTACTACCATTGCACACTGCTATCCACCACGGCAAATCCGTAACATCACAGCACAACACAGAACATCAACGCGAATGTCACGTTCGCAAACCCGTCTAAAAGAACTATAGCAATCAGACGCGGTTTACCGATCAAATGACATTCCCGGTCGGAGATATAATGTAAGAACTGTAAACTAACATGTTTAAATTTCGATCGACTAAATATCACAAAGTGGGCCCCACGCAAATCTGGAGAACAGTAACAAAACCTGGGCCCAAAAGATATATACCAAAAACCCCAATTTCCAGAGAAGAACCCACTGAGCAAATTTGGGGGCATGATGACACAGAATGGCCGCGTTTCCGCGGCCAAACCATGGGTTTGGCCGCGTTTCTGCGGCAGTCTTGTCGAATCATGATCCCAATTTGTACGTCGTTCTTAAAAAACCCTGCACAGTTTTCTGAGATGTGTGAAATATTTTTAGGACACCGTTTAAAATCAACAGAAACTGTCAAGCTTGGATTTTGCAGTTTTTGATTTCCGGTTCGATCGATGTTTTAAACGCGTTAGCACAAGTTAGTATAGCAAAATGGTGAGGCTCTGATACCACTGTAAGTCTACGCTAGCGCCCCGGCCGTCTACAGACGCCAAATGCGGAACAAAAACTTTTTATCTGGCGCTATCGTATACTTTAACCCGGATCTTCCATTATTGCTAAACTAACAAACTGTAAAGAGTGTAGAAAGGTTATACCGAACGATCCGAGTCCTTCGTTCTTTAACCATCATCCCACGCTCCGTTGCGGCTGCTCCGATCTCGTCGATCTCCGATCTGCCCGTCCAGGTGGCACCACATCACTGATTCTTTAAACGGGCTCCCGCCTCTGACTCGAGGCAACTCGATCGTCAAGTTTGCTAGAAGAGACGACCAAGATTGAAGTAGAGAATGAGTAGACGACTTTGTCTCACTTCGTCCAAGTCCGTGGACGATCGGTTAATGAAGTTGCCACTCGAATCGGGTGATGGAATGAAATGAGTTGTGAAATTCCATGCACCCCAAATGCTATCATAATCTTTTTACAAATGAATCAAGTGTCCCAATGAGAGAGGGGAGGGGCCGGCCTTATAAAGAGAAGGAGGAGGGTGAGTGTAGGAGAGGGGAGAGTAACCTTAAGCAAAATATCATAATGTGAACACATGAAAATATCTTAAGGAAAACAAAACCTCATTGAAATCAAAGCATGAGTCATTAACCTTGTCATCAAATTCTAGAACCTTCTAGAACCTTCTAGAAGCATGACTCACCCTCATCCAAGAAAAGATAAATCCATTTTTAACCGAATGTTAAAAGACGGCTGATAGAAAACTGGAAACTGGCAACTTCCAAAAGTGATCCTGAAACGACTTTCAGGATAACCCCGTAACTGTATAAATATACCCGCATTTGTATTACGACCGAATACAAATGCAACTGAGACAAAGATATTATATCTACTCAATATAATACTCGGATCCGGCTTAAACCAAAGCCGACCAGTATCATCTGCCCGAAAACTGACACGTGCGTAAACGCACGTGCATTTTCCGAACCCTGCCATAAAACCATACGGCCTCTACACCGTTTCGCCCGAACTTGGGAAACTGTCTGTGGGGGACTCTAATGACTCGTCAGTACCCTGGCAGTGGGTTTAACCATAAACCGTCAGCGGCACTAGCTATGCGTAACGGCTGCCCATGGACTGACCTCAAGGGAGGCCGATGAGCGAACTCAAGGGAGGCCGATGAGCGAACTCATCCGGAAACCCTACTGAGCCTAACAGTGACAATGTATATACAGTCCGGTCCGTTCGTCAATGAGTATCGCATATCCGCCTAGGGGGCTAGTAACGTCAGACCCCCAGAAGCAGTATAAGTCGTGTCGGAGTGTAGCCCAATAACACCCTGAGATACTACTGGAGTACCTACCAGTAAATCTCCTGCCATGGCCATGGACTTTGTGTAATGGCTCTCCTAGACACAGCACGACCTCGCCCCCAATACCGGGAGAGACGAATCCCCTGCCGATCCGCTCACGTGCCTCCATATGGCTCGGGACTGTACCCAAAAGCTACCTGTTTGCATGACTCCTTTGAGCCGTGGTAGGGTAGAAATCAAAGCACAGTGGGAACTCACACGAGAAAAATGACGACCTCAGGTCGATGAACTAACCTGTACACATGTCACCAGGGAACTGCTATCTGACGATAGGTATAGTACTAACTAGCAGATTTCCGGCGAGTCCTGTCCGGTGTACTCATAACCCAATGAGCACCTGTATACATCTTAGGTGATCCAACTGACACCAATGGCTTGTGAGACCGGCCACCGCCCCTCGTCGGGGTCTCGACTGTATACACTAGTCTACTCCGGAGTATCGATGCCCTGTCTCGAAACTCCCACGATTAGGGACCACAATTAAGGATATGGATATAAACTACCCAACTCTCACGTATATGATCGCCATCATACAGTTGGTAGTAAAGCAAGATCCTAAAGGCTCTATCAAAGTGGAACATGTAATCAGTCACCTGAACATGCACACAACTGATAAAGGCAAACCAGATAGCATACTATCATCTCGAGTAAGACTGTCCTACCGGGATAGGTCCTCCGCAATCATTGCAATCACGTACCTGCGATCCAATAATTGACTATGAGGGCACTATCTCCAACAGTAAGACTAGCCGGGATTAATTACACCTTACAAGTTCGTCAATCTTTCAGCCAGATCAGTGTTGGTACTTTGAGGGAGGTTCCCCGTGCTTTCGCACGGACCTAATTAAAATAAACCTCGTTTTCCCAGAGGCATAACCTCGTTAACACCTTTCTAGACACCTACTTGATCGGCTAATTGTCCTGTGTAAAATTCTCCCAGGAGTAACTCTTACTCTCAGTGAGTATCGAGATCCAACTATCTCATAGAAGGTATGCAATCTCATTGCAAATTTCAACACTTGAAATTCCCGATAGTGCTTTTGCCCCTACCAACTTATGACTTTAACATAATCAACAAATCATAATTGCTAGCCAAGTTCAACCCATTATTTCCCGATTGAATTAAACCCACCTGTACGACCCTTAACATAGTCAACAAAGTCGTACAACTATCCTAATCCAATCACATCTCATGTTTTAATAGATATGTACTAATTAGCTACCGCACACTACGCCTTAACATAGTCAACAAACGTAGCACAAATACTAAGTAGTACTTATCTGAAATGATGGAAGGCTACGTAGGTTTTTCAGAAAACCATGAGCGTAATGAACTTGATATCGTTGTAGAAACAAGTGATTTTGAAAAGGAGTGTTTTTGAGGCTTTTTCAGTTTCGCTAAAGAGGTCACTCCCGGTGAAGGGATCTCGGCTCTTTCCTCATCGAATAAGGTGCAGGGTATATCATATATACCGCGGTGCAAAGCAAGAATTATAGAAGCTGTCAAAAACTAAACCGTGAGTTTGTAGCATCTGCCAGTTTTGCTAAAGAGGTCACTCCCGGTGAAGGGATCTCGGCTCTTTTCTCATCGAATAAGGTGCAGGGTATATCATATATACCACTATGCAAAGCAAAACTGTAGCTACCTTTTTTATAAAGTTTTGATTCTACAACATCTTTTAGATTTCTTTTCTTTTATTAATCTCATTAATAAACCCCATCAGTTATGCTTCCTAAGCATCACAGAAGAAACGAAAGCAGTAACATTTATATATCATCATATATATATATATATAGTATAAGCATTCGTCTCAGGAAGTAATATGATCTCATCACAGAACATTGCAGCAGAAGATAACATATGAAATATTGGATATACTAGGACGTCCGTGTTTTATTTCGAGCCTGTATAAAACACGGTTTCCACGGTCGCGATGAATAGCCAAACCCACATCCCTAGACTCTGTGAGAGCGGCAAGCAACACTGCCAATTCTAAGGTTAAGAGACCCGGTCTTGACTCCTCGAGATGGCCTCCCACTGGACCCTAGAACCCGGTTACTTATGCTCCTCTCCTTGGGTCTATCCTAATGCGGAAAAGTAAATAATATACAATGGTGACATCATCCTCAACCCGGAAGTGCCCCAATAAAAGAATATTACATACAATGAATTTTTCATGAATGAAAATAAAAACCCTCATCTCATATAAAACCCCCGGCTATTCATAACACGACGATCCAATATAACATATCACAGCAACACATAATATCTCATATCATCAACGTAAGCAAGTATGCGTATCCCGATTGTCATTGATGTATAGCAACGAAGCCGGCGATACACCACATACTACGCTTACGGTCACAGAAAAGAAAGTGTAAAACTACAACATTTGGAATCCACAATCACTTTAGACATCTTAAATCCGAAATATCACATACTTTGCATTTCATGCCTAACTATATGAATTCCACATATTGTATCACATTCCAGATAAATAGACAATGTTAAACTTTCCGATCGAATAATCAAACACCCAAGATTTCCCAAATAGCTCAACACTTGAGCGGAGTTCAAAATTCCCAGAACATGTCACAGCCCCAATGAACCAGCCGTAGAAGGGTCAAACCAATGCCTCATATGTGGCAACACTAAACTACCACAAACACTAGGGTTCAGTGGCGGTTTTGACGGTCACATAATCGAGTTAAGGTTACGTTCTTCTAGAGGGTCCACAGATAGCTTGCATGATTTCCCGAAAGTTTTAAATAGAGGAAAAATCCAACACTTGAAAGTTTTCCGTCATGAGAAAAATGAGTTATTGATATCCGTTCGAACATTTTAACATATTCTAAATTACCCGAAAAACTAAACGATGTTAAACTTTCCGATCGAATCAACGAATACATAAGATCTCCAGAAAACTCAACACTTGAGTAATATTAAAAATTCCCAGAAGCATAACGTAATACCTACGGATATTACCTAGAAACATCTATCCCTAATACCCAAGTACGGCCGCGGAACCGCCGCTCAAAGCATGGTATTGCCGCGGTTCCGCGGCGACTTGAGGGAATTAGGAGTTCGTATTTCACAGTTATCCATAGAATCACCTGCTTAATTTTCTGAGTATTTTTAATAGAGAAAAAACCACCTTTTTAAAGAATTTCCAGAGAGGGGGTCAAATTTGACGTTTCGGGGTTCGATCGGACTTTTAACTTCGTCTACACGTCGCCTAATACTCTAGCTTGGCTCTGATACTACTGTAGGGTTACAAGACACTATCACAAGGGTCTATAAGGCATCAACCATGCCAAATCTAATTTTTTCAAGTGCCGAACAATCTAAAGCAAGGATCTTTGCTAGAGTTTTAGGGTTAACAAAGCATGTAAACATCTTTACATCTAAGAGAAAGGGATTACAACCTTTGTAGTCCGTTCCTTCGCTTCATAAGCTCCGAGTAGTTGTCCCTTCGCCGCGATCCATGAACTTCCAGACTCTAGAGAGGCTCATCTAGGGTATATATATAACTAACAATGGGAGTATCTGAAAGGTTCCTTAGCACCCTCACTATGTTTTTTAAAGGATCAAGCATGCCATTTTTTAAAAATCTAGAGTGCTAGGAAACCCTAAACCAAGGATCTAACTAGAGAATTATGGTTATCTAAACATGTAAACAACTTTACACTAAGTGAATGAGGAATACAACCTTTGTAGACCGGCCCTTCACTTCTAAAGCTCCGTATAGTAGTCCCTTCGCTCCAAGTAGTGGTCTCCCGGACTCTCGTTAGGCTCTACTAGACGAAAGGAACAAGTTTGCTTGAAGTCTTCGAGGCCGAAGATAATCTACGTCGAGGGATCTCCAACTCTAGCTACCTCTTCACTAATTGAGAATTAGTGAAGCAAACAACCTACACTAAATGGCTGGTCTGATATAAATTGATGAAGTAGGAATTTTACTCACTTTAAAATAATTTTTTTCACTCTTTTTCTTCACCTCAAGAAAACCTAAAGAGCTAACTTGAGATGAAGAAGATGATGAATAGAATAATGGAATGAATGACAACCATGGGTAAGAAAATATCATATATCAACTCATGTAGAGACTTAACTATGGCTAAACATAATGATTGGGTTAATAAATATCTAAGGTAAGACAAAATTAGTGGACTAAGTCAAGATTTCCACAAGCTTCCAAAGCATCTAAACTATGACAATTTTCCACGTAATTTTGATTTTCCTTAAATGAATAAAACCCTTAATTATCTTTAGCATGGTATGAGTCTCATACACCCATGTACAATGTATCATCAAGCATGACACAAAAAAATCAATACAATAATATATATCACATATATATTATATGTACAAGTGAGAAAAAGAAATTCTTTAGTATGCTAATATTAGTTAATGTATATTAATATATCAAATATATAATTATACATTAAATTATTAAATCAACACTTGATTTAATAACTCGGCTGTATCGCATTCAACCGACTAATATCATTTGTATCAACCTATCGAATCAACACTTGATCCGATAACCCGTCTATATCACATATAACCGACCGATATCACATATCGCGAGATTAGAATACGGTATCACATACACGTATTAACCTTGGTCCCACACATATCACATTTGTGCCTTACTTCGTTTCGCCTGAGCCATGAAACCTCTGTGTAGGACTCTAAAGACTCGTCAATACACCGGAAGTAGGTGATGATCATATCAGTCACCCATAAGCCGTCAGCAGTACTAGCTGAACATAATGGCTACCCGGGTATTGAGCGATCAGAAGATCAACAAGGAAGCATGCTCATACTCCCGTGAATCCAATAAGTAACACTACCGTACAGTCCGGTCTTTTCGTCTGATATGTCGCATATCAGCCTGAGGGTGGTAAATGTCAGACCCTAATAGCTTGAAAAGTCATGCCGATGTGAGGCTCATAATGGGTCGAGAAACTACTGATAACACTTACCAGTAAATCTTATAATCAGCCTTGGCCAGGGACTTCCTGTTATGGCTAATCGAGCACAGCGCAACATCAACCGCCAATACCGAGAGAGACGAAACCCCTCCTATCGCTCATTGCCTCCATATGACTCGGGACTGTACCTAAAAACCACCCATTTGCACGTTCTCTTGAACATGGTTGGGTGGAAATCAAAGCACAGTGGGAATCACATAAGACTCTATGACAATCTCGGGTGTACAGACTAACCTGTACCAGTGTCACCAGAGAACTGCTATCTGACGATAGGTATAATACCATCTAGGAGTTCTCGGTGAGTCCTGTTCGGTGTACCCAGTCTCCACTGAGCACCCGTATACAATCTTTGATGTCAAACACCAATGGACGTGGGATCATCCATCACCCATCATATAGGTCAAGAAATGTATACGCTAGTCTACCCTGGAATATCGATGTCCCGTCTCGATACTTCCACGACTAGGAACAATTAAAGGATGTACTTATGGACTATCGTGGCCCCACTAGTATAATCTCCATCATAATCCTGGTAGTCAAGTCTATATCCTAAGGGCTTTATCAATATGTAACATAGAGACAGTACAAGTGTACATGTTAAGATAAAGAGTAACCAGATAACATACTATTATGTCGAGCAAGAAAGTCCTCCCTATATATGTCCCAGCATCCACTATAATATACAATCATGTACAATAATGGCCTCTAGGGCATACATACAACTAACAGTATCGAGACTGGGCATTGATACTCCAGAGTAGACTAGTGTATACTGATCGAGACCCCGACTAGGGGCGGTGGCCAGGTCTCACAAGCCATTGGTGTTAGTTTGTTCACCTAAGATAGTATACAGGTGCTCATTGGGTTATGAGTACACTGGACGGACTCGCCGGGAACCTGCTAGTTGGTATTATACCTATTGTCAGATGGCCGTTCCCAGATGACATGTATACAGATTAGTTTGTTGACCTGAGATCATCATCTCGTGTTAGTTCCAACTGTGCTTTGATTACTACCCTACAACGGCTTAAAGGAGTCATGCAAACAAGTTTTAGTTGGGTACAGTCCCGAGCCACATGGAGGCAGTGAGCGGATCGTCGGAGATTCGTCTCTCTGTTATTGGGGGTTGATGTCGCGAGGTGCACGGGTGGCCATCACTAGAAATCCTTGATCATGGTAGTCGAGAATTACTGATTTGGATCATTAGTTTCTCAAGTTCGTGATGGGCTCTATACCGACACGAAATGTCATGTTATTAGGGGTCTGACTTTATACACCCCTTAGACTCGATATGCAATACTCTTAGAAGAACATACCGTACTGTACGGATATTGTCACGGACAGGCTCAGTAGGGGTCAGGATGAGTTTGCTCATCGGCCTTCCTTTCGCTCAATACCTGGGTGGCCGTTACGTACAGCTAGTGCCGCTGACGTGCTTGTAGTTAAATCCACTGCCAGCGTATTGACTAGTCTTTAGAGTCCTACACAGAGTGTTTCCCTGCTTCGGGCGATCGATGTAGAGATCGTATGGTTTTACGGCAGGGTTCGATCATATACATGCACTTATGCACGTATCATGATTCGGACGGATAATACTAGTGGGCTTTGATTTAAGCCGGATTCTAGTATTATATTGTTGGATTATTTTCGTCTCTCTATATACGTATTTTTTCGGAATACGGATACATGTATGTATATACGGATGATGGACATTCTTGTAATTTATTACAAGATTGTTTTCTAGAAGATTACACCTCATTATGTTTATTAACCATTTGTTTAAATGGTTAATTGAGGTGGAGGGATGAGTGTGCTTGCATTTATTCAAGCATGACTCATGGTGGTGACTCATGTAGTGACTCATGAAACACTATTGAGTCATGCTTGATTTTTTGTTGAATTGTGAGATATTTTCCTTGGACTTGAGATATTATTTCTTGAGTTGCTTCATGCTATTCTCACCTACTCACAACACTTAGTCTTTTTCATGATTTGAGCTCAAGCTTCACACTCTCATCTCTCATGGCTTCTTCTTCTTCCTCCACCCTAATCCTCTCATGTGTTGAGATACCTAGGGTGTTTAGAGACAAATTAATCCTTCATTAGACTCTACATCTCCTAGACTATCTATTTTAGCAAACTAGATACCCTAGTTACCTTGGTTATGAGGTAGGAGCTCGTTTCATAGACTCTCAGGTGGATCATCTTCGATGGAGGGAGACCGGCAACCAAACTTGATCATGGTGGCCACTAAGAGCTTGGGAAGGTACTGAAAGACACGGATCATTCGGTATAACATTCCTAACTCTTTATATTGCTTGCTAGATTTAGGGTTAATGGTCGATCCGTATTCGAGGGTTGTGTTAGCGCCAGTTCGTAAAATTTTTGTTCCTCATTCGGCCATGGTTTGATGGCTAGGGCGCTGGCATAACCCAACATGGTATCAGAGCTAACCATTTAACCCTAAACTAGCCTGTTCTTATATGCTTAAAAGATCGATCGAGTTAGATATCCAAAAACACAATACCAAATTTCAAGTTTCTGCCCTTTTTTAAAAGTGGTCAAAAAATTATTTATAGAGTCTCAAAAATTCGTGCAGGGTATTTTAGGAGCCCACAAGAAAATTGGGCACAAGATCACTTCAAACCGCCACGGAACCGCCGCATTAGGTGCCTTTTTGCGGCGGTTCCGCCGTCATTTAGTAGCCTCTGTGCACACATTTTCTTATGGTGCTCTATTGTTTGAAAATGTGGTTTCTGGGATATTTTGTTTTTGGCCTAGATTTTTTTGAATACCGGATTGCACTTGGGGCCAATATGAAATGTTTTTTGTCGATCGAAATTTTAAATGCGTAAGTTGACAGTACATACATTACTATCTGTGACCGTGAATGTCATTAGAGCAATACAACTCGTCTAATTGCTATATGTCTTTTAGACGGGTTTGCGAACATGACATTCACGTTGATGTTCTGTGTTGTGCTGTGGTTGTGGTTGGATCGTCATGGTGGATAGCCGGGTGGTGCAATGATTGTACAGTTTAGTTTCTTTTGTACTTTTGATATTGTGGGGCGAGCGTTTGACTTGTGAACTGCCGTCACTGCCAGTTTGTATATTATTTGTTTGGGGCACGACCAGGTTGAGGTCGATGTCACCGTTGCACATTTATTTTCTTTTCTGTACTAGGATTACCCCGCAGTGGAGAATAGCCGAGTTCTAGAGGACAACGGGCCTGCATCTCATGGCGTTGAGATGGATGGGACCTCACTCTAGAATTAGAGGGCTATTCGCCGAACTCGTAGGGGGTATACGTTGACCCAAGGTGGGGTGCTCAAGTTACCGGATTCCGTGGAGTGCTGGGTGGCCAATTCACTTTGTTGATTGGGGTTGCCTCGCTTCTGGGATTGGCAGGTGATTTGCCACATTCATAGGGGTCTAGGTTTTCATTGCACAGGCTATCCACATGACAGGGAATGTTGGGTCTCATTTGCGGCTCAAGTGAAACCCGAGACTCCAGGATTATTCACCACTCTGTGTAGCTTGGCTAAGATTCTGTATTGCTTCTGTGATGTTGCTTATATCATGCCTGGGACGTTTGTTATATATATTTATATATATATGAGTAGATGTTGTATATGTTTTGCACCCGCGCTAATCCAGTCCCCGCTCTGCCGTTAGTTAAGTAACCTAACGGGTTATGACGATACCCAGTGGTGAATGCGGACGACATATATGTACATTTTATTTTCGTTCCTTTATCTGGTGTGATATGTTTAATTGATGGGACTGCGTTGATTCTGATCAATGCATGGATAAAACAAACCTATTTAATGTTGTTGGAACCAAGTTTTTGGAAAACTGACATTACAGACGTTTTCTTTTGCTTTGCATAATGGTATTCGATTAGGAATATCCTGCAACTCATTCCACGAGGCAAGAGCCGAGATCCCTTCATCGAGAGTGACCTCTTGGGCAGAAGTTTGCGTCAAAGTAATAACTTTACCATAGTCGATTCTTTTACTTTGTATCGTGGTATTCAGTTTGGAATATCCTGCACCTCATTCGATGAGAAAAGAGCCGAGGTCCCTTCACCGGGAGTGACCTCTTTAGAAAAAGTTTTCGCCACTATATAATTGTAAAACTGCTTGGTTTCCTTCAACGATATCAAGTTCATTACGTTAAAGGTTTTTCCGCCAAAAACCAGCTGTAGCCCTCCGTCATTTTGGATAAGTAGCACATAGTATTCGTGCGGTGTTTGTTGGCCAAAGTCAAGGCATTGTGTGCGGTAGCTGTGTGTTGCTTGTCCGTTACATGGATTTGCATTGGTTTAGGACAGTCGTACCACTTTGTTGGCCAAAATCAAGGGTGTGTGTAGGTGGGTCTAAATCAATCAGGATAATAATGGGTAGAACTTGACTTGCGTGTTATGATTTGTTGGCCAAAGTCAAGGTCATAAGCGCTTGGGGTAAAAATCACATCGGGAGTTTCAAACATACAGGAAACTTGCCAGGCATGCGCATACCTTCCGGAGTGTAGTGACTTGAGTGGATTCCATCAAGTTATCATGCGATGATAATTGGATCCCGATTCCCACTGATGAGTAGGTGTTACTCCTCAGATGATTTTAGATGATCTCGACTAATTCTCCTTTCGGGTTTGGAGGAGCATTCGAGAAAACAGTGGGAGACATCCTGATTAGATAAATAAATAACCAATCTAATCTAGGTTAGAGTGCTCGCCGAGTGTTTCTTTTCTCTCTCTTTGGCTGCGACCATGACCCGACCCTAGACTAAAACTCATAAACCAAGTTAACCAAACCTTCTTAAAAACTTTGACTTTTGGATTGTCTGAGTCGCATATATCATTACCTCTCCTATATTACCGTTTGAATTTCTCCGGAACATTCTGTATCACTATGAATATCCACATTTATTAGATATGACCATCGTATAATTACATATGAACTCGAAGGAACTTGTTCCAGTTCGAGAATGGTTTCTGGTTCAGGAGAAATCGAATAAGATTATTCGGGTTGTCTTTTATCTTTACCTTCTCTCAGGTTGAGTGAGCTCCTAGTATTATGAGGGTACACCTATTACGCTAATTGGATAGTCTTCTTCCAAACCATAGGCTGGTGCCGAAAGGTAGAGAAGGAAGAAAACCATTTAGCCTAAGGATGGTATACAGAAGGTAATAAGTAAAGACAAATAAAGGGATTGGAGTGAGGGCAGCGAAATATATGGTTACATCATGAATCTGGATAGTGGAAGAGGCATTACTAGGAATACCCGGATAGTCTTTCGAAATATTTTCGTGTTTCAGTTTCATCGTGCAATGTTAAATGAAAAACTGTTTTTCCAATTAAATTCTGACTCCAGGGTATGTATTTACCAGTTTTGATTCTCACATCTGTATGGTGTTACAGATAATGAGTGGGAGTAGAATATTGGGACTTGGGTGATAAGATCCTCATTGTATCGGAATTCTTTGTAATTGGTGATATTTTAGGAAATCACCTGGGTTTTGCCTGACGGCAAATTTTTTGGTTTTGAATATCCGTTGTTATGCACCAATTTCAAACTGATATATCTGTACGTTAATTTTATAAAGTGAGATATAACATTTTGAAATTATGTCAGTGACATTTACCTATATCAGTTGGGGATTAGGTAAGGAGTATTCAACAGCGGTGTAATTCTTCTTAACCATAGTACAGTTTTCGACCTATGACGCACAGGGTTTGAGTTATTAAACTCAGGAGACTTATATAAAGTACTGTCCGGTGTCCATTAGGACAAAGGAGTTGGTACTCGTACTATATTCTGTTTATTTTTGACTTCTCTAGTTTTTGACAAGTATTTCGTTGAAATGCAAGGTCCAAGTTTTGAGAAGTTATAGGTATAAGAATAAAGTAGAGAACCATATGTTGCAAAGTATCAGGATTCTTCGAGGTGATCGAAGATATAGATACTTGTGCTAGATATTCCATTGTAAGTAATGGTTTTGAGGACTTGATTCTCTTTCAGGTTACTCATATGTGGATGCACTCCTAGATGAGTAATGCTGATTGGCCTCCTTCCATTTGGTTGATATGCGCTGGAGACAGCTGCATGTTCTTGAATCTGGTTCTAATTAAATTAGTGTTATATGTTTCTATAGTGGATATAGAATGGATCATACCTTAACGATGTTAAGGTATAAGGAGTTGTCCGGTTTTTGCTTAAATCCAGAATCTGGATAAACTCAAGGCACGTTTCAGTAATGGCAGTTTGTGAGTTATCCCGGGCTATGACGAGGGTTAACTTTCTACCATCAGGAAGATCAATAGTTATATTGTTCTTGACTCGCCATCAGTTTTAGTAAAATGGATTCTTTTCAGAAAACATTAGTGGGAGCATGGTAGAACTAGAAGTGATTCCTGAACCACGAACGGTTACTAAAAATTTAGTAGGACCTAAAGATTCAATTAGATTCGACATTCCATTAGCCACTCCGCAGATTTGGTGGGTAACCTCAGGCACCCAAGAGGTACTTCGGTCTTCTCAGAGATGGTGACAGGGAGGTTCTTGTTTACCCAAACTTACCACTGCTGTTGTTCTAGACTATGAGGCTTGGTAGGAGGATGAGTATAACGTCGTTCTATACTAGCTTTAGAAGTGCACGTGTATATGACTCTTCCAGAGGTTGTTGTAGTCAGTGGGAGCAGCGGAAGCATAGAGGGTAAGTAGCTTATGTCTATTTATAGACTAAAGCAGGTATAGCGAAAATAGATCGTCTATTTTTGATATGACATTCATAGAGTTTGTCTTCATCAGAATAAGAGATGGATATGGTAAGAAGGTAGTAGGGAGTGATGTCCTGGTTTTTGGAGGACATGCATATACTACAATCGGTTATATACCGTGGTTGTCACAAAGTGTTTCTCCACATAAGATATGGATAAAATATCATAATTCTGGTCACTAGATCTATGGTTTTAGATCTAGATTTGGCAAGTGTCCCAATTTGGGTACTTTGACATTATTCTAAAGGTGTTTTAGAATGGTTGACTCCTGGCATGGTGGTGTACCTTCAGGTGATGGAGTCGCTCTCTCTAAAGGATGCCTTCTAGACTAAAGAGGAGAGGGATTTGCATGATTGGCATATCACTTGCTTAGGCAATTGAGTCAATCATGAGATGTCAAGTACAACACCAGATATTGTTTTTGTACTAGCTGCAATAAGTGTATATATTAATCCAATCCTGGAGAAACGGTAGGAAGCAGTTATGAACATAAGTGGATGTTCTTCGCTAAATGGTAACGGCAGCCTCCTTCGGGAGGCGGTTATCATTTCAGGCTTCCAAGATGACATGGGTGACAGAATGACTGTCTAAGTTATAGTTTTCCCTCTTTTGAGGGACAATATGTTTGGACAGGTGATCCAAGCGTATACTGAGGAAGGCACGGCGCTGGATACTGATTAAATTCAGTGGATGATACAGTCTAAGAAGTTTGTTGGATTTGGAGTTCATTTGTGAACTGGGTCCCATCAGATATCCAGACAAATTCTAAGACATGTATTGCTCATTTAAGGAGATAGTCTTTCTCCGTGAAGTTGAGATATAGAGAGATATAGAAAGAAACATTTGAGCGGATCCACTCACTGAGGCTATTTCTCGAACGCAATTGTTTCACAGTCGAGCTTTGAGAAACTGATTAGTAGAAAAGTTGGGTGTTCGGTATCATACGGGCTGTGAGTATGCGACATCTCAATAATTAGCCTTAAGTGCAAGTGGGAGATTGTTGGCTATAGTGCCCTTAAGTAAATTATTGAATCGCAGGCACGTGATTGCGATGATTGAGGGAGGACCTATACGGATAGAACGGTCTTACTCAAGATGATAGTATGCTATCTGGTTTATCTTTATCATCATGTACATGCTTTAGGTGACATTACAATTAACTATTACATGTTGATAGAGCCCATAGGATTCTTGCTTGACTACCAACATTATGATGTCGATCATATACATGGGAGCTGGGTGGTCTATAAGCATATCCTTAAATGTCCCTAGTCGTAAGAGTATCGAGACTGGGCATTGATACTTCAGAGTATACTAGTGTATACTGATCGAGATCCCGACGAGGGGCGGTGGCCAGGTTTCACAAGCCATTGGTGTTAGTTTGTTCACCTAAGATAGTATACAGGTACTCATTAGGTTATGAGTACACTGGACGGACTCGCCGGGAACCTGCTAGTTGGTATTATACCTATTGTCAGATGGCAGTTCCCAGATGACATGTGTACAGATTAGTCTGTTGATCTGAGATCGTCATTTGTCTCGTGTGAGTTCCCACTGTGCTTTGATTACTACCCTACCACGGCTCAAAGGAGTCGTGCAAACAGGTTTTAGTTGGATACAGTCTCGAGCCACATGAAGGCAATGAGCAGATCGTCGGGGATTCGTCTTTCCTAGTATTGGGGGTTGATGTCGCGAGGTGCACGGGTGGCCATCACTAGAAATCCTTGATCAAGGTAGTCAAGAATTACTGATTTGGATCAGTAGTTTCTCAAGTTCGTGATGGGCTCCATACCGACATGAAATGTCGCGTTATTAGGGTTCTGACTTTATCCACCTCCTACACTCGATATGTAATACTCTTAGACAAACATACCGTACTGTACGGATATTGTCACGGACAGGCTCAGTAGGCGTCAGGATGAGTTTGCTCATCGGCCTTCCTTTCTCTCAATACCCGGGTGGTCGTTATGTACGGCTAGTACTGCTGACGTGCTTGCAGTTAAACCCATTGCCAGCGTATTGACAAGTCTTTAGAGTCCCACATAGAGTGTTTCCCTGCTTCGGGCTAATCGATGTAGAGACCGTATGGTATTTCTGCAGGGTTCGATCATATACGTGCACTTGTGCAGTATCATGATTCGGACGGATAATACTAGTGGGCTTTGATTTAAGCCGGATTCTAGTATTATATTGTTGGATTATTTTCGTCTCTTTGTATTCGTATTTTTTCGAAATATGGATACTGGTATGTATATACGGATGAGGGACATTCTCGTAATTTATTACAAGATTGTTTTCTAGAAGATTACACCTCATTATGTTTATTAACTATTTGTTTAAATGGTTAATTGAGGTGGAGGGATGAGTGTGCTTGCATTTATTCAAGCATGACTCATGGTGGTGACTCATGTAGTGACTGATGAAACACTATTGAGTCATGCTTGATTTTTTGTTGAATTGTGAGATATTTTCCTTAGACTTGAGATATTATTTCTTGAGTTGCTTCATGCTATTCTCACCTACTCACATCACTTAGTCTTTTTCATGAGTTGAGCTCAAGCTTCACACTCTCATCTCTTATGGCTTCTTCTTCTTCCTCCACCCTAATCCTTTCATGTGTTGAGATGCCTAGAGTGTTTAGAGACAAATTAATCCTTCATTAGGCTCTAAATCTCCAAGGCTATATATTTTAGCAAACTAGATATCCTAGTTACCTCGGTTATGAGGTAGGAGCTCGTTTCTTAGACTCTCAGGTGGATCATCTTTGATGGAGGGAGACCGGCAACCAAACTTGATCATGGTGGCCACTAGTGTTAGTTGTATGTATGCCCTAGAGGCCATTATTGTACATGATTGTATATTATAGTGGATGCTTGGACATATATAGAGAGGACTTTCTTGCTCAACATGATAGTAAGCTATCTGGTTGTTCTTTATCTTAATATGTAGACTTGTATTATGATATTGTCTTACTCTCACATGTTGGTAAAGCCTTTAGGATGTGTACTTGACTACTAGGATTATGATGGAGATCATACTAGTGGGGCCATGGTAGTCTGTAAGTACATCCTTCAATTGTTCTTAGTCGTAGGAGTATCGAGACGGGGTATCGATATTCCAGAGTAGACTAGCGTATACGTTTCTTGACCCATATGATGGGCGATGGATGATCCCACATCCATTGGTGTTTGACATCAAATATTGTATACGGGTGCTCAGTGGAGATTGGGTACACTGAACAGGACTCACCGAGAACTCCTAGATGGTATTATACCTATTGTTATAAAGCAGTTCTTTGGTGACACTGGTACAGGTTAGTCTGTTGACCCGAGATCGTCATAGAGTCTTGTGTGATTCCCACCGTGCTTTGATTTCCACCCTACCACGTTCTAGAAAACGTGAAAACAAGTGGTTTTTGGGTACAGTCCCGAGTCACATGGAGGCAATGAGCGATAGGAGGGGATTTTGTCTCTCCCGGTATTGGGGGTTGATGTTGTGCTGTGCTCGATTGTCCATAACAGGAAGTCCCTGGCCATGGCCGATTATGAGATTTACTGGTAAGTATTATCAGTAGTTTCTTGACCCGTTATGAGCCTCACATCGGCATGACTTATCGAGCTATTGGGGTCTGACGTTTACCACCCCCAGGCTGGATATGTGACATATCAGACGAAGTGACCAGACTGTACGGTAGTGTTACTTATTAGATTCTCAGGAGTATGAGCATGCATGCTTGTTAATCTTTTGATCGCTCAATACCCGGGTGGCCATTACGTGCAGCTAGTACCGCTGACGACTTGTGGGTGACTGATATGATCATCATCTACTGCCAGCGTATTGACGAGTTTTTAGAGTCCTACACAGAAGTTTCCTGGCTCAGGAGAAACGAAGTAGGAGCACATATGTGATATGTGCGGGACCGAGATTAATACGTGTATGTGATACCGTATTCTAATATCGCGATATATGATATCGGTCGGTTATATGCGATATAGCCGGGTTATCGAATCAAGTGTTGATTCGATAAGTTGATACAAATGATATTAGTCGGATATATGTGATATACCCGGATTATTAAATCAAGTGTTGATTTAATAATTTAATGTATGATTATATATATTTGATATATTATTATACATTAATTAATATTAGCTCACTTAAGAATTTCTTTTTCTCACTTATGTACACTTAATATATATGTCATATATATTAATGTATTTTTTTTTACTTTGTATCATTCTTGATGATACATTGTACATGGGTTTATGAGATTCACACCATTACTAAGATAATTGAGGGTATTTATTTATTTAAGGTAATTCAAAATTAGGTGGAAATAATCACATGGTTAGAAGCTTAGAGAAGCTTGAAGTAACCATTTATAACATTTCAGAAAAAATAAAATATTATTTTTGGGAATTTATATAATTAAATAATAAATATTATGAATATTTTAATGATGCGGTATAATTAAATACCCATAATTTGGGAAATATTGGGAGGTTAACTTGAATAGTGATTTTTGGAAGAAATTATGTGATTTAAGCAAATTATAAATTCGTTATGAGTAATTATATTCCATTTTAATGCTAATCACGATTAAATATCACTAATCGTGCATTAAGCTTGATTTGTGCACATGACATGCACCATGTCATATTACCCATTTGTTATATTTTCTACTATGGCTTTTATTTATTTTTCATGCATGGTTTGGCTTTAAAAATAAAGAAAGAAAATAGAATAAAAGAGAAAAGAAAAGAAAAGAAATAAACAAAGAAGTATGGGCGAGAGAGAGAGAGAGAGAGAGAGAGAGAGAGGTGAGGGGTGTTCATTGACCAAGCTCATTGTGCCATCCCCATTCTCTTCATCATTTCCCTTTTCTTCTTCCTCTCACCATGATAGCCCTCTTTCCCTCCCTCCTCTACCTCCTCAAAACATCCACATTTCCACCTCAAAACTTCATCTTTCCTTCATTAAAAACATGCACAAGCTCACTACAAGCAGTTTGGACCAAAAAAGTTTGGATTTTGGAGACTTAGGACAACTCAAGAAATTTTCTTGAGTTGCCAAATGAGGTAATTCCTTCACACTTAGTATAGTTTTTCATTCACTTAAGCATCCTTGCATGTTTAGAAGTGTTTTAGTGTAGATTAATGAACTTGGAAAATTCCAAGTAGAGATTATGGTTTGTTTTGAATTGTGATGGTGGAATTGAGGTATTCTAAGTGACTACAACTCCTTTATTGACAAAACCTGGACCTAACTTGAGACTAAAACCCCATTTCACAAACTTAGAAATCCCCGATATCGTATTTTTTTGGAATTGTGATAGTAATTAGAGAATTGCTACGACCCGGGGCACCTGAAAATTTTATAGCGATCACAGTGAGTCGTGCATGCAACCTAGAAGCTACCCTGAAGATCCGAGACCCTGCCCCTTCCACTTGGCCTCAAATTTAATCTTTCTGGCCGCAAATTGCGGCCAGGGTAGGGTTGAATGCATTCGTGTTTGGTACATGGCTTATAATTCAGTAAATTAGACCCTCCACATGTGCAAAATTTGCTAATTTCATCTGGGGTAAAATCTGGAGTAAGTTTTCAAAGATGCTGTTTCGGTTTCAATGTTGTTTATGACTTGAACTTTGTATTTTGTGTTTTATCTATGTAACGCTTTAGAAATCGTTATGCGAATTTTTCCGTTAAAAGGGTAAAATAGGCGGTGTTTTTCCCGTAAAAACCAGTGGGTGATCTTTTTTTCAGTACAGACTTAACTGCACCTAGTTTAACTAGGAAATGGCTAGTTTGCGGTTTTTAGTTGTCACTTGGAAATTTTAGTTCACTTAAATATTTTTCCCTAATTAAAATATTATTATAAGCTTTTAATTATGCACTTAATTAGTGGTAATTACAATTTTGATTGGGTTAATTATGCTAAAAGTGAATCTATGCTAATTTAATCACAAGATTTAAGCTTAAACCCTCTCTTCCAAAATATCTAGATATTTGTGAATTAAAAGAAAACTTTAATTAGAAAAGAAAAGGGATTAAGAGGTGGCATGGATGGGAGAGGTATTAATGAGCTTTAATGATGGTTTTAGACTTGAAATTTCCACACAATTCCACAACCTTCATCATTTCTCCACCTTGGCCGAGCCCCCCTTGCTGCCCTCTCTCTCTTCACACCCCCTTTTCACTTCATAAAGCTCAAATAAATCATCAAAAATCATTAAATAATCAGGAGACCCGGTTGAGGTTTAGCACCGCTTTTCATCCGCAGACCGATGGTCAGTCAGAGCGGACTATACATACTCTAGAGGATATGCTTCGGGCGTGTGTGCTTGATTTTGGGGGCAGTTGGGATCGTCACTTGCCATTGATTGAATTCTCCTACAATAAAAGTTATCAGGAGACGATTCAGATAGCGCCTTTTGAGGCTTTGTATGGTGGAAAGTGTCGATCGCCAGTTTGTTAGACCGAACTCAGTGAGAGTAGGGTGTTGGGAACCCAGCCAGTTCAGGAGACTATGGAGAAGATTCAGCTGATTCAGGACAGGATGAGAGCAGCCCAGTGCAGACAGAAGTCTTATGCCGACCGTCGTCGCCGCAGACTTGAGTTCGCAGTGGGGGATCATGTATTCCTGTGGATTTCTCCAATGAAGGGCGTTATGAGATTTGGGAAGAAGGGGAAGCTCAGTCCCAGATTTGTAGGTCCTTTCGAGATCCTTGAGAGAGTTGGTGCCGTTGCCTATCGTTTGGCACTTCCGCCCAGTTTTCCGGATGTTCACCCCGTATTCCATGTGTCGATACTTCACAGATACCTTCATGATCCTTCTCACATAATTCGGCACCAGACCGTTCAGCTTGAGCTCGATCTTTTGTTCACCGAGCAGCTGGTAGTTATATTGGATTGGCGGGTGAAAAAATTTCGGTCAAAGGTCTTACCATCTGTGAAGGTTCTTTGGAGTGTCCCTACTAGTGAAGAGATCACTTGGGAGGCCGAGAGCGAGATGCAGAAGAAATTTCCTCATCTCTTCGAAGGTACGCGTAGTTAAATTTTTAATTTTAGGGACCGAATTTCTTTAAGGGGGAAGATTGTAATGCTTTAGAAATCGTTATGCGAATTGTTTCATTAAAACGGTAAAATAGGCGGTGTTTTTCCGTAAAAACCCGGAGGTGATCTTTTTTTTCAGTACAGACTTAACTTCACCCAGTTTAACTAGGAAATGGCTAGTTTGTGGTTTTTAGTTGTCACTTGGAAATTTTAGTTCACTTAAATATTTTTCCCTAATTAAAATATTATTATAATCTTTTAATTATGCTTTTAATTAGTGGTAATTACAATTTTTATTGGGTTAATTATGCTAAAAGTGAATCTATGCTAATTTAATCATAAGATTTAAGCTCTGTAAGTCCATGTCACGCACCCCACGTGTTGGAGATAGTACCCTCAGAGTCAATTATTGGATCACAGGCACGTGATTGCAATGATTGAGGGAGGACCTATCCCGATAGGACAGTCTTACTCGAGATGATAGTATGCTATCTGGTTTACCTTTATCATTGTGTACTGCTTTAGGTGACCTGACAGGTCGCTATTGCACGTTGATAGAGCCCCTAGGATTCTTGCTTGACTGCCAGCAGTATGAGGGGGATCATATAAGTGAGAGCTGGAGTCTATAAGCACATCCTTAAAAGGTCCCTAGTCGTGGGAGTTTTGAGACAGGGCATCGATACTCCAGAGTAGACTAGTGTATACAGTCGAGACCCCGACGAGGGGCGGTGGCCGGTCTCACAAGCCATTGGTGTCAGTTGGTTCACCTAAGATGTATACAGGTGCTCATTGGGTTATGAGTACACCGGACAGGACTCGCCGGGAACATGCTAGTTGGTCTTATACCTGACGTCAGATAGCAGTTCCCAGGTGACATGTGTACAGGTTAGTTCATCGACCTGGGGATCGTCATTTGTCTCATGTGAGTTCCCACTGTGCTTTGATTACTACCCTACCACGGCTCAAAGGAGTCGTGCAAACAGGTTTTAGTTGGGTACAGTCCCGAGCCACATGGAGGCAGTGAGCGGATCTTCAGGGGTTCGTCTCTCCCGGTATTGGGGGTGAGGTCGCGCTGTGTCTAGGAGAGCCATTACACGAAGTCCTTGGCCAAGGCAGGAGATTTACTGGTAGGTATTCCAGTAGTATCTCAGGGTGTTCTGGGCTACACTCCGACACGACTTGTACCGCTTTTGGGGGTCTGACTTTTACCAACCCCCTAGGCCCGACATGCGATGCTCATAGACGAACGGACCGGACTGTACGGATATTGTCACTGACAGGCTCAGTAGGGTGTCAGGATGAGCTCGCTCATCGACGTCCCTTTTGGTCAATAGCTGGTGGCCCGTTACGTATTGGCTTATACCTCTGACGTGCTAGTGGTTAAATCCACAGCCATAGTATTGACGAGTCTTCAGAGTCCACCACACTTTCAGTTACTCAGCTTTCGGGCGAAATGCTGTAGAGGCCGTATGGAGATATGGCAGGGTCCGATCAGATACGTGCGGTATTGCACGGATCAGGATCGGACGGTTTGTACTAGAGGCCGTATGGAGATATGGCAGGGTTCGATTAGATACGTGCGGTATTGTACGGATCAGGATCGGACGGATATTACTAGCCGGCTTTGTTTTAAGCCGGATCCTAGTATAGTACAGTGTAGATTTTGTCTCATTGCATTTGTATCCGGTCGGAATACAAATGCGGTCATGTATGTGCAGTAGCGGGGTTTTCCTGTAACTTATTACGGGACCAGTTTTCTGGAGTTGCCAGTTTGCATTCCGTTCCAGCCGGTTTTCCTTTGTTCTTTCCCGGCCGGACTTTTCCGATGGAGGGGGTTATTTGCAAGTTTGCAAATAACATTTTGTGGAGGGTTTATTTGTGAGATGGGTGATTATGATAGCATCTTTAGATTCCTTTTTCATCTTTTCTTTTGTTGCACCATTACTTGCATTAATTGAGATAAGAAAGGGTATGGTTTGGATGTAAGTTTGTGATGATGATGTTTTGTTTATGGTCACCTTTTCTCTTCTCCTACCATCACCTCCCTCTTGCATGATGGATTTTGATTCCCTCCACCATTCTAATATGAGGCCGGCCACTTCTTTGAGTGAGAAGGAGAGTGTTTCATTTTGAGTGTGGCAATTTTCCTTGATCTCATATCATGCTAGAAAAATGCAAGCACCATTTTTCTTATCTTGATTCCTCCATCTATCAAATGGCAACATCCATTACCCCAATATGAGACATGAGTCCTACACATATTCTATAGCAAATCTTGGGCACGTCGACTTGCCAGCTTCGTGCCCGAGTTGCCTCGGTATTGAGGTGGGAGCCCGTAAAAGATGCAGGCGATGTGGTGCCCTTCCGGCGAGGAGGCGACGACCGGAGTTTCCGCAGGAGATCGGGACGACGACGAGAAGACCGGAGGACTCGGATCACTCGGTATATCTCTTCCCTATCTTGTTAGTTAGCTAGGACAAGTTTAATGGCCCGATCCGGGGTTTAGTGCGCGGTGGTGCCGGTTTGCTAAGTTCGCAAAATTAAAGTTTATCACCACTTCCGCATTTGGCCGTCTGATTGACGTCCGGGGCGCCGCCGTGCACTTACAGTGGTATCAGAGCCTGGCCATTAACTTCGTCTAGCTTTGTTTGATGTGTTTGCATTTCCGATCGACCAAAATTCCAAAAACCCGCGTTTTTCCTTACATCAGTTTTCTGTCGAAATTTTTTGAAGTCCAAAAATTTTTCAGGTTGTCTCAGAATGATGTGCAGGGAGTTCTAAGAACACTGGAAAAATTCGACAACACGATCCCTCCGTACGACCGCGGAACCGCGGCCATTACAACTCTTTAGGCCGCGGTTCCGCCGCAGGAATGAGGGATCATGTCATCGTTTTTTTGCAGTGGGCTTGTGGGCTAAAAATAGGGGTTTTGGAATATTAAAATTGGGCCCAGATTTTCTGTGAGTGCAACAGTATTGCTTGGGGGCCCACTTGTTAATTTTTGATCAATCAGATATTTTAAACACATTATTTCACAGTATTTACATTATATCTGCGACCGTGAATGTCACTTGATCGGTAAATCCGGTCTAACTGCTATAGCCCGGTTAGACGGATTTGCGAACGTGACCTTCACGTTGATGTTCTGTGTATTTGCTGTGATGTTGCGGATCGGTCGTGGGGGATAGCCTGGATGCAATGCTAGTTCTGTGTTGTTGTATTATGTACATTTGATATTGCGGGGCGAGCGTCCGACATGTGGACTGCCGTCACTGCCTGTTTGTATTATTCTTTTGGGGCACGGCCAGGTTGCGGTCGATGTACCCATTGTATGTATATTTTACTTTCTGTACTAGGATTACCCCGCGGAGGGGTGCACGGATAGCCGGGTTCTGGAGGGCAACAAGCCCGCATCTCATGGCATTGGGACGGAAGGGGCTTCACTCTAGAATTGGCGGGCTATTCGCCGCACTCGTAGGGGGTACAGTTTGACCCAGGAGGGGTGCCCAAGTTGCCGGATTCCGTGAAGTGCTGGGTGGTCCATTCACGGTGCTGAAGGGGGCTGCCTCGCTTCAGGTTTTGGCGGGTAACTTGCCGCGCCCGTAGGGGTCTAGGTTTTCATTGCACAGGCTATCCACACGACCAGGGGAACGTCGGGTTTTCAGTAGTGGCTCTGTGAAACCCGGGGATCCCAGATATCTGTATTGTTCTGTGATGCTGTACATTTCTGTGTTGTTGCATTTTATTCACACCTTGAGCGAAATATAGTATATTGGTATATATATTAGTAGATGTTGTATATGTTTTTCATCCGCGCTAGTCCAGTCCCCGCTCTGCCGTTAGTTAGCTAACCTAACGGGTGATGACGGGACCCAGTGGCGAATGCGGATGGCATATACGTACGTCAGTATATTTTCGTTCTTCGTGGTGTGATCAATTGATGGGACTGCATTGATTCGGATCAATGCAAGATAAACAAACCTAATCTGATGTTGTTGGAACACTTTTCAAAAAGCTGTTATTGCAAGGACGTTCACTTTTGTTTTGCATCGTGGTATTCATTTGGAATATCCTGCTCCTCAGTCGACGAGGCAAGGGCCGAGATCCCTTCACCGGGAGTGACCCCTTGGACAGAAGTTTGCGTCAGGGCATTAACTTCACTATAGCCGATTACTTTTGCTTTGCATCGTGGTATTCATTTGGAATATCCTGCACCCCATTCTACGGGGAAAGAGCCGAGATCCCTTACCGGGAGTGACCTCTTTAGTAAAGGTTTTCGTCACTATATTTTCTAAAAAGCTATCCGTTCCTTCAACGATATCAAGTTCATTACGTTAAAGGTTTTCGCCAGAAACCATTCGTAGCCCTCCGTCATTTCATATGGATGGTCAATAGTATTCAAGCTGTGTATGTTGGCCAAAGTCAAGGAACAGTGTTTGGTAGCTGTTGGGTATCCATATGCAGCATAGATAGATGCGTTGGTTTGGGACAGTCGTACTGCCATTTTGGCCAAAGTCAAGGGTATGTACGGGTGGGTTCAAATTAACCTGGAGAATGACGGGTAGAACTTGACATGTGACTTATGATATGTTGGCCAAAGTCAAGGTCATAAGAGCATGGGGCAGAAATCACATCGGGAGTTTCAAAAGAACTGAAACTTGCCAGATATGCGCATACCTTCTGGAGTGTGATACCGTGAGCGGATTCCGTCACGTTATCATGCGATGATAGTTGGATCCCGATTCCCACTGATGAGTTGGTTTACTCCTCGGGTGACCCCGACTAATTCTTCTTTCAGGTTTGGAGGAGAATTTGAGGTACAGTGGGAGGTTTCCAGATTAGATAAATTGGTAACCATTCTGATCTTGGTTAGAGTGCACGCTGAGTGTTTCTTTTCTCTCTCTCTTTGGCAGCGACCATTGACCCGACCCTAAGACTATGACTCAGTGACCAAGTTGACCGAACCTTCTTAACACTGGCTTTTGGATTGTCAGAGTTGCAGACCTCATTGCCACTCCTACTTTTACCCTTTTCTCCAGGACACCCCGTATTACTGCGAACGTCTACTTCCATTGGACAAAGCCATCGTATGGTTAGATACGAACTCGAAGGAATTCGAGGATGGTTTCCGGTTCTGGAGAAAACAGATAAGGTTTATTCAGTTGTCTTTTCCTTTTTGCCTTCTCTCAAGTTACGAGTACTCCTTAGTTTAGGAGATAGTACACCTATTATGCAAACTGGATAGTCTTCTTCCAAACCTTAGGCTGGTGCCGACCGGTAGGGAATGAAGAAAACCAATTAGCCTAAACGGTGTGCAGAAGGTATTAAGATTAAGACAAAGCAAGGGATTAGTAAGAGGCCAAAGTAAATTGCGACTGATATTCACGACCAAACCAAGTATTCCTTCGCCAATCCTAAATCACCTTTGTATTTCTCCAGGACACTCCGTATCACTACGAAGATCCCAAGTTTATTGGATAATCCATCGTATGGTTATATACGAACTCGAAAGGAACTTATTCCAGTTCGGGGATGGATCCTAGTCCAGGAGAAATAGGAATATGGTTTATTCGGTTGTCTTTTATCTTCACCTTCTCTCGCATTGCGAGTGTTCCTAGGATTAGGACAGTACACCCATTATGCTTATTGGATAGTCTTCTTCCAAACCATAGGCTGGTGCCGAACGGTAGGGAAGGAAGAAAACCATTTGGCCTAAGGGGTGTGCAGAAGGTAATGACTAAAGACATATAAAGGGATTTGGAGAGGTGGCAAAGAATTATGCGGTTATAGTTGTGAATCTGGATAATGGTAGAGGCATTACTAGGAATACCATGATACCCCATCGAAACATTTCAATGTTTCAGTTTCACTGTGTACTGTTAAAGGAAACCTGATTTCCCGATTAGATACTTACTCCAGGGTATGTATTTACCAGGTTTGATTCTCACATCTGTATGGTTTTACAGATGATGAGTGGGAGTAAGTTATTGGGAATAAGGTGATCATCCTCATTATATCGGGATTCGTTGTAATCGGTGATATTTGAGGAGATCATCTGGGCTGTTTGCCGGTCGGCAAATATTTGGTTTTGAATATCCGCTGTTGTGCACCAATTTCAAATTGATATATCTGTACGTCTATTTTCATAGAGTGAGATATACCTTTTGATATTATGTCGATGACATTTACCTATATCAGTGGATGGTTAGGTAAGGAGCATTAAACAGCGGTGTGATTCTTCTTAACCATAAGTACAGTTTTCAACCTACGACACACAGTGAAAGAGTTGTTAGACTCAGCGGACTTATACAGAGTATTGTATGTTGTCCAGTGTCCATTAGGACAGAGGGGTTGGTCCTCATACTATATTCTGTTTACTTTTAACTTCTCTAGTTCTTAGACATGTGTTTCGTAGAAACACAGGGTCTAAGTTTTGAGGAGTTATAGGTATTTGAATAGAGTAGAGAACCAGGTGTAGCAAGTATCGGGATTCTTCAAAGTGATCGAAGATGTAGATACTTGTGTATGGTATTCAGTTGATAGTAATGATAAAGAGAAATTGCTTCTTTTTCAGGCTACTCATAATTGGAAGCATTCCTAAGTTGAGTAACGCTGATCGGCCTCCTTCCATTTAGTTGACATGCACTGGAGATAGCTGCATGATTTGAATCTGGTTCAATTAATTCAGTGCCTCTGGTTATATATTGGATATAGAACAGTTCATATCTTAACGTTGTTAAGGTACGGGGAGTTGTCCGGCTTATGATTAAAACCAGACACTGGACAGCTCAAGGCACGTTTCTGTAATGGCTGTTTGTGGGTTGACCCAGGTTATGACGAGGGTTGACATTCTACCATCTGGCAGATCAATAGAAATATTGTTCTGGACTAGCCACAGTTTTATTAAAAATGGATTTTTCAAAAGCAGTAGTGGGAGTATGGTAGAACTGGAAGTGATTCCAGAACCGCAAACGATTACTGAAGATTTGATAAGGAACCTAAAGATTCAATCTGTTTTGACATTCCATTGGCCACTCCGCAGATATGGTGGGTAACTTCAGGCACCCGAGAGGTACTCCGGTAGCCTCAAGGACGGTGACAGGGAAGTTCTTGTTTACCCACACTTGCCATTGTTGTTGTTCCAGGCTGCGAGACCCGGCAGGAGGATGAGTATAGCATCGTTCTAAACTAGCTTTAGAAGTGCACATCTATATGACTCTGCCAGAGGGTTGTCGTAGTCAGTGGGAGCAGCGGAAGCATTGGTGGACATCAGGCTTATGTCTATTTATAGACTAAAGCAGATGTAGCGGAGATAGATCATCTATTTCTGATGTGACAGTCATAGGTTTGACTTCATCAGAATAGGGGATGGATCTGTTGAGAAGGTAGTAGGGTGTGATATCCTGGTATTTGGATGACATACACAGAGTAGGAAAAGAAACTCCTATACTACGATCGGTTATACTTTGGTCGTCACACAGTGGTTTCTCCACAAAGGACTTGGACATTATATCCGACATTCTGGTTACTAGATCTATGGTTTTAGATCTAGATTTGGGTGGTTTCCCAATCAGGGTACTTAGACAGCATTCTATGAGTATTTAGAATGGTTGACTCCTGGCACGGTAGTATACCTGCAGGTGATGGAGTCACCCTCTCCAAAGGTGTCTTATAGACTAAAGTAGAGAGGGATGTGCATGATTGACAGATCACTTGCTTAGGCAATTGAGTCAATCATGAGATGTCAAGTACCACACCAGATGTTGTTCTTGCAGTAGGTGCAATAAGTTGATATTGATCCAATCCTGGAGAAACAGTCGAAAGCAGCTTTAGAACATAAGTGGATGTTCTAGGGATATGATAACGACAGCCTCATTCGGGAGACAGTTATCATTCCAGGCTTCTAAGGTGACATGGACGACAAGGAGGTTGTCAGAGTTTTAGTTTTCCTTCTGATGAGGGACAGTATTTTGGACAGGTGATCCAAGGCAATACTGAGGGAGGCATGGCGCAGGATACTGATTAAGTTCAGTTGACGATACAGTCTAAGAAGTTTGGATTTGAAGTTCATTTATGAACTGGGTCCCATCAGACATCCAGACATTCTAAGACAGGTATTGCTCATTTCGGGAGATGGCTTTCTCTGCGAACTTGAGATATAGAGAGACATAGAAAGAAACATCAAGGCGGATCCACTCACTGAGGCTATTCCTCGAACGCAATAGTTTCACAAACGGATTTTGTGAGACTGACTAGTAGGGGAGTTGGGTGTTCGGTATCACACAGGCTGTGAGTATGCGACATCGCAATAATTAGCCTTGAGTGCAAGTGGGAGATTGTTGGAGATAGTGCCCTCAGAGTCAATTATTGGATCACAGGCACGTGATTGCAATGATTGAGGGAGGACCTATCCCGATAAGACAGTCTTACTCGAGATGATAGTATGCTATCTGGTTTACCTTTATCATCGTGTACTGCTTTAGGTGACCTGACAGGTCGCTATTGCACGTTGATAGAGCCCCTAGGATTCTTGCTTGACTGCCAGCAGTATGAGGGCGATCATATAAGTGAGAGCTAGAGTCTATAAGCACATCCTTAAAAGGTCCCTAGTCATGGGAGTTTCGAGACAGGGCATCGATACTCCAGAGTAGACTAGTGTATACAGTCGAGACCCCGACGAGGGGCGGTGGCCGGTCTCACAAGCCACTGGTGTCAGTTGGTTCACCTAAGATGTATACAGGTGCTCATTGGGTTATGAGTACACCGGACAGGACTCGCCGGGAACATGCTAGTTGGTCTTATACCTGACGTCAGATAGCAGTTCCCAGGTGACATGTGTACAGGTTAGTTCATCGACCTGGGGATCGTCATTTGTTTCGTGTGAGTTCCCACTGTGCTTTGATTACTACCCTACCACGGCTCAAAGGAGTCGTGCAAACAGGTTTTAGTTGGGTACAGTCCCGAGCCACATGGAGGCAGTGAGCGGATCTTCAGGGGTTCGTCTCTCCCGGTATTGGGGGTGAGGTCGCGCTGTGTCTAGGAGAGCCATTACACGAAGTCCTTGGCCAAGGCAGGAGATTTACTGGTAGGTATTCCAGTAGTATCTCAGGGTGTTCTGGGCTACACTCCGACATTACTTGTACCGCTTTTGGGGGTCTGACTTTTACCAACCCCCTAGGCCCGACATGCGATGCTCATAGACGAACGGACCGGACTGTACGGATATTGTCACTGACAGGCTCAGTAGGGTGTCAGGATGAGCTCGCTCATCGACGTCCCTTTTGGTCAATAGCTGGTGGCCCGTTACGTATTGGCTTATACCTCTGACGTGCTAGTGGTTAAATCCACAGCCATAGTATTGACGAGTCTTTAGAGTCCACCACACTTTCAGTTACTCAGCTTTCGGGCGAAATGCTGTAGAGGCCGTATGGAGATATGGCAGGGTCCGATCAGATACGTGCGCTATTGCACGGATCAGGATCGGACGGTTTGTACTAGAGGCCGTATAGATATATGGCAGGGTTCGATTAGATACGTGCGGTATTGCACGGATCAGGATCGGACGGATATTACTAGCCGGCTTTGTTTTAAGCCGGATCCTAGTATAGTACAGTGTAGATTTTGTCTCATTGCATTTGTATCCGGTCGGAATACAAATGCGGTCATGTATGTGCAGTAGCGGGGTTTTCCTGTAACTTATTACGGGACCAGTTTTCTGGAGTTGCCAGTTTGCATTCCGTTCCAGCCGGTTTTCCTTTGTTCTTTCCCGGCCGGACTTTTCCGATGGAGGGGGTTATTTGCAAGTTTGCAAATAACATTTTGTGGAGGGTTTATTTATGAGATGGGTGATTATGATAGCATCTTTAGATTCCTTTTTCATCTTTTCTTTTGTTGCACCATTACTTGCATTAATTGAGATAAGAAAGGGTATGGTTTGGATGTAAGTTTGTGATGATGATGTTTTGTTTATGGTCACCTTTTCTCTTCTCCTACCATCACCTCCCTCTTGCATGATGGATTTTGATTCCCTCCACCATTCTAATATGAGGCCAGCCACTTCTTTGAGTGAGAAGGAGAGTGTTTCATTTTGAGTGTGGCAATTTTCCTTGATCTCATTTCATGCTAGAAAAATGCAAGCACCATTTTTCTTATCTTGATTCCTCCATCTATCAAATGGCAACATCCATTACACCAATATGAGACATGAGTCCTACACATATTCTATAGCAAATCTTGGGCACGTCGACTTGCCAGCTTCGTGCCCGAGTTGCCTCGGTATTGAGGTGGGAGCCCGTAAAAGATGCAGGCGATGTGGTGCCCTTCCGGCGAGGAGGCGACGACCGGAGTTTCCGCAGGAGATCGGGATGACGACGAGAAGACCGGAGGACTCGGATCACTCGGTATATCTCTTCCCTATCTTGTTAGTTAGCTAGGACAAGTTTAATGGCCCGATCCGGGGTTTAGTGCGCGGTGGTGCCGGTTTGCTAAGTTCGCAAAATTAAAGTTTATCACCACTTCCGCATTTGGCCGTCTGATTGACGTCCGGGGCGCCGCCGTGCACTTACACCACGAACTTGCGGGGAGGCGGAATATATGAAAAACGATTATCAAAGCTTCGTAACACGGACTTGAGCGCATGAATCGTTTCTAAACTGTTACTAGCAAACTACGAAAGGTTTAACTACTCGAATTCGAAGTTATACCTCACGTTACTTGTCCTTCGGGTCTTCATCGCGGTCCTCCACTCCTCGCAGGCTCCTTGGAACATCGGCACCTCAACGGCCTTCTCGAGTCAAAGACAATCCACCCGAGAGCTCCTACGCCAAGCTTTATCTCTAACTTGAGATAACTAGGTTGCTCAAAGTGCTAATCTAAGCTACCTAGGGGATATAGAGTGAGGTTATGGATGTATTAGTCTAGCTAACTCTTGATCTCAACACATGAGAGGTTAGGGTTAGGGTTTCAAGAATGAGAGAGCTTGAGGAGAGATAAGGTGATGATAAGAATGAATTGAAATTGTTTCTCACTTCTAATATATTATGAAGCATAAAGAATTATCAAATGAATAAATCAAATGCATTATCACCATGCTTCATTGAAAATGTGCAATGAATCATCAAGTGAGTCATTATGCAATAAATGCTTCATTAACTCACTTGAATGATTCATCTCATGAGTCACAAAATCAATTAATGCTAATGCCACCTTACCCTCCAAGTCACCATGCTTGTAGAAGCTTCCCGGAAAATTACGAGAACGCCCCTCCAATCCGTGAAAACATGGAAAAACTTTAGACTGTATAAATCCAATAACCCGACACTAGAATCTGGCTTAAACCAAAGCCTGCTAGTAAAAACTGTCCGAACGTCGTACGTGCGTAAACACACGTATGCGTCCGAACCCTTGTCGTAAAACCATACGACCTCTATATCATTTCGCTTGGAGCAAGGAAACTCTCTGTGTGGGACTCTAAAGACTCGACACTACGCTGGCAGTGGGTTTAACCACAGACCGCAAGCGGCACTAGCTGTATGTAACGGTCCCCAGGTAGATGTCGATAAGAAGGCCGATGAGGAAAACCATCCGAACTCCTACTGAGCTTGATGTGACAATCTCCGTACAGTCCGGTCTGTTCGTCTAAGACTATCGCATATCGAGCCTAGGGGGCGGCAAGCGTCAGTCCCCTAATAGCGGTATAAGTCGTGTCGGAGCGTAGCCCATTACACCCTGAGAAACTACTGGAACCTACCAGTAAATCTCGCTTACCCTGGCCAGGGACTTTGCGTAATGGTTCTCTGACACAGCGCGATATCAACTCCCAATACCGGGAGAGACGAATCCTGTCTAACCGCCACTACCTCCAAGTGCTCGGGACTGCACCCAACTGCTACCTGTTTGCACGACTCCTTTGAGCCGTGGTTGGGTAGCAATCTAAGAACAGTGGGACACACTCGAGGCGAAGTAGCAGTGTCAAGTCTGCGGACTATGCTGTACTCATGTCACCTGGGAACTGTTAACTGACGATGGGTATAATACCAACCAATCAGTTCCCTTGCGAGTCCCGTCCGGTGTACCCGTAACGTAACGAGCACCTGTATACTATCTCCAGTACGACGTACTGATGGCTGTGGGACAGACCATCTCCCCGACTGGGATGAGAAGCGTACACACTTAGTCTAATCCGGAATATCGATGCCCTATCTCGATAATCCAACGACCAGGGACCTGTATAGGATGTTGCTTACAGACTATCCATCCCCCACTAGTGTGACTGCCATCACAACGCTGGTAATCAAGCAAAGATCCTATGGGCTCTACTAATATGTATAAGTGATACGTTACAAGAAACATATGCACATATTAAAGTAGACACAAACCAAGTAGCATACTACCATTTTTAGCAAGACTGTTAGATACAACTGTGAATATCCCAAGCTTCCATTAAGTAATATATAACCTAGTATGATACAATAATGGCCCCTAGGGCATATACACTAACTATCTCCTACTTGCACTAGGGCCATGAGCTGGCATATCGTAGACCTATCATCTCGAATAGCCTCTCGAACTGCGTCTGAGGAATGGCCTTTGTGAATGGATCAGCAATGTTATTCTCCGTCTCTACTCTCTTCACCTCGATCTCCCGGCGATCTACGATCTCCCTGATCAGGTGATACCGCCTTAAGATGTGTCTGGACTTCTGATGGGACCTGGGTTCCTTTGCTAAAGCTATAGCGCCGTTGTTGTCACAATACAGAGGTATTGGATCAACACTGGTAGGAACCACCTAAAGTTCTGTGAGGAACTTCTTCATCCAGACAGATTCTTTTGCGGCATCGCAAGCAGCTATGTACTCCGCTTCCATTGTTGAGTCAGCAACGGTCTCTTTCTTGGAACTCTTCCAAAGACCGCCCCTCCATTGAGGGTAAAGACATAACCCGACATGGACTTGGAGTCATCCTTGTCACTCTGGAAGCCGGAGTCGGCAAAGGCCGCAATCTGGAGGTCTTTTCCGCCATACACCAAGAACATCTCCTTAGTCCTTCTTAGGTACTTGAGAATGTTCTTTACTGCTATCCAGTGCTTCTCCCCTGGGTTTGCCTGATACCGGCTTACAACGCTCAATGCGTATGCTACATCTGGTCTGGTACATAACATCACATACATTATAGAGCCTACCGCAGAAGCGTAGGGTATAATCGACATGCGATCCCTTTCCAAATCAGTCTTGGGAGACATCTCTTTGGAGAGGGTGATTCCGTGACAAGCCGGTAGGTTACCGTGCTTAGAATCATCCATACTGAATCTCTTCACTATGGTGTCTATGTACCTGGATTGCGAAAGTCCCAACATCCTCTTTGATCTATCACGATAGATCCAAATCCCCAGAATGTAGGTGGCATCACCCAGGTCTTTCATGGAGAATTTATGTGACAAGAATCTTTTGACTGACTGTAACATAGGAATATCATTTCCTATTAGGAGAATGTCATCCACGTACAAGACGAGGAATGCTACAGCTCTCCCTACAATCTTACTGTATATGCATGGTTCATCTGGATTTTTGATGAAGTCAAATTCTTTGACAGCATCATCAAAACAGATGTTCCAACTCCGTGATGCTTGCTTTAGTCCATAAATGGACTTAAGCAGCTTGCATACTTTACCACTGCTCCCACTCTGAATGAATCCCTCTGGCTGATCCATATAGACGCTCTCTTCCAAATTTCCATTTAGAAAGGTCGTCTTTACGTCCATCTGCCAGATCTCGTAATCGTGGAAGGCAGCAATAGCAAGAAGGACCCTAATGGATTTGAGCATAGCCACTGGAGAAAAGGTTTTGTCATAGTCCAAACCAGGTCTTTGACGGAAACCCTCTGCAACAAGTCTAGCCTTATAGGTTTCAACCTGTCTATCTACACCAATCTTCTTTTTGAAGATCCATTTGCATCCTACGGGTTTTACCCCATCTGGAGCAACGTCCAAAGTCCATACTTTGTTAGTGTACATGGACTCCATTTCGGTCCGCATTGCATCCAGCCATTTTACTGAGTCACCGCTCTGAATGGCTTGCTGGAAGCTAGTAAGCTCATCATAGTCAATAGTGCAATCCTCTCTATCCCCGTCTATGAGAAAACCGTAGTATCTCTCGGGCGGATGAGATTGCCTACTACTCCTACGGAGTGGCGTCGGGATGTCCTGTTCTTCTGAAACCTCTGGTTCTTCCAAGCTTTCAGTAATAGCTTGTGGTTCTGGAATTTCTTCCAGTTCTACTACGCTCCCACTTGTTCCTTTTTCTAAAAACTGATGTTCCAGAAAGTGGGCATGACGAGAAACAAAAACCTTTTGTTCCTCTGCGTAATAGAAATAATATCCTTTGCAATTCTTCGGATATCCCACAAACTTACACTGTATTGATCGTGCCTCGAGCTTGTCCACATGCCGCTTTTTTACAAAAGCTGGACATCCCCATGTCTTAAAATGTTTTAGACAGGGTTTGGTCCCACTCCACATCTGATATGGTGTGGTAGGCACAGTCTTGGTGGGAACTTGGTTCAAAAAATATGCAGCTGATTCTAGTGCATATCCCCAGAATGATCGCGGTAACTCAGCGTTACTCATCATGGAACGAACCATATCTAATAGGGTTCGATTCCTCCTTTCTGATACACCGTTGTGTTGTGGTGTGTATGGAGGAGTAAGCTGAGAGAGAATTCCATTCTCTTTTAAGTAACCCAGGAACTCGGCACTTAAGTATTCACCACCTCGATCAGATCTCAGTGTCTTTATACATTTGCCTGTTTGTTTTTCTACTTCATTCTTGTATTCTTGGAATTTCTCAAAAGCCTCGGATTTGTGCTTCATTAAGAAGACATATCCAAACCTAGAGAAATCATCCGTAAAAGTAATGAAGTAGGAATAACCAGCTCACGTATGTGTAGACATTGGACCACACACGTCACTGTGTATGATTCCCAAGAGCTCGCTTGCTCTTACTCCGTGTCCAGTGAACGGAGTCTTTGTCATCTTTCCTTTGAGACAAGATTCACAAGTAGCATAAGATTGATATTCGAACGGATTCAAATATCCTTCTCTATTTAACTTAGTCAATCTTCTCTCATTGATGTGACCAAGTCTACAATGCCATAAGAAAGCCTGATTTATTTCTGGAGACTTTCTTTTAAGTGTGTTCTGGACATTGAAAACCTGAACTTGACTTAATACGTATATACCGTTATCTAATGTACCGGACCCAATCAGAACTTGATTTAGGTGGATGTTAACTACATCTCTTACGAATGTAAAATCATATCCCTCTCTTAAAAGTGAGGACACTGATATGATATTACAAGTCATACTAGGTACATACAGACAGTTACGTAGAATCAATATCTGCCCACTTGTCAAACCTAGGCAATATTCTCCCACGGATTCAGCGTCCACGCTCATTCCGTTTGCAACTCTGAGAGACAAATCACCTACCTTCATAACTCTACGGTTTCTCAAAGCATGTAATGAATTACAGATATGAGATCTTGCTCCGGTATCTAGTACCCAGGAAGTAGGGTTAATTGATAAACAGTTCTCAATTACAAATACATTTGAGGCTGAAGCCACAACATGCTTCGTATCCTGGCTACTGGCTTCTAAAGCCCTGCAATCTTTCTGCCAATGCCCAATCCCATAACAATAGGAACGTCCCTCTTTTACTACATTCAGTCCCGAAACTTTTGCCCTTCTCTTTCCTTCTACTTCCCTGGTTTCCTTCAGGGTAGAAGGTAGAGACTGTAGAATCAAGTCAGTATTTGACCTGTTTCCCAACGTGGTCTTCAGGTCTTGGAGCTCATCAATATAGCTAGTCATTGTAAGGACGTTGTCCCCTACAGATGACCCGACAACCAACCTCGCTTGAATTAATTCGGTCGAGGTCTTATATCTTGCGATATGAGACTGCTCTCCATATAAATCTTTGTTACGGAGAAAGATGGAAACCGAGTCCATCTTCTCATGCTGCTTCTGGTATACACCATCAACTGAAGCTAACACGAGGCATTTGGCTTTCGCTTTATCCTTTTCCCTTGTCTGGCGGATATTCATATCCGTGACGGTGGAAACTGGACCTGGGACGGCGGGATCTTGAGTAGTAATAGGGTGGTCCAGCTTGTCATAGGCAATGGACATCTGGACAGACCTTTGCCAGTCATATAAGTCAGATTCAGTCAATTTGTTATCTAGATGTAACCTATGTGTGTGTTAGTTATGTATATGCCCTAGAGGCCATTGTTGTACATATGATGTATATTATAATGGATGCTTGGATATATATAGAGATGACTTTCTTGCTCGTCATGATAGTATGCTATTTGGTTTCACTTTATCTTAACATGTTGACTTGTATCGGTTTACTGTATTACTCTCACATGTTGATAAAGCCCTTAGGATCTGTACTCGACTACTGGGACTATGATGAGATCATACTAGTGGGGCCGCGGTAGTCGATGAGTACATCCTATAACTGTTCCTAGTCGAGGGTATATCGAGACAGGGCATCGATACACCAGAGTAGACTAGCGTATACGCATCTTGACCCATATGATGGGCGATGGATGATCCCATATCCATCGGTGTTTGACATCAGAGATGGTGTACGGGTGCTCAGTGGAGACTGGGTACACTGGACGGACTCGCCGAGAACTCCCAGATGGTGATATACCACACGTTAGATGGCAGTTCTCCGGTGACACTGGTACAGGGTAGTCTGTAGACCCGAGATCGTCATGGAGTCTTGTGTGATTCCCACTGTGCTTTGATTTCCACCTTACCACGTCCAAGAGGGCGTGCAAAACGGTAGCTTTTGGGTACAGTCCCGAATCACATGGAGGCAATGAGCGATAGGAGATGATTCGTCTCTCCCGGTATAGGGAGTTGATGTTGTGCTGTGTTCGATTGGCTATAACTGGAAGTCCCTGGCCAGGGATGATATAGAGATTTACTGGTAAGTGTTACTAGTAGTTTCTCGACCCGTTATGAGCCACACATCGACACGACTTATCGGTTACTGGGGTCTGACGTATACCACCCCTAGACTTGATATGCGACATATCAGACGAACAGACCGGACTGTACGGGAGTGTTACTGATTGGATTCACAGGAGAACGTATGGGCTAGCTTGTTGATCTTCTGATCGCTCAATACCTGGGTGGCTGTTACGTTTAGCTGACCGCTTGCAGCTTGTGGGTGTTTGATATGATCATCACCTGCTACCGGCGTATTGACGATTCTTTAGAGTCCTACACAGAGGTTTCTTGGCTCAGGCGAAACGGAGTAGAGGCGCATATGTGATATGTGCAGGACCGAGAATAATGTGATATGAGATACCGTATTATATTCTCGCGATATTTAGATATGAACTGGGACATCGGATCAAGTGTTGATTCGATGAATCGGTACATGATATATTAGTCGGTAATATTCGATATAGCCGGATCATCGAATCAAGTGTTGATTCGATGATTTAATGTATAATAATATATATGATATATTGTATTACATTATCTAATATTGGCTCGCTTTATTATTTCATTTTCTCACTGGATGATACATTGATATATATGCGATATATGTTAATTGTATTATTTTCTTTTGTTGCAAATATATAATATATATGTGATATATATTATTGTGACATGATATGATTAATTGTTAAACATGTTTAAGGATGATTAATTGAGGTTAGGGTTTGATTAGGGTTAGATGCTTCATGCACCTTCTAGAAGCATTTTCTTTTGTCATTGTTAAGATATTTTTTGGATGACACATTTTTAACCCAACCAAACCCTAACTCTAGTTTATTCTCTACACAATCTTAGCCACTCATCCTTGACCATGGTTTATATACATCAATCATATACTTTCTTTCTATTCATCACAAAAGAAAATAATCATTATCTTTTCCATTATCATCCTCTTCTCTCTTGAAAAAGCTTACTTGATTTTCTTTAAGTGATGAATAAATATGAGAAAATGAATTAAAAAGAAAGCAAAAATACTACTCTCTCATCCTCATCTCATCTAGCCCATGAGATTAGTGTGTTCATCTCTTTAGAGTAAGAAAGCTTGAGTCTTTGCAACTTCGAGGTAGATCATCGGAGATTTGGAATACTTCAAGCTAGCATGGATCGTTCGAGTCGTGGAGCCTCTCATGAGTCCGGGAGATCGTGGATCGCGGCAAAGGGACTTCTACTCGGAGCTTGTGAAGCGAAGGAGCGGACTACAAAGGTTGTAATCCCTCACACTTAGATAAAAAGTTATCATCTTGCATGTTTAACCCTAATAATCTAGCAAAGATCCCGGCTTTGGGTTGTTCGGTACGTCTAAATTTTAATCCGGGCATGTTTGATGCCTTATGAACCTTCACAAGAGTGCCTAGGAACCCTACAGTGTGGTCACAAGGTCGCTGCAATTTGAGAGAGAGAAGAAAATACTATTAGCATGATGCTCTTGCAAGTTTAGATTGGTTTTTAATTTATCTAAACAGGATGGCTCCCACTGTTTCTTGAATCCCTCCTCAAACCATAAAAGAAGAATTAGCCAGGACTATTCTCACCGTACAATTCTTGCTTAACCGTTCAGCCAGGTCAGTGTCGATACTTCGAGGGAGGTTTTCCAACGCTTTCGCGAAGTTCCTTAATTAAATAATCTCTTTTCTCTGGGGGCGTAGCCCCGCTGATACCTTTCTAGGCACCTACTTGGTTTATAGCATTTATCATTAAGTGACGAATCTCCTGATAAGTAGTATATAGTCACAGTAGGATCGGGATCCAAAATATCATCGTATGATAATATTGAAGGAATCCTACCAACATTCATCAAACTCCAAAATGGTATGCTATCACTGCAAATTTCAGTTTCTTTAGAAATTCCCGATATAAATTTTTGCCCCATGCTCTTATGACCTTGACTAAGGGACAAAATGTCATAAGTCACATGTCAAGTTCTACCTGTCATTATCCAGGTTAATTTGAACCCACCCGTATATACTCTTGACTAAGGGCCAAGAAAAGTAACACGACTGTCCCAAACCAACGCATCTATCTATGCAACAAATGAATACCCCAACAGCTACCAAACACTATGCCTTGACTAAGGGCCAAAATACATAGCTTGAATACTACTGAATACCCAAATGAAATGACGGAGGGCTACGAATGGTTTTGGCAAAATCGTGAACGTAGTGAACTTGATATAATCGAAGGAACCTGATACTTTTTAAAAGGAGTGGTTAAAGCTCCGCAATTAAAAAATCTGATCTTTTTAAAATAACCGAGTGGTTTCTTTTAAATTTGTTCCAACGATTGAACTTTGGTTTATTTTTTTTGCATTATAATAATGCGTCCTATCATTTATCCTATCATTGCAGAAAACAACGAAAATACCACGTCCTCTTATGCCATCCGCATTCGCAACGGGGTCCCGTCATCACCCATTAGGTTACTTAACTAACGACAGAGCAGGGGCTGGGCTAGCGCGGGTGTAAAACATAAGTGACGTCTAATAGCTATCATATATAGATATTGTACATTCGTCAGACGCAATAATAAGCATTCCAGATCACAGATGAACTTTATTAGATATACTAGCAATCCGCATTTGCTTTGAGCCTCCAATAAAAGACGGATTACACAGTTGTGATGAATAGCCATTACCCCAACCCTAGACCCCTACGGGTACGGCAAACTACCCGCCAAGTACCCGAAGTGAAGCGGTCTCCCTCAACAATGTGAGTAGGCCACTAAACACTTCAACGTACCCGGTAGTCTATCCTAGGAGCAAAAACAGTAAAAATAAATAATACAATGGTGGCTACAACCGCAACCTGGATGTGCCCCGCAAAAGAATATTACATCATATTACATTTATATCGAATGAATGAATATAAAACACATCTCAAACCCCAGCTAATCATCACAACACTCCAATCAAGTCCATATACACAAACAGTAAACATTACAGAAATGTGCAACCCCATGCCAACCGACATACTAGCAGTTAGGGGAGGTTTACGAACACATTAAACATTACAGATAAAAACCCAATTAGCAATTAATTTAGAACATCGATCGAGAACCTTTATCCGTGTCTACCCCAAAAGCAAACCTTTACTGAAGTAACCTGAGTAGAAAACAGAATATACAGGACAACAAAACACCAGAAACAATGAATTACTGTGAAACTCCGAGTCAACTCGGCGTTGACTCGGCGGCGGATCCGCGGCCAAAAGCACCATTTGGCCGCGGTTCCGCGGCCGTCTTGCCGAGTTGTGTCCTCGTATTTTCCCAGAACTCCTATATTTCCCTGCTGTGAATTTTAAGGCATATCAAATAATTTTTTAGACATGTTTAAAATTAACAGAAACTTAGGGGTTCGGGGTGTTTCGTTTTCGTGTTTTCCGTCGATCGAACTTCTAATTAGTTGCTAACAAGCTAGTAATGGTTTAGTTGGCTCTGATACCACTGTAAGTCCATGTCACGCACCCCACGAACTTGCGGGGAGGCGGAATATATGAAAAACGATTATCAAAACTTCGTAACACGGACTTGAGCGCATGAATCGTTTCTAAACCGTTACTAGCAAACTACGAAAGGTTTAACTACTCGGATTCGAAGTTATATCTCACGTTACTTTTCCTTCGGGTCTTCATCGCGGTCCTCCACTCCTCGTAGGCTCCTTGGAATATCGGCACCTCAATAGCCTCCTCGAGTCAAAGACGATCCACCCGAGAGCTCCTACGCCAAGCTTTATCTCTAACTTGAGATAACTAGGTTGCTCAAAGTGCTAATCTAAGCTACCTAGGGGATATAGAATGAGGTTATGGATGTATTAGTTTAGCTAACCCTTGATCTCAACATATGAGAGGTTAGGATTAGGGTTTTAAGAATGAGAGAGCTTGAGGAGAGAGAAGGTGATGATAAGAATGAATTGAAATTGTTTCTCACTTCTAATATATTATGAAGCATAAAGAATTATCAAATGAATAAATCAAATGCATTATCATCATGCTTCATTGAATATGTGCAATGAATCATCAAGTGAGTCATTAAGCAATAAATGCTTCATTAACTCACTTGAATGATTCATCTCATGAGTCACAAAATCAATTAATGCTAATGCCACCTTACCCTCCAAGTCACCATGCTTGTAGAAGCTTCCCGGAAAATTACGAGAACGCCCCTCCAATCCGTGAAAACACGGAAAAACTATAGAATGTATAAATCCAAAAACCCGATACTAGAATCTGGCTTAAACCAAAGCCTGCTAGTAAAAACTGTCCGAACGTCGTACGTGCGTAAACACACGTATGCGTCCGAACCCTTGTCGTAAAACCATGCGACCTCTATATCGTTTCGCCTGGAGCAGGGAAACTCTCTGTGTGGGACTCTAAAGACTCGACACTACGCTGGCAGTGGGTTTAACCACAGACCGCAAGCGGCACTAGCTGTACGTAATGGTCCCCAGGTAGATGTCGATAAGAAGGCCGATAAGGAAAACCATCCGAACTCCTACTGAGCCTGATGTGACAATCTCCGTACAGTCCGGTCTGTTCGTCTAAGACTATCGCATATCGAGCCTAGGGGGTGGCAAGCGTCAGTCCCCTAATAGCGGTATAAGTCGTGTCGGAGCGTAGCCTATTACACCCTGAGAAACTACTGGAACCTACCAGTAAATCTCGCTTGCCCTGGCCAGGGACTTTGCGTAATGGCTCTCTGACACAGCGCGATATCAACTCCCAATACCGGGAGAGACGAATCCTGTCTAACCGCCACTGCCTCCAAGTGCTCGGGACTGCACCCAACTGCTACCTGTTTGCACGACTCCTTTGAACCGTGGTAGGGTAGCAATCTAAGAACAGTGGGACACACTCGAGGCGAAGTAGCAGTGTCAAGTCTGTGGACTATGCTGTACTCATGTCACCTGGGAATTGTTAACTGACGATGGGTATAATACCAACCAATCAGTTCCCTTGCGAGTCCTGTCCGGTGTACCCGTAACGTAACGAGCATCTGTATACTATCTCCAGTACGACGTACTGATGGCTGTGGGACAGACCATCTCCCCAACTGGGATGAGAAGCGTACACACTTAGTCTAATCCAGAATATCGATGCCCTATCTCGATAATCCAACGACCAGGGACCTGTATAGGATGCTGCTTACAGACTACCCAGCCCCCACTAGTGTGACTGCCATCACAACGCTGGTAATCAAGCAAAGATCCTATAGGCTCTACTAATAAGTATAAGTGATACGATACAAGAAACATATGCACATATTAAAGTAGACACAAACCAAGTAGCATACTACCACTTTTAGCAAGACTGTTATATACAACTGTGAATATCCCAAGCTTCCATTAAGTAATATATAACCTAGTGTGATATAATAATGGCCCCTAGGGCATATACACTAACAAAACCTTCTCTTCCAAAATATCTAGATATTTGTGAATTAAAAGAAAACTTTAATTAGAAAAGAAAAGGGATTAAGAGGTGGCATGGATGGGAGAGGTCTTAATGAGCTTTAATGATGGTTTTAGACTTGAAATTTCCACACAATTCCACAACCTTCATCATTTCTCCACCTTGGCCGAGCCCCCCTGCTGCCCCCTCTCTCTTCACATCCCATTTTCACTTCATAAAGCCCAAATAAATCATCAAATAATCCCACAAACTCACAAATAAATCCCTACCCATTATTCTTCTGTAAGTCTACGTTAGCGCCCCGGCCGTCTACAGACGCCAAATGCGGAATAAAAACTTTTAAACTGGCGCTATCGTATACTTTAACCCGGATCTGCCATTATTGCTAAACTAACAAATTGTAAAGAGTGTAGAAAGGTTATACCGAATGATCCGAGTCCTTCGTTCTTCAACCATCATCCCACGCTCCGTTGCGGCTGCTCCGATCTCGTCGAACTCCGATATCCTCGTCGAGGTGACACCACATCACCGATTCTTTAAACGGGCTCCCGCCTCTGACTCGAGGCAACTCGATCGTCAAGTTTGCTAAAAGAGACGACCAAGAATTGATGTAGAGAATGAGTAGATGACTTTGTCTCGTTCCGTCCAAAACTGTGGACGGACGGTTAATGAAGTTGCCGAGGGACTTGGGTGATGGAATGAAATAAACTGTAAAATTCCATACACCCCAAATGCTATCATAATCTTTTCACAAATGAATCAAGTGTCAAATGAGAGAGGGGAGGGGCCTTTCTTATAAAGAGAAGGAGAAGGGTGAGTGTAGGAGCAAGAGAGTAACCTTAAGCACAAAATATCATATGTGAACACATAATAATATCTTAAGGAAAACAAGAAAGGTTGGAAATCAAAGCATGAGTCATTATTGCATTAATGACACCATTAATGCACTAATGACTCACAAGCCTCATCATCACTTCTAGAAGCTTCTAGAATGATGACTCACCCTAACAGAAGAAAAGATAAACCCGTCTTTAACCGAATGTTAAAAGACGGCTGATAGAAAACTGGAAACTGGCAACTTCCAAAAGTGATCCTGAAACAACTTTCAGGATAACCCCGAAACTGTATAAATATACCCGCATTTGTATTACGACCGAATACAAATGCAACTGAGACAAAGATATTATACCTACTCAATATAATACTCGGATCCGGCTTAAACCAAAGCCGACCAGTATCATCTGTCCGAAAATTGACACGTGCGTAAACGCACGTGCATTTTTCGAACCCTGCCATAAAACCATACGGCCTCTACAACGTTTCGCCCGAAACTTGGGAAACTGTCTGTGGGGGACTCTAATGACTCTTCAGTACCCTGGCAGTGGGTTTAACCACAAACCGTCAGCGGCACTAGCTATGCGTAACGGTTGCCCACGGACTGAACTTAAGGGAGGCTGATGAGCGCACTCAAGGGTGGCCGATGAGCTAACACATCCAGAAACCCTACTGAGCCTAACAGTGACAATGTATATACAGTCCGGTCCGTTCGTCAATGAGTATCGCATATCCGCCTAGGGGGCTAGTAACGTCAGACCCCCAGAAGCAGTATAAGTCGTGTCGGAGTGTAGCCCAATAACACCCTGAGATACTACTGGAGTACCTACCAGTAAATCTCCTGCCACGGCCGTGGGCTATGTGTAATGGCTCTCCTAGACACAGCACGATCTCGCCCCCAATACCGGGAGAGACGAATCCCCTGCCGATCCGCTCACGTGCCTCCATATGGCTCGGGACTGTACCCAAAAGCTACCTGTTTGCACGACTCCTTTGAGCCGTGGTAGGGTAGAAATCAAAGCACAGTGGGAACTCACACGAGACAAATGACGACCTCAGGTCGATGAACTAACCTGTACACATGTCACCTGGGAACTGCTATCTGACGATAGGTATAGTACTAACTAGCAGATTCCCGGCGAGTCCTGTCCGGTGTACTCATAACCCAATGAGCACCTGTATACATCTTAGGTGATCCAACTGACACCAGTGGCTTGTGAGACCGTCCACCGCCCCTCGTCGGGGTCTCGACTGTATACACTAGTCTACTCCGGAGTATCGATGCCCTGTCTCGAAACTCCCACGACTCGGGACCACAATTAAGGATATGCATATAAACTACCCAACTCTCACGTATATGATCGCCATCATACTGTTGGTAGTAAAGCAAGATCCTAAGGGCTCTATCAAAGTGTAACATGCAATCAGTCACCTGAACATGTACACGACTGATAAAGGCAAACCAGATAGTATACTATCATCTCGAGTAAGACTGTCCTACCGGGATAGGTCCTCCGCAATCATTGCAATCACGTACCTGCGATCCAATAATTGACTATGAGGGCACTATCACCAACAATCTCCCACTTGCACTCAAGGCTAATTATTGCGATGTCGACTACTCACAGCCCGTGTGAAACTGAGCATCCAACTCCTCTACTAATCAGTTTCACAAAGCCCGTTTGTAAAACTATTGTGTTCGAGAAATAGCCTCAGTGAGTGGATCCTCCTAGAAGTATCTTTCAATATCTCTCTAAATCTCAAGTTCGCGGAGAAAGCCATCTCCCGAGTTGAGTAGTACCTGTCTTAGAATATGTCTGGATATCTGATGGGACCTTAGTTCATAAATGAACTCCATATCCAAACTTCTTAGACTGTATGGATCACTGAACCTAATCAGTATCCGGCACCATGCCACCCACAGTATCCTCTGGAACCACCTGTCCATAATACTGTCCCTCGTCAGAGGGAAAACTAAAACTCTGACAATCACTCTGTCATCCATGTCACCTTTTGAAGCCTGGAATGATAACCGTCTCCCGAAAGAGGCTGCCGTTATCAAATCCGTAGAACATGTACTAATGTTCTAAAACTGCTTCCTTATGTTTCTCCAGGATTGGATTAATACAAACTTATTGCATCTAGTGCAAAAACAACATTTGGTGCGGTACTTGACATCTCATGATTGACTCAATTGCCTAAGCAAGTGATCTGCCAATCATGCACATCCCTCTCCTCTTTAGTCTATACGACACCTTTAGAGAGGGTGACTCCATCACCTGCAGGTACACCACCATGCTAGGAGTCAACTATTCCAAAAACCATTAGAATATCTGTCAAAGTACCCACATTGGGAAACTACCCAAATCCAGAACTAAAACCATAGATCTAGAAACCAGAATGTCAAATATTATATCCATATCCTGTCTGGAGAAACAACTGTGTGACGACCACAATACAACCGATCGTAGTATAGGAATTTTACTTCCTACTCTGTGTATGTCATCCAAATACCATGACATCACACCCTACTACCTTCTTAACAGATCCATCCTCTATTCTGATTGAAGTCAAACCCATGACTGTCACATCAAAATTAGATGATCTTTCTCCGCTATAACTGCCCTAGTCTATAAATAGACATAAGCTACTTGCCCACTATGCTTCCGCTGCTCCCACTGAATACGACAACCCTCTGGCAGAATAATATACACGTACACTTCTAAAGCTAGTTTAGAACGACGCTATACTTATCCTCCTGCCTGGTCTCATAGTCTGGAACAACAGTAGTGTCAAGTCTTGGTAGATAAGAACCTCCCTGTCACCGTCCTTGAGGCTACCGAAGTACCTCTCGGGTGTCTGAGGTTACCTACCAAATCTGCGGAGTGGCTATTGGAATGTCAAACCTGATTGATTATATAGGTCCTATTAAATTTTCTGTAATCGTTCGCGGTTCTGGAATCACTTCCAGTTCTACCATACTCCCACTACTGTTTTCTGAAAAAGATCCATTTTACTAAAACTGTGGCGAGTCAAGAACAATATCACTATTGATCTTCCAAATGGTAGAATATCAACCCTCGTCATAGCCAGGGTCAACCCACAAACAGCCATTACAGAAACGTGCCCTGAGTTATCCAGAGTCTGGTTTTAAGCATAAGCTGGACAACTCCCCGTACCTTAATTTCTTTTAAGGTACGATCCATTCTATATCCAATACAGAAACTTTGGCACTTATTTAATTGGAACCATATTCAAATCATGCAGCTGTCTCCAGTGCATATCAACTTAATGGAAAGAGGCTAATCAGCATTACTCAACTTAGGAAACCATCCAATTATGAGTAACCTGAAAGAGAAACACGTTTCTCAAAACCATCACTATCATCTGAATATCAATCACAAGAATCTACATCTTCGATCTCTTTGAAGAATCCCGATACTTGTGATACCTGGTTCTCTACTTTATTCTTATACCCACAACTTCTCAAAACTTAGACCTTGTATTTCTACGAAACACTCGTCTAAATACTAGAGAAGTTATAAGTAAACAGAACATAGTACGAGGACCTACCCCTTTATCCTGATGTACACTGGACAACATACAATACTCTGTATAAGTCCGCTGAGTTGAACAACTCATAACCTGTGCGTTGTAGGTGGAAAACTGTACCCTGGCGATTTCCTCAAATATCACCAATTACAACGAATTCCGATATAATGAGGATGATCACCTAATTCCCAATATCTTACTCCCACTCATCATCTGTAAAACCATACAGATATGAGAATGAAACCTGGTAAATACATACCCTTGGAGTAAGTGTCTAATCGGGAAAACAGTTTTTCTTTAACAATGCACTGAAACATGAAAATGTTTCGTAGGGGTATCCTGGTATTCATAGTAATGCCTCTTCCATAATCCAACTCATGACTTCAACCGTATATTTTATTGCCATCTCTCCAAATCCCTTTATTTGTCTTTAGTCGTTACCTTCTGTACACCATCGTTAGGCTAAATGGCTTTCTTCCTTCCCTACCGTTCGGCACCAGCCTATGGTTTGGAAGAAGACTATCCAGTAAGCATAATAGGTGTACCCTCCTAAACCAAGGAGTACTCGCATCTCGAGAGAAGGTGATGATAAAAGACAACTGAATAATACCTTATTCCTTTAAAGGTGAAATAGGAGTGGCGATGAAGTACGCGGTTTTGGTCGTGAATGATATCAGTCGCAATTTACTTTGCCCTCTTTCTAATCCCTTTATTTTGTCTTTACATATTACCTTCTGCACACCCTACTTAGGCTAATTGGTTTTCTTCATTCCCTACCTTTCGGCACCTGCCTATGGTTTGGAATAAGACTATCCAATAAGCGTAATAGGTGTACTCTCCTAAACCAAGGAGCTCTCGCAACCTGAGAGTGTTAGTGTATATGCCCTCGAGGCCATTACTGTATCATACTAGTTTGTATATTACTTAATGGATGCTTGGGATATTCACCTTGTATATACAATCTTGCTCAAAATAGTAGTATGCTACTTGGTTTGTTTCTACTTCAATGTGTACTTGTGTTTATTTCAGTATATCACTTATACGCATTAGTGGAGCCCTTAGGATCTTTGCTTGATTACCAGCGTTGTGATGGCAGTCACACTAGTGGGGGCTGGGTAATCTATAAGCACATCCTTATTCAGGTCCCTGGTCGCAGGACTATCGAGACAGGGCATCGATACTCCGGAGTAGACCAGCGCATGCGCTTCTCATCCCAGTGTGGGAGACGGTCTGTCCCACAGCCGTCAGTACGTCGTACTTGAGATAGTATGCGGGTGCTCGTTAGGTTACGGGTACACTGGACAGGACTCGTCGGGAACTGACTAGTTGGTATTATACCTATCGTCAGTTATCAGTTCCCAGGTGACATGAGTACAGCTTAGTCCGCTGACTTGACACTGTCACTTCGCCTCGGGTGTGTTCCCACTGTACTTTGATTACTACCCTACCACGGCTCAAAGGAGTCGTGCAAACAGGTGGTGGTTGGGTGCAGTCCCGAAGCACTTGGAGGCAGTGACGGTTAGACAGGATTCGTCTCTCCCGGTATTGGGGGTTGACATCGCGCTGTGTCTAGGAGAGCCATTACACGAGTAGTCCCTGGCCAGGGCAAACGAGATATACTGGTAGGTTTCCAGTGTTATCTCAGGGTGTATTGGGCTTCACTCCGGCACGACTTGTACCGCTATTGGGGGACTGACGTTTACCGCCCCCTAGGCCCGCCATGCGATGTATCAGACGAACAGACCGGACTGTATGGAGAATGTCACACTCAGGCTCAGTAGGAGTTCAGATGGGTTTCGCCTCGTCGGTCTTCTTGTCGGCATTACCTGGGGACCGTTACGCACAGCTAGTGCCGCTTGCGGTCTGTGGTTAAACCCACTGCCAGCGTAGTGTCGAGTCTTTAGAGTCCCACATAGAAAGCTTTTCGCCTTTAGGCAAAAGAGTAGAGGTCGCATGGTATTGCGACAGGTCGCATGGTTTTGCGACAGGGTTCGGTCACATCCGTGCACTTGTGCACGTGCAGTGTCCGGACAGTTTACACTAGCGGGCTTTGGTTTAAGCCAGATCCTAGTGTACCTTATGGGATTGGATTTATCCAGTTTGCATTCGTGTTCCTCGGAACGCGGATGCGGGTGTGTATGCACAGTTGACAGGGAGGCAGAGGCAGTGGATTCTCATTAGGGTTGTTGACAGTTGACCGTTGACTTTTGACTTTTTGCTCAACCCTAATGAGAATATGATATGTGATTAACTATTATATTAATTAAGTATTATGGTGGTATGGTTGTTGACTTGTTGACTTTGGTGACTTGTTGACTTTTGTTGACTTGTTGACCGGTTGACTAGGCTTGACTAGTTGACCATCATGATAACCATGGTTATCATTTCATGCCAAAGACTTTTTTCTTGCTTGCTTTTTGAGTAAAATGAGTGCATGATATGATAACCTTGTGGTTGCTTCTAACCATCACCAAAAGAATTTTTTGATATGATGAGTTATGATCACTTTGGATTATGAGAGGGTAAGAGAGAAAAAAGAGCCTCATTCTTTCTTGTTCATTCTCTCTCTTGTTCTTGAGCTCTCCCCTTGCTCTCACCCTCAACCTCTTGCTCCCTCTCTTGATCTATGGTTCTCTTGTCTCATGAGTTGAGAATCAAGAACCATAGATAAAATCCCATTCTATTTCCTCTCTACTCATTCTAGTTCACTAGGTTTAGCAAACCAAGTGAACTAGTTTCTTCAAAGACCGAAGAAGGAGCTAAAGGTTGGAGCTTTCAAGTGGATCTATCTTCGGCGTACGGAGACGACGAGAAGGAGCCATCGGACCACCACCGGAGCTTGAAGAGAAGGAGTTCAAGTTTAGGTATAACCATCTTCATCCGAGTAGCTAAATATCTTTAGCTTAGTTTGCTAGTTTTAGTTTAGGTAACGATCCCGACCATAAGTTAGTCCATGTTGCCTCTTGCGATAAAAATTCGTTTTTTATACCGTTTCCGCCTCCCCGTAAGAACCGGGGGTCGCAATATGGACTCACAGTGGTATCAGAGCCTAACTAAACTTAAACTAGCTAGGTAGTAAAGTGTAACGAAGTTCGGAACCGAAAAAAAATCACAAAACCGGAAAACTACAAAAACTGAGTTTCTGTTGAAATTTTTTCTGGTCAAAATGAAAAACTTCATACTCCTAAATTCGTCTCAGGGTTTTGTTAGAACACCCATGAAAAACGATTCACCAATTCGTCTAAACCGCCGCGCTTCCGCCGCGTGACCCTTCTTGGCCGCCGCGGAAGCGCCGCGGTTTGTTGTCTTTAGTGCGTCGTTTTTCGTGCAGTGTGTGTCTGTGTTGGTTTTGGGATTTTTGAGATATATTATAAGTGCCCAGATTTTACAGAAAAGAAATTTCCTTTTGGGGTCCTATAATTCCGTATTTTTTTCCGAACTTCATTGCACTTTGACTATGATGGTTATATCTGTGATGTTTGCATGTATTGAACGTCGGCTAATCGCTATAAGTCGATTAGTCGGGGTTATACATGATCTGTAATGTGCTGGAATGTGTATATAAATATGTTGGATTGTCGCGGGTGAATAGCCGGGGGTTGTGAGACGAGAGTTTACTTTTCTTGCAATTCATGTAAATTTGTAAATTGATGTAATAATTATTTGTTTGGCCGCACAACCGGGTCGGGGTTGTAGCCGTCATTGTATAATTTCTTTTTACTGTTTTTGCTCCTAGGATAGACCCGTGGAGGGGTGCACAAACTACCGGGTATGCCGAAGTGTCGAGTGGCCTACTCATGGAGATGAGGGAGGTTGCTACGCTTCGGGTACTTGGCGGGTAGTTTGCCGTACCCGTAGGGGTCTTGGGTGGGGTATTGGCTATTCACCGCGACCGTGTTATCTGTTTTTGTTACAGGCTCGTACAAATTACAGATTACTAGTATATCCAATGTATTTATCTGTGATCTGAAATGTTTATCATTGCAGTATATCTATATAAGATATTATTTAGGCGTTGCTTATGTTTTACAGACGCGCTAGCCCAGCCCCCGCTCTGTCGTTAGTTAAGTAACCTAACGGGTAATGACGGGGCCCAGTGGCGAATGCGAATGGCATAAGCGTACGTCATATTTTGGTTGTTTTCTGCAATGGTAGGATTAAATGATGGGACGCATTAAAAGTACTAATGCAAGAATATCACGCATTAAAAGAACTAATGCAAGATAATAAACCAAGTTAAAGTCGTTGGAACACTTTCGAAAAACCACTCGGTTCTTTTCAAAAATAACTTTTAAATGCGGAGCTTGAGCCACTCCTTCTAAAAGCTATCTCGTTCCATCGATTAAATCAAGTTCACTACGTTCACGGTTTCGCCAAAACCATTCGTAGCCCTCCGTCGCTTCGCATGAATAGGCAATAGTATTCAAGCTATGTATTTTGGCCAAAGTCAAGGCATAGTGATTGGTAGCTATTGGGTGTTCATGTGTAGCATAGATAGATGCGTTGGTTTGGGACAGTCGTGCTGCCATTTTGGCCAAAGTCAAGGGTAGGTACGGATGGATCCAAATTAACCTGGATAGTGACGGGCAGAACTTGACATGTGACTTATGATATTTTGGCCAAAGTCAAGGTCATAAGAGCATGGGGCAAAAATCCACATCGGGAGTTTCATAAGTACTGAAACTTGCTAGATTTGCATACCATTTGGAGTGTGATGATTCTGGTAGGATTCCTTCAGTTTCGTCACGCAATGATATTTGGATCCCGATCCTACTGTGAGTATATGCTACTCCTCGGGAAATTTCTCACTTAACGATCAATGCTATAAACCTAGTAGGTGCCTAGAAAGGTGTTAGCGGGGCTACGCCCCCAGGGAAAAGAGGTTCTCTAATTAAGGAACTTCGCGAAAGCGTTGGAAAACCTCCCTCGAAGTACCGACACCGGCCTGGCTGAACGGTTAAGCAAGTATTGTACGGTGGGATTGATCCTGACTAATTCTTCCTTTATGGTTTGAGGAGGGATTCGAGAAACAGTGGGAGCCATCCTGTTTAGACAAACTAAAAACCACTCTAAACTTGCAAGAGCATCATGCTGAGTGTTTCTTCTTCTCTCTCCTAATTGCAGCGACCAATCAACATGACTGGACTTAAGTTACTCCTAGATAAAAACAAACTGACAGGGCCAAACTACAAAGATTGGCTCAGGAATGTCACGATAGCAATCACTTATGACAAGCTGGGGTATCTTCTTACCACCAAAGCTCCCCCTGTCCCTGGTCCAACTTCCAGTGTCGCGGATAAGGAAATCCGCAAGACTTGGGAGATTGATAGCGCGAAGGCCAAGTGCCTCCTGCTTGCCTCGATGGACAACGAACATCAGAGGAGGCATGAGAATATGGACATGGAGTCCATATTGCTCCATACAAAAGAACTGTATGGAGAGCAATCACGTATCGCAAGATACGAAGCGTCGAAAAAGTTATTTTCGACAAGAATGGCCGTCGGATCATCAGTAGCCGAGCATGTGCTAAAAATGATCGGCTTCATTGAGGAGCTCGCTGACCTAGGGATCACATTGGAGAGTGAGCTATATACGGATATAGTTCTCCAGTCCCTTCCTTCCACTTACGCCCAGTTTATACTGAACTTCAACCTACAAGAAAAAGAGGTTGAACTATCAGAGCTCCTCAACATGCTGAGGAGCGCAGAGGGCACCCTACAGAAAGGTAGGGAAACATCCACTTTGTTTGTAGGAGGATCATCTTCTTCTAGGTCCAAGGCGAAAGCCAAGGGAAAGAAGAAGAAGGCCCCCGCCAAACCAAGGGGCGGTGTTGGTAAAGTGGATACGAAGGGAAAAGGCAAAGCAACAAAGATAGCGGGGAAGCTTGTGGATAAGGAAGAATGCTTCTATTGTCATAAGAAAGGACACTGGAAGAATGATTGCAGGGCCTGGAAGGCCAGAACACAGGAATTGAAGCAGGTTGCAGCTTCAGCTTCAGGTGTGTATGTTATTGAAAACTGTCTTTCAATAAACTCTACTTCCTGGGTATTGGATACCGGATCAGGATCTCATATCTGTAATTCTTTGCAGGCGTTGAGAAACCGTAGTGTTTTGAAAGCAGGTGACATGACCCTCAGAGTTGCAAACGGAGCTAGCATGGATGCTAAAGCCGTGGGGGACTATCACCTGGGAATGTCAGATGGACATGTTTTGGTTTTGCGTAATTGCTTTTTTGTACCCAACGCAACTTGTAATATCATTTCTGTATCTTTAGTTTCTAAAGAAGGTTATGAATTTGCGTTTGTAAGTAATGTTGTAAACATTCACCTTAATCAAGTTTTGATTGGGTCAGGTACATTGAGTAATGGTATATACGTGTTAAACCAACCACAGATTTTCAACGTCCAGAATACACACAAAAGAAAGTCTCCAGAAATAAATCAGACTTTCTTATGGCATTGTAGATTGGGTCACATCAATGAGAGAAGGTTGACTAAGTTACATACAGAAGGATATTTGAATGCGTTCGAATATCAATCGTATGCCACTTGTCAATCTTGTCTCAAAGGAAAGATGACAAAGACTCCGTTTACTGGACAAGGAGTAAGAGCGAGCGAGCTCTTAGGACTCGTACACAGTGACGTGTGCGGTCCAATGTCTACACATGCCCGAAGCGGACATTCTTACTTCATTACTTTTACGGATGACTTCTCAAGGTACGGTTATGTCTTCTTAATGAAACATAAGTCCGAGGCCTTTGGAAAATTCCAGGAGTATAAGAATGAAGTAGAGAAACAGACCGGCAAAAGTATTAAGATTCTAAGATCGGATCGAGGTGGAGAATACTTAAGTGCCGAGTTCCTGGACTATTTAAAAGAGAACGGAATTCTCTCTCAGCTTACTCCTCCATACACCCCGCAACATAACGGTGTATCGGAGAGACGGAACCGCACCCTATTGGATATGGTGCGGTCCATGATGAGTAACGCTGAGTTACCGCGATCATTCTGGGGGTATGCGCTAGAATCAGCCGCATACCTTTTGAACCGAGTTCCCACTAAGACTGTGCCTACCACGCCATTTGAGATGTGGTGTGGGAAGAGACCCCATCTTAATCACATTAAGATATGGGGAAGTCCAGCTTTTGTCAAAAAGCAGCATACGGACAAGCTCGAGGCACGCTCAGTACTGTGCAAGTTTGTGGGATATCCAAAGAATTCCAAGGGATATTTCTTCTACTGTGAAGAGGAACAAAAAGTTCTTATTTCTCGACATGCCCACTTTCTAGAACACCAGTTCATAGAAAAAGAAATAAGTGGGAGCGCAGTAGAACTGGAAGAAATTCCAGAACCACAGACTGTTACTGAAAGCTTGATGGAACCAGAGGGTTCAACAGAACAGGACATTCCTACGCCGCTCCGCAGGAGTAGTAGGCAGTCTCATCCGCCCGAGAGATACTACGGTTTTCTCATAGACGGGGATAGAGAGGATTGCATCATAGATTATGATGAGCCTACTAGCTTCCAGCAGGCCGTTCAGAGCGTTGACTCAGTGAAATGGCTGGATGCAATGCGGACCGAAATGGAGTCCATGTACACCAACAAGGTATGGACGTTGGACATTGCTCCAGACGGGGTAAAACCCGTAGGATGCAAGTGGATCTTCAAAAGGAAGATTGGTGTAGATGGACAGGTTGAGACCTATAAAGCTAGGCTGGTAGCAAAGGGTTTTCGTCAAAGACCTGGCTTGGACTACGACGAAACCTTTTCTCCAGTAGCCATGCTGAAATCCATTCGGATCCTTCTTGCCATTGCTGCCTTCCACGATTATGAGATCTGGCAAATGGACGTAAAGACAGCTTTTCTAAATGGAAATTTAGAGGAGTGTGTCTATATGGACCAGCCAGAGGGTTTCATTCAGAGTGGGAGCAGCGGAAAGGTGTGCAAGTTGCTTAAGTCCATCTATGGACTAAAGCAGGCATCGCGGAGTTGGAACATCTGCTTTGATGAGACGGTCAAAGAATTTGGCTTTATCAAAAATCCAGATGAACCATGCATCTATAGTAGATTTGTAGCGAGAACTGTAGTATTCCTCGTTTTATACGTGGATGACATTCTCTTAATAGGAAATGACATTCCTATGCTACAATCTGTCAAGGGGTTCTTGTCACACAGGTTCTCCATGAAAGACCTGGGTGATGCCTCATACATTCTGGGTATCCGGATCTACCGTGACAGATCCAAGAGGATATTAGGACTTTCACAGTCCAGGTACATCGACACCATACTGAAGAGATTCAGTATGGAAGATTCCAAGCGCGGTAACCTACCGGCTTGTCACGGGATCACCCTCTCTAAAGAGATGTCTCCCAAGACTGATTTGGAGAGGGATCGCATGTCTATTATACCCTACGCTTCTGCGGTAGGCTCTATAATGTATGCGATGTTGTGTACCAGACCGGATGTAGCTTATGCACTGAGTGTGGTAAGCCGGTATCAGTCTAACCCAGGGGAGAAACACTGGATAGCGGTAAAGAACATTCTCAAGTACCTGAGAAGGACTAAGGAGATGTTCTTGGTGTATGGCGGAAAAGACCTCCAGATCGAGGCCTTTGCTGACTCCAGCTTCCAGAGTGACAAGGATGATTCCAAGTCCATGTCGGGTTTTGTCTTTACCCTCAATGGAGGGGCGGTGTGTTGGAAGAGTTCCAAACAGGAAACCGTTGCAGACTCGACGATGGAAGCGGAATACATCGCTGCATCTGATGCCGCAAAAGAAGCTGTCTGGATGAGGAAGTTCTTGAAAGAACTTCAGGTGGTTCCGTCCATTGTTGATCCAATACCTCTGTATTGCGACAACAACGGGGCTATAGCTTTAGCGAAGGAACCCAGGTCCCATCAGAAATCCAGGCACATCTTAAGGCGGTATCACCTGATCAGGGAGATCGTAGATCGCCAGGAGATCGAGGTTCGGAGAGTCGCTTCAGAAGATAACACTGCTGATCCATTCACCAAGGCCCTGCCCCAGACTCAGTTCGAGCGGCTGATCGAGATGATAGGTCTTCGATACGCCAGTACATGGCCTTAGTGCAAGTGGGAGATTGTTAGTGTATATGCCCTAGAGGCCATTACTGTATCATACTAGTTTGTATATTACTTAATGGATGCTTGGGATATTCACCTTGTATATACAATCTTGCTCAAAATAGTAGTATGCTACTTGGTTTGTTTCTACTTCAATGTGTACTTGTGTTTATTTCAGTATATCACTTATACGCATTAGTGGAGCCCTTAGGATCTTTGCTTGATTACCAGCGTTGTGATGGCAGTCACACTAGTGGGGGCTGGGTAATCTATAAGCACATCCTTATTCAGGTCCCTGGTCGCAGGACTATCGAGACAGGGCATCGATACTCCGGAGTAGACCAGCGCATGCGCTTCTCATCCCAGTGTGGGAGACGGTCTGTCCCACAGCCGTCAGTACGTCGTACTTGAGATAGTATGCGGGTGCTCGTTAGGTTACGGGTACACTGGACAGGACTCGTCGGGAACTGACTAGTTGGTATTATACCTATCGTCAGTTATCAGTTCCCAGGTGACATGAGTACAGCTTAGTCCGCTGACTTGACACTGTCACTTCGCCTCGGGTGTGTTCCCACTGTACTTTGATTACTACCCTACCACGGCTCAAAGGAGTCGTGCAAACAGGTGGTGGTTGGGTGCAGTCCCGAAGCACTTGGAGGCAGTGACGGTTAGACAGGATTCGTCTCTCCCGGTATTGGGGGTTGACATCGCGCTGTGTCTAGGAGAGCCATTACACGAGTAGTCCCTGGCCAGGGCAAACGAGATATACTGGTAGGTTTCCAGTGTTATCTCAGGGTGTATTGGGCTTCACTCCGGCACGACTTGTACCGCTATTGGGGGACTGACGTTTACCGCCCCCTAGGCCCGCCATGCGATGTATCAGACGAACAGACCGGACTGTATGGAGAATGTCACACTCAGGCTCAGTAGGAGTTCAGATGGGTTTCGCCTCGTCGGTCTTCTTGTCGGCATTACCTGGGGACCGTTACGCACAGCTAGTGCCGCTTGCGGTCTGTGGTTAAACCCACTGCCAGC